>CM054062.1:3010760-3610760 GCA_028641055.1 Alopecurus myosuroides
AACATCTACATGTTCATCATATCATCCATATGACTCATGCTTTACCTTTCGGTTACGTGTTCCGAGGCCATGTCTGTACATGCTAGGCTCGCCAAGTAGAACCGTAGTATTGCGTGTGTTTCAAGGCCATGTCTGTACATGCTAGGCTTGAAAACACCCGTTGTATGCGAACGTTGAGTCTGTCACACCCGATCATCACGTGGTGTCTCGAAACGACGAACTTTCTTAACGGTGCATACTTAAGGAAGAACAATTATTATCTTGATATTAAGTGAGAGGGATCATCTTATAATGCTACCATCGTTATCTAAGCAAAACAAGATGCATAAAAGGATTAACATCACAAACATCACATGTAAGGATAACGTGATATGATATGGTCCTCCTTGCACTTGATCTCCATCATGTGCATTATGGTATGATCTCAATCATTCCACCGGCGTGGTACCAAGTACCACGGTACCCCAAACTTGATTGTCCATCAATAAGAAGACAACCATATGGATACCTTCCGGTATATCAATAATTTACAAAATAGATCATCTCATAATCAAATTTGTAATATTGACCATATCAATTCACATGCCCAGCAAAAACTAGTTAGACGCTTCTAATTTATTTTTGCATATTTTACGTGGCTTAGGGCTTTCGAGGATAGAACCGTTCATACCTACGAACATCAACCACAACGTTGATAAACATATTTTTAGCAACCCTTCATAGATTAGATCTTAACTATAGTAGGAGAAACAGACACCCGCAAGCCACTTATGCAATACAAGTTGCATGTCAGTTGTGGAACAAGTCTCATGTACGTGGACATGTAAGGTTAGTCCGGGCCGCTTCATCCCACTATGCCACTAAGATCATAAAATAATCAAGGAGGTAATAACATGATCATCAACGCCCACATACACCTATGTGTTCTACCCGTACAAAACATCTACGCATAGACCTGGCTCTGATACCACTGAAGGGGAACGTAGCATAGAAAACAAAAATTTTCCTACGCGAGAGACACCCGAAAGGCCAAGATCTAATCTAGGAGACGAATTGCAACGGGCAATGAGAGGGTTAAGGAGAACACATACCCTCGAAGACTCAAAGTGGTACGAGATCAAATCTCGTTGTTGGCGTAGTCGTACTCACACCGATCCCGATAGCGAGAAGATGGCACCGCAATCCGGCGGTGCATCCGTGATCGGTCACACGTACGGTTGATGACGACCTCCGTTCCCTCGTTCCAGCGGGGCGCGGAAGTAGAGGATCCCTCGGAACTCCAGCAGCACGACGACGTGGTGGTGGTGAAGAATCCCACGGTCAGAGCTTCGCCAAGCCGGAGACCATGAAATGGAGGAGCGGGTGGAGGGAAATGGAAGTGGCCAAGTGTGTGGAGGAGGGAGAGCTCTCACCCTCCTTTTATAGGAGAGGGGGGAGGCAGCCCAAGGGGGGTGCGGCCAGCCCATGGGGGTGCCCCCACCTCTTCCCTCATCATGTGAGTGGAAGCTCCACTCACACCCACTCATGCTCCCATAATTTCCCACTTGGAAAATCCAAAGGTTTTGTTTTAATAAATAAATAAAACCTTTTTATTTCTTTATTTCAGCATTTGTTAATTCTATTAACAAACTTTTGCATATAGCACCTCGAATCATTTGTTAATTCTATTAACAACCATTCGACGAAAAACCCCTTGAACTATTTCAATTTTCCCCGAAACAATTTCGGTGCTGTCCAAAATATTCTTCGATATTCCGTATCCTCTCAAATGCGTCATCGAACCTTAAGTGTGTCACCCTACGGTTCGCGAATAAGATAGACATGATCGAGACTCCTCTCCAATCAATAATCAACAGCGGGATCTGGAGATCCGTGATGACTCCTATATATTCAACGATGACTCTCGTGATCGTGTGAACCAACAACGCCGTGAACTATTCCCTTTGTCTCGCGATATTTTACTTGTCCGAGATTCGATCATTGGTATCAACCATACCTTGTTCAATCTCGTTACCGACAAGTACTCTTTTCTCGTTCCCGTGATATAACATCCTTGTGATCATATCACGTGCTTGCAAGCGGTTTCGATGTGATATCACCGAGAGGGCCCAGAGTATATCTCTCCGTCATTTGGATGGACAAATCCCACTCTTGATCCATGATCCTCAACTAATACTTTCCGAATACTTAACGACACCTTTATAGTCACCCTGTTACGGTGTGACGTTTGATGCCATCAAAGCACTCTTCCGGTATCAGTGATTGACATGATCTCATGGTATAAGGAATAAGTTACTTCGTGTGTTTGATATAACAATGTAAACTAAATGACTTGATCGCATTGCTATATTCTCTTTGGGTATATGTTCATCACATCATTCTTCTAATGACATGACCCCGTTATTAATAACATCCGATGTTCATGATCAGGAAACCTTGATCATCTATTAATCAACGAGCTAGTTAAAAGAGAGGCTTTACTAGGAACCATTGTTTGTTTATTAAGCACACATGTATCAACGTTTCCGGTTAATACAATTCTAGCATGAGAAATAAACATTCATCATAAACAAGGAATAAGATAATAACCATTTTATTATTGCCTCTCGGGCATATTCCCTTCACACGCATGAATAACCCGCCAGATGGAAAGGCCCTTCCACCAAGCGGGGCACTCAACACAACTCAACTCTTCTCCGCATCAAGCCCAAAGAACCTTGGGCGCACGGCTAATCGAGCCCAGAAGAAAATGGACCCTCATAGCACTCTAAGAACGTGTCCCGCTATATGCCGACTACAAAAGTTCCACCCTGGCCTGGGCTCGCAAAAATCATGCATGCGGCAAATGGAAAACACGAACTAAATGAGGCGATTTGGACGAGATGCGAATCGAATCAAATTGAGGGGGGCGCCCATACTCGCTTCCCACATGCGGTTAGTGCGCTCATCCTGAATCAGTAGACAAGACCCTTTTCCTATTAGGGTCGACACTAGCAGGCCTCAAAACCTCTCATGGGCCTCCTGCCTGTGCCTTATCATCAAATTATTATTTAACAATAACAGTAGCATGATTGATTGATTGATTAAACATCGAGCCCCCAGAACATAATAAAATAGTAACAGAAATGTAACGGTTAACAGACTCGAGCAAAACAACCTAAGCATGCTAGTAAGACACGGGCAACAAGCAATGGTTATAGGTAGGGAGGTGAGGCAATATCAGGGTTCAGGGTATCAGGTGATGGGTTCGTAACAGAAACAACTACTACTAAGGCTAGCAGAAAAGAACAACGGAAAGTATCGATAACCAATGTTGAAAGGAACACAGTGGTTCATGTGAGTGATAACTTGCCTGCAAAACCCAGTAGCCTGGTACTGAGCTAACTCCTTAGAAGGGGTGTCGTAAGGATCGTCGGTCTCAACGTCGTCGTGTATCCGAGAAGAAGCAAACAAACAATGCAGAAAAGGTAGACAATCAATATCATGGAATAGGTGCACAAACATGGGATGATGCATGTCATGTTAATAGATGCATCAAAATAAACTACTTGACAAGATAACACAATTTAATTGGACCCATATGTAATGTGAATTGCATATGGATGCAAATGGTTAAGGTGGAAGCAATGATCTACATTTTATTAACAAGTGTAAGTGGTTAAACATGATGCATGCATGATGATAACAACAAAATAACAACAAATAACAATGATAGATGCAAGTGAAAAAGGATTGGAACAAGTTTTGGAAATCATTGATTAAGTTTGGAAAGTTTGGTTACTTAAAACATGTCACACAAGTAATTGTTGTTTTCAACAAGTTAAAGTGCTCAAAACAAATAACAAAGTTTATATTTTAAAAGAACATCAAATTTTAGTTGGATTACATGTTTCAAATATTGAAATTGGAGTTAGGATAATTTAATTATGAATTAAACAATATTAACCAAGTTTTAATTGAATTTAGAACAAGTTTGAATATTATTTGAATTTTATTTGTTCAAATCATAAATTCAAATGCACATTTGAAAAGTTCACACTTTGATGGTTTGAAAACATATTTTATATGTCCCAAAAGTATTTGTTTTGATCAAGTTATGAATTTAACAATATTAAATGAATTAAACAAGGTTTGAATTATTTAACCAATTTTAATTATTCAAAACATGAAACAAATTTTATATTTGGAAAGATGGTTTAATTTTGCATGGAAAACATATTTCATTTGTGGAAATTGGATTTAAAATGAGCAAGTTATTATTTTGGCAATTTTAAATGCAATAATTAAGAAACAGTTGTTTTCAGCAATTTAAATTATTCAAAACAGCAAACAAAATTTATATTTGGAAAGTACATGAAAAGTTGATTGGAAAACATATTTGGTTTGTGAAATTTGGAATTTTTTATGCCCAAGTTATGAATTTTGCAATTTTAAGTGAATTTGACAAGTTTTCAAATATTGCACAAATTTAAAATATTCAAAACAGTAAACAAATTTTATATTTGGGTAGAACATTTAATTTGGTATTGAAAACATATCAAAAATGTTGGATTTGGAGTTAAAATGATTTTATTATGCAATTTACAAAATTGAGGTGCAAATCTGCCATTTAAACAATATTTAGGGACTTAGAAAGATTAACAGGGAATTGGAAAATATTTTTCAGGGGCCTAGGAGGAAGTTACAGGGACTGGTTGGTGATAAGCAACTTGTTTTGGCCTTGAAAAATAAAAGGTAAAAAGTTTGGGTTTAAACCCGAGGGTGGGGGATCGAACCCACAACCTCACTGTGAGCGCAAGGGTGGGCTAACCAGTGCGGCTGGTGCAGCTGTTGTGACAGAACAGGGGAACTCGGGGGCTTATGGTTCAGATCTGCACTGCACTTAAATCGGAACAAATAGCAGCAAAAGGGTGGGGAGCTGGGACTCGAACCCAGCACCTCCAGGGTGCGCGCTGCGGGTCTCTGCCAGTGGGGTGAGCTCGGGTTCGTGACAGACCAGGACTCTCACGCGTTTTGAAGTGAAATTGCGGGGTGGTTAACTGACGAAAACGAGCCCATGTCTCTGTCCGCGTCGGAGAGGAACAGGGGCACCGATCGGAGAGGCGCTGCCTGACGGCGAGCGAGCGGAGCAAGGGAAAAAAAAGCGAGGGGGACATACGTGGGCACAGAGAGGCTCACCAAGGGGTTGTGGGCGGTTGGGATGGGCTCGGGAAGGCGGGGGGAACGACGATGGTGGCGCAGCGGCAGTCATGGTGGTCGACGAAGAGAGGGCCCCGCGGCGCTCCTAGGCCGTTCCGGCCCGGGATTTCCCACGTAGACGACGGGGACGGCGAGGCGTACCCATTCCGGGCCTCAGCTTGCTCCAGTGGTGCCCAAGGCGATGGGGCGATGGGGAGGTCTGACGGAGTTGCTGCTGTCAGTTTGGGAAGGATGCAGAGAAAAGAAATCAGAGGGAACAGGGGAGGGAGAAGAAGGAGGGAAACGGCGGCGTAGGAGGAAGGAGAGGGCTGAGGAGGGCCTAGGGTTCGCAGGGAGCTCGTGGTGGAGAGTTTTAAGGGGGGGAGGCAGCTGCTGTCCGTTCATCACCTCCTCTGTCGACGTGTTCCCCTCCGATGGGGAGCCGTACGAAGAAGAAGGGAGGCTGGGCCTTCGCTGGTTTGGTGGGCTGGGGTTTAGGTGGGCTTAGGTGGTTCTTTTTTATTATTTTTGGTTCTCCTGTTTTTTTTTTTTGTAGCAAAGAGAAGATGGAAGAAATAGGTGCTTTGGAGTTTGCCAAAAATTACAGAAAAATTTGGGTAGCCTCTTTAGGTCAAACACAACCAGAAACAAAGTTTGGAGATCAAAACATTTATATTTTTGGGGCTGTTTGGATTTGGATGGTGTTTGAGTAAATTTTATTATTAAATGGTTATTGCACAATATTATTAGAAATAGGGTGATCAAAAGAATGTAATTGGAAATAAAGAGCACAACAAGGTTTTGGTTAGTTTTAATTTCAAAGAGGTGCTATTTAGTGATTTGGTTTGAATTTGAAAGCAGTTTGGGAATTAATTGATTAATATGGAAAACAAGGATTGTAATAGGGTAAAGGTGATTTGGAAATTATTTGTTTGACTCAAACCCACAATTTTAATAAGTGATCAACATGGAATAAAAAGAAAACAATTTGGTTGTTTTTACTTGAGATTTGTATTTAAAAGGTTGTAACAGAGCAAGTATAAAAACAAAGCATTTGAAATTGTTTGAGTTTCATTGTGAAAACAATTAAGAACAGATGCAAAACAAATAGTAAACAATGCAACAAGGGAGTAAAATGATGACATGATGCAATACTTGAATTAAACAAGAAACAAAACATTCTATGGGGTAGTTTTCATACTTGGGATGTTACACAACATCTTGGGCTTAGACAAAGAAGAAACACCCAACATATCATATGCTTGAGAAAAAAGAGCATCAGACCGACAAATAGGTGAGTTAGAAATAGCATTACATGACGCAACCATCATGTTCTCACCAATTTGTTTAGTACTAGCGTTGCAGCCACCTTTAGATAGGACGGGTGCTAAAGAGAGTTCTAATCACGACTCTTCTAGTTATGGTGCTAAGAATGTCTCGGGTCTCTCTTTGTCACCTTAGGTTGCAAAATCTAGAGATGTGGCACGCAGAGTTCTTAATGGCGAATTTGTTTCTCACTTAGAATTACCTTCTGTCCAATCTTCGCTCGATGCGGTGGCACGGATTATAGAAGTTGAGAAGAAGGCCCCTCATGCGGTTCAGGGTTGCTCTACGCCCTCTTCTCTTGTCACTTCTCCTAAGGTATCACATTTTGGATTTTTTTTTGAAAAGGGAAACTCAGCCTCTACATCAGGTTGATGCACATGACTTTTATTAAAGTAACATCATAGCAGATTAAGTTATAACCCAAAGATCACACACAAACGAGTCACAACCGCTCAGCAGCTCGATCAAAGCCTAAAAAACAATAGAAGGCGAAACACCCTCGAAATGAGCCTACATACTGCCCAATCGTTTACTATGCAACCAGCCACCCTTGTTGTAGATAGCCTGAACGACCGCAATCAGCCGAGTGCATCCACCATCCAAACGAGCACGCCAGTCCTCTAGAAGAAGATGAGACCAAAGGTGCATCCAGTAGGCGTCCTGATGAATAACCTGCAAAAAATTTCCAGCTTTCTCATTGTTAAAAACAATGCCAATTTTGTGATTCCATACAGCCCAACGCAAATCACATACTCCTATGCGTATAAGTGCTTTAAGATTTTTATCTATACCAAACAACCAATTACCAAACAAATTAGTTATATTAGAGGGAGGTGAAATACTAAACGTGAAATGCACCAGCCTCCAAATCTTTTTAACAAAGTCACAGGAAATGAACAAATGATGAACAGTTTCTAGCTCCCCACAAAAAACACATATTTGGCACCCATTCCATCTCCTCTTAGCTAAATTATCTTTTGTCAGCAATTCCTTCCTAGAAATAAACCACATAAAAATCTTAATCTTAAGAGGCACTTTCAATTTCCACAAATATCTCTTGAGGAATCTAAAATCCCCATTCATAAGATCTGCATAAAAAGATTTAACAGAAAAAATTCTTGTAGTGGTAAAAGTCCATGTGATACCATCCTGATTGTCTGATAGATTAACTTCCATAAGTTTTTCTATTAGCTTCAACCAGGTTTCCCACTTATCCCCAGTAATAGCATGTCGAAATTGTATATTAGGAGGTGATTGACCAAGCACATGAGAAACTAGACTAATTTTATTACTCACAATTGATTAAAGAGAGGGATACTGTGTTGCGAGAGACGAATCTCCTAACCAACAATCTTCCTAAAATCTAATTCTCTCTCCATTACCAAGCGAAAACTTAACACGACTAAAAAACTCAGTTTTCACCCCCATAATACCTTTCCAAAAAGGTGAATCTGTTGGTTTGGCCTCTAATTCAGCAAGAGTTTTATCTCCAAAATATTTATTAGTGAGAAGCTCATGCCATACCCCATCCTCGGTTAACAGCTTAAACAACCATTTATCACTAAGATTCTGGCTAATCGTTTCCAAGATAAAATTTCTAGATGTATCCATGCTAATCAATATGGGTTCATCAAATCCAGAACTATTCAAGATTGTCTGGCCTGGTGTTTTGAATACATTTTTCAGTGTAAACAATCTAAAAAGAAAGTGGTGATTTTCAAGATTGATTTTGAGAAAGCTTTCGATACTATTGAGCACAGTGCTATTCTACAAATCTTGAGATATAAAGGGTTTCCTCCCTTAGTGATAAAACGGGTTAAGGAAATTCTATCCTCTGGATCATCGTCGGTCCTGTTAAATGGAGTCCCTGGCAAACCTTTTGTCTGCAAAAGAGGAGTCAGGCAGGGTGATCCATTGTCACCAATTCTCTATGTGCTGGGTGGAGATCTGTTGCAGAGTATTGTTAATTTGGCTCTAAGGGAGGGACGTCTCCGTTTACCAATTCCAATTGGTGGAGATTTTCCTATTGTTCAATATGCTGATGACACACTGGTCATCTTACCTGCTGACTTGGCTCAATTGTTGGTATTTAAAGATTTGCTCAACCTTTATGCTCATATCACGGGGTTAAAGGTGAATTATAACAAGTCTTCTATGATACCAATCAATCTATCACAGCAGGAAACTGTTGATTTGGCTTCTGTTCTGGATTGTACTGTGGCCTCTATGCCCTTCACATATTTAGGCTTGCCCATGGGAACCACTAAGCCATCTATCAAAGATTTTGCACCACTCATTGACAGAGTTGAGAGGAGACTTTCTGCTACAGTCTCATTTCTTTCTTATGGGGATAGCTTGGTTCTTGTGAATTCGGTTCTATCCTCTTTGCCCACTTATTACATGTGCACATTAGTAATACCTAAGGGTGTCATTGACATAATTGACAAAGCAAGGAGGAGATGCTTATGGAGGAAGGACAAAAATAAGCAAAGAGTGAATTCTTTGGCTGCTTGGGATATGGTCTGCATGCCCAAAAGCAAAGGAGGATTAGGTATCATTAACCTTCAGATTCAAAATAGAGCTCTACTACTGAAATTTTTGGCAAAATTCTATAATTCTATGGATATTCCTTGGGTCCATTTAGTCAAGAATGCTTATTATTTTCAGTCAGTACCACATGTTGTGACCTCCTGTGGCTCTTTTTGGTGGAGAGGTGTTATGCAATTAGCTGATACTTGGTGCTCATTATCTTCTTGCATAATGGGGAATGGATTTACTGGTCTTTTCTGCAAAGACTCTTGGATAGGACAACCTTTGTCAATAAAATTCCCGAGATTGTTCTCCTTTGCCAAGGACCCTTTGCCCTCAGTAAGAGATTTGAAGCTGATGACAGACCTCTCGGATGCTTTTCATTTGCCACTTTCAAATGAAGCCTTCCTTGAGTTTACTGACCTGCAAGTCATTCTGGATAATGTTCATTTGAATGACAGTGATGATGTTTGGACATGCAATTTCAATAAAGGGGGTCTATACTTCAAGTAAATTCTATCAATTGCAGTTTGCTCAACTGCATGCTGATGGGCCTGCAAAATGGATCTGGAAATCCAAATGCATGTCAAAGCATAAATTCTTTGCTTGGCTGATTCTAAAAGATAGAATTAATACAAAGGACATGATCAAGAGAAGGAACTGGAAGATTGAAGGCACTGATCACTGTGTTCTTTGCTGCAAATGTTGTCATGAGGACTGGATACATTTGTTCTTTCAATGTGTTTTTAGCTCACGGATTTGGAACTACTTGCAAATCAGCTGGAGTGATAAAACAATTTTGCATAATCTTTCCATTGCAAAAAAGGCTTTTAAAGGACCTTGCTTCACTGAGATAGCGATCCTTGCATGTTGGAACATCTGGAAGCAAAGGAATGGAGTCATATTCAAGTCGGAAAGGCATTCCTTTATGGGATGGAAAGTGGGCTTCTTGTTAGATCTTCTTATGCTTAAGTATAGTTGAGTGCTTCTGTGGCTGCTGACTTAGCATTATGGATTAAGTCCCTAAATTAGATAGCTTGGGATAGACTGCCTTAGTCTATTTCCCTTTCCAGTATATTTGTACATAACTGTAACACTCTTTTGGTTGGCAATAAAGGGCTGTGGGGGACTCCCCTGCAGTAGAAAATGTTTCAAAAAAAATCCAAAACCTCGATACCGAGGCCTCCTTGATCTTTGGGACGACAAATTATATTCCACTTGGTAAGACGATACTTTTTTTAACGTTATCACTCTGCCAGAAAAAGCGATACCTATAAAAATCAATTCTTTTCCGTACCCCAATAGGAACTTCAAAGAAAGAGAAAAGGAACATCATTAGACTAGTTAGCACCGAATTAACCAGAACCAACCTGTCCCCGTAAGATAACAATTTACCTATCCAAGAGCTCAACTTCTGTTCAAAACGATCCTCAACACATTTCAATTCCTTGTTAAGAAGTCTCCTATAATGAATCGGAATCCCTAGATATCTGAATGGAAGATCTCCTACCTCACATCCAAATATGCGTTGGTATTCATCCTTATATTCTCGGGCATTACCAAAACAAAAAATCTCACTCTTACGAAAATTAATTTTCAAGCCAGACAATTGTTCAAACATAGACAAGATTAATTTCATGTTCACAACCTTGTCCAAGTCATGTTCTAAGAAAAGAACAGTGTCATCAGCGTATTGAAGAATCGATATTCCCCCTTCCACTAAATGTGGCACCAAGCCACCAACTTGGTTATACTCTTTTGCCCGAGCTATAAGGACTGCCAATATTTCTGCCACCAAGTTGAACAAAATGGGAGACAAATGGACCTCCTTGACGCAATCCTTTTAGAGTTTGAAAGAAGTGACCAATGTCATCATTCACTCTAATCCCAACACTACCTCCTTGCACAAAACAAGCCACCCAATCACACCAAGATGAACTAAACCCTTTCATACACAAAGTTTGTTGGAGAAAATCCCAATTAACCTTGTCATAGGCCTTTTCAAAGTCAATTTTGAAAAGAACCCCATCCATTTTCTTCCTATGAAGCTCATGGATAGTTTCATGTAACACCACAACCCCCTCGAGAATATTTCTTCCAGGTAGAAAAGCTGACTAAGATGGTTTAATAACTTTCTGAGCAATAGAGGTGACCCTATTGGTACCAACCTTTGTAAAAACCTTGAAACTAACATTTAGTAGGCAAATCGGTCTATACTGCTCAATTCTACATGCATCCTCCTTCTTGGGTAGTAGCGTAATAACACCAAAGTTTAGTTTGAACAGTTGTATATCACCAGCATGCAACTGAGCAAACATACCCATCAAGTCAACCTTGATTACTTCCTAGAAGTGCTGATAAAATTCAGCAGGAAACCCGTCAGGACCCGGGGCCTTATTATGTTCCATTTGACAAATATCTGAGAACACCTCCTCTTCCGTAAAATTGGAAGTGAGGTATTGATTCTCCTCCGGAGAAACTTGAGGCAAATCCTCAATGAAGGATTCTACAAGAGAAAAGGAAGTAGGTGCCGATGCCCCAAACAAATTCTTATAATACTGAGAAATAAAATATTTCAAATTCTCTTGTCCCACAATAGTGCCTTCATCTTGTTCTAGCTGAATTTTTTTATTCTTTCTATGTTTACCGTTAGCAATTAGGTGAAAATAGCTAGTATAATTACCTCCTTGCTGCACATGCCTCACTTTGGCTCTTTGAGCCCATTTGGACTCCTCTTCCCTACGAAGCCTAGTTAAGAAATCATCTGCCTGCCTCTTAGCCGCACTTTCTTCCTCACTTAGAGGATATGTCTCAGCTTTTAGGTCTAGTTCATTAATAAGTAACAACAGACGACCCCGTTGCACTTTATATTCCCCACTAATATGTTTGGCCCACCCTCTAAGAAAAATCCTTAGATATCTAATCTTATTCTTCCAAATTTCAATGGGAATTGACCCAATGGTCACCTTGTTCCATTTCTCTTTAATCATATTAAAAAACACCCCCCTCGAGAGCCATACCAACTCGAGGGAAAAAGCCGACGTATTTCCCACATGAGCTGGTAAACCGAAATCAATGAGCAAAGGGACATGATCAGACTCCGTCCTGGTTAGAGCTCTCACCGACACCAGTGGATACTTTTTCTCCCACTAAACAGTAGCTAAAAATCGATCTAGCTTCTCAAAGCTAGGATTAGGATGTCTACTCACCCATGTATATCGACGTCCTGACATCTCAATGTCTTTCAAGTCTAAACTTTCTAAAATAGCATTAAAAATAACAGGCCAACGAGCGTTGAAAATATCATTAATCTTTTCTTCCCTCCTCCTAATAATATTAAAGTCCCCTCCTATCAAAATCGGAAGTGACTCGCCTTCACAAATTCTCACCAATTCCGCTAGAAACTCATGATTTTTGTCATCTTGGGAAGCCCCACAAACCAGCACAAAAGCCCACATGAAGCCATCTTCTTTTGATTTTAAATGAAACTTGACACAGAAATCCCCAGCTGAAATGTTGTGGACCAGAATCGTGGCAGGGTTAAACCCAACCAAAATTTCTCCAGACCTCCCATGAGGCGGTAAACAATACCACACAAACTCAAAACCCCCCACTAGGTGACTCAAAAATTGAGTAGAAAAATTAGATCTCCCTGTCTCCAATAAGGCAAAGAAGTCAATTTTTTGTTCTCACACAGTTTCATTAATAGGTAAATGCTTAGCTGTATCTCCTAACCCATTAGAGTTCCAAATAAAACTCGTCATCTTGAATCACTTTTTATTATTGGTTTTCAGTCTAGCACTACGCCTAGGAACACATCCAGTAGACACGATTGCCTTAAATTTACAAGACCGTTTCACAGGGGAAGCAGGAACAACCAACGTATTCCCTAAGGCCTCCTCATTGTCGAGGTCCAAATCCTCACAAAGATTAGCTGCTGTACGCATAACTAGGCTCGGTGAACTATCAGAAGTCATAGGTTCCAAAGTTTTACTCAAAACTACCACGTTTCTCGAAATTTTGGTCTGCTTATGCAAATTCACAACAGCGTTCTCCTCATCTAACGTTTTCCCAAGAGAAATACCCAGCTTAGTAGCACGACTAATAATAACATCATTGGGTAAACACGTAAACGAAGATGGACGGGTAGATGTAGTACCTGCAAGAAGATCATCACGTTTGGCTGCACGAAGGGACGCGCTCTCCTGGATGGGTAAATCCGCCTCTGGATGAGCTCTAATCCTCGCACTGGAGCGTAACCCCGCCGATGAAGGGTCAGGAAGTCCTCCAAACGCGACTACCTCCTCGCGAGTTGGCCTAGAGGGTGTTACAGACGCCGGCTCCACCTCCTTAGTAAAAAGCTGCCGGTTAACTCCGGTGATACCCGAATCCTCTCTAGCAATCCCACTTGAACACCCCTTCTTCGCCGAAATGGAGGTAGCATCCACCAGTATGTATTTGATCGGAGAACCAACGTTCTCATTGCATTGACAAACGCACTGCTCGTCAATCGAAATGCCCTCTGACTGTCGCTACGAACCAGTCCCTTCCAAAGCCTCCTGGCCGACAGAGAACAGGGAATTTTTCTGCCCAGAATTTTCCAAATTCGCACCAAAGTGCTGCCCGGCAGCGCACGACAGGGTACTCTGCCGTGACCCTTCCAAAACCTCTTGTCCGGCAGAGAAAATCGCGTTTTTCTGCCCAGAACCATCCAATTCCGCACCAAATTGCATCCCGACAGCTGGCGGCAGCGGACTCTGCCGTGAAGGTACAAAAGCTGGAGGTGGCAAACAACTAGTGCACGGATCAAAGCCACGAATATCTCCATTGTCTACGATACTACTAGGTAACCCAGAATCAGCTTCCAAAGGTTTAACAACCGAAAGGCATGGTTTCTCAAGAACAGATTTGCACGAACTACTGTCCCATGTGGCTACGGTAGCATCAGACTTCTCATTTGCGAAAAAAATGAGATTAATCTCCTCTCTGGTCCGAGCAAAATATTGCTTCACCTGTGGTGAAAACACCACACCACCTTGCTGCCTAGTATGACCAACCGATCCCGCTCCGTGATCCACCATATGATCTACACCCGCATCAACATTGGACCCAAGCCCTCTCAACCGTTTTTGACTCGCCTCTTTATCCAGAGCATCCTGGAAATCATCTGCCAATCCATCATCATCATTATCCCCAGAATTTTCAGCTATGACTATATCAGGAATACTCTTATCCTCCCCCTCCACTTAAAATGAAAGTTTATAGAGGTCATCTTTAATAAACAGAGGGAAAGTGATAGGGATTTTAGTGTAATCAAGACAACCCACAAGAATTCTCAGAATCTTCTTCTCTATAGTAAACTCCATGTCAATGCTCACTGGCTTTCCCAATAAAAAACCCACTGACCACATAGCCAAGTAGATACCAATATGATCTTCAGGTATACCAGAAATCCTAACCCAAAAATTTGGCAAGGTATCCTCAGGCTCAATTTTTTAGACCAAGTCTCCACTGTCATCTTGCATGGACTACTAGGTACACAAAAAGTACCAAACACCTACAATCTCTCTAGATCCTGTTTGGAAGGAAAATGAACTTGGAAAATATTATGCCCCATCCTTGTTACCACCCACTGAAAATTATCTCTAGGTACCAATCTTTGTAGCTGCAAAATGATTTGAGGAATGCTCATCTCACCTCCGGTAACCACCAATGAAGCTAACCGATGATTAAGGAATTTGGGTCTATAGGTCTCTGAACACTGAACTCCAAAGAACATCAATTCCTCATGAGTAAAGCCATATTGAACAAGAGCCGGTTTAGGTGCTGCCAACGGCTGACACAGCCCTTGATTATGCTGACGACCCTCGTAGATGGCACACATTGCAGTCGAACAATCCCCCCAACGAGTGACCACTCAGACCACATCTAAAGCACTTACTTTTATCCACATTCTTAGCCTTCAAAAGAGCATTAGATAAAGGATCAGAGGTAACCCCTTGCCTTCCAACCTCCCTCACCTGAGCAACAACTGCCCCGGATGTAATACCACCCGATTGGGGCACCTGATTAGCTGCTGCCGCAAGCACAGTCCCCGACGCCACTTCAACTGCAGCAGCCGGACCCCCCATGTTGACAGGAGGTAGAACATTCTGCTTGGCCTGAATAACACCACCCGGCTGAACTGGACGAACCACACGCGCTTGGGGACCATCCCTTCTGGCATAGCCATAGCCAAAACCTCGCGCGCCGCCACGTCCACGAGGGAACCACGTCCCTGGTTCTCATACCGCTGTCATCCGCGACCACCATAGTTGCCATTGTAAGTATGAACGTTGCGTTGTCCCTGGATCTGACCTGCCGCCGCCGGTGCATTGAAAGCAAAAGGCGCTTTCAGAGCAACAGCAGCCCTCCCGTATCCCCTGGCCTCCTCACGTTGTTCTACACCTTGTTCTCCCCAATTGCCCTGGACACCAGCATCAGCCCGACCGGCATGACCACTCGGCCCTCCAGTTTGGAAGGAACCACCAAAACCTGGCATGCGACCACCGGGGTTTCCTCTATCGCCTCCATTGCCCGCCATGGTGGCTTGTCTACGAACGCACACAATGGGTGCGGAGGCGGCGGCGCGTTTCCGCAAGAACCCTAACAGGGATCGGACTCCACGTCCGCTAGGATTAGTACCAGAGAACGACACCACTCGGGCTTTAGCCCCAAGGCCCAAGCCATATGTGTTGAGGGACCGAATAATGTCCGATGTATGGAACCGATGGCCCAACGACCGTATATCATGCTCTTCCCGTAAAAAAGATCGGGCACCAATGTCCCGTTGATAATTCAAAAAAATTCTTCACCTTGAATTGCGCTGACAGAGATCTGGTCGTCGTCGAACCCATCGACACCTGCCTTCGCCTCTGTACTAGCGTCCACCCTTCCTCATCGCACCCATCGTCGACGGTTGTGGACGGCGACATGACTGGGAGCTTGATCGGCAACACCGACATCGATCTGGACACCTGCATGGGATATCGGAATGGCGACAGAGAACATACCTTCGAACATGATCTCGCAGCATCTCGATGAGCCTTGATCTTTGCCGCCCGCTTCAACACCTTTCCGACAGTCAGCTTGTGCAGATCACAATCGGACACCGGCGATGGTGTGACGCAATATGCCGAGAACAACTTCACCGGAGATATCGCGGAAGACGCTGGCGAGAACTCACCTTCATCATCATCTTCGACAGAAAGCGCCCTCCATACCCAAGGATGCGCTCATGCGAGCCTGGAGTGGAGTCGGATCTCCCTTCACCTGAAACTTCTTGATCGCCTTGATCCGCATAAACCGCCGCGGGAAGGCTCAGAGCATCTCCGCGATCGGAGAAGGTTGGAACCTGCGGCTTACTCCCAAAACCCCGGGCATCCGGCGAGGGACATGCACCCTCTGCACTTTGCCGTGGGCTGCAATAGGCGATGGCGTTGGAGGACAGACAATCTCTGCCTTCCGCCGTCGCCCGTTTAGTCGCCCGTCCAGTCGCCCTCTCGACCCTCATGTCTCATAGTCGCTCGGAGGATAGACACAATTGTAGAAACACACATCCCCATTGAAAGCAAATGGGTAGAGAAACAGGACAGAAACAATTTTTGTCACTATGAGTCGAAAAATTGTGTTTTTCCTGTTTCTCTACGTTGGAAGAAGATGGGGATGTGTGTTTCTACACGTTCATTGGATTAGGTGGATACGTTCCATGAGCCACGGGTGTATAGTGGCTGCATCGATGCCGTGGAAACAGAAGAACATGTTGTTGTCGCAGCAGGTGGGTGAGCTGCGGCAGGAACTTGATCCACTCCCTGCCGTGGCGGCAGAGAAAAAGGTGGTTTTGCCCCCGTTTAGGCAGGGTTCTGAGCCACGGCAGGAAAATGTTCCTAGCTCTGCCATGGTGGCTGTGAAGCCGCTGCCGTCGCGACAGACTTTCGTGCCGCGGCAGGAAAATGCACCTATCTCTACCGTGGCGGCATGAGAAGGGGCGCAATCGCTGCCCTCGCGGCAGCCTGCTGCGCAGCGAAAACCGCCGCTACCCTTCTCTGTTGGGAGGATTCCTTTTTCCCAAGTCCCTTTCTAATCGTTCAAAACTGGACACGGTTACAGAGTGAGAATGACAAGAAGATCCCGAACAAGGGGACATAGAAGCAGAGAAAGGAGGCGTCTACCATTGCTGGGCGCTTCCAGGCACCGTTGATCACCCATCGGCATGGTTTGCTATTGCATTTTGTGCAGTTAGCTGAAACTGTTTCCCTTTATGTTAGTAGTTTGTAAGAATCCATACTCTCATTACTTTAGAGATATTGCTATTCTAGGAGGTTTTTGCACCGTAGGGGTTTCGAGATGAAGCACTCACAGTGGGTTTCCTACTGGTGTACCAACTCGCTATCCCCAATCTACTTTGTATCCCTTGAGCAATTAATGGAAACGGGCTACCCCAGTCAGATAAAAAAACTATGGTCTGGTTATTTTGTGTGTATGTGTTGGGAGGGGAGGAGGGGAGGGGCTGGTGGCATAAAAAACATCAAACTGCCAGACTGATGATTACTGTAATTTTTTTATGAAAATATTGTACTTGGTTTCAGTGCCCGTAAACATCAATACGGATTAGAGGTGATAATTTTCTTGACGAACGTAGATTAAAATATATGAACTTTTGTATCACTAGAGGAAAACCAAGAAGGCGCAACGTTCCAAGGCAAAATGAGCAAGGATTTCAAACAAGACCAAAAAAAACACAAAGGAGGGTTAGAGTTAGGCTGCTAACAGTGGTAAGTGAAAGTGCAATTGCACCTAAATCATCTTGTTTTGGATGTTTGTTAACAACACACGTATACTCCTAAGTGTGTTGATGTTTTTCACGGTCTATCGATAATATTTCATATGGTGGTGTTGAGTATCAAAAAGAACAAAAATCAATGGAGGTATACCTGCTGGAATTTTATTCCAGGCCGGAGTCTCCGATCCGCTAGACCGGAGTCTCCGGTATGGAACTTTTCCGAGAAGGAACATGTGCTGCGAGTCTGGTATCACCCGCTGGACTCACTCTGGAGACTTACCGGAGATACACCAGAGTCTCCGGTATGGAGCTTTTCTAAGAAGGAACCTGTGCTGCGCGTGGGGTGTCACCCGCTGGACTCTCTCCGGAGACTTACCGGAGATACTCCGGAGTCTCCGGTATGGAGCTTTTCTAAGAAGGAACCTGTGCTGCGCGTGGGGTGTCACCCGCTGGACTCTCTCCAGAGACTTACCGGAGATACTCCGGAGTCTCCGAACTTTCACCTTCTTGTGCTGATCGCTCGACCCTAGACAGGCTCTGCGCGAAGGAGTCAAAGCAAAGGCAGAATCCGCACCGGAGTCTCCGGTATGGCGCACCGGAGTCTCCGGACTCATCGATTCCCAAGCTTGAAGTGAAAATGAAGTCGTGGTGTCACCCGCTGGTGTCACTCCGGAGACACACCGAATACTATACAGAATCTCCGGTCTGGAGCTGCCCAGAACCTTTTTAGACAGGAGTCTCCAGACTTTACACCGGAGTCTCCTGTGTGACTTTTCCAGAAATTTCTCCAACGGCTCTCAAAGTTATGAGGGGTCTAAATACCCCCTCCCCTCCACCTATCTCGAGTTAGCTCGTCCAGAATAGATCTCACCATTGCTAGAGCTCACCCACCTTGCTAGATCTCCCAATCCCTCCACCGAAAAGTGTTGATCTTCGGAGGATTCGAGAAGAAGGCCCCGATCTATGTCTTCACCAACCGGTTTTCATTTCCCCCCTCATTTGCTTCAGGGGGAACTAGTCTAGGGTTTCCTCTTGTGGAGAACCTAGACATCTTGCTACTCTTGGTGATTCTTGTGATTGTTGGGAGCCCCCAATTTGGTTATGAGTGTGTGCCCCAATTTTTTTTTGTAAATGACTCGATTCCCGCCTCAAAGGGGATCAATAGTGGAAGCTGGACTAGGTCTTTGTGGCGGGGTTCATCAGAGAATAGGGTGAGGCCTTTGTGTCATTGAGTAGGCCTTTGTGGAGAAACTCACACCCCTCCAACGATACGTACTGCCTTAACATGGAGGAACTCGGGAATACATCGTGTCTCCGCGTGCTTCCGACTTCGGTTATCTCGTTCCCTCTCCTTTACCTTAATTGTATTGTATTTATTGTTGTTCTTGTCATATAGGTAAATTCACCTTAGTTGCATTATCTAGATAGTTTACCTTTGTGGCAAGCCTAATCTTGAAGAAAAATTAAAATTGGTCGTAGCACCTATTCACCCCCTATAGGGGCCCATACTATCCGTTCAATTGGTATCAGAGCCTCGGCTCTTATTATCGGGCTTAACCGCCTAAGATTTTAGTATGGATGGTGACACGGTTGTGACCAATACCGCGGAACAAGTCACTATGAATGATCTCAAGGAATTGAAAATTTCCTTGAGCTCATCCATGGAGGGAAAAATGGATGAGTTGCAAACACTCATGTTGCAATTCATGAAAGTCAAGGAATCGGAGACCTCCACTTCATCTCCTTCGGATGAAAATCCGGAGGGTGACAAGAATGGGGCTAATGGTGAACCACCTAAAGATGCTTCCGCTAAGAACTCCACCGATAAGGGTACAGAAGGAAAAAGGAGATTACCACTCCGTCGAAGGACACTACTCTCCCAATCCTCCTGTCCCACATCCTGATATAATTCCTAGAGGAGAACCTCCTAAACTTGATGCACATTCTTTTGGTAATTGGCAATATTACAGGGAAACTCACTTAAACTCTTCTTGTATTGAGCTTTGGAGGGTCACTCGAGATGGATACAAGCCACATGACCCCAAGAACTTGATAAGAGGAGGAGCCATAGATTGTCAACTCAACTCCACCGCCTTGTCCATCATTCAACAAGCCATGGGTCCAAGCCACATGCATCATCTTCAACAATGTTCCACCGCCAAGGAAACATGGGGTGCTCTTGTCGTCATGTTTGTGGGCAATGATAGCATGCAAAGGGATAGGTATGATACCTTGAGCAATCAAGCCAAAGGGTTCTATATGCATGATTGTGAGAACCATGAACACATGTACCGAAGGATCAAGACACTTGCCACCGCATTCAATAATGTTGGTGCCAAGTCCATTGATGATGCTTGGATCAAGAGGAAGTACATTAGTGCTCTCATGCCATTTGAGCCTGCGGACATAAAGAGCCTTCAAGGAAGACATGACTTTGCTTCCTTGACCTCAAATCAAGTGATGCAAGAGATTAGCTCCTACCAAGTGCAAACAAAGAATGCTCTTGACAATCGTGCTAGAGCCATTGGAATGCACAAAGGAGCATTTGTTTCTTTGAAGGCCAAGGTAGTGTAAAGGGAGGTTGAACATCAAGAAGCATGCATTGAGGACTTGGCTCCTTCGAAGGATCAAGAATATGACCCCGTGCTCAAGGATGTCATTGCTCTTGTCGTGCGAAAGTTTTGGAAGAATCCTCCCAAGGCCAAGGCATATGTTGAGGAGAAGACCAAGTCTAGCTATGGCAAAGAGGAGACTCAAAAAGTGAGGTCTTGCTTCAATTGTCAAGACAAGCACCATTTCATTGCATAGTGCCCCTATGAGAATAGGGAACATCATGGTGGCAAGCTTATTTGCAAGGACAATTCTAAGGTTGCTTACAAGAAACCTCACTTCAAGAAGAAACCTTTCAACAAGAAGTCCCCCACCAAGTTTGTGCTAGTGACTCAAGAATAGTATGATTCCGGAAGTGATGAAGAAGAAGAATCCACAAGTGAAGTGGACGCTATTGCTATTGCATCATCTCCATCTTCTTCATCTCTCTTCGAATCCCCCAATGAGAATCTTCCTCAACCTAAAGCCAAGTGCTTCATGGTTAAGGCCTTGGAGGACTATGCTTCCGGTGGGTCTAAATGGATAATTGATAGTGGATGCACTAATCATATGACCGGAAGCAAAGAACTTGTGACAGAGTTGCGCCCAAATTCAAATGATGCGTCCTTCACTTATGGATACAAGTTCAAGTCTAAGGTAACATGCTTCAGCAAGGTTGTGATTTCTCCTGATGTCACTATCGTGGATGTCATGCTTGTCGAATCCCTTGGTTTCAATTTACTTTCCGGTTGTTCTCTTGGGAACATGGGTTTCTCCGTCTTCTTTGATGAAAATGTTGTGGTCCTTTTGAGGAGCAAGACTCTTGACATCGCATAAGTGGGACATGTCGAAAATGAGTTGTTTGTGGTGGACTTTTTGAAGTGTACCAACTCTCAAGTGATGTGTCTTTTCGGAAAGGCGGACCTGGGGTGGTTTTGGCATCGCCGCTTATCCCATGTCAACATGAGAACTTTGCAAAGTCTTTACAAAGGTGTCCTAATCCTCGGACTAAAAGAAAATGTTTCCTTTTCCAAAGATTGCGTTTGTAGGTCGTGTGTTGAAGGAAAGATGCATGATGCCCCTCACAAGAGCAAGACCATTATCTCATCAAAGAGGATCTTGGAGCTTCTCCATGTTGATCTCTTTGGTGCCGTGCCCGATGCAAGTCTTGAGGGCAAGAAGTATTGCTTGGTGATTGTCGATGACCATTCAAGATACACTTGGCTTTATTTCTTCAAATGCAAGAGTGAGACCCAACAAACTATCATCGAATTCTCCAACCAAGTGGAACGTCAACACAATGTCCAAATCATGGCTATTAGGGTGACAATGGTTCCGAGTTCAAGAACTACACCTTGAATGAATTCCTTAGTGAAGAGGGTATTCGTCATCAATATTCCATTACATATACCCCTCAACAAAATGGTGTAGCCGAAAGGAAGAATCAAACTCTATTGGATATGGCAAGGACCATGTTGGCGGAGTATTCTTCTCCCCCAATATCTATGGGCCTAGGCCATATCCACTGCATTCCACTCCTCCAACCGCCTCTACATCCGCAAGGGCTTAGACAAGACTCCATATGATATCCTCACCGGCAACAAATCTAACGTCTCTTACTTCCGTGTCTTCAGTTGTAAGTGCTTCTATTTGATAAAGTGTGTTCGGTTGTCTAAATTCCAATCTAAAACTATCGAGGGTATATTTGTTGGTTACGGTGCCGAATCCCACACTTATAGAGTCTATGACAAAACCTCACGGATAGTCATAGAATCGTGTAGTGTGGTTTTCGAGGAAAATGATGGCTCCCAAGTGGCGCAATTTCATGTTTCTACTATAGATGTTGAAATGCCTCAAGAAGACATAGGAAGGATGGGTGTGGGATTTTTTCGCCCCATTGAGGGACACCTTATGGAAACTCAAGAAGAACTATTCTCCACTAAAGTGGATACTTCCTCTACAATAGAAGAACAAGCCAAAGAGCCAAGTGATGCACCTACCCAAAAACATGTTCAAGACCCTCCTCTTATTAACCAAGTTACTATGAAAGATGCAACCACTCCTATCATTAAAGCTAGTCAAGGTCAAGGACAAGATCAACCTTCTTCATCCTCCTCTCCTCAAGTTGAAGCAAGTTTTGAGGATGATGCTTCTGATGATGATGATGATCAAGGCCAACAATTCGGTCAAGACGGGGACCCAAATGATCAAGGGATTCCTCCTTGCAATAATGAGGAGATCGAAGTCCCTCGTGCTAAAAGGATTATAAGAGATTTGAAGTGTATTCATGCTTCCGACAACAAAGTCTTGGAAGATGTTCAAGCTATAAGATACACAAGAAAACAATTAGCAAAATTTAGTGAGCATCAAGCTCACATATCCATGGTGGAACCAAAGAAAGTTTTTGAAGATCTTGAGGACTCCGATTGGGTGGAAGCTATGCATGATGAGCTCAATAACTTTGAGCGCAATAAAGTTTGGAAGCTAATTGAGAAGACCAAGGATTGCCACAATTTTATTGACAGTGAGTGGATATTCAGGAACAAGCAAGATGAGAATGGTATTGTCATAAGGAACAATGCAAGATTGGTGGCTCAAGGCTACACTCAAGTGGAAGGCATTGACTTTGATGAAACCTGTTCTCCCGTGGCTCGCCTTGAGTCCATCTGTATCCTTCTTGCATATGCATCTTCGCATAATTTCAAGTTGCAACAAATGGATGTCAAAAGTTCTTTTCTAAATGGTCCACTGAAAGAGGAGGTATATGTTAAGCAACCTCCGGGGTTCGAGAACCTCAACTTCCCTAACCATGTCTACAAGCTCGATAAGGCTCTCTATGGACATAAGCAAGCACCACGTGCATGGTATGAGCACCTTAGAGTGTTGTTGGAAGACCGTGGGTTTGAAGTTGGGAAGATCGACCCCACCCTCTTCACAAAGAGGGTAAAGGGAGAGCTTTTCATATGGCAACTCTATGTGGATGATATTATCTTTGGCTCAACTAACCAAGCTTTTAATAATGAGTTCTCAAATCTTATGACTGACAGGTTTGAGATTCCATGATGGGAGAGCTTAAATTCTTCCTTGGCTTTGAGATCAAGCAATTGTCTCGTGGGACTTTCATTTATCAAGCCAAGTACACCCAATTCATTCTCAAGAGGCTTAATTTTCATGGTTCAAAAGAGAAGTCATCTCCTATGCAAGTCAAATGCCACCTCAAGCGCAATCCGGATGGTAAAGATGTGCACCAAAAGTTGTATCGTTCTATGATTGGTTCTTTGCTTTACCTTTGTGCATCTAGGCCCGACATCGTTTTGAGTGTAGGTGTGTGTGCAAGGTATCAAGCGGCTCCTAAGGAAAGCCACTTGGTGGAGGTCCATAGGATCTTTTGGTATTTGGTTCATACCTCAAGGTTTGGTTTGTGGTACCCAAAGGGGGCACAATTTTCTCTCAAGGGCTACACGGACTCAGATTGGGCCGATGATCAAGATGATAGGAAGTCTACTTATGGTGCTTGCCAATTTCTTGGTAGGTCCTTGGTGAGTTGGTCTTCCAAGAATCAAAATTGTATATCTCTGTCCACCGCCGAAGCCGAGTATGTGGCGGCCGCTAGTGCTTGCACCCAATTGCTATGGATGAGGAAAACTCTCAAAGAGTATGATGTTCACTTGGATAAGGTGCCTCTCATGTGTGACAATGAAAGTGCCATCAAGATCGCCTACAACCATGTGCAACACACAAGGATGAAGCATATTGAGATTCATCATGATTTCATCCGGTATCACTTGGCAAGAGGTGATATTGAGCTAGCATATGTCCCCACCAAGGATAATCTCGCGGACATCTTCACGAATCCACTTGATGTTTCAAGATTCATGTTCTTGATGAATGAGCTAAATATCATCGATTCTAGGAGTTTGACTTGAGGATCTTGCACACACCCCTATAGTTGATACGTATTTGGGTTTAGGTGTAGGCATGGACATAGGGGGAGTGTTATCCTAACACATTGGGTTCTCCCTCCCCCCATTATGCCCAAAGCAAAATTTCATTGTTATCTCTATTTTTGTAATGTTCAATTGTCAACTTCAATGTCGAGAATTAGCAGTGCACCCAAGATATATCTTCGCGGTGGCATACCATGATCTATTACATGGTAGATTAGGCCACCAACCTCTTATTTTTGAAGAGTTGGTTCTTATTTGGCTTTTATTTGACTTTTTTTTGAGTTTTGTTGGCTTTTATTTGACTTTTTTTTAGTTTTGTTGGTTTTATTGTTTTGTTCTTGCAATCTTTGAGTATGAAGTACGATCCCTGTTGGTTTTTCTCATGCCAAGCCAAGATATTCCCAAAAGCCAAGTTCTCTAGCCACATGCATGCATGTCAATTCCATTTTCTGGGAATTTTCGGAGTGTGGGTCCAAAGATTCCGGTCTGTACCAACGGAGATTCCGGTCTGTCCGGAGACTCCGGTATTTGGTCCGAAGACTCCGGTCTGGCGGTTTCAACATAATAAAAAGGGGATCGGGTGGTAGGGTTTCTCATTCCCTACCAACCACCCCCAACCCCCAAGACTCCATCTGCGCCGCTGCCGCCTCCAAGACCCCCTCCGGCCGCCCCTAGCCACCGGAATCCGCCCCTCACGGCCTCCCTCGACTCCTCCACGTGTGTTCCCCTCCAAGATAACCTCCATGGACGACCTGGGTGGCAAGGGTATCCTCTCTCCCCTCTTTTTCCTTGTGTTCATCTATGGTTTACTCTAGATGCAAGTTTTTGGGAGAGTTGGTACTTGTATCTTGCTTTATGACCATCCTAGGCTGTTTCCCTGCAATAGAAATCATCTAGAGATTATTTGGTAAAAATTTCTTAGAATCTACATTTCAGATATGTCGCCTGCCCAGAGACTCCGGTCTCCAGGTCCGGAGATTCCGGTCTCGGTCCGGAGACTCCGGTCTGCCAGACCGGAGACTCCAGTGTAGAATCTCAAAAATATGTACTGAATCTTGGGTTGGTTTCTTACTTCATCGTGTGGACATGCATGCTTATCTACTTCTTTTTGTTTTTTGTTTTGGCTGTGTTGTGTTTTCAGGGAAAAGGACTAAGTCATCTACCTCCAATCCTAACGTCACATCAAGGAAGTACCATGCTCATTCTCACAACTACCCAGTCACTGATCCGGATACTGGGAGGGTTGCTCAGCGGAGGACCCTTAATGATGAGCGTCGCCAACAAGAAGCTGGTCAAGAGCGGCAGAGGCGTGAAATGGCGAAGAATTCCATGTTTGATAGGATCACTACTGTGGAAAAGATGAGTAAGCAGGGCTACAGGATTATGAGAGCAAGAACCTTCTTCACCATAGCTCGCACTGCTGAGAGTTCTCACTGCTGGAGGAGAGAGTTCGAGCTTATTCAGAGGGAGATCTATGCTGGGCTGAGGCTTCCTGTCTGTCCGCAGCGGGTTCTTGACTTAGAGGCTTTTGGAAGTATGGCGTACTTCGAGGAGGTAGTGTGGATCACTAGGAAGCTGGGACTTGAGCATTTGCGGGCATTCAGCAGAATTACAACATAAGGGGTGTTCATGAATTCTATGCCACTGTTACCTATGGAGAGGATGAGGATGTTTCCGTGACTTGGATGAACGGGCCGAGGAAGTGTGAGTCATCTATTCGGAGGCTTTCTGAGTTGCTTGGTTACCGTGGGGTGATGATGTTTGTCAGCGTATGCATACTTATGGTGTGGCCTATAACAAGAAGAGGATGGCTCCTATGTATGAGAAGCTATCGAGCACAAGGACTACTAAGGACGTGAAGAGGGTCTACAACATTCTTCTCCGCCTCTTCCGCAACAACATTTCTCCCAAGGCCGGGAATGTGGATGATATCCGTGGAGGGGTAGTTAACTTGCTCTTTCCGGCTTTCCAGTGTCACTTGGCTGGTCCAGATGGTGAGGGATTTGAGATCGACGTCATGCATTTCATTCAGGAGGAGATGTATTCAGCTATGATTGAGATCAAGAAGGTCCCTGTTTATGCTCCCTATTTGATGAAACTCATTTTTTATGAGTTCCCGAGTCTTGACTGTGAGACTGTGCATACAGTTGGTTCTCTCTAGGTGCTCTCGTCTCACTTTCTTGATAAGGACACCCCCGTGGGTGATGTTGAGACTGCTACTCCAAGGTCTAGGAGGAAGAATGTTGACCCTCCTTCTCGCCTTTCTCGAAAGTATGAGGTTCAAGATGAGATGAAGAAGCTCTCATGGTTTCAGCGTAATATTCTGTGCATGATGATTGTTGTTCACAAGGAGAATCATGAGGCCTATAAGGAGAGGCGACGGACGAGGAAGATGATCACCAAGATCCAGGACCATGCGGGTATTGGTGCTACCCCTCCTCTTGAGCCTCCTACTGAGTCTCTCACCATGTCCTATGAAAACTAGAACACCTCCTCCTTCCCATGGAGGGATTTTGAGGAGGTCACTTCGGCTCCTTCCTCTTCTAACAACCATGGAAAGGCTCCTATGACTGAGGAAGAGGAGCATACCGAGGAAGAATAGGATGAAGAGGAGTATGAAGAAGAATATGATGACGATGAGGGAGAAGGAACGGACAAGAATGATGATGGATATGGCGAGGACTATGATGAGGATGACTGGTCCTTTAGGGTTTGTGTAGTTGCTCTTTGCCCTTTTTGGTGTCTCGACGCCAAAGGGGGAGAAGTAGCTATAGACTTCTCGGAATTTGCAAGGGTTGCTTTGTTTTGATTTCATTTGCCTCGGATCACAAGCCTTTGGACTTGATTTGTTTTTATGGCTTGTGTTCCCTTTATCCTAGTTGATTTCGATTTATTTCCTAGTGGACCTTAAATCTATGTGTGGTGAGACTACGTTGGTGAAGCTATCTTATTATTGTGCTTAATGTTGCTTTACTTACCTTACCTATGCATGCATGTATATTGTTTATTAGTTGTTGTGCTTATGGGCATTGTTTGTAAAACATAGGGGAAGCTCACGACTTCTTTGTTCGAGAGCCCGTCTATTTTTTTCAAACATAGCCTAGCTGTGATTTTCTTGCAAATATGTCTGTTATCATCAAACACAAAAAAGGGGGAGATTGGAAGTGCAATTGCACATAAATCATCTTGTTTTGGATGTTTGTTAACAACACACATATACTCTTAAGCGTGTTGATGTTTTTCATGGTCTATCGATAATATTTCATATGGTGGTGTTGAGTATCAAAAAGGACAAAGATCATTGGAGTGTTCATGCTGGAATTGTATTCCAGGCCGGAGTCTCCGATCCGCCAGACCGGAGTCTAGGGTATGGAACTTTTCCGAGAAGGAACCTGTGCTGCGAGTCTGGTGTCACACGCTGGACTCACTCCGGAGACTTACCGGAGATACACCAGAGTCCCCGGTATGGAGATTTTCTGAGAAGGAACCTATGTTGCGCGTGGGGTGTCACCCGCTGGACTCTCTCCGAAGACTTACCAAAGATACTCTGGAGTCTCCGGACTTTCACCTTCTCGTGTTGATCGCCTGACCCTAGACATGCTATGTGCGAAGGAGTCAAGGCAAAGGAAGAGTCCACACCGGAGTCTCCGGTATGGCGCACCAGAGTCTCCGGACTCGTCGATTCCCAAGCTTGAAGTGAAGATGAAGTAGTGGTTTCACCCGCTTGTGTCACTCCGGAGACACACCGGATACTATCCGGAGTCTCCGGGTCTGGAGCTGCCCGGAACCTTTTCAGACCGGAGTCTTCGGACTTTACACCAGAGTCTCCGGTGTGACCTTTCCAGAAATGTCTCCAACGGCTCTAAAAGTTATGAGGGGTATAAATACCCCCTTCCCTCCACCTACCTCTAGTAAGCTCGTCCAGAATAGATCTCACCATTGGTAGAGCTCACACACCTTGCTAGATCTCCCAATCCCTCCACCCAAAAGTGTTGATCTTCGGAGGATTAAAGGAGAAGGCCCCGATCTACGTCTTCACCAACCGGTTTTCATTTCCCCCTCATTTGCTTTAGGGGAACTAGTCTAGGGTTTCCTCTTGTGGAGAACCTAAACATCTTGCTACTCTTGGTGATTCTTGTGATTGTTGGGAGCCCCCAATTTGGTTGTGGGTGTGTGCCCCAAACTTGTTTGTAAAGTACTCGATTCCCACCTCAAAGGGAATCAATAGTGGAAGGTGGAGTAGGCATTTGTGGAGGGGTTCATCCGAGAATATGGTGAGGCCTTTGTGGCGTTGAGTAGGCCTTTGTGGCAAAACTCACACCCCTCCAACGAGACATAATCCCTTAACAAGGAGAAACTCGGGAATACATTGTGTCTCCGCGTGCTTCCGACTTTGGTTATCTCGTTCCATATACTTTACCTTACTTGTATTGTATTTATTGTTGTTCTTGTCATATAGGTAAATTCACCTTAGTTGCATTATCTAGAGAATTTACCTTTGTGTCAAGCCTAATCTTGAAAAAAAAAAATTGGTCGTAGAACCTATTCACCCCGTCTAGGTGCCCATACTATCCGTTCAGTAAGTAATATATAGTAGTATCATATACATGCTACTAGGCTATCTTACTAGCTGCACAATGGGTAGTAACATAAGTGTAGTATCATGCATATTACATTTATTAGGTTTATAGTCTCATTTTGTATTGACATGCGTTATTGTTATGGTATCTATCTACGAATCTATGATACCACTATCTTCTCTCTCATCATTAATTACAGTTACAGTGCCACATCAGCTTTTTGCATACATGGAATACATGATACCTATGATACCCTCGGTAGTTTTAGCGCTTAAGTCAACCTAGGTGTTAGGTCGTCGTGAATGCTTATGCAACCTCCTTAGAGCCTTGCATCCACAAACCTAGAAGTGATAATGATGTCTCCGGGCCTAAAAATCAGAACTTCAGTTCCATTGGAGCATTGGTATACAACGCAACAATATCAAACTTAATATTGTGATTGACAGTGGCGGATCCCGAAAAGGAGTAAGATTTAGGCCAAAAACTAAGCGCAAAACATAACTACTAAAAAACTCTCGTAAAAGCAAAAAAAAAGTTACTACAATTGTAAAGATGAACATGTACTTTCAAATCCAATGTTTAACATGCTCAACGTACATAAGAGATAGAGATACTAAAAACTAGAAAGACTAGCAGGGGATACAAAAGATAGTACCAAACGACCATATCAATGGTTTATTTCATCTGAGCATCCCATGACTTCATCAATACTAGAAGAATCGTTACTTCAAAGAAAAGCAAGAATAATTTATAAGAAAAGGAACGAACACCAAATTTGAAATGAATACCTAATCAATCAATCACTGACACAAATGTAAGAACTTTCCAAAATGACGAGGAGGTACCATTCCTCTACCTGACTCATATGCTTGAAAACGATATAATATATCATCGTCATTGATAGAGTGAAATACATCTCACTCAATATAGCACACCATGCTGTAATTCAACCAATAAACACCCATTTTATTCGTCAACTCAGTCTTAATAATGTTCATAGCTGAGAATGCCCTCTCCACAGATGCTGTTACAACTGGTAAAATTGATGCCAACTCAATGAGGCGATACACTAAAAGATAAACCGTGTGTCTACCGGTCTGAACCATCTTTTAATAGCAAGATTACCAAGATCATGACAACTCGCAAAATTTGGATCAAATGTCACATCAGCAATGAATGTCTAAAGTTGGTTTTTAAGGACTAAAAAATATCATACATGGAGAACTCATCAGCGTACATCTCAGCAAGTTCAACAAGTTTTTCTTCATCAAAATTATCCAATGAGTTCTTTGGATCCAGACAAGAAATGCACCTCAACAATTGAGTAGATTTTTCAGCAAAACAGTTGTTCAACTCAACAAGGATTTGTTCATGCACAACATTGAATATCTCATATCTAAAGCGGTGATAATAACTTACCATTGTACTTCCATGACCCCCTAAGCGTCCACCCGCGGGTATTGCATCATTCATGTTTGGCACCATAATTTTATACTTTATAGAAAAGTCATGTGTCTCCTTTAAGAATTCATACCAACCATTTTACCATATACCTTGAAGTTTCTCCAATGTTACACCAATCAAACTCACAGCACGAACAATGTTTTGATCTTTCTTTTGCAAACATTGTGACAAATCATTAGTATTGCCCAATAGTCTAATCATGAGGTGTAATATGAGAAAAAATTCAAAAATCTCCATCTGAGATATCAATACAACGGTTGTAGTTCTTTGTGTAAGATTTTCTGCATCATCATGAACATACTATAGTACATGAAGAACAGATTCCCACATCATAATAAATCTTCACAAATTCTTATGGTGTGTTGCCCATCGAGTATCCCCAAGTTTTACAAGGTTGGTTGCTTTGTTTTTTCCTCCTCCTGAATTTTTTCCCCAAAATCCAGTTGGCTCAAATAATGTCATGCTCATGCTCAGCTACTTCATCATGTCTTTTACAAGAATATTTAACAGTGTTGACAATCAAAGTGGTGAAATTGAAGAAATCCAATAGAGATGAACAACACTTGGCAACGGTAACAACCACTAACTCAACTGATGAGCAAAGCAATGAATGTAAAATGCATGGGTTTTCGTCCAATATCAACCTTTGTAGGCCACAAAATTGGCCTCTCATGTTACAAGCACCAACATAACCTTGCCCTCTCAATTTAGACATGGATAAGCCATGATCACGATGTTGGAGGTATTCCCTAGAGACAATAATATTTAGTTATTATTCTATCTCCAAGTTCAGAATTAAGTTTATGCCATCATGGAATAACCGCTATAGCACGTGAAAAGTGTATTTTAAAAGGAAAATCTTTGTGTGGGTGTGAAGACATAAGCAAATAAGAGTTCCTAATATTGTCTCTAAGATTAGCTTATGGATTGTGAGATGATCACATTTTATGATGACATAAGCAAACAAGAGTTCCTAATATTGTCTCTAAGATTAGCTTATGGTTTGTGAGATGATCACATTTTGTGAACATAGAATTTGATAAAGTCTAGCAAAACATAAGAGTTATTTTTAGGATAATAATAGTACTGAATCGACTCAATTATATGATCTTGATAAAAGATACAAAACAATTTTAATGTATTTAGCAAAGTACATATGGAGTTGTCATTGACTATAATTTCTATAGTATGAGAATATCTAATGACCGCACAATCGACAATTATGTTTTGGATGTCTTCAACCGTCCACCATAACAGGGGATCATAATGCTGACGTAGGGGTATAACCTGGAGAGTGTAATAGAACTGAGATTGTTCATGTATGCGATTTGCACTAGGAGGGTGGTGTGGCCACCTCCTTGGTGCGGCCACCTCCTTTTGAGTTGGGAGTTGGACTCGCTTTCCTCGAAGCAGGTCTCCCCCTTCCTCCACCTATAAAAGGAATCCAAGACCTTGAGGCAATCAGAAAAATTGGCTCTCAATCCCCCTCCCCCTCTCTCCCTCTAGTAGAATTCGAGGGTCTAATTAGAGATTCGTCAGTACTGAGTCCTAGATGGCAGAGCGTTGGCGGATTGACACGAGCGCACACATGCACACCAAAAGAGGGATTACACGTGAGATCATTGACGAGGGAAGTTTAGCGATATCCTTGCAAATAGGTCTAGTTGTGAGAATCTACGATTATGAAAAACTCTTGTTCGACTACATCGATTTCCGCCGCCCGGTGAGTCATGATTCCGGATCAATGCATGTATGGGCATTCCACTGGGTTGCGTGTATTGGAATTTAAAATTTCTGCCATGCATGCTACGCAACCGCCAAAAAGATCTATCAATGAAGATACAAGTGAATAACGATTCCCAGATCTAGTTTGAGACCGTGTACCGGACACAATAGGAGCTGAAAAAATATCGGTGACGATGTCGATGAAGCCCGTGGAAGATACTCACGCACAATACTATGGGTGAGGATGTTGCCGACTCCCCGTATCTAGCACCTTGATCCAGAAGAGTGAGGGTGTAAGGTCCCCCAGAACCACTGTTCAAGGACACCTCCGATATGCATACATTCACGATCCCAGATCACACCAGTCGTGAACAACATATCAAGTTGGTACACAAATACAATATCCATTACAATTGCACAAAACACTTACAAAAGGGACATGGTCACATGACCAAGTCTAACACAACTGCCACGCAGGGCAAACAGACAACACACACAGCGGAAGACTAACACACACAAACGTAGTAGAGCCCAAGTCACGCCTTAACATACAGGCTGCTGACCCGGAGACGATCCTAGTTAGCAAGTCCATCAGCGCGGTACTCCTCCTCGTAGATCTCCTTCTGAAGCTCCTTCTCCATGTCTGGAAAGTAAATACCAGGGACGAAACCAATATGAGTACATTTGAATTAATGTACTCAGCAAGACACCCATCATGTGGCTTACCAAAATGCAAGTACGCTTATATGGTGGAAGAGGTAGGCTATACATAGGTTTCACTATCAATGATATATGTAATACATATCATAGTTGATTTTGAAAATCTATGTATCTTTGTTGAAGAAGATACTTCAAAATAAAATAATATAGTTTTCTTTCTCTTGTAGATATCACATGTACAAGTGGTTTTCTAAAACTTTGTTAAAAGAAAGTTTTCTCTTTGCAAAACTTCTTGTAAAACAACTTCTGGCTTTTCAACAACGGTACCTCCACAGTACAAGATTTCCTTCTTTCCGTACTTCACAAGTCCAACACCTTTTTGAAAACATTCACACGATGCTAGCTACATGGCCATTCAACTGTCCATATCCGAGGACGCGGCTATTCCGAATAGTTCTACTCTGCAGAGGTGTACACAATCCACCAGATCCAGTCCATCCTCCATGAACAACCACGGACTGTAACAACAGTATGTAAACATCAGATAACTGATCCTAACCATCCACTATGTTCAAGCTGGAATATGCCTATCTCTTCAATTGGGTTTGTTCTCCCCGGCACCATGTCACACATCGCCATGGCAGGAGACCCAACTGTCGCATCCATAGGGAAACTTAATCCCACACTTTATATGCCAATTTGATTCATGACTGTCGGCATTTCGGTTCGAGGGAAGTCATGTCCCTTATAGCAAATTGAGATAGAACACACACTAACAAGAACAAACTTCCAGTTAAGCCCCGTGCCCATGTTGAGGTAGGGTGGCAGTACGGTAAAGGTTGTCCGGCGAAGACTAGGTTATGTGTCATTTTTGTAAAACATCTTTCTCCCAAAAATGAACACTTCAACATTTCTCCGGTGGATAAGGCTTCGCCTTTCCACCAGGTTTTCCATAAAGCCTTTGTTTTGCAAAAACAAAATTTTAAGGTGTCCACTTAGGGACTAATACTTGTGATGGCAATACATACCATATGGTGGCTATGGGCTTGGTAACACCAAGTATCAACTACTGGCATAGTGATGATATATATAATATTAATAATAGTAGTAGTCACTCAAAAATAGTTTTTGGTAATCAAAGTTTTTGTAAAACTTTCAGAAGTAAAACATGCATGATAGATAATGATAAGTGTAGTGTAACAGCAAGCATCAGGATGGCTTGCCTTAAAACTCTTAGTGTCCCTGGCCTTGAAGTAGTTTTAACTTGACGCACATCTCCACAAGAATAAAAGACACACACTCAGAACTAAAGGCCAAACAACTAAACAAGACAATACATACATCAAGCAAACTTATACTAGCGCAATCACTATAAAGGTTATCGCAAAAACCATCTCACAAACTCTCATGGTACAAAACTATCGCCAAACAAACATATGGTTGAAAAACCATATCCCACATCTTTCATACCACATATGGAGTGGGTGTACCACTCTCATAATAAGATATTCAAGAAGCTAAAAGTATAGCTTGTGGGCACAAAAGGTGAGCCTACCAAAAATAATAACAATCAATCAAAGTGATACCCATGGCAGTGGGTATTAACCACACACAAGCAATCATCACCAAACAAGTTCACTACCAAACTAATGCTTAGATAACAAGATACTACTAAGCACAACAACAACACTTAGCACAACAAAAACATAAGTATAATACTCATGCAAGGCAAACACTCAGACAGTTTCCAAAAAGCAAGCAAACACACCATAGATGAATAGGCTAGTTATAGACTATGCTTAAGTCTAACTCAAAGTTATGGAATCCATAAATCATGAAAACAAACAAAACAAACCAGTAGCTCTACCAATGGTAGCAAGTCATAATATATAGTCTACAACACACTCATCACAAGAGATAACACCCCTACCAATAACATGGTAACAAGATTGCACTAATATCATACTAGTATGAAAAATTCTACACAAGCATGCTATAAGAAATAATGGTATTCTACAACTATAGAAAAAAACAACTCCACAAGTAATGTCATAATAACAGAAGTAATAGCATCCTAAATATGCTAGAAAGATCATACACTTTTAAAATAAAAAGACAATAATACTAGAGCAACTCATAAATCCTAGTGGTGACACTAGTTCATCACTAGAGAAGCAAACATCACTACTAGGATGCATGACATCTAAACAAGCAACTCGTGAATATAAAAACCTACTAACAGCACATACACATTACACATTCTAGTAAGTAAACACTAAAACGATCCTATCAAAACATCTACTAAGCAAACATCAATCCATTCTAATACTACATGCTTTTTCTAATTAATTAAATAGCAAGTAACCAAAGTATAAACTACAAAACCAGTAGATATGCACTCAACACAAGCTCAACTAAACACTTTAGAAAATCCAAACACTCAATCAAATCTATTTACAAATAATTTATCACTCACTAGGAAGCATTCTATTAGCAAACAATATTTAATTTACCAATCAACATTGAAACATTCCTTAACATGATACCCCTAAGGGAATATTATGTTAACAAATGAACCGCCACTAAACATACTAGTATTCTCAAATAAATACTAATCTCTTCACTTACATAAGTGAAACAAACAATCTATTTTCCTTGGTGGAAAATAATACTCAATCATATAGTACTACATGCTATTTTCACACAAGTGTAATGTTGGGGATTTGCATCCCTAACCTAAATGAAATGGGACCAGTGGGTTATGGGCCAACTAATACCAAGACATTTAGAGGTAACAAAGCCTCTGGTCACACATGACCAAATTTATCTAACAAAGCAAACAATACAAGGCTATTCATACTAGTGAAAACAATACTAGTGAAAACAAATACAAATCTTACACATGCTTTGCTATAAAATAATATGCAAGCTAACCGAGATAATAACATCAAAATAAAAGTACCAAAATGGTACTGGAATCAACTCAAGTATAGCACAAACTTAGGTAAAACAAACCTACAAAGATTTGGTGCACACAATAATCAAATAATAGAACTAGAAAATAACAAATGTTATTCCTATTCCTATTTGACTTTCCAAACATGCACACACTTTCTAAGGTATATGTAATGCAAGAAAACAACCTAATAACAAGTGGTAACACATCTATACATGCTAGGAACAAAGATTCAAACAATCACACACGTGTTTACAAGCAAACACACAAGTAATGATGAAAACAGAAAAGGTGATGTTTCTAGTTTTGCTCACCAAAAAATAATCTAGGGATCCAAAAATTAATCCAGACTGTTGAGGAGGGCGGCGTCGTGGCCTCGCAGCGGCAGCGGCAGCGACAATCTGACCATGGCGGCAGCGGCGATTTGAGGGCACTGGACTTGAAAATTCTTTAGGGCAGAATGCGTAGCGGCGGCGGCCACAACTTGACCCTAATATACGAGCAACGCCAGGTGCAGTACAAGTCTAGGTCGAATACAGAAAGTCTAGCCCAGCCCGTTATCTTCTTTGCAATGTAGGGATAAAGGAAACGTGACTAGCTTCGTACTATAAACAGAACAAATGAATAACCGGTTGAGATATCAGGCTTACACAAACTAGGGTCGTGGGTTCTAGCTAGCACTAAACCGCACTATTCTAATTCTCTTTATTATATTTTTTCCCTTCTTTTAGTTTCGCTTACCTTCTGTTAAAAAATCATATTTAAATATCCTCACGGTCCTATTTATTTTTATGAAATAAAAACAATTAGTTACCGTCAAATTTTGGGGTATTACACTAAAAGTATAGCTTGTGGGCACAAAAGGTGAGCCTACCAAAAATAATAACAATCAATCAAAGTGATACCCATGGCAGTGGGTATTAACCACACACAAGCAATCATCACCAAACAAGTTCACTACCAAACTAATGCTTAGATAACAAGATACTACTAAGCACAACAACAACACTTAGCACAACAAAAACATAAGTATAATACTCATGCAAGGCAAACACTCAGACAGTTTCCAAAAAGCAAGCAAACACACCATAGATGAATAGGCTAGTTATAGACTATGCTTAAGTCTAACTCAAAGTTATGGAATCCATAAATCATGAAAACAAACAAAACAAACCAGTAGCTCTACCAATGGTAGCAAGTCATAATATATAGTCTACAACACACTCATCACAAGAGATAACACCCCTACCAATAACATGGTAACAAGATTGCACTAATATCATACTAGTATGAAAAATTCTACACAAGCATGCTATAAGAAATAATGGTATTCTACAACTATAGAAAAAAACAACTCCACAAGTAATGTCATAATAACAGAAGTAATAGCATCCTAAATATGCTAGAAAGATCATACACTTTTAAAATAAAAAGACAATAATACTAGAGCAACTCATAAATCCTAGTGGTGACACTAGTTCATCACTAGAGAAGCAAACATCACTACTAGGATGCATGACATCTAAACAAGCAACTCGTGAATATAAAAACCTACTAACAGCACATACACATTACACATTCTAGTAAGTAAACACTAAAACGATCCTATCAAAACATCTACTAAGCAAACATCAATCCATTCTAATACTACATGCTTTTTCTAATTAATTAAATAGCAAGTAACCAAAGTATAAACTACAAAACCAGTACATATGCACTCAACACAAGCTCAACTAAACACTTTAGAAAATCCAAACACTCAATCAAATCTATTTACAAATAATTTATCACTCACTAGGAAGCATTCTATTAGCAAACAATATTTAATTTACCAATCAACATTGAAACATTCCTTAACATGATACCCCTAAGGGAATATTATGTTAACAAATGAACCGCCACTAAACATACTAGTATTCTCAAATAAATACTAATCTCTTCACTTACATAAGTGAAACAAACAATCTATTTTCCTTGGTGGAAAATAATACTCAATCATATAGTACTACATGCTATTTTCACACAAGTGTAATGTTGGGGATTTGCATCCCTAACCTAAATGAAATGGGACCAGTGGGTTATGGGCCAACTAATACCAAGACATTTAGAGGTAACAAAGCCTCTGGTCACACATGACCAAATTTATCTAACAAAGCAAACAATACAAGGCTATTCATACTAGTGAAAACAATACTAGTGAAAACAAATACAAATCTTACACATGCTTTGCTATAAAATAATATGCAAGCTAACCGAGATAATAACATCAAAATAAAAGTACCAAAATGGTACTGGAATCAACTCAAGTATAGCACAAACTTAGGTAAAACAAACCTACAAAGATTTGGTGCACACAATAATCAAATAATAGAACTAGAAAATAACAAATGTTATTCCTATTCCTATTTGACTTTCCAAACATGCACACACTTTCTAAGGTATATGTAATGCAAGAAAACAACCTAATAACAAGTGGTAACACATCTATACATGCTAGGAACAAAGATTCAAACAATCACACACGTGTTTACAAGCAAACACACAAGTAATGATGAAAACAGAAAAGGTGATGTTTCTAGTTTTGCTCACCAAAAAATAATCTAGGGATCCAAAAATTAATCCAATATAGGATTAGATAGATCTAGTCATAAGAAAACTCATCCAATTGGATTCAACTCAAAAATCATTTTTAAACTCATTCTAAAAATCCTAGAAATGCCTACTGGTCAATAACCAAAATGGATGGCATTTCCATTTGGTAACTCACCTTGATGTGAGGAAAATTCCTAGTGATAGATCTAGTCCTAAGCTATCCAAAACAATTTGATTTGCCCAAAAAGGTTACATAACCAAAAAGTTATGCCACAAACAGTTTTACAGACACTTTGTGGCAAAACAGATCTTGTGATAAAAATATACATGAAAACTTAGATCTACTAATTTTAGATGGTTGAGAAACATAATACTAGGGTCAAGATTTTTGGTTGATTTTATTTTGTACTCTAGTTTTTTCTCACAGATCAAAAGCAAACATGTACAAACTGCAACAGATTAAAAAGAAAAAAAAAAGCATAGGCGGGCTGGCTTGACTACGGCGCGACCCACTAAGGGGCGAACGCAGCCCAGCGCGCGGCGCGCGCGCGGCCAGCGCGGAAAACGACCGTTTAACGGCACCCGTTGATCAAAGATCGAACGGCGCTGCGTTGTCCTCCTCCTCTCCTCTCTCCTCTCTCTCGCTCGATGCGTCCGGCGATGGAATCGCACGGTGGCTCACCGTGGGAGGCTCGGGGGCGGTGGCGCGTGCTTGGGGGAGATGTACGGATGCAGGGCATCAAGGGGTGCGGGTTGCGGGTGCTGGCGTGGCTCTAGGCGGCGGGGCTCGACGGGCGTCCGCGACGGCGGCCGTGGACGGCGGCGGCGATCCTGCGGGACAAAGGCCAAGGGGAGTGGTCAGGGAGTGTCGTGGGGATGTAGGGAGTTCATCCAGGGCGATGAGGAGGGGTGGGAGGGAATGTACACGGGTTTCCACCTCCAGCCCGTGCTCGATGGCCGGCGACCGTTTTCTAGCTCTGGTGAGCTCTCAGCAGCCAGGGAGCTGCCAACTCGGGTTGGGGGAGTGAGTGCAAGTGTGTGGGAGGCCAAAGGCGCAAGGGGATCGAGAGATATGGCATGTAGCCGTGGCAAGGGAAAAAAGGAAAAGGGGTGGGCTCGGTTTCATGTCAAGGAGTGGCATGGAGGCGCCCTAGGGGTTGTTTTGGTCATTGCCACACATGGCATTGATGCCAAGGCCAAGGCCAACAAGGGGGCAGTCAAAGCTTGGCCTTTGGGAGCTAAAAGAGTAAAGGTCAAGAGGAAAAGGGGCAAGGTATGGAGGCCCATACCCATGCCACATCACCATGCTCTCTCACTCTCTCTCACTTGGTTTCTTCACACTCAAGGCTTCTAGAAGGTAGGCAGGGCATCCAAGATGGAGTCCAAGCAATGGTCAACACGAGTGACAAGGTGGCATTTCGAGTTTTGAACCAAAAAGAAGTGAAAACAACTGCCCAAAAGTGTAACAGCAACTATTCCTAACAAATTCAGAAAATTCAGTTTTAGGGACTTAGTGAATTTTCTAAGTGTTGGAAACAGATGAAATGAGCAAAAAGTTGGGATTGTTTTCAAAGACCAAATGGTTTCCAAAATTTGTTTTCCAAGTTGGAGTTTGTTAACATGTTATAAAATTTCAGAAACATCTTTTGAAAACAAATTTGAAAAAGTTTAAGGCCATGAAAACAAAGTGGGAAAAGGTGTACTTTCTGTTTTTCCATGTTTTCCACAAATGCCTTTTTCTGCCGTATTTTTATACCACAAAGACAACAAGCAAAGATCATTTTTATTAATCCTAAAATAAAACCAAGCTTATGTATTTGGAGTACATGTAGCAAGGAACAATTAAAAGTCAAGAAAACATAAAATAACATTTTATAGCCTAGTGAAAACAAAGGTAGAAAACAGGTACTTGGCTATATTTTTAGGGAATGTTTTCTATAGAAAACTTCCATAAATCATTTTGACAGTTTGTTTTCTTTGATCCAACAAAGCTAAAATTTTATTTTAAGATTAAAACAAGAATGATCCAAAGCCTTGGAATAAAATTCACCCAAGTAATCAACAGAGAAAACAACAGGGAAAATATTATAAAAGTGTTTTCAGAAAAAAAAAATTGATATTGGTTTTATCAAGAAACAAAACGTGTGTTGAAAACATGGTTAAGATCATAAACACATGTTAGTTCAAAAAAACATGTTGTTTAAAAAAAATTAGCTGGCCCTAATGTTTGTCTTCTTGATCATAGTACAAGAATCCAAAAACTGGGGTGTGACAGAGGGTCTCACATGTTAACCTTGTGAGAGTTTGCACACATATGTCGGGACTAGTTCTGTAGCGCAGCATGTGTATATGAAGGTGGACTTATCAACACATTAGAGATAGACCAATTAGAAGCTAGATCTAATTAGGAGAGGACACCTAAAAACCCCAATCTGAAGAAGCTCTAGTTCAATTCGAGGGGCTATAATTAGACCCTCTAATTCTACTAGAGAGGGAGACTTGAGAGACAATTAATATGTTTTTCTTTGAGGCTTGGGGTCCCTTTTATAGGTGGAGGATGGGGGAGACCATCCTTGGTAGGGAGGAGTCCCTCCCCAATTAAAACAAGGAGGTGGCTGACCTACAAGGGTGGCCGCACCACCCCCTAGGGGAATCAGATTGGAGTCCATATGGAGTCCAACTCCCTCTCCTCTTTACTTTTTCTTGTTTCACTTTTCCCTTTTCTTTTTCTCTCCAAATAAATTATGGAGAAAATACAGGGAGAAAACTTCACCATGGTGTGGTACCCTGGGGCCCACCTGACAGCCCCCATATAATAGGTGCGGCCATGGGGGCATTCATGCCCCCCTTTGGCACTCCCCTCTTCTTGGGTTTTGCCCGAAACTCTTCCGGAACCCTGTGACCCCTGTAGATAAAAACATCAACCTTATCTAATGATATTTCTAACATCCCTGTACATCTCATGCCCCCTTGCATTTGCTTCGGAAGTGTTCAACTCTCTTTTCTCTCTTAGAAGAACTTCAGAATAAATTCAAATGCCCTAGATATAAATTGTTGTAGATCCACTTGCACTTGCTCTGGGACATCCAATGCCCTCAGCATAAACTCTATCACGCAGAAACACTGCTCGAATGATACTTCTTGTTGATTAGTACCTACCAATATACACATAAACTAGACCTAACTTAAGTGTGTTACCCCAATAGTGTGTGGACATGAAACTGAAAACTCTTTCCTTTTCAATAATCAATAGCAGAGCCATGGACGTCCATATTGACTCCCACATACTATACGAAATAAACTCTCCTGGACCTTTTGGTTATTATACAATATTCCCATTACTCGCGATACCAAACTTACCCGAGACTATTGATTCTAGTATTGTCGTGAAAAAATCTTTGGTTCACTAGCTTTATCTATCTTGTTGCCTAGTAAGATTCCTTTTACTAGTTACTATATTATGATATCCCACATGATGTATCATCATCATGCATTGTCTATAGAACATATGGATATCAATAATACCGAGTGGGGCCAGGCTTGTATCTCTCTTTTTATGGGGGAGTAATACCCATTTCAGAACATAGAGGTAATATACTCCTTTAGAATTACCCAGTGGCTACCGTTTTGTTCACCCAGTTTACGATGTGACTCTTGATAGTAACAAAATAAAACCTCGAGAATATACAACCCCAATAACCTCATGGTAAGAGGATATGTTGTAATATAACTGTGTTGTGATATATCAATGAGGACAAAGAAATCCAATGAAATCTCTTAACATATTGATACGTAGGAAACATATCTATAATTTTTAGTGATCCATTCTTGTTTTCTGTCCAATGCCCTTATGTTTTGTACATGTTTTCTTCTGTTTTCCGGATGTTTTCACTGACAAACCTATTAACAAGATGCCCGAGGCCAATTGCAGTTTTCTGTTGTTTTTCTATTTTAGACAAGTTCTTAAGGAAATATTCTCGGAAAGGGCTGAAAATCCAGAGAGATCATTTTTACCAGGAAAAAAATGAGGTCCAAAGAAGATCCAGAGGGGTGCAAGGGGGCTACCAGGGGGGTCCCAGGCGCCCCCCTTGGCCGTGCCTGGTGGGACTCTGGGGGACCTGGCCACCGCCTCAAGTCACCTCTTCGCCCATAAATTTCCCTTAACCCTAAAATGTTCGGGGACGGAGTTATTTTCCACGAAATATACAAAGAGGCATCGTCACCTCAAAAGTCTAATCTAGGGCTTCTAGAGTCCTGCTCTAGCACCCTGCAAGATCGGGGGATCGTCACCTGAGGCCTTTACATGCCATGATCGCCTCCGGTCAGATGCATGACTAGTTCATTTCGGGACTACGAGTCCATAGCAGTAGCTAGATGGTTGTTCTCTCTCCTATGACTCCATGTTTAGAGTCTCGTGAGCTGCCTCACATGATTGAGACCACCATTATGTGATTGTGCAAGTTGTGTTTGTTGGGATCCGATGAACCATGAGATTATGATTATTTTGTTCATGTCAATCTGAGAAGCTTCACTTATATTTTGGTTTAAACAACTATGTGGCCAAGGTAATCATAAACACCAGAGAGCATTGCAAAACAAGATTAAAACTATCATGGTTCATTGGATCATAGCAAACACAACATGCACAATTATATAACGATGATCTCGATCATGTGAGGAAGATCACAAGAATCTAAACATGGAGGCATAGGGGAGAAAACAACCATCTAGCTACTGCTATGGACCCATAGTCCCGAGATGAACTACTCACACATCTGTCCAGAGTTGATCATGATGATGTAGAGGCGTTCGGTGACAATCCTCCTCTCTGGCAGGGTGCCGGAGCAGGACTCCAGAAGCCCTAGATTGGACTTTCAAGGTGACAACGCTTGTCTGTATGTTTCATGGAAAATAAATCTGTCCCTGTGATTTTTAGGGTTAAGGGCAATTTATAAGCGAATGGGGGGACGTGAGGCGGTGCCGGGAGCCCTAAGGAGCCCACGAGACACGGCCTAGGAGGGTGCCACGCCTGGCAGGCACCTGGTACCCCCCCCCCCTCGGGCTCCCCGTTGGACTTCATCTTCGTTCCGGGTAAAAATTGATCTCCGTGGATTTTCAGCCCTTTCCGAAAATATTTCCTTAAGAACTTTTTTGAAATGGAAAAACAGCAGAAACCAAAACTTGCCTGTGGCATCTTGTCAATAGGTTAGTCTCTGAAAATATCCAGAAAACAAAGGAAAATGGAAGAAACCATGTGTAAAACAAATGGTATTGGGTAGAAAAGAAGCATGGAGCATCAAAAATATTATAGATACATTTGCAACGTATCAGCATCCCCACGCTTAACTCCTTCTCGTTCTCGAGCAGGTAAGTGGTAATAAAATAATTTTTGAGGTGACATGAAGCCAACACAAATCTTGATCAACGTTTTGTAAAAGCATCGGAAAGCTAAGATCAAAGTACTTTAACAAAGGCATGATAAATATTATTTCAAACAATGTAAACTTAGCAACTATGTTGCACTTGAAAAGAAACACAAACAAAAGAAAACGAATAATGAAACAATGAAAGTGATATAGTTGTTTCAATCATAAAGAAAAAACATAATAAAGTGGTGTCCAACTAGTCCTCCGTGTGGTAGCAAAACATAAATGCCATGACACCTTAAAGTTTAAATGGTGAGAAGATAAAAATAATTTGAGAGCAAGTAATACCAACAATCATGAATCAATCAATAACAAATTTTGGGACTATGCACATTATACTTAGAATGAAAACTATGCTCTCTTAGCTGGTGCAGAAGGTAAGAATATGAAGACTCAACATAAAAGTAAAAGAAAGGCTCTTCGCAGAGGGAAGCAGGGATTACTCATGTTCTAGAGCTTTTTATTTCATAAAACAGAGATATTAAAAACAATTTTGAGAGAGGTGTATGTCTATCTCAATGAATGTTAATGAAAAAAATTCATAATCTATGTCAAGCAAGTTGTTTAGACTTTTCACTACCAAATTCCGTGCAATCAGGGACGTTTTGAGCGCGATGTTTCGATAACGTCGCGTGTTTTCGTCACGGATGGCTGAAAAGTGGAGTTTGCTCTCGAAGTTTTGGATCCTTTGATCATGGGCCGGTCGATCTCGACGTCTTTTTTTATATTTTACGTAGCGTATTTTTGTTCCCGACCCAATAAGCCTAGTTGGAGGCGAGTTTCGTTCGACGAGAACGTCGCAGATTAGTCGAATGTATCCCTTTTCATTTCTGTCATTTATTTCTCCATATTGTGAAATCGAATTATCAGCTGGTATATGTTTTTGCATTAGCATTAGTCGAATGTAACCTTTTTAATTTCTGTCACTTAGATCCATCGAAATCTCTGTCATCTATTTCTCCATATTGTGAAGTCGGATTATCTATCTTAAGAAAAATAAACATAGAATGCATATTAATAGCAACCACCCAATACAACCAACGAGATTATCAATCTAAACAGAACATCAGAAGCACGGGGGCAGCGGTTAACACACCCAGACACACATAAATATAGGCAGAATGGCCTGTAGTTTTGAAGCACGGCGAGAGAACTTTAGCTAGGACTAAAAGAACATCAGAAGGGGGCCACCAGCTCCTCCGATGGCACTGGATCTTCCCTTCCCTGGGCCATCACAGCTACGAGGATAGCGATCAGAGTTTCCTGCTCTGCCAAGGCTAAATCAATCTTCAGTTTCCTAATCTTCGAGTTCAGTTCGAGGTTGTTGGCCACCATCTTCGACAGATCATCCAGCAACTTCCGCAACGCTGTGTTGGAAGCTGCGCCTAATCCTTCCTAGCATCGACTACCTTCTTGAGATTGTCGCGGGAGAGCTTCATGGCCTTCTCAAGCTCAGATTCTAGGAAGGTTACCCTCTCCGCCGGAGAGTCGAAGATGACCCTCTCCTCGGCATCAATCGGCCTGTAGATAGTTGCATGATAGGAAGGTGATGTTAATCTAAAAGGTAGAATGGATCTAAGAAATCACAGCTTCAGCGGATCTAAGAAATCATGGCTTCAACGGATCTAAGAAAGATAAAATCACAAGGAATTCAGAAATGGATCAGAAGTACGTGAACGGAAATTGAACCTACATGAGGGCAGCAAACCGCTTCGCTGGTGGAGCCATGGCCGCCTGGAGGAACGCTCGAGCAGCTACTACGTCAAAGCTTTTCGCTTGAGGGGAGGCGGTGAGGCAGATAGAGGATGAACTGAAGAGTGCATCTATTTATACACCGGGAGGGGGAGTGGAACGGAGGAGCCGCATGCACGACAGAGTAATAACTAGACGCCGGAACTGTAGTGACACGTTTCACATTCACAATATTGCGTCAAAGTCACCAACGCACGCGTGGCGTACCATGGTTACGGCGGTGAGTGGCAGAGCAGTTGTTTCCAGACTTGGACCATGATGGCACTTTCTTGGGCCCTGTCATGTTAGGCCATTTTTATTGGGATTTATAGCACACCGTAGCCCATAATTATCCTAGTTGCGACCCAAAATAAAAAGGAAGAAATATTGAAACTTCAATGAACACATAAAACATCAAAATTTTGATTATTTTGACATGTTTTCAACATCTTCGACACTTTGGCACTTCGGAAACTACAGATCGACACTTTGGATACTACAAATCAAGACTTCGGACACTACACATAGTCCCATAATGCATCGTCAAGTTCGTCGTCATCGGAGTCCTGCATAAGGCTCTCCCAGAATGCATCGTCCATCTCTTCATTCGACGTCGAGATGCTGATGGTGGAGGGGCCAGCATCACCCCGAGATGTACGAGCTCGCATCTTCGCGTCCCTCTCAGCGTCGAGCCGCAACTGCGCATGTACGACATCTGGGTGATCACGACGGAACCTCTACATCGTGGCCTCGTCGTCCTCGCAGATGCGCAGCTGCACGAACGCGCGGCGGTTCTCCTGCTCCTCCTTGCGGGTCACAATCCTCAGATTCGGGGCGAGGAACTCGGCAACTTCCCTACTCTCTTCGTCCCGGAAGTTGAGCTCGGCGCGTAGGCGGTCGAACCGCCACACCGCCACGTCGAACGAGTGGCCGGCGAGCTCGGGCGTGTCGAAGGTGCCCATCCACCACCGCATGCTGTTGTGTGTGATCTCCATGGACCAGCGCACGGATGGCCGCAGCTGCACACATCGGAAGCCAGTGCTGGTTCTCACGTGTGGCGCCATCGGGTGGATGCGGCGGCGGAGTGCAGTAATCAGCGCCGAGAGTGAGGGAGAGGACGCGGGAGCTGTGGTGGCGGCGTAGAAGGTAGGTTGTGTGGTCCATGCTCTGTTGTTTTTATGCGATAGCGACGAGGTCGAGAAGTTCAGTGACCGTTGGCTTGCCAGGCTTTTGCTGAGTTCTTCAATGATGAGTTGCACGATCTATCACCACGAGGGATTTGATCTAAACTCTTAGGTTTTAGCACCTATTAGCAAATTGATCTTTACTCAGGTTTTAGCACGAGGGATCTACCAGCGATAATATACCTTACAAGTTCACGAAACAAACTAAACCTTGCAAGTCCAGGAAAGAAACTAAACCTTAACAAGTCCAGGAAACAAACGAAATTACACTCCAGTCAGACAAAATAAGAAGTTCATAGGCCTAGCTCTGCAGCAGCCTAGTCTCTTCACCCCCAAGGCCTATCCTTTGTTCCGGTTCTATATCACCCGCATCTCAATGACCACCTCCAACCTGGGATCATCGGTTTCCCTCACAATGATCAAAATAGGTTGTCGATTATGAAAATTATTGCCTTGGACAAAAACCATCCACACCAGCTTGTCGAGTATAATGCGGCTGTCAGTTTTCTTGTTGTAAGTAATGGTGGTGACTGCTATGCTGCTCCAAGTCGTAGGCCAACCCTGCCATGATTCCCCAGGCCAACATGTTCCCCTATCAACTTAGGTAGTTTCTAAGCATGAAAGATAACATACCATATTAGCGGACCTTCTCATGGTTCTTGAAAATTTACTTGCAAAAAAAGGAGGGCGTCTTATAGGTATGTTCTAGACACTCTTACATGCGGTAATTTTCTGGGAACACCTGCTTTGGAAGCCTGTAATTTAATTGAAAGTTTAGTTGGAAGACCACCTACTTAGGTTGTTAAAACTGAGATCACTTTGGATGATGTTATTAAAAAGCTAAACTCTATGGAGAGAAATTTTTCAAATTTCCTTGACAATGCTAGCAAAGTTAATGAATCAATAGAAAGTATCAACAAGAGAATCACTGTTTTAGAAACTAACGATATCCATGATAGTCAAAACATGAGGATTGGTAAATTAGAGGAGGCTATGGAAACTTTAACCTCAACTTTTTCTTCTCTTAAGTTTAAGAGAGAGAAACCTTCTATGCGAAAAGAAAAAAAATTCATGTATGTCCCCAAGGTGCCTAAACCAAAATTCCCTAATGTGCTTAAAATTAATAAAACTTTTAGTTAAAGTAAACGTAATTTGCATGTTGAATCATCTTGAGGGGTGTCTAAGGTACCCATTGCTACAAGTGGTGTTTTGGAGGAAAATGTTGATTTGGATGCTTCTTCACTTGAAAACACTTGATTCCACTTTTCTGGGCCTAGCTAAAAGGCGTTAAAGAAAAACACTTCTTGGGAGATAACCCATGCTTTTATTTTTGCTTTGTTTTTCTCTATTTTCTTTGAGTCAATGGGTTGTATACTTCTGTAGCAACTCCTTTATATCGTTATTTTCATGTTCTAGTTGTCCCAAGTAAAGTTTCTAGCGAAAGTTGGAGTTGGTTTTGGATTTCTGCGCAGGAAAAAGATTTCTGCTGTCCACAGTAAAAACAATCGTATACAATCAATAAAGATCAGAATGACCTGAAATTTTTTGTGCTTATTCCTCAGCTAATTACGAAACTTTTTTGTTCGTTATATTTTTCGATCTGAGCAACGTAAGTGCCCTGAAAAAATGTGTTTGAATACTCGTTATGCTCGTATTCTTAGTTTTTCTTCTAGCTGCTGCAAAATTCCTGTTTAGCACCTGTTTTTCTTGCATCTCTTTTTCAGAGCTGTTAGATTTAGTAGATTTGTGTTAGTAGTCTCTTGTTTCATTACTGTATCTATTGGAGAGTTTTTGTTTATTATGAAATGCTTGATGTTGGAAAGCAGTAGTATAGTTTTCGTACTTATAACGGTGCAATTAGAAGCTTGTACCATTATTTGCAACTAGACTTTTTTCATGTCATGGTAGATGTTATTTTAATTATAAGCCTAGTGGTTATTTTTGTAGCATTATTTGTCTCAAATAGCTGAGAGTGTTTAATGTGCCTTTGAAAGAATCATGATTGTTCTAATCATATTGAAACATAAATTTGTGGTGTTCTCCTTTGAATGTTTTATTTGGTTGACTTGGCGCATGCTCACTCCATGTTTATGAATACAAACCAGTCACTTATAGCCTCTATGATCATTTTTTTAACTTGTAGTACCACTTATGCTTTGATTAATGATATTTTTGTCGCTATGCATGATTATGGCCATTATTGCTCTCTTTATTTGTCGCTCTCAGTCTTTTGCTAGGCTCCACCTGTACTGAGTATGAGTTCTACTCGTGCATCCAACTCCCAAAAATCAAAGTATGCCAAATGTGTCCATCATACCTACCTACATGTGGTATTTAACTTCCACTCCAAAGTAAATTGCTCATGTGTTACCTTTAAAACCTTCAAAACTACTCATGTTTTATGCTCCTATTTTAACTCATGAGGACGTAAATAGAGAATCTTTATCTCACTTGTTGATTAGACTTTCACACCCTGGAGTAGTGGCTTCATCCGCTTATCCAATTGATAGAAGAGCTGGCAGCGGGATGCCCAATCCCAAATTAATACAACAAATTCTCTTCACTATTTTTTCCCCTGATTTATCAGTCAAACTATAATTATGTAAACAAAAGAGAAAGACGGATGACCTTCTATCCATATGCGTCCTTCTATGGGAGACGCTCTTGTGAAGTCTAGTTGGCTTGTGACATACTATATTTTATGTTTACCATTCATTGACATAAGCATACACCTCTCTAAAAAATATTTTCAATACCTCTGTTTAACAAAATAAAAGCTCTAGCACATGAGTGATCCCTGCTTCCTTCTGCGAAGGGGTTTTCTTTTACTTTTATGTTGAGTCTCCATCTTCTAACTTTATGCATAGTTAAGAGAGCATGGTTGTGATTTTGAGTTTGATGTGCATTTGTCACAGAAACATTATTAATTGATTCATGATGTGTTATTATTTGGTTTCAAATTATTTGTTCTAGTCTTCCTCTTAAACTTGAATGTGTCATGGCATTTATGTTTTCCCCCACTCGTAAGGACAAACGAAATATCATTTTGCCATATATGTTATCTCTATGTCTGAAACAAACGTATAACTTTCGAGTGCATTATTATTCATGATCTTTCGTTTGTGTTACTTTTCATGATGCAAGCGATGATGTTTGAACTTCTCTTATTTTTCTAATTTATTTAGACATATTATTTACCAATTTTCGATTTTACGGATTTGTAGATACGAATTATTCAATATTAAATGGAAAAGGCAACAAAATTAATTATTATTTAAATTCATAATCATTTGAATTCAAGATTATTATTACTTATTTATTTTGTTTAACTAATTTTTCTTTATTCACAAAATAAAGACGTGCGACATAGTGTAAGGGTTAACTAAATAAAAAGCAAAATCCCAAAAAAAATCGAAAAATCATTAGTCTCGGTTCTTATTACCACCCGGGACTAAAGGTACTTCGGCCGATGCAGTCGCGTGGAGGGCTTTTAATTCCGGACTATAGCACTTTAGGGCCATGATTAGAGGACTGTTTTCTACTCGTGGTGGCAGGCCGTGGCGGCCGGTTCCCGACGATTTGTAGAAGGGAATGGAAGCGCTAGCTCCATAGTGCACCAGCTAGCTGCAAGGAGAACGATTTGTAGAAGGGAATGGAAGCGGTAGCTCCATAGTGCACCGTGCGATGGAGTACCTGCGTGACATTTGAGGTTTGACTTTGCGCTCAGCGCGACGCCCCCGACGCAAACTGGGCGCCATATCCGACGCCATTTACCACTTTGTTTCCCGTCTTCCTCGCTCGTGTCTCCAGCTGCCCGTATCTCCACCTGGTCAACCACATTAGTTAATTCTTTCTGCAACGGACGTGTGGTAGGCGTTGGTCATACAAGATCGTACGTAGTCGTACGCACCAATGGAAAGAGTCGCAGAGTCAACACTTACAGAGCGAGTAGCGCCACATCGCACGATGTCTTCTACGGTGACTGGTGATGCACACAGTTTGGTCGTTTTGGAACGTCGAAAACTTCACTGAAACCAGTAGTACGTACGTTCAGCTGATCAAATATGCATGGCAAATTTCTCACTGCGATACAACCAGTATATATTCATAGTTGAATATGTGTATAGCGGATTTTGTTACATGGCGACATGATGTTTTGCCGGGTAATCGGGCTGTCGGGCCATTTCAGCACCCGATGGACAGGCGGCACGCCTATCAAACTTTGGTTTGACTACTATACAACAGCATCATCACAACCGAGCCAGAGCATGCGCATTGCGCATGTAGCTGCTTCCCCAAGAAACTCGATCTCCAACTTCCCCACCGTGTATAAATATGTGCTACCTGGTCATGTTGACCGCTGTAGCTGAGCGAGCGAGCGAGAGGCCGGAAGAAAGGAAAGAGAGGTTAGGAAGAGCAAGTGTTCTTCAGAACGGATCGATGAAGGATGCAAGAAGAACAGCCACGGTGCGGCTCTGCCTTGTACTATGCTTGGCTCTCTTGCTGCTCACTCAAGATGTCCACTCCAGAAAGATCCCAGGGGCAGCAGTGCAGGACCAGAAGCAGAGCCATGGCCACGGCACAGCCACCCCGGTCAGCACACACATCTCTGAACCCACCTAGTTGCTAATCCGATTTCTTTTCATCGTTGCTTTACGAGTACGCAAATGCATGATGAACTGAGAACAGCAGACTGTATGTATTCTTCTTATGCGTCTCTGTTAACCGGAGCCGCAGCAGCATTCTTGAGTGTGATGATAAACCACATGCATGCATGCATGCTGATAATCTTAATTATGAATGCATGCATGCTGACAATCTTACTTATCTATGCATGCATGCAAGTTGACTAGGTTCATTTCTCTCTGTAGAAGTGTGGTTTTGCGATCTGTAAACTGATGTGCCAACCTAATCGTTGTCGAGCAGGAACCACGCAATGACGAAGGGAGCAACGAAGGTGCCAAGAGGGGACAGGCGCAGCGTGAACCGACGAAATGGGAGGAGATCCACACAGATTACATCTACACCCAAGATGTCAAGCACCCGTAAAATAGCCATCCACTCATGTTCAGCCTTCGGAGAGGACGGATTAGTCTGGGATTTCTCGTTTTGATTTGAGCCAAATCACAAACTAATCCCATCTCCTTCTCTGCTTTGTTTAATTAGAAGTACGTGGTCAGTGATGTAGTAGTGTATAATTACTTGAGTTTAGCTTTGGTACACCCCTTTTTCATGTATGATTACCGGCATTATCCTGGTAAATTTGAAGGCTTCCCCTATGGCTCGATTTACCGTCCTTTAAGGGTCTATTTGGTTCAAAGGATTTCTAGAGGATTTCTTATCCCCACATTTTTTTTAAAGTTAAATGCATGGATGGTCCTGGTACTTGTCACGCTAGCTCATTACGGTACATGTACTTAAGAATATGCACGCGACGGTCATCGTAAACACGCTGGTAGCTCGTTGACGGTCATTGGGCCCGGCGTATCGATGTAGGGAATGTGGCGTCGATTGGTCCTACCTGGACACCCGGCGCAACCGTGGCAAGTACGTGGCTGATTTTCTACTGAGACCCCTGGAGAACAACGTTATAGCGACTAAGTCTCCGTGCCACTCACAAATGGGCCGTTCTCTCCGCCACGTTCGGCCATTCCCTTTACGGACAAATAGGGGAGAGGCGGAGACGCAGAGCAGAGTCATCGAGGGACGCGACACAGCTCATATGCGCCGCAATCCGGCGATTGTTAGAGTTTGGGGATTCAGTCCATCGGCGCGCGGGTGGCGAGGGCCTGGTACGGAGCTGCTCCCGTTTGCCGCCGTGACGTCCATGGTGCTGCGGCGGCGCCATGGAGGAGCGCCTCCTCCCGATTACGGCAAGCCTATGAATCATCGCAAAAATCATGGTTTTTGCGATCTACTTGTTCGTTTACGTCGGTAGTTTGGTGTTGATTACGCTTCATGCTTTGGATCGTAGTAGGGTTTTGGGCAGGTATTTACTCTGGTTTTGGTACCAAAACAGGTGAGAAAAGTGATGACTTTGATGCTTTTATGGTTCTAGATCGTCCATATTACCTCGTTAGTGGGTATTGCGAAGATTATTTGTTGTAGGAGTGTATTTTTTATTTGGTATCTCGGTGCCAGATTTGGTTGGGTTTGGGGCAGGGGTTTGGATGGGGTTCTAGGGCAGGTCTTTAGGAATTATGGCCTAATATTCTTCTTAAATTAAAACTAGTAGTTGATTTGTTTTATGTGTTGTTGTTGAAAGTATAGTATGGGCAGCTAGAGGGGGGTTGAATAGGTGCTACGACCAATTTATTTTTCTTTCACAATTAGATTTGACACAAAGGTAAATTCTCTAGACGATGCAACTACGATGAACTATATGACAAGAACAAGCACAATAACAATACAAGCACGAGTAAAGGAGGAAGGTAACGAGGTAACCGATATAAAGCACACGGAGACACGATGTATTCCCGAGTTCCTCCTTGTTAAGAGAGTACGTCTCGTTGGAGGGGTGTGAGCTCGCCACGAAGGCCTACTCAACGCCACAAAGGACTCACCCTATTCTCTGATGAATCCCGCCATAAAAGCCTAGTCCACCTTCCACTATTGATCCCCTTTGAGGCGGGAATCGAGTCCTTTACAAACAAGCTTGGGGCACACACCCACAACCAAATTGGGTGCTCCCAACAATCTCAAATCACCAACAAGTGTAGCAATGAAGTCTAGGTTTTCCACAAAGAAACCCTAGACTAAATCCCTCTAGAATATGAGGGGGAAATGAAGATCGGCTCGGTGAAGATATAGATCGGTGTCTTCTCCTTCAATCCTCCAAATATCAACGAGTTTGGGTGGAGGGATAGGGAGAAATCTAGCTTTTGGAGGCTCAATAAATGTGTGTCTTCAATGCTGGTTCGAGCAACTCTTGGAGAAAAAAGGGATGGAGTATTTATAGCCCCCTCCCCATACTAACCGTTTGACCCTTTTTCGTTCCTAGCGGTACTACCGCTGGGGTCAGCGGTACCACCGCTACCTGGTAACGTAAGCGATACTGCAGCGATCCAGAGACAGGACGCGAGCGGTACCATCGCAGAAGTACCATGATACTCCAGCAGCGGTACTACCGCGAGTGCCCACCGGTACTACCGCTGGCCACTTCTTCGAAATAAATCGAAGTGGCTGGCGGTAGTACTAGGGCACTACCGCTCTAGTACCGTAAACGTTACTGTGAGCAAATTCTCGCTGGAGGTACTTTGACCGGTACTGCCAGCGGTACTACCGCTTCCTTGAAGCAGCGGTACTACCGCTGGCAGTAGCGGTACTACCGTCGATCAAGGATTTTCTCCTCGACCAAGTTGAACACAACGGTACTATCGAACCAGTACCACTGAAGTACCGCTAGATGCAGTAGCCATTTTTACTCTAGCGGTACTGGGCGCGGTACTACCGCTTGCTGTGCAGAGCGGTAATACCGCTGAGGTGCCCGGTACTACCGCTGGATCAAGTTGATCTTGGTGGCTCTGTCTTGGAATACTCTTCAACTTTTTGCGTCTAGATGATATTTTCTGAAATACCTTGACGCACTGTTAGATTCTTACTAGTGTTGTTATCAACTCCAAAACCTAAGAGAGATCAAAATGCAAATGCACTTTCAATCTCCCCCTTTTTGGAGATTGATGACAACACCACTAAGAGAGGTCTAAAATATTTGGACGAGCACTTCTTGAGAGAGTGATGCATCAAGAAAATTTGCTTAGTGAGGCAAACTTTGTTCTCTTTTAGAATGTGTGCTCCCTTTTTGGAGATTGATGACAACACCACAACGCGCCGGGGTTAAATGTAGTTACCGTCGGCGTGCGGGGAAGCGGGGCGCCGGGGGTATGTTTATCCGAGGGGGCGGGGGTGGAATACCTTTAGTGCCGGCGCGGGGCGTTGCGTGCGCGCCGGGGGTAACGAGCTAGCGCCAGTGCACCAACATTTTGCGCGCTGGCGGTATATACCGCTGGCGGAGACGAATGCATGTGCGCCGGCGCTATGAAATGCGGCTATAGGCCTTTTCCTAGTAGTGTTGGCATCAAGACACCAAAAAGGGAAGAGGCGATGCTAACGTCCCTGGAGGTCACTGGCTGTGGCTAGAGGCACTAGCTGGGCTTCCGAGTCCATTCTCATCTTCGGAGTTGACATCTTCTACCTTATCGTCAGTCTCACCACGAGTCAAATGCTCATGAGAAGTAGTAGCATCATTGAGAAGATCTGGATCAATCCACGTATTGCCTTGCTTTTACTTCCACTCCTTGGAAGTGGTGTCCTATCCTCAGAACCTAGACGAACAGGCACCCTAAGATGGGAAAACCTGTCACGAGTAAGCTGACGCTCCTTCTTGCTACGCACATGAGTAAGATATGCCTTGTTCTCCATATCAATCTGGCGACAGGACACTTTCTTCAAAGTTGAGGACATCCACTTGCGAAAACTATTCTTCGGAGCTCTCCCCTCCATCTCGAAATCTGAGTCACTAGAGCCATCAGTGTTCGGACCTAGCGAGGGAGTGGCATGCTTCTTGACTCGAAGTTCCTTGAGCCTGTGAGTAGTGAGTTCTTGGTCATTATCCAAGAGAGCATAAAAAATCTTGGCATTGCGCCAAGTGGTGGCAACGAGCTTGAAGACCAAAGCAGCAAACACGGGGACTCTTCTCCTAATCACATAGTTATACATCTCATTTCAGAGAATATCCATCACATCCAGCCTCAGGCCATCACCACGACGCCTATGAGTGTAAACCATCAAGTCAGTGAGTGATCCATGGATTTGATCAAAGTTGCCAACACGCGGAGCCAACGTGTTCCTAAAGATCCTATGGAGGATATCATATACGGGCAGCAGGTTCTTGGAATGACCAACCACAGCACGACCAGGGATATAGAGATCATATATCTCAGTGGGGGGCATAGACTTCTACGGGTAAGGAACCCGTAAGAAGGTAGACTAAAAATAAGAATCTGGAATCTCCCCAAAGTCCTGCAGACCTAGCACACTAGCAAACTCAGCTCATGAAGTAGAAAACTTCTGATTCTTGGTCATCCAAGTAATCCTCCTCTCATCTGTATGGAAGTAAATTGTGGCATAGAATTGGCCCAGGAGGTCCTCATCATAATCTTCATTGATATCGATGAAATCCAGAAGACCAAACTCCTCACAGACCTCCAATGCCTCACCAAAGTAGTCCATCTTTGATCTCATGAAAGGAACATTTATGGAGAATTGAGTCACTACCTTGTTCCTGTTCACTGGGTACACCTCATAGAAAATCCTTTCCTGGAAACGAGTCCAGAAGCACTCGTTGGACCTAGGATCCCTAGGCTTGTTGTAGGGGCTGGTCCTCCTTTCTCTGCGGAACTGATCATCGGGCATGTTGACAACTGATTTTTCTTTGGCTGCATGTGAATTCATAAGCACCGACCTCTATCTCCTTGTCAGGTTACCATGTGGCATGACCTCTGGAGTTTCATCTTCCTCGGGATTCTTCTGAGTCCTCTTAGCTGCACACTTGCGACCTCCACCCTTAGAGCCACTAGCACCTGCTCCTAAGAAAGCATAGGGGGATAGCAAAGAGGTAAAGTTAACTTCAATCAAAATGATCTACGAGAAAATTCACACAAGAACTAGAAGTGCACAAACTCCAGGAAGCGGTAGTACCGCTGGGGGCCACGGTAGTACCACTGTTTCCAGCAGTTCCAGCCATAGCGGTAGTACCGCTGTTGCCAGCGGTAGTACCGCTGCTGGCGGATTCTGCCATGGCACCCACGGGAACAACCGAATCCAATCTAGAGGAAATGCACCAAAGGTTCTTATGGAATTTACTCTGCTAGGAAGCACAACGAACTACTTCTAGACTAGGAGATCTCTAGAACCCTAAACATCATCATCTCACAAGATTTACTCGAGGGAGAGAGATAGGAAGGGTTACCGGTGCTCATCGTCGTGGAGAAGGAGTTGGGTGCGATCCCCGGGCGTCCTCCGGTGTGATTGGAGCACTCAATCACCATAGAGAACCCTCCCCGACGGATGGAAGACTTGGCGGCGGCGAGATCCAATGTAGGAGAGAAGATGAGGGAGAGAAAGAGGTTAAGTGGGTAACCCCCTTCTCCCCGATCCGTATTAATCCCCATGGATTTTCACCGCAACGCTAGTACCGCTATGCTCAGCGCGCGGTAGTACCGCCCACCTGGGACTACTGGAGCCAGGAGGTAGTACCGATGCTGGGTCTATGCTGGGCACGAGCCCCTACAGCAGTAGTACCGTGCGCTGGGTACTACTCTCAGTTACAGCGGTAGTACCTCTAGCCGGGTCTTCCTTCCACCAGAAGATCAAAGTGATTAAAATTTTCGGAAGAGAAAATGTCTAAGGGAGGAAATGTTTGGGCTTGGGATAAGAACTCAAACTGAGATGGTACTACACACTCCAAATTTTGCAAAGAAGACAAAATTCGAATAAGGAAAAGAGACAGTGTTCTTCCCAAACAAGAACAACAACAACGACACACAAAACACAAAGAGAGAGGGAAAAACACAACGAAAAACACCACATAAGAACCAAACAAGTACCAACTCTTCAAGAGAAGAGGTTGGTGGCCTAAGCCACCATGTAAGAGAATATGGTATGTCACCGCGAAGAATATCTTGGGTACATTGCCAATTCTCGACATTGAAGCTCACAATTCAACATTAGAAAAAAGAGAGATAACAATGAATATTTGCTTTGGGAATAATGGGGGAGGGAAAACCCAATGTGTTAGTATAACACTCCCCCTATGTCCATGCCTACACCTAAACCCAAACACGTTTCATCTATCGGGGTGTGTGCAAGATCCTCAAGTCAAACTCCTAGAATCAATGATGTTTAGTTCATTCCTTAAGAACATGAATCTTGCATCGTCGAGTGGCTTCGTGAAGATATCCGCAAGATTGTCCTTGTTGGGCACATATGCGAGAGAAATATCACCTCTTGCCACATGTTCACGGATGAAATGATGACGAATCTCAATGTGCTTCGTTCTTGTGTGTTGCACGGTGTTGTAGGCGATCTTGATGGCACTTTCATTGTCACACATGAGAGGCACCTTATCCGGATGAACATCATATTACTTGATAGTTTGCCTCATCCATAGCAATTGGGTGCAAGCACTTGCGGCGGCCACGTACTCGGCTTCGGCGGTGGAGAGAGATATGCAATTTTGCTTCTTGGAAGACCATTTCACCAAAGACCTACCAAGGAATTGGCAAGCCCCGGAAGTGGACTTCCTATCATCTTGATCACCCGCCCAATCGGAATCCGTGTAGCCGTTGAGAGAGAATTGTGCCCCCTTTTGGTACCACAAACCAAACCTTGAGGTATGAACCAAATACCAAAAGATTCTATGGACCGCCACTAAGTGGCTTTCCTTAGGAGCCGCTTGTACCTTGCACACACACCTACACTCAAAACAATACCGGGCCTAGATGCACAAAGGTAAAGCAAAGAACCAATCATAGAACAATACAACTTTAGGTCCACATCTTTACCATCCGGGTTACGCTTGAGGTGGCACTTGACTTGCATAGGAGATGGCTTGATCTTTGAATTTTGGAAATTAAACCTCTTTATCATGTCTTGGGTATAATTGGCTTGAGAAATGAAAGTACCATGAGCCAATTGCTTGATATAAAAGCCAAGGAAGAATTTAAGCTCTCCCATCATAGACATCTCGAACTTGTCAGTCATAATCTTTGAGAACTCATTATTGAAAGCTTGGTTAGTTGAGCCAAAGATGATATTGTCCACATAGAGTTGGCATATAAAAAGCTCTCCCTTTATACTCTTTGTGAAGAGAGTAGGGTTGATCTTCCCAACTACAAAACCACGGTCATCTAACAACTCTCTAAGGTTCTCATACCACGCACGTGGTGCTTGTTTAAGTCCATAGAGCGCCTTATCGAGCTTGTAGACATGGTTAGGGAAGTTGAGGTTTTCGAACCCCGGAGGTTTCTTAACATATACCTCCCCTTTGAGTGGACCATTCAAGAAAGCACTTTTAACATCCATTTGTTGCTATTTGAAATTATGCGAAGATGCATAAGCAAGAAGGATACGGATAGACTCAAGGCAGGCCACGGGAGCACGGGTTTCATTAAAGTCAATGCCTTCAACTTGAGTGTAACCTTGAGCTACCAATCTTGCCTTGTTCCTTATAACAATGCCATGCTCATCTTGCTTGTTCTTGAATATCCACTTAGTGCCAATAACATTGTGGCAATCTTTGGGCTTCTCAACTAATCTCCAAACCTTGTTGCGCTCAAAAATATTGAGCTCATCGTGCATAGCTTCAACCCAATCGGAGTCCTCAAGAGCTTCAAACACTTTCTTTGGTTCCACCATAGATATGTGAGCTTGATGCTCACTAAAATGTGCCAATTTCCTTGTTGTGGATCTTCTAGCTTGAATATCTTACAAGACCTTGTTGTCTTGGGCATCAATTTGCTTCAAATCTCTTCTTATCCTTCTAGCACGACGGGCTTCGATCTCCTCATTATTGCAAGGAGGGATCACTTGATCATTTGGGTCCCCGTCTTGACCAAATTGGCCTTGATCATCATCAACAACAACTTCTTCAACACTAGCTTCAACTTGAGGAGAGGAGGATGAGGATGGTTGATCATGGCCTTGACCTTGACTATCATGAATGATAGGAGTGTGTCGTGGGATAATCACGGCAGATGTTACCAGGGGTAACTGATCTTGGGGCAAGTCGACACAGGCGTTCGGGAGAGGGTTTAGCTCAAGGGAAGACATGGTATAACTTGATCTGACAGCCGGCAATCGAAGTCGCCGGATCTCTATTCTCGATACAATAACTCGATTAGGGTTTACACTGGATACTCGGTACCACACGATATTGCTAGGGTTCTTAGATCTCTGGCTCAATCTATACCCGGGGGTCGGTTTATATAGCTCCCGTACCCCCTAACTTACTTTACAAGGCACACCCGGGTCCTACCCAGACACGGCGTGCTAACCCTAACTTTCCTTTACAACACCCACAATCCGGGTCACTAGGCCCACGAGCTTGGGCCTCCACAAACATCTTTATCCCTAGCCGTATCCTGCTCACTGTCTCTGGGCCGGGTTATTCCTCGGATCTTGACATACCGGGTTAGCATCCCCCCATCAGTAGTCCCCAGAATAGCCTGGGCTTCACGGACCTCCTTGAAGCGCTTGCTATTCCCTGAGAAGATATCGATCATGCGGGCACATGGAAACCGAGTTAAGATGCTTTGATATTCTGCTAGGCCTTACTCCATGGAGGCCATGTAATAACCCGGACCTTTCTTCCAAACACTTAAGTTCAAATCCCCAGGCCCAGACCGCAATAAGAAATGCCAAGATCTCACACTTGACAACCAGTCCTGTCATCACGGGCGAACCCCTTCCTTCTTCTAACCCAATGCTTTGCCCAATGTTCTACACATATCTTGCGAAATCTTTGTAGATAACCATTACCCCGCGATTTCCGGTTTCGGGCCGTTGAGATAAGCTCACCCTTGCCTTATAAATAGCGCTTAGAGGGCAACCCTAAGCCCATCACCACGCCACAACTCCCCCTTTTCTTCCTTGCTCCTAACACCTTCACAGCACCACCGTGAGGAACTCGCGCCTGCTACCAACGCAGGATCAACAGCGGCCGCGCTCATCCTCGAATCGTTTCGTGTCGCCGCCAAGCGCCACCTTTATACCTCTATTCCTCCCATTCGTGCCACGCCGCTCGTCGCCATCACACTTGGCCCCAATCTCCTCGGTAAGCTCTTCGCAGCCAATTAATTCAGCTTCGCAATTTTCAGTTCATCCAAGATCAGATCTTGGTCAACCCGCAAGCTATTTGTCCGATTGCCTCGAATTAGATTGATTCGATGCTTGCCAAACACTTTAATCACCTGCCTGATAGTCACAAATGATCCTCCAATCATTATTGATCACCAATTTTGCTTAAAAATTATCCGCGAACTTTTCCATCTAGATCCGTTCCTCCGCCGTTTTCCGCTTATTGCATTAACACCCGGAAAAACCCTCCTTTTCCAGCTATTTCATTTGCGATATAAATATGGGCAACCATCCGTCGTCCCCAAATACCTTTTCCTACGTAAGTGAGCAACAATTTCCATAAGTGTGCTCAATACCCGGACAGCTCTCAACTTCGTACCTTCTTGGTACCTTATACTCGGATATTCCAACATTCCCGGGTCTTATTTCATACATCTTTTTCTTTTTGTGTTTCGCAGGCTGACCCCATGGCTCCCAAGCGACAAGGAAAACATCCGGCTCAAGCAAGGACCACCCAAGCCATATCCGCCAATTGGGGGCGCTCCACAACCACTAAGGCCAAGTTGGACGAACTAACCGAGTTAGGCACCCTCCCCTCTCAGAAAGACATCCACTGGAGGGTGCCGGGTAACGAAACTCATCCCACTCCCGCAGAAGACGAGGTAATCTGCTTTGTAGAGCACGTGACCCGAGGATTTCGCCCTCCGGGTCACCCTTTCTTTAGGAAGGAGGTCTTAGATCACTACGGACTCCGGGTGTTCGACATAGGGCCTAACTCTATGTTGAACATCACCCACTTCATAGTTCTATCTGAGTCGTATTTGTGCATGCCACCAAACCTGACTCTTTTCACTGAGTTATTCCAATGCAAACCGTGCCGCGAAAGCGGCGACGGGGCGCTTCTCACTTGCGGCGGGGTATCCATCCAACGCCGTAGGAATTCTTTAATGCCAACCCTCAACCTGCAATCCTGTGCCAAACATTGGCAGTTGTCCTTTTTTTATTGCCGCGATACCTCCTCCGACAGCGAAAAGAAGCTGCCGGGTTACTCAGAGACCCCCCTCAAACCCTCCGAGTCTTTCAGTGCCTTCGCACCAGACTCGGACAGGGAAGCAATCCTTCCTGCACTAGCCAAAATAGCCATTCTCTCGGCCCAAGGCCTCCTAGGGCTCAATTTGATAAAGACATGGGTCGACTTCCGAATCCAACCTAATTCCATCCGCACCAAATTGATGTGCGAGTATTCGGGTCACACTACAGATGCACTTCGCTATTCCTCCAAAAGCTTTGCGACCGGTGACACTATCAAGACCATCAAGAGCCTCTTGGCAGAGAAGCTGGAGGTGATAAAGGGCATCTCCGGGTTACCTCCGTTCACTCGGGAAAATCCAGCTCCAACGGTAATACCCGGCACTCATAACTTGTTTCCACATTTCAACTCGATACTGCTTCTAAACCTTAACTTTATCTTTTTACTTTAGGCTGATGACCCCTTCTGGAGAGTGGACCCACTCCCCCCCTCCAGAGACCCGGAAGAGGAGGACGAGACGACTGACGACAGCGAAGGTACTCACCCAGGATCTGCATACTTTTGCTTGTATTACTTTCCTTTCGTCTGTCTTCTTCCCAATGAATACACATCTGGTTCGCAGGGCTGGAGGACGAAGGTGGAAACAACGAGGATGACCCGGAGAGAACCGAGTCTGACCCAGAGGCAACAGCCGGGGCCAAGAGGAAAAGCAGGGGGACAGTATCCAAGGTTCCTTTCTCCTCACTATCTTCTGAATCTTACTCCTTTGACGCCATGCGAAGACTTAACCATCAATTATCAAATTCGCCGTGCTTGAAGGAATCTTTCCCCGCCAAACGCAGGGTAACTCGGAGCTCCCCGGGTGAAGATCCCCTTAACCCGGGCATCTCCCCCCCTTTAGTCCCTCGTGGCAGTGCTCCTCCATCTCGTTCTTCCAACTCTCCCCGGCGCCACCCTTCTCCTGGCCACCCGCGCGCCGGGCAATTCCGGGTTCCACTAGTGGTTCCTGAAAAGACCTCATCTGCCTCCAGCGGGGAGCTCCCGCCGGATTATACCGTAAATGCTGGGTAAGACTTTGCTACATTATTTCTTTTTGCATCTGACGCACTTTTATTCAAACCGCCATCATCATTAACAACTGCCTTTTCTCATCTTTCCTTCAGCGCTCAAGTCACCGTCAGTGACCCGGAAAATACAGAAACGGGTAACCTCCAGGGGAAGCCGACTGACGATGCAGACGCCGCAACTGGTGGTGATACGGCACCTAATCAAGAGCAGGGCCCTCTGGGCAATCCAGATCCCCGAACCATCGGATCCCCTTCCTTATCAGAACCAGTAGACGAGGAGATAGAAATCCTAGATACAAGGATGAGTTCTCCCAACCCGGATACTCAAACTGTCCGGGTCTCCACCCCGACTGCGAGGAAAACCCCCCTGCCAGATGACCAAGCTGCCGGCTCTTCCCGGACTCATTCCGATGAGTTAACGTTTGCCCAGATGCTGGAAACCCTGCGCACCTTACGAGCTAACGAGGAAAACATCCTGGGAGCCTTAATAACCAAACATGAGGTAAGTTGAACTAATGTTGCTTGTACCTTTGTCCAGTCCCCAAGTTCCGAGTGAGTTCATTCGTGACTTGCTCGGGACTTTATTATACCAATGACTGATAACCGTGCTCTTCTATCCGACTAACACTTTTTAACATCCATGCAGTCTTTCGTGACTCAATATGAGGAGAAACTTGCAGACACCGCCAAGCTCATTGAAAAGGAGATATCTTTACGCGAAGCGGCCGAGACTGAAGCCAGAAGGAATAGGCAATTAATGAAGAAGTACCGAAGAAGGGCTCACCGAGCCGAAGACGACCTGACAAGCCTTTCTGTCGAAATTTCTGATACCTATCGTTCTTTGCTTGGTATGCTTCCTTCTCCGGGTTTATCCTTTTGACCAACAGCAAAAAATGCTTAGCTTATATATTCATTTTACTCCAGGCCCGGATGAAGCCATGCCGGATGAGGATGATATTGCCAAGCTGAAGACCATGAAGAATGTTATCCGGCAGCTGTGTGCCGGAACCAGATGGATCTTGGAAGAGTTACGGTGGCCAGGTAGAGGACATGTTGACCTGAAGAGGATGCTGGACGCCTTTTCCACGATTCCTGAGTGGATTTGGCACTGGAAGCGCTCGTCCTGCCGGGTTGGAATGACCCGGGAGCTATCACTCGCCAAGGCTTACTTCCCCAAGCTCGATCTGGCAAAGCTCATGGGCGGCTTCCCCGAATTCAAGCTTGATGGTTCAAAATTCTCGCGGGAGGATTTTCAGGCTGTGCAGAAAGAGGTCCGTTACCCGGCTAGCGTGATCGCTGATGAACTGGACGTCAATACTCTCGTCCCTGCTTATGATGCTGCTGGTGTGGCAACTAAGTCGGATCTTCCTGAGCCTTATGACCCGGTGGAAGGAGGAAGCTGCTGCGATAAGGGCGGAGGCTGCCAAGAAACAAGCTGAAGCCGGCTCTGCTCCTGCTGCCTCAACATCAGTCGTTCCGCCCCCTGCAGGGGCTGGCGCCGCCGATCCGGGTGTTGCTGCTACCACCAATGATGGCAAGGGTAAGGCCAAGATGGGCGCCGAGTGATATATGGTTTCCGATGCCTCTTCTTAAGCGTCAGTCGGTCGACATACTTTTTGAAACAGTCATTTTTTAAGCGGTGCGCCTGTGCACCTTTGATATTTTTTCACCAGTATTTTGTAATGCACACTAAGGCCTTGATATACTCGATGCCTGTTCCGACCTTTGTAAGTTTAAGCTCATCTGTTCTCGATATCTGGTTTTATTTATTGCTCCTTTTGTGAAAACTCAATTTCCGGGTCTCATGGGTATTGACAAGCGGATTTTGCTTCGAAGTCCCCAAGTCCCCAAGACTCGGATATTTGAATTTTTGCAACTATACAAGTAAGCCAGTTCTTTTCAAGATTTCAAGCTACCGGGCCCGGATTGCCGAGCCTAGGACACCTGATCTTGAAAAGGCCACAAAATGCTTATTGCTATTTTCACAAAGATCCATGAGTTGTTTCACATCGGTTTTGAAGTTATGCTTAATAGTCATTGAGTTTCCAGCTATTCAGCCTTGTACTCTGCATAACTTGTGGTTTAGATGACCCTTTTTACTGTCTTGTACTGTAAGCCGGCTTTCGCGTGGATACCATGTTGTTACATCAATACGAAGACGTAGCCAGCCAATTCCCGTCGGGTTTCATGACTAACTGCCATCGTAAGCGAACAAGTCATGCCACTTTAATGCGAGTCACATCGAGCTTAAGTAAGAGTAGCCAAGAAATTTGGACTTCTTTGTCCGGTTATAAGATTGTAGCCGTACTCGTTTGCGAGTAATCGGCCCTTATAACTCATAGGCATCATGGCCGGGTCTTTGAGTTTGTAACTGTGCTATTTAAGCGATCAGCCCCCAAGACCTAGATATACGCATCGTACTGAGAATACATAACCTGATAACAACCATCTCTTTTCTTGATAACCATCTCTTTACTTGATATGAAAAACTGATAACAACCATCTCTTTTCTTGATAACCATCTCTTTACTTGATATGAAAAACTGATAACAACCATCTCTTTTCTTGATAACCATCTCTTTACTTGATATGAAAAACTGATAACAACCATCTCTTTTCTTGATAACCATCTCTTTACTTGATATGAAAAACTGATAACAACCATCTCTTTTCTTGATAACCATCTCTTTACTTGATATGAAAAATGTAGGTCAGCAAGCCGCCTCATTAAAAACCCGTCCAGTCCCCAAAGGTGCCCTGGATAGGAAAAGAGTACGTCAGAAAACCTGCTGCCTATTACATCGTGCAATTCCACTTGCCAATATAGTCTTTACTAAGTATAATACGGACGCAGCTGAGCCACGTTTCATGGTCTATCTCTTTCTTGCATAGATGAAGTGGTGTGTGCGGTGTCATTGACTGTAGCCGACTCTTCCCTTGCATCTATCAAATAATATGATCCGTTATGTAGGCTCCGGCTTATGATAAATGGTCCTTCCCATGGTGGTGATAATTTGTGTTTTCCTTCGTTTGACTGTACCAGACGCAGAACCAAATCTCCTTCCTGGAATACCCGGGTCTTCACACGCCGGCTATGATACCTCCGTAGATCTTGCTGATATATGGCTGATCTTTCCAGGGCTTATTCTCTTTGTTCTTCTAACATATCTACGGCGTCCTGCCGGGTTTTTTCGTTCTCTACTTCGACGTAAGCTGATACTCTGGGCGAATCGTGAATAATATCACTTGGTAACACTGCTTCCGCACCATAGACCATGAAGAAGGGTGTCATCTGAGTGGATCTGTTAGGTGTAGTGTTGATACCCCAAACCACAGACGGAAGTTCTTCGACCCATGCGCCAGCAGCCCTAACACAGGGGACTCGCAACCGTGGTTTTACCCCACGAAGCAATTCTTGGTTTGCTCTCTCCACTTGCCCATTGGCCTGCGGGTGAGCCACTGATGCAACATCAAGCCGGATGCCATTGTTGCCACAGAATTTCTCCATCTCGCCAAGAGACATGTTAGTTCCGTTGTCGGTGATTATGCTGTGGGGATACCCAAACCGGTAGATAATCCTTTTCAGGAACTTAACTGTTGTAGCCGCTTCGCAATTAGTAACTGGCATAACCTCAACCCACTTGGTAAACTTGTCAATAGCCACCAAAAGATGTGTCTTCTTGCATGGTGACATATGGAAGGGACCAACCATGTCCATACCCCAGACGGCGAACGGCCAAGTTAATGGGATGGTCCGTAATTCCATAGCCGGTACGTGTGTTTGGCGAGCGTACCTTTGACATCCGTCACATCTTGCTACCAAACGTTCTGCATCCGCTAGAGCCGTAAGCCAGAAAAATCCGTGTCGATAAGCTTTAGCCACCAGAGACCTTGTAGATGCATGATGCCCACAGTCGCCTTCGTGTATTTCCTTGAGAATCTGTCGGCATTCTTCTGGCGCTACGCAGCGCAAGAAGACTCCTGTTGCGCTTCTCTTGTATAATTCTCCATTGATGATAGAATACCCCTTTGCTCGCCTCAGAATTTGTCTTGCTAATACCTCCTGTTCTGGTAACTCGCCCCGTGATAGGTAGGCCAGGTATGGCTCTGTCCACTCGGGGATGGCATGTACTGTGGCCACGTACTCCAAATCCGGGTCTTGATTTGCCAGTTCTTCCTCAGACTCGGTTTTAACTGATGGTCGCCACAACTCGTCCAGGAACACATTAGGTGGAACCGGCTCTCTACGCGAGCCGAGTCTGGCGAGTGCGTCTGCTGCCTCGTTTTTTCTTCTGTCTATGTGCTCCACCTCATACCCGGAAAAGCACCCGGCAACCCTGTCGACCTCCCTGCGATATGCTGCCATAGTTGCATCCTTTCTGTCCCAAGTTCCCGATACCTGTTGTACCACAAGATCCGAATCTCCGAAGCATCGTATCCTTTTAACGTTCATTTCCTTGGCTACCTTTAAACCATGCAACAGGGCCTCATACTCGGCCACGTTGTTTGAGCAATCAAAGTGAATTTGCAGTACGTAACTCAATTTGTCTCCCTTGGGCGATGTCAGCACTACTCCAGCTCCTGATCCCTCATATTGCTTTGACCCATCGAAGTGCATGGTCCATGACTCGGATTTTGGAACTGTGGTAGCCATACCTGTATGTGTCCAGTCGTTAACGAAATCAATTAAAGCTTGGGACTTGATTGCTGACCTGGGTTCATAGTTTATGTGATAATCTCCCATCTCTATTGCCCACTTGGCTATTCTTCCCGTCGCGTCCGAGTTTCTGATGATATCCGACATTGGTATTGAACTAACCACTGTTATCGGATGCTCTTGGAAATACGGTTTCAACTTCCGGCTAGCCATAAAGACCCCGAACACCAGCTTTTGCCAATGCGGATAGCGCTGCTTTGCTTCTGATAACACCTCACTGACGTAATAAACCGGCCTCTGAACCGGGTAACCTTTCCCGTCCTCTTTGCGTTCCACGACAACCACTGCGCTAACGGCTCGGGGGCCAGCTGCCACGTATAGCAACATAGGCTCTTTAGGACCCGGCGCCGCTAGTACTGGTGCTTCAGATAATTGCTTCTTTAGTGCTTCAAACGCTTCATCTGCCTCTTCTTCCCATACGAATTTATCCGATTTTCGCAAGAGCCGATACAAGGGTATTGCTTTTTCTCCGAGTCTAGATATGAACCGGCTCAAGGCTGCTACACAGCCCGTGAGCTTTTGAACATGCTTCAAGTTCTCCGGCTTTTTCAAACTCTGGATTGCCTTGATTTTATCTGGATTTGCCTCAATTCCTCTCTCGGAAACTATGAAGCCGAGTAATTTCCCAGCCGGAACTCCGAACACGCACTTCGTTGGATTAAGCTTCATCTGGTACCTCCTCAGGTTTTTGAATGTCTCCTTTAGATCATCGATAAATGTCTCCGCCTTCCTGGTCTTGATGACCACGTCATCCACATAAGCATGGACGTTACGTCCGATTTGGTCCTCAAAGCACTTTTGAATACACCGTTGGTAAGTTGCGCCAGCGTTCTTCAACCCAAATGTCATAGTTTTATAACAAAAGGCCCCAAACGGGGTTATGAATGATGTTTTCTCCCAATCCTCCCTTTTGAGCTTAATCTGATGATACCCGGAATATGCATCCAGGAAGCATAACAGATCGCTTCCAGCTACTGCGTCTATAATCTGATCTATCCTTGGGAGCGCGAACGGATACTTTGGGCAATGCTTGTTAAGACTAGTGAAGTCAATGCACATCCTCCACTCGTTGGTCTTTTTCATCACCAGAACCGGGTTAGCCAACCAATCCGGGTGAAATACTTCCATGATAAAGCCGGCTGCCAGTAGCCGAGCGATCTCTTCGCCTATAGCTTTCCTTCTTTCCTCATTCATTTTCCTCAAACCTTGTTTCACGGGCCTGGACTGGGATCCACATGCAAACTGTGCTCAGCCAATTCTGTAGGGATACCCGGCATGTCGCTGGGTGTCCCGGCAAACACATCTGCATTCGAGCGAATGAACTCCACGAGCGCTCCATCCTGCTCTTTTCCCAGGTTAGACCCTATGGTAAACTGCCTAGTAGAATCCCCTTCGACAAAATCTATCTTCTTGGTGTCTTGCGCTGCCTTGAATTTTGCTCTCTCATCCTCAGTATTCGGCTTTTTCAAGGCTGTTCTATCGTCCGGGTTTACTTGAGACCGGTAATATTCGAGCTCTTCCTTCCTGCATGCCTGCTCGGCCATAACTGAATCTCCTTCGTCGCACTCGGCCGCTATATCCCGGTTCCCATGTATAGTGATGGTCCGTTTAGGACCCGGGATTTTCAGCTGCAAATACACGTAGCACGGCCTAGCCATGAATTGGGCGTAAGCCGGCCTCCCCAACAGCGCGTGGTAAGGACTGCGCAACTTGACCACCTCGAACGTGAGCCACTCCACTCGATAATTATCCGTCGATTCCCCAAAAGCAACTTCCAAGGTGATCCTTCCCTCGGGGCTCGCCGAGTGACCCGGTACGATCCCGTGAAAGATTGTTGAACTTTTCTGCAGCTGGGACTCTTTGAGACTCATCCGTAAGAAGGTCTCCCAATAAAGGATGTTGATGCTACTTCCACCGTCCATCAGGACCTTCTTCAGCTCGTAACCATTAACCTGTGGAGCGACCACCAACGCCAAGACTCCTGGACGCTCCACCTTTTCCGGATGATCTCTTCTACTCCACGTTATCTCTTGTTCTGCCCATCTAAGATATCCCGGCGCGGCTGATGAAACCGAATTTGCCGCTTGCTTTGATGTCTCTTTGTTCCTGCTAGAAGTTCCTGTAGTATGCACATGATATTGTCCTTTTAAGTTAGTCGTTCGTACCGTGTCGACGAAGATATTGATCCGGCCGATCGTCAATATAAATCCGGACTCGAGGTGATCCGATTCTGGCCCCCAGCCGGGATCGTCCACCGACTTTTCTTCTTCGTGGTCGATGTAGATTTCGCCAATGACAAGATCCTCCATGCCCTTCCGAGCTTCTCCCGTGATGTAAACACCTTTGGACGCAGGCCCCACGGTGGGCGCCAACTGTCGTGGGATAATCACGGCAGATGTTACCAGGGGTAACTGATCTTGGGGCAAGTCGACACAGGCGTTCGGGAGAGGGTTTAGCTCAAGGGAAGACATGGTATAACTTGATCTGACAGCCGGCAATCGAAGTCGCCGGATCTCTATTCTCGATACAATAACTCGATTAGGGTTTACACTGGATACTCGGTACCACACGATATTGCTAGGGTTCTTAGATCTCTGGCTCAATCTATACCCGGGGGTCGGTTTATATAGCTCCCGTACCCCCTAACTTACTTTACAAGGCACACCCGGGTCCTACCCAGACACGGCGTGCTAACCCTAACTTTCCTTTACAACACCCACAATCCGGGTCACTAGGCCCACGAGCTTGGGCCTCCACAAACATCTTTATCCCTAGCCGTATCCTGCTCACTGTCTCTGGGCCGGGTTATTCCTCGGATCTTGACATACCGGGTTAGCATCCCCCCATCAGAGTGGTTGCATCTTGCGTAGTAACTTGGTCAATAAGAGGAGAGTCTTCAACATGTTCTTGGGTAGGTGCATCACTTGGCTCCTTGGTTTGTTCTTCTATTGTAGAGGAGGGCTCCACTTGGTTAGAGCATAGTCCTTCTCGAGTCGCCATAAGGTGTCCCTCAACGGGGCGGAAAAATCCCACACCCATCCTTCCTATGGCTTCTTGAGGCATTTCAACATCTACATTAGAAACATGAAATTTCGCCACTTGGGAGCCATCATTTTCCTCAAAAACCACACTACAAGATTCTATGACAATCCGTGAGGCTTTGTCAAAGACTCTATAAGTGTGGGATTCAGCACCGTAACCAACAAATATACCCTCCATAGTTTTGGATTGAAATTTAGACAACCTAACACCCTTGATCAAATAGAAGCACTTACAACCGAATATATGGAAGTAGGAGACATTGGGCTTGTTGCCGGTGATAATCTCATATGGAGTCCTGGCCAAGCCCTTGCGTATGTAGAGGCGGTTGGAGGAATGACATGCGGTGCATATGGCCTTGGCCCAAAAATATTGGGGAGAAGAATAGTCCGCCAACATGATCCTTGCCATATCCAAGAGAGTGTGACTCTTCCTTTCGGCGAAACCATTTTGTTGAGGAGTGTAAGTGGCGGAGTATTGATGACGAATGCCCTCTTCACTAAGGAATTCATTCAAAGTGTAGTTCTTGAACTCCGAACCATTATCACTCATAATGGCCATGATTTGCACATTGTGTTGACGTTGCACTTGGTTGGAGAAGTCGATGATGGTTTGTTGAGTCTCACTGTTGCACTTGAAGAAATAAACCCAAGTGTATCTTGAATAATCATCGACAATCACAAAGCAATACTTCGTGCCACCAAGACTTGCCTCGGGAACGGCACCAAAGAGGTCAACATGGAGAAGCTCCAAGATCCTCTTTGATGAAATAGTAGTCTTGGCCTTGTGCGAGATATCATGCATCTTTCCTTCAACACACGACCTACAAATGCAATCTTTGGAAAAGGAAACATTTTATTTTAGTCCGACAATACGGCCACCTTTGTGAAGACTTTGCAAAGTTCTCATGTTGACATGGGATAAGCGGCAATGCCACAACCATCCCACGTCCGCCTTTCCGAAAAGACACATTTATTGAGAGTTGGTAGACTTCGAAAATTCCACCACGAACAACTCATTTTCAACATATCCCACGTATGCGACGTCAAGAGTCTTTCTCCTCAAAAGGACCACAATATCTTCATCAAAAAAGACGGAGAAACCCATCTTTCCAAGAGAGCGGACCGAAAGTAAATTGAAACCTAGGGATTCGACAAACATGACGTTCACGATAGTGATATTGGGAGAAATCACAACCTTGCCAAACCCCGATACCTTAGACGAGGACAAGTATCCATAAATGACGGTTGCTTGAATGTCATTTGGGCGCAATTCCGTCACAAGTTCTTTGCTTCCGGTCATATGACTAGTGCATCCGCTATCAATTATCCATTTAGACCCACCGGAAGCATAGTCCTCCGAGGCCTTAGCCATGAAGCACTTGGCATTTGGGTGAGGATGATTCTCATTGGGGGATTCAAATAGAGATGAAGATGATGGAGTAGAAGCAATAGCAAGAGCAGCCACTTCACTTGTGGTTTCTTCTTCTTCATCACTTCCGGAATCATATTCCTCTTGAGTCACTCGCACAAACTTTGTGGGAGATTTCTTGTTGAATGGTTTCATCTTGAAGTGAGGTTTCTTGTAGTCAACCTTAGACTTTTCCTTACGAATTATCTTGCCACCATGGAGTTCTCTATTTTCATAGGGACACTCCGCAATGAAGTGGTGTTTATCTTGACAATTGAAGCAAGACCTCACTTGTTGAGTCTCAGCATTGCCATAACGAGACTTGGTCTTCTCCTCAACATATTGCTTGGTCTTGGGAGGATTCCTCCAAAACTTTTGCACGGTGAGAGCACGGGATCATATTCTTGATCCTTCAATGGAGCCAACTCCTTATGGCTATCTTCTTGATACTCAACCTCTCTTGACACAACCTTGACCTTCAAATCGACGGATGCCCCTTTGTGCATTCCAATGGCCCTAGCATGGTTGTCAAGAGCATTCTTGGTTTGCACTTGATAGGAGCACATCTCTTGCATAACTTGGGTTGAGGTCAAAGAAGCAAAGTCATGTCTTCCTTGAATGCTCTTCAAGTCCGCGGGCTCAAATGGCATGAGAGCAATCATGTACTTCCTTTTGATCCAAGCATCATCGATGTACTTGGCACCAACATTGGAGAATGTGGTGGCAAGAGTCTTGAGCCTTCAGTACATGCCTTCATGGTTTTCTCCATCATGCATATAGAACCCTTCGGCCTCATTCCTCAAGGCATCATACCTATTCCTTTGCATGCTCTCATTGCCCACAAACATGACGACGAGAGCGTCCCGTGTTTCCTTGGCGGTGGAATATTGTTGAAGATGCGGCATGTGGTTACGACCCACGGCTTGTTGAAGAATTGACAAGGCGGTGTAGTTGAGTTGACAATCTACGACTTCTCTTCTTGTTAAGTTCTTGGGGTCATGAGGCTTGTATCCATCACGAGTGACCCTCCAACGATCTATACAAGAAGAGTTCAAGTGAGTCTCCCTGTAATATTTCCATTCACGAAATGAAAATGCACCAATTTTAGGTGGATCTACCCTAGGAATTATATGAGGGTGTGTGACGGGAGGATCGGGAGAATAACATCCTTTGACAGAGTGATATTCTTCCTCTCCTTCCATACCCTTCTCGGTGGAGTTTTCGGCGGAAGCATTTTTAGATGGATCACTATCATCCCCTTTCTTGGCGCCCTCCGGATTCTCATCCGGAGGAGATGAGCCGGTGACCTCCGGTCCTTTGGCTTTCAAGAGTTGCATCAAGACTTGACGCAACTCATCGATTTTGGTCTCCATGGATGAGTTCAATGAATTTTTCAACTCATTGAGATCATTCATAGAGACCGGCGCCTCGGAACCGGCGGTCTCCGTCTCATCGACCATACTTAAACTCTTAGGCGGTTAAGCCCAATAGAAGAGTCGAGGCTCTGATACCAATTGAAAGTATAGTATGGGCACCTAGAGGGGGGGTGAATAGGTGCTACGACCAATTTTAATTTTTCTTTCACAATTAGGGTTGACACAAAGGTAAATTCTCTAGATGATGCAACTACGGTGAATTTACCTATATGACAAGAACAAGCACAATAACAATACAAGCACGAGTAAAGGAGGAAGGGAACGAGGTAACCGATATGAAGCAAACGGAGACACGATGTATTCCCGAGTTCCTGCTTGTTAAGGGAGTACGTCTCGTTGGAGGGGTGTGATCGCTCCACGAAGGCCTACTCAACGCCACAAAGGCCTCACCCTATTCTCCGATAAACCCCCTCCACAAAGGACTAGTCCACCTTCCACTATTGATCTCCTTTGAGGCGGGAATCGAGTCATTTACAAACAAGATTGGGGCACACACCCCCACAACCAAATTGGGGGCTCCCAACAATCTCAAATCACCAACAAGTGTAGCAATGGAGTCTAGGTTTTCCACAAGGAAACCCTAGACTAGATCCCTCTAGAATATGAGGGGGAAATGAAGATCGGCTCGGTCAAGATGTAGATCGGGGTCTTCTCCTTCAATCCTCCAAGTATTAACGAGTTTGGGTGGAGGGATTGGGAGAAATCTAGCTTTTGGAAGCTCAATAAATGCTTGTCTTCAATGCTAGTTCGAGCAACCTCTTGGAGAAGAAGGGTATGCGGTATTTATAGCCCTCTCCCCAAACTAGCAGTTTGACCCTTTTTCGTGCCTAGCGGTACTACCGCTGGGGTCAACGGTACTACCTCTACCTCGTAACATAAGCGGTACTGCAGCGATCCAGAGACAGCGCGCGAGCGGTACCACCGCAGAAGTGCCGTGGTACTGCAGCAGCGGTACTACCGCGAGTGCCCACCGGTACTACCGCTGGCCACTTCTTCGAAATGAATCGAAGTGGCTGGCGGTAGTACTAGGGCACTACCGCTCTAGTACCATAAACGTTACTGCGAGCAAATTCTCGCTGGCGGTACTTTGACCGGTACTGCCAGCGGAACTACCACTTCCTGGAAGCAGCGGTACCACCGTCGAGCAAGGATTTGCTCCTCGACCAAGATGAACACAACGGTACTACCGAACCAGCACCGCTGAAGTACCACTGGATGCAGTAGCCATTTTTACTCTGGCGTTACTGGGCGCGGTACTACCACTTGCTGTGCAGAGCGGTACTACCGCTGAGGCGCCCAGTACTACCGTTGGATCAAGTTGATCTTGGTGGCTTTGTCTTGGAATACTCTTCACATTTTTGCGTCTAGATGATATTTCGTGGAATACTTTGATGCACTGTTAGATTCTTACTAGTGTTGTTATAAACTCCAAAACGTAAGAGAGATCAAAATGCAAATGCACTTTCAGTTGTCACATGTCGTGATAGTACGTACTTCTCCGTTGAAATCCATCATGGGGTGTTTTTCCTTGGCATTGGTTAGAATGGAAGCTATGTTAGTGGTTCAGTTATTTGGTATGATCACTTGGATTCAGAGAATTTGTCACCAGCTTTTGTTGAGGATATGATAGAGGAGATTGGTTATGAGATGGAATGGAGTATACAGGTAAGTTTTCTATTCCTTTGCTTCCAATCACTTGTAATGGTTTGTGGCCCCTAACAACTGAAGCTGACATTGTTACTCCGCTGAAATTTGTTAGCATTGGGTACCCTTGTATCATTCTATATCTTGATCATGATGAGTCAATGAATGTAATTGTCAAAGATCATGTTGTGTATAATCCTCTTACTCGGCTTCATCATGTCATTACTCATGTACAAGTCATGTACATCCAAGAAACAACCAAAGAGTGGAACCATCTGTTGAAGTGGAAGAAGAACATGTTCATGTTCCTATACAAGTGATATATCCAGATGATGGAGGACCTGTTTCTACAAGGGGTGGATGATGTCTACTCACGCTTCTATTCTTGTAGACAGTGTTGGGCCTCCAAGTGCAGAGGTTTGTTGAACAACAGCAAGTTTCCCTTAAGTGGATCACCCAAGGTTTATCGAACTCAGGGAGGTAGAGTTTAAAGGTATCCCTCTCAAGCAACCCTGCAATTACGATACAAGAAGTCTCTTGTGTCCCCCAACGCACCTAATACAATTGTCAGTTGTATAGGTGCACTAGTTCGGCAAAGAGATAGTGAAATACAAGTAATATGGATGATTATAAGTGATAGTAGCCATCTGAAATAAAAATGGCGTCAAGCAAACATGTAGCAGAACTGATTGTAAATGATGTTTCAATGCTTAGAAACAAGTCCTAGGAATTCTACTTTCACTAGTGGACACTCTCAACAATGATAACATAATTGAATGCATAAATATCTTCTCTTCACTATGCTACTCCGAACCACTCTCCGGTCGGATAACAGATACCAATCCATGCGTATGGCTGTAGCATCACTCCTCAAGTATGTATTCCCTCTCTAGGGAACCCACGCTGTCACTATGAGCACCCCAAATTAGTACTAAACAAACGCCACAATTTATAGGTTCGTCCAACACAAGATATAAATATCATGCTAAACCACACGGTGCACACACTGTCACATTTATACCATGATCAAAGTGTCTACAGAGATCTCATAACAAAATCACTTGAGTAGCATAACAGATGAAGAGTAGCATCTACTTATTCAACTAGATTAAAAAGCTCATGATCACATAAATATCACACCATGGGAGAGAGAGATGAAACACATAGCTACCGGTAGAGCCCTCATCCCCGAGGGAGAACTTCTCCATCCTCATCATAGGAGACAGCAACAGCGATGAAGATGGCGGTGGAGTTGATGGAGATGGCTCCGGGGGCACTGCCCTTTCCAGGTAGGGTGCCGGAACAGAGATTTCTGTCCCCCAAAATTTGTCGACGGCGGCGGCGGAGCTACGGAACTTTTCGTGGAAGGGGGCCAATATATTTAGGGTTTATGCCTCGGGGGAAATAAATAGGCAAAAGGGCGATGTCGGTGGGTAGCCAGGGGGCCCACACCACCGGGTGGTGCGGCCAAAGGGACCTACGCCACCCTATGGTGTGGCCACCCTGTGGAACCCTCCGGGTCTCCTTTGGACTTCCTTGGTCCTCTAGGAATTCTAAAACTTTTGGGCTTCAAATCGTCCAATTCCGAGAATATTTCTGGAACAACTTTTCTCAAACTAAAAACAGCAGAAAACATGAACTGGCTCTATGGCATCTTATCAATAGGTTAGTCCTAGAAAATCCATAAAAATGACATAAAGTATATAAGAAACATGTAGCATATAGTATGAAAACAACATGGAACATCAGAAATTATGGATACGTTTATGACGTATCAACATTCCAAGCTTAGTTTGTCGTGGGATAATCACGGCAGACGTTACCGGGGGTAACTGATCTTGGGGCAAGACGACACAGGCGTTTGGGAGAGGGTTTAGCTCAGAGGAAAACATGATGGAACTCGATCTGGTAGCTGGCAATCAAGTCGCCGAGTCTCCGATCTCAAGATACTAACTCAACTCTCGTGTTACACTGGATGCTTGATACCAAGCGATATTGCTAGGGCTCTCTTAGATCTCTCCCAACTAAACCTAGGGGTCGGTTTATAAAGCACCCGTACCCCCTGGCTTACCCTCCAAGGCGCACCCTGAATCCTACCCGGACACCACATACAAACCCTAACTTTCCTTTACCGTAACCCACAATCCGGGTTACGAGGCCTACAAATTTGGGCCTTCCAGAAGTTTCTTTATCCTTAGCCGGATCTTGCGCAGCGTCCTTTGGGCCGGGTTACACCTTGGAGTTGGCCTACCGGGTTATTATCCCTCCATCAGTAGTCCCCAGAATAGCTTGGGCTTCACGGATCCTTCCTTGAAGCGCTTGCTATTCCCTGCAAAAATATCAAACGCACAAGTGTATGGAGGCCGAGTTAAGGTGCTTTCATAAATAGCTAGGCCTAACTCCATGGTGGCCATATAGTAACCCGGCTTTTCCCCAAGTACTTGGCTTAGCTCTCCAGGTCTAAACCCTGATAAAAAATGCCAAAAGCCCAACTTACTTTACTCGATAATTAACCCTGATATCGCGGAAAATATCTCCTTCTTATTTCTGCCCGGATATCACGTTCAACACTTGAAGCATATCTCAAAAAATCCGCACAGATGACCGTTATCCCAAAATTTCCGGATTCCGCCCGTCAGGATAGGTTTATCCGCCCGCATCTTATAAATAGAGCCCAGAGGGTAACTTAGATCCCAACGTTTCACTCCATCCTTCCCTTTGCTTCCTTATTCCCTACGCTCCACAATTCCACAAGAATCTCAAGCCCGCCATCGTAGCAAGGCCGCCGTCGGCCACGTTCATCCTTGAACTGTTCCGCGCCGCCGCTAAACTCTGGCACCGCGCCTTCATTCCGTTCATCAAGGGTTGCAGGGGGACATCCAGACCGCGACATCGGCCGCCGCCACGCCAGATTCAAGCTCCTCCCAGTAAGTATTTGTTAAAATAGCTCCGCAATTTTTCGATTCACCTTAGATTGGATCTAGGTCAACCTGCGGGCCGTTCTTCCTGTTGCACCGGATTAGATCGATCTGACGCTCGCTAACTCCTTTAACCACCTGTTTGATGATTACACCTCATCCTCCTACCATTATTAATCACCAATTTCTTCGTAGAATCGTTCGCAAGTTTTCCAATCTAGATCCATTTCACCTCAATTTTCCGCGCATAACATTGACACCCGGAAAATCCTCCTTTTCTGGCTATTTTGCTTGCAGTAGATACATGGGCAACCATCCGTCTTCCCCAAATACTTTTCCATACGTAAGTGACCAATAATCTCCATAGTTGTACTTAATACCCGGATACCTCGCAATCTCCACTCCATGGTGTGATACCCGGATAGTTCTTAGTTTTCATACTTTCTTGATACCCCAGACTCGGATAATCCAATACTTCCGAGTCTTATTTCCTGTACCTTTTTTCCTTGTGTTTTGCAGGTTGATCCCATGGCTCCCAAAAGGCAAGGGAAACAGCCGGCCCAGGCGAAGACAACCCAATCCATATCCGCCAATTGGGGGCGATCCACTGTCACAAAGGACAAGCTGGAAGAATTGGCCGAGTTGGGGGTTCTTCCCCCTCAGAAGGACATTCACTGGAGGGCGCCGGGTGACGAGACCCGGCCCACACCCGCCGACAGCGAGGTAATCTGTTTCATAGAGCACGTGACCCGGGGATTCCGCCCTCCGGGTCACCCTTTCTTTCGCGAGGTCCTGAGCCACTACGGCCTCCGGGTATTCGACATAGGGCCTAACTGTATGTTGAATATTACCCACTTCATTGTCCTATCCGAGTCATACTTGTGCACTCCGCCAAGTTTGACTCTCTTTATTGAACTTTTCCAGTGCAAGCCGTGTCGCGAAAGCGGTGACGGAGCACTTCTCACTTGCGGCGGGGTATCCATCCAACGCCGCAAAAACTCCCCAATGCAAACCCTTAATCTGAACTCCCATGTTAAACACTGGCAACTATCCTTCTTCTACTGCCACGACACCTCTCCACCCGGCGAGAAGAGATTGCCGGGTTACTCGGAGGGCCTCCTCAATACTTCCGAGAATTTCAACGCTTTCGCCCTTGACTCAGACAGGGAGGCAATCATACCTTTGCTAGCTAAGTTAGCCGTTCTCTCAGCCCAAGGCCTTCTTGGGCTCAACTTAGTGAAAACTTGGGTCGACTTCCGGATCCAACCCAATTCTATCCGCTCCAAATTGATGTGCGAATACTCGGGGCACACCACAGACGCCCTTCGATATTCCACCAAGAGCTTTGCAGCCGGGGATACCAACAAAACCATCAAGGGTTTCTTGACGGAGAAGCTGGAGGTGATAAAGAACATCGCCGGGTTACCTCCGTTTACTCGGGAAAACCCGGCCCCAGTGGTAAGACCCGATACTCATAAGTTTATTTCCTCATCTTGACTCGATACTGCTCCTAGTTCTTATTTTCATCTTTATGTCTCAGGCCGATGATCCTTTCTGGACAGTTGAAACCTCCCCCCCTTCCAGAGACCCGGAAGAAGAAGATGAGCCGGCTGACGGTGATGAAGGTATTTGCCCGGATCTTGTATTATCTTTACTTGCATCATTTTCCTCCCATTTAACTTTTGCCCACGGACACACACTTGGTTCGCAGGGCTAGAGGACGAAGGTGAGAATAACGAGGATGACCCGGAGGCTACCGAATCTGATCAAGAGGCAACAGTTTTAGCCAAGAGGAAGACCAGAGGGGCAGTGTCCAAGGTTCCTTTCTCTTCTATATCCTCTGAACCTTACTCCTTTGATGCCATGCGACAACTTAACCATCAATTATCGAACTCGTCGTACTTGAAGGATTCTCTTCCAGCCAAGCGCAAAGTAACTCGGAGTTCCCCGGGTGAGGATCCCCTTAACCCGGGCATCTCCACCTCCCCCGTCCATCGTGCCAGTGCTCCTCCGCCTCGTCCTTCCAATTCTCCTCAGCGCCACCCTTCTCCTAACCATCCACGTGCCGGGCAATTCCGGGTTCCGCTATCGGTCCCTTTGACATCTTCATCTGCTTCCAGCAGCGAGCTCCCGCCGGATTACGCCGTAAATACCGGGTAAGTTTTTGCTATATGACATCCTTTGATACCTGACAATTTTCAATCACCATTGCTAACTGCCTCTTCTCATCTTTCTTTAGCGCTCAAGTCACCGTTAGTGACCCGGAGAATGTGGAGATGGATAACCGTCAGACAGAGGAGCCGACTGAGAACGTAGATGCCGCGACTGGCGGTGATATTGAGAACAACCAGGAACAAGGCCCCTTGGGCGATCCACTTCGCCAAGCCGCCGGGTCTCCTGCTTCATCTGAACCAGTGGACGAGGAGATCGAGGTTCCGGACACGAGGATGGGTTCTCCCAACCCGGATACTCAGACTGTCCGGGTCTCGACCCCAAGGGCGGGGAGAGCTCCCCCATCAGGTGACCAGGCTGCCGGCTCTTCCGGTGTCGGACCCGAGGACCTGACGTTTGCCCAGATGCTCGAAACCCTGCGTGCTTTGAGGGCTAATGAAGAAAACATCTTGGAGGCTTTAATAGCCAAACACGAGGTAAACCCGACTAATATTGCTTATGTCCTTATCCAGTCCCCAAGTTCCGAGTGAATTGATTCACAATTTGCTTGGAACTTTACGATATAAGCGACTGATAACTTGCCCCTTTACCCGGCTAATCCTTCCTTGCATCCATGCAGTCCTTCGTGACTCAATCTGAGGAGAAACTGGCAAAGGCCACCAAGCTCATTGAAAAGGAGGTGGCTCTGCGTGAGGCGGCCGAGGCTGAGGCCAGGAGGAGTAGGACGATAATGAAGAAGTATAGGAGGAGGGCTCACACAACAGAAGATGATCTAACGAGCCTTTCTGTTCAAATTGCTGATACGTATCGTGCTTTGCTTGGTACGTTTCTTCACCCGGGTTATCCTTCTGATAAATAGCCGGAGTTTCCTGACTCGTGTTTCCATTTCTACAGGTCCGGATGAAGTGATGCCGGACGAGGGTGACATTGCCAGGCTGAAAACTATCAAGAGCGTTATCCGGCAGCTATGCGCCGGAACCAAATGGATCCTTCAAGAAATACGGTGGCCGGGTAAAGGGCATGGCGACCTGAAGAGAATGCTAGACGCTTGCTCCACTATCCCCGAGTGGATTTGGCACTGGAAACGCTCGTTCTGCCGGGTTGGAGTAACCCGGGGTCTTGCGCTTGCCAAGGCTTACTTCCCTAAGCTCGAGCTAGCCAAGCTTATGGGCGGTTTCCCGGAATACAAGCTTGATGGGTCCAAATTCTCCGTGAAGGATTTCCAGGCCGTCCAGAAGGAGGTCCGTTACCCGGCCAGCGTGATTGCTGACGGCTTAGATGTCGATTCCCTCGTTCCTGCATATGATGCTGCTGGTGAAGCGGTTAAGTCGGATCTTCCCGAGCCGTATGACATGCTGGCCCGATGGAAGGAGGAAGCTGCTAAGTTGAGGGAGGAGGCTGCCAAAAAGAAAGCTGAAGCCGATTCTGCACCCGCTACCTCCACACCAGTCGTTCCTCCTCCTGCGCGAGCCGGTACTACTGATCCGGGTGCTGCTGTTACCCCAAGTGATGGCAAGGGCAAGGCGAAGATGGATGCCGCGGCCTAGAATGCCGAGTGATACCTGATACCTGATGCTACTTCATACGCGTCAGTTGATCGATGTGTCGTTAAAACAACTATTTTTGGATGGTGCGCCTGTGCACCTTTGATACTATTTACCGGAGTTTGTAATGCACTCTAAGTTCTTGATACACTTTGTGCTTCTTCTGATCGTTTTAAATTTATCCACTTTTGAGTCAACTTGTTCTTGATATCCGACTTTCTTTACGATTCCTTTTGTGAGACTCGGTTTCCGAGTTTCGTGGGTGTTGACGAGCGGACTTGCTTCTAAGCCCCCAAGTCCCCAAGACTCGGATGTTTGGGTTTTTTGAGCCTTAGCAACTAAGCTACTTTTTCTTTTCCAAAATCCCGAATCGCCAAGACCCGAATTTCCGAGTCTGGGATATGTGGTCTTTTCGAAGAGAACGAGTTTTGTTGTTTGCTAAGCCCAAACCCGGAGCCGTTTCACATAGGTAATGAAGTTATGCTTGATAAACATTGAGTTTCCAGCTATTAGCCTTATACTCTGCATAACTTGTGGTTTAGATGACCCTTTTGACAATCTTGTACTATAAGCCGGCTTTCGCGTGGATATCATGTTGTTACATCTATACGAAAACAGGGTCAGGCAAGTCCCATTGGGCTTCATGGCTGATTGTAATCGTAAGCGAGCAAATCATGCCACTTTTATTGCGAGTCACATCGAGCTTAAGTAAGAAAAGTCAAGAAAGTTTGGCTCCTTTGTCCGGTTATAAGATTGCAGCCGTACTCGTTTGCGAGTAATCGGCCCTTATAACTCATAGGCATCAAGGCCGGGTCATTGAGTTTGCAACTGTGCTATTCAAGCAATCAGCCCCCAAGACCTATATATATGCAACGTACTGAGATTAAGGAACATGAGAATAACCACTTCTTTTCTTGATATGAGAATGTTGGGTCAGCAAGCCGCCTCATTAAAAACCCATCCAGTCCCCAAGGGTACCCTGGATAGGAAAAGAGTACGTCTGAAACCTGCTGCCTGTTACATCGTGCAATTCCACTTGCCAATATAGTCTTTACTAAGTATAATATGGACGTAAGTGAGCCACGTTCCATGGTCTGTCTCTTTCTTGCATAGATGAAGTGGTATGAGCGGTGTCATTAACTGTAGCCGACTCTTCCCTTGCATCTACCAAGTAATATGATCCATTATGCAGATTCCGGCTTATGATAAACGGTCCTTCCCATGGTGGTGATAATTTGTGTTTTCCTTCGTTTGACTGTACCAGGCGCAGAACCAAGTCTCCTTCCTGGAATACCCGGGTTTTCACGCGCCGGCTATGATACCTCCGTAGATCTTGCTGATATATGGCTGATCTTTCCAGGGCTTGTTCCCTTTGTTCTTCTAACATATCTACGGCGTCCTGCCGGGTCTTCTCGTTCTCTACCTCGACGTAAGCTGATACTCGAGGTGAATCATGAATAATATCACTCGGCAGCACTGCTTCCGCACCATAAACCATGAAGAATGGTGTCATCTGAGTAGATCTGTTAGGTGTAGTGTTGATACCCCAGACCACGGAAGGTAGTTCTTCGACCCATGCACCCGCAGCCCTAATGCAAGGGACTCGCAGTCGTGGTTTTAGTCCACGAAGTAATTCTTGGTTTGCCCTCTCCACTTGTCCGTTGGCCTGCGGATGAGCCACTGATGCTACGTCAAGCCGGATTCCATTGCTACCACAAAACTTTTCCATTGCGCCAAGGGACATGTTGGTTCCATTGTCGGTAATTATACTGTGGGGATACCCGAACCGATAGATAATTCTTTTCAGGAACTTGACTGCTGTAACTGCTTCACAGTTGGTGACTGGCATAACCTCAACCCACTTGGTAAACTTATCAATAGCCACCAAAAGATGTGTCTTCTTGCAAGGTGACATGTGAAAGGGACCAACCATGTCCATACCCCAAACCGCGAACGGCCAAGTTAACGGAATAGTCCGTAATTCCATAGCCGGCACGTGGGTTTGGCGAGCGTACCTTTGACATCCGTCACACCTTGCCACTAAGCGCTCCGCATCTGCTAGAGCCGTGAGCCAGAAAAATCCGTGTCGATAAGCTTTGGCCACAAGGGATCTTGTGGATGCATGATGCCCACAATCACCTTCATGGATTTCCTTAAGAATCTGTCGGCCTTCTTCTGGTGCTACACAGCGCAAAAAGACTCCTGCTGCACTTCTCTTGTATAACTCCCATTGATGATCGAATATCCCTTTGCTCGCCGTAGAATTTGCCTTGCTAACACCTCTTGCTGTGGTAACTCGCCCCGTGATAGGTAGGCCAAAAACGGTTCTGTCCACTCGGGAATAGCACGTACAGTGGCCACGAGTCCTAAATCCGGGTCTTGATTTGCCAATTCCTCCTCTGACTCGGTTTTAAATGATGGTCGCCATAATTCGTCCAGGAAAACGTTAGGTAGAACCGGCTCCCTGCGCGAGCCGAGTCTAGCGAGGGCGTCGGCTGCCTCATTCTTTCTTCTGTCTATATGCTCCACCTCGTACCCGGAAAAACATCCTGCAACCCTATCAACTTCCCTGCGGTATGCTGCCATAGTTGCGTCATTTCTATCCCAAGTTCCTGACACCTGCTGTAGCACAAGGTCCGAATCTCCGAAGCATCGTATCCTCTTAATGTTCATCTCCTTGGCTACCTTTAAGCCATGCAATAGGGCCTCATACTCGGCCACGTTGTTGGAACAGTCAAAGTGAATTTGTAGTACGTAACTCAGTTTGTCTCCTTTGGGTGATGTTAGCACCACTCCAGCTCCTGATCCCTCGTACTGCTTTGATCCATCGAAGTGCATAATCCATGACTCGGAGTTTGGAACCATGGTAGTCATGCCTGTGTGTGTCCAATCATTAACGAAATCAACCAAAGCCCGAGATTTGATTGCTGACCTGGGCTCGTAGCTGATGTGATAATCCCCCATTTCTATCGCCCATTTGGCTATTCTTCCGGTCGCATCCGAGTTTCTGATGATATCCGACATTGGTATTGAGCTAACCACTGTTATGGGGTGTTCCTGGAAATACGGCTTCAGTTTCTGGCTGGCCATAAAGACCCCGAAAACCAGTTTTTGCCAATGCGGATAGCGCTGCTTTGCCTCTGATAATACCTCACTGACATAATAAACCGGCCTCTGGACTGGATAACCTTTCCCATCCTCTTTACGCTCCACAACCACTACTGCACTGACGGCTCGGGGGCCAGCTGCCACGTATAGCAACATAGGCTCTTTAGGACCCGGGGCCGCTAGTACTGGTGCTTCAGATAACTGCTTCTTTAGTGCCTCGAACGCCTCATCCGCCTCTTGATCCCATACAAATTTGTCGGATTTCCTCAAGAGCCGGTACAAGGGTATTGCCTTTTCTCCGAGTCTTGATATAAATCGGCTCAAGGCTGCTACGCAGCCCGTGAGCTTTTGAACATGCTTCAAATTTTCCGGCTTTTTCAGACTTTGGATAGCTTTGATTTTGTCCGGGTTTGCTTCAATTCCTCTCTCGGAAACGATAAAGCCAAGTAATTTCCCGGCTGGAACTCCAAATACGCACTTTGTCGGGTTAAGCTTCATCTGATACCTCCTTAAGTTCTTGAACGTTTCCTTTAGATCATCGATAAATGTTTCTGCCTTCCTGGTCTTGATAACCACATCATCCACATAAGCATGGACGTTGCGTCCAATTTGGTCCTCGAAGCACTTCTGAATACACCGTTGATAAGTTGCGCCAGCGTTCTTCAACCCAAATGTCATGGTTTTGTAACAAAAGGCCCCAAAAGGGGTTATAAACGATGTTTTCTCCCAATCCTCCCTCTTGAGTTTAATCTGATGATATCCGGAATAAGCGTCCAGAAAGCACAATAGGTCACTCCCAGCTACTGCATCTATGATCTGATCTATCCTTGGTAGTGTGAACGGATCCTTTGGGCAATGCTTGTTGAGACTCGTAAAATCAATGCACATCCTCCACATATTGGTCTTTTTCATCATTAGCACCGGATTTGCTAACCAATCCGGGTGAAATACTTCCATGATGAAGCCGGCTGTCAATAGCCGAGCAATTTCTTCACCTATAGCTTTCCTTCTTTCCTCATTCATCTTCCTCAAGCCCTGCTTCACAGGCCTGGACTTGGGATCTACATGCAAACTGTGCTCTGCCAATTCTGTAGGGATACCCGGCATGTCGCTAGGTGTCCAGGCGAATACGTCCGCATTCGAACGAATAAACTCCACAAGTGCCTTCTCCTGCTCGCTGTCCAAGTTAGACCCTATAGTAAATTGCTTAGTGGGATCACCTTCGACAAAATCTATCATCTTGGTGTCCTGTGCTGCCTTGAATTTTGCTCTTTCGTCCTCAGTATTCGGCCTTTTTAATGCGGTTCCATCATCCGGATCTACTTGAGACAGATAATACTTGAGTTCTTCTTTTCTGCAAGTTTGCTCGGCCATTACCGAATCTCCTTCGTCGCACTCGGCCGCTATATCCCGGCTTCCATGTATGGTGATGGTCTGCTTAAGACCCGGAATCTTCAGCTGCAAATACACATAACACGGCCTGGCCATGAATTTGGCGTAAGCCGGTCTTCCAAATAGTGCGTGATAAGGACTGCGCAATTTGACCACCTCGAACGTGAGCCACTCAATTCGATAATTATCCGTTGATTCTCCGAAAGCTACCTCCAATGCGATATTCCCCTCGGGACATGCCGAGTGACCCGGCACTATTCCATGAAAAATTGTTGAGCTTTTCTGTAGCTGGGACTCTTTGAGACCCATGCGTGAAAAAGTTTCCCAGTACAAGATATTGATGCTACTTCCACCGTCCATCAGGACCCTTTTTAACTCGTAACCATTAACCTGTGGTGCGACTACCAATGCTAAGACTCCTGGGTGCTCTATTCTTTCCGGGTGATCTCTTCTGCTCCACGTTATCTCTTGCTCCGCCCATCTCAGGTATCCCGGACCAGCCGAGGAAACCGAGTTCACAGCTTGCTTGAGTATCTTTTTGTCCCTATTAGAAGTTCCTGTAGTATGCACGTGATATTGTCCTTTTAAATCAGATGTACGTACCATACCGATGAAGACGCTGTTCTGGCCGATCGTCACAATAGATCCGGATTCGAGGTGATCCGACTCTGGCCCCCAGCCGAAATCGTCCACCATCTTCTCCCCTTCGTGGTCGATGTAGATCTCGCCGACGACAAGATTCTCCATGTTCTTCCGAGCTTCTCCCTGATGTAAACACCTTTGGACGTAGGCCCCACGGTGGGCGCCAACTGTCGTGGGATAATCACGGCAGACGTTACCGGGGGTAACTGATCTTGGGGCAAGACGACACAGGCGTTTGGGAGAGGGTTTAGCTCAGAGGAAAACATGATGGAACTCGATCTGGTAGCTGGCAATCAAGTCGCTGAGTCTCCGATCTCAAGATACTAACTCAACTCTCGTGTTACACTGGATGCTTGATACCAAGCGATATTGCTAGGGCTCTCTTAGATCTCTCCCAACTAAACCTAGGGGTCGGTTTATAAAGCACCCGTACCCCCTGGCTTACCCTCCAAGGCGCACCCTGAATCCTACCCGGACACCACATACAAACCCTAACTTTCCTTTACCGTAACCCACAATCCGGGTTACGAGGCCTACAAATTTGGGCCTTCCAGAAGTTTCTTTATCCTTAGCCGGATCTTGCGCAGCGTCCTTTGGGCCGGGTTACACCTTGGAGTTGGCCTACTGGGTTATTATCCCTCCATCATAGTTCCTACTCGTTCTCGAGTAGGTAAACGATAAAAACAAATAATTTTTTAGTTGACATGCTACCAACATTAAGATTGAAAGAAAATTACACCCTCCTTGCCAAAATGTAATGCATATGAGATATCTAAAAGCCAAAATGTGTAAAATTCGACTAAGTTTATACAAAAAATATATAAACATCTAGAATGACATTGGATACATCATGGAGTATATTTTCATATGGTATACATTTAGTATCGTGGAATAGATAATTTTTTTCAATGAACTCGATAAAACTTTAAACTTTTTGTCTTAAAAAAAGTATTTATGGTATTATGAAAAGTAATCTAGCTCATATAAGAACTCCTGGTCGGATTAACAGAGCTAAAGCGACAGGCACTTAAATACACACATTACAAACAATTGCAGAAACCCCAAATTGTGTAAACTCGATAATACAACTGGAGCATGCCAGTCATCCAACGAGAACCTGTACTGGACTAACTTGTAATTACATTGTTCAAGGGCCTCTTTCGGTAATGCCATCTCACCAACCATAAAGCAAGCGGCTCACACATCAATTATGCTCGCAGACGCATATGATGTAGAAGATTGAGTTGTTGATTGAAGTCATGCCTCATCGAGCTCAACACAAAAGGATCTTATCCGCTGGATATGTGAGGACCAACATCAGAAACGCACTCTTGTTTCTCCCCCAACGAATCAATCCGAGCGGCACGAAGATAGCATAGGAAAGAAGAACACCAACTTGCATCACCTCTTATGTGTAGCAATCATGCATGAACTTCAGAAGCATAGAACTCGCATACTGAAGATCAGAAGGACACAATTGATCATAATTTTGAATGAATGTCGACTTCGCACAAAATATATTTTTGTTTGAAAATAATGTACTCCCCCATATCAAAATATAACATGTTTTAGCGTTTTCTAGACAAAACGTATCTAGACATGTTATAGTGTGTAGATTCATGTGCATCTTGCACTAAAACATGTCTAGATACGTGTTGTCTAGCAAACTATAAAAATCTTATATTTCGATACGGAGGGAGTAGATCTCTACCACCCACTTCACCTAATTGTGTCATGTCTCGCATAGAAAGAAGCTCACATGAGACACGTGACGTGACGTGACGTGAGTGCAGCTGCGAAATGATCATTCAATTTAGCGGGAGCACCTTTTTCGAACGAATTTAGGTTTGAGCGGGCGTTTTGGAGGCCAATTAGCATTTTGTTTTGATTTTTTTTTTAGAAATTTACAGATGCTAATTTTGAAAATTTGAAAAAAAAAATGGGCCTCCCTAGAGCTCGGTCCCATTTATACTTCCCTATTCGGGTAGACTGTCATTTTGGAGGACGAACCCGGGGAACTTGTCTTTGGAAAAGTTTAAAATCGGCATTTAAGAGTTTGAAAAATATCATCAAAAAGATGTAGATACCTATAAACACTACTAGTGTGCAAAAAAATCAATATGAAATTAGTTATATTTTTGGCGAAGGAATAATAATAAATATGTGGATTTGAGTGTGGTGGACCGTGCATGTTTTCGAAACTTGAAATTTTGCTCAGATTTAAATTTTCTGTGTCGCCTAAAATATAACAAACTTCGTATTAAGATTCTGCACGCCGGTAGATTTTGACATTATCTACACCTTAGATTTTCTAATTTCTTGGGGGTAATTACGAATGCCCGTTTTGGATTTTTTAAGGGAAAAAAAACGGCCTCAGTGAAGTTCGGGCTCCATCTGTACTTTCCAATCCTGGTCAGTACAGCTGAACACAGCCCAAGGCTAAATATCCCACCAACATTTTGAGCCCATGTCCAGTTTAACATTGCTCGTCCGCTCTTGTCCAATATCGCGCGACGTTGGAATGTTCTATCAGTGTAGTACACGTCCATCAATCTATCCAACTGAACCGAACATATACCAGATTGCAGATGTGGTTAGCAACCCTATTCATGAACAAATATCAGCTGAACCCAACGTAGGCCGAGAAGCAAAGAGGCCATTATCCATTCCATCGATCGTCCTGTCAATCCGAATGCATGCATGGTACTCTACTCCCTCACCTTTTTTTCTTATCGAATGGCACTCACCTCGACGAGGACAACACGGCCGGGTGTGGTACGACCGGCTGGTGCGTTCGCACGAGTAGCCGGAGCGGAGCGAGACGCGACTGCTGGGGCCGGGCCACTGCATTATTGACCCAGGAATAGCGCACGTACTACATCATCCGGTCACCCAGACTGATAAGTGACGGCACCCAGCCTAGTTAACTGCATGGCGAGTGATAGACTGATAGTGCGGCGAGGTGCGGTGGCCAGCTCGGCCGGGGAGCGTACGGTGGACGTGATGCGTACTACTACCACGACACGCCGAGTCATCGATCGCTCTCACCCTTTGGTGTTATCCGGATCGGAAGTTCAGCGGCCTCTGCTGTTGGCTCATCGAAAGGATCGCCGGCCATGCATGCTGTTGCATCCGTGGATGCACTGTTCCATGGTTTCCAGCAGATGAGATTAGACTAGTCACAATGGGGAGTATCATATACTAGTATCATGCATATGATACTAGTTTAGACTAGTCACAATGGGGAGTATCATATACTAGTATCATGCATATGATACTAGTCTATGTTACCACTTCCACAATGCATAGTAACATATTTGTGGTATCATGTACTCCCTCCGTCCTGGTGTATAGGGCACAAAACGAAAATCAGGTTGTCCCGGAACCCTCTCTCCCTAGGCACAATTAGTCTTAAATGCTATTAATTAGGACATGGTAATCTCTCTCCCAGCGTTTTCTATCCCTTCCGATATTTGCTCTCGTCCACACCTTACCAAACCTTTGCATGCGTGTGAACCAGAACCGAGTTTAATTCGGTGGGTCAATTGGCCGCATGCCCGCATGCATGTCTACGGAAGACTGCAAGCATTAATTTTCCGATGGGCTGATTGGTGGCTGCTGTTGGTTAACGTAACAATACGACTAGATTAGGCACAAATCGATCCGTTGCTCAAGAATCATTAAACCGCTGGGAGAGAAATCCGGCCCAATTGAGAGCTACCTTGGTCCCAGAGATTTTTGTTTTATGCCCTATACACCAGGACGGAGGGAGTACTAGTATATTTATTAGCTTATAGACTCATCTTGTCTTGGGAAGCGTTATGTTAGACTAGCCACAATGGGAGTAACATAGGTGGTATCATAAGTGCCACATAGGCAAAAAAGATGACGTGGCACTCATTTAATGAGGAGAGAGGTGTTAGTGGTATCATAGGTAGATACCGTAACATAACGCTTTCCAAGACAAGATGAGTCTATAAGGTAATAAATGTACTAATATATGATACCACAAATATGTTACTATGCATTGTGGAAGTGGTAACATAAACTAGTATCATATGCATGATACTAGTATATGATACTCCCCATTGTGACTAGTCTTACGGTATCTACCTATGATACCACTAACACCTCTCTCCTCATTAAATGTGTGCCACATCATCTTTTTTGCCTATGTGGCATTTATGATACCACCTATGTTACTCCAATTGTGGCTAGTCTTACACACTTTTGAGAGAGGCCGGGGTAGAAGCCTCCGAGTGAGAGCCAGAATATTCGTCAGGATAATGCTCTTCCCAAGTCCCAACCTCGCCCCGCCCGCCTTTATCTGACAACCCACAGCGGCCACACGTACATGCGCTGTGCCCGCTGGAATCGCCACTCCTTCCTCTTTTTCCTCTAGTCGCGAAAAGAATTTGAGAAACCAATGCTCTCTGAACTTTCTGTAGCCAATGCTCTCTAATTGCGAACACAGTTTACTGAATGTGTGAACTCTTAGTACGTACTACATACAGTTTTAACTGAATCAGAATTCAGAACTTCCATCGAACCAAGCTATGGCCATGAAAACGCGTTAAATCTCACTGTTTTACTCTTAACTTGATTGCAAGACGAAGAATATGCTAAGCTAAGTAGCTAACTAGCACACTTGAAAAATCTGAACTGGAAAGCATCAACTAAAAAGGGCTAAAAGAACAGCTACAAAGAGTCTGCGATAGCAGTCAGGCCAGGCAGCTAGCTAGCTACGATTATCATTATTTTTCCCAGGCTGCGCAATGCAGACGCGCATTAGCATCTCTGACTCTAAACTAATCAGTGTCTAAACATTTTCTCCCCGGGAATGATGGTCTGGGTGGCGGTGGGCCGGGTACGGCAACACGGAAGGACGGCGAAGGCGGGGAGGAGGAGTCATATCTCATATGCTCCGGGATATTCTGCACGGCATCGGGATAAAACGCTCGTCGGAGGAAGAGGCAATGATGATGCATGATGGCCGGCCGGCCGGGCAGTTACTGTAGTACAGTCGGGAACACAACACTACAAGCTGTTCTCCCCTGGTTTCTGACTAGGCCCCCACTGTCCGCAAAAAAAGTTCAGATGTCTCATCTCGTAGCAGTAGACTTTGTACTGTGAGCTCTCTCGAGTTTCTTACCATCGACGCGCCGCCTCCACTAGCAACGCAATAGGGTAAAGCAAACCACCACGTCCTCGATCCAACCTTATCCATACGAAACCCAGAACAGCTTCGAGTCCGGGAACTGATCAGTGATGGCGCACAGGAATAACGGATCGAGCAAAATTAAGGACGCGGGAATTCACTGCTAGCATGACTTATTATTCCGATGTGCTCCGTCAAACGTCTTGTAATTCCGAAACGCGCACAGATTGATGGGACTGAGAACCATTTATGCTGGCTGTCAGGCAGCGGCTAGTGGCTAGCTAGTTTCAGGAAGGAAGGTTGATGAGAATATGGTGACGAGGAGGGAGGAGGAAACAAGAGCACAAACTTTGCGCTCACCCACCCACCCCCTACGGGGTCGAGGCGCCGCTTCCAGGCTAGCCGCAACAAAACAAAACCCGCACAAACCCGCGCGCTCCCTTTTGGGAACTAGTGGGCTGCCGCCAGGGCCCACGTGACGCGACCTCGACGCTATATCGGCATTCGCATTTGCTATTGGATTTGGACCTCTCTATTTGCTTCTCGCCTTTCCCTTTTCTCTTCTTTTTCCTTCTTGCACACTTTTCGTTTCAGGATATAGACATATAGTGGTGTGCTAATAGAAAACCAAAGATTTCTTCAACTCTTCCTGATCGAGTTGAAATTTGTGCAAACGATCTAACTAGCTAGCTAGAGACAGGAATCAGCCTGCCATTGTTTTTTACTGCTTTATTTGTGCCAGGGAATAGGATCTGGCCACCTTTGCCAAAGGGGCTACTAATTATACTCCATTGGTACCTGGTTACATTTGTTTTAGATAATGGATAATTGATTACCTAAGCAAAACGTATATGATTGATCTCGGTTGCACCAGATGTGATATGTTTTGTGAGCATAACTTGCCTTTTTCTTTTCCTAACCGTGCATAACACTAGTTGACATAAATGTCCTCCAGCTGACTAATTATATCATCTACTCCCTCCGTCCTAAATTAATTGTCTCAATGTTGGACAAAAGTAGATGTATCTAAACACTAAAACCTGTCTAGATACACTCACTTTTGTCTAACTTTGAGACAATTAATTTGGGACGGAGGGAGTACAATGGAGCATTGCCAAACGAGCATCAAGTCGATGGGGAATGAGCGCCCAGAGATCAACCCTTGCTCCTTGGCATGCTTGATCATCGAAGTTAAGCCATCTTCCACAACATCAAATAGTAAATGATATGATGGATCGCCTGCTTAACCATTGTGTATGTTGGAAAGTAGGGCCCAGTCTCATCATTGACTCTGATGGTAACCCTTCCACCTTGAACAGACTTCATCACGAAACCAGTCAACATGCCCTCAACTCCTTTGTACCGCATCGTCTGATATAGGAAGGGCATGTTTACTTACTCAATTCAAAATCAACTTTGAATAAAATTCCATACATTTTCTTGTGGTGTATATATCTCATGGTCTGTTTGATGCAGAAGCACAATTTTATCCATAAATGTACCTATAAAAGAAACCCGGGTATCAGCTCGCTGCATCTACTTTGTTTGGCAGGAGCTTTGATAGGTCTAAACTTTTGAATTACATTTGCATCTGGAATTTTAGACATCAAAGTTATAACCCCACGATTTAGTCTCTCAATGTCAAATGTTCCTCCATGAAAAGCATAAAATAGCTTCTTTAGGTCAACTTGATTGTGTCCCAAGCAATTTGATAAAACACTAGAGGCAGGGACACCATGTCTTGTAGCTTTGAAGTGCTTCAAATGAAGAAAAAAACACTTCTTTAATCTGTTTCTTCTCAAAAGATCTCGTAAACAACTCGTTGTCTTTTGCATCCAGTTGATCACATTCAATTAGGGCTCTAATTTCAAGTTTGTTCTCCCAGTCCGACTACGAAGTTTTCTTATAAAACTTCGTCGCATGTTGAATTAGATTTTCCTCCCCGGCCCTGAGATTTATTCATCATTGTAATGCAAACCGGAAATATGATTCTTCTTCTTCGTACCACTAGGCGAAAGTACTTAGTGTTTCCATCTTTTTTTAAAAGATCTTTTTCTTTAGCCCTTTGCCTCTTCGTTGCAAGGAAGATGGGAGAGAAAGATTACAATTTTAGTGGTTGTATTGGAATGCTCAAATAGTTTATTTTATAAAGGGGGTGCATTGAAAAAAAATCGATTATAGTAGTACATCAACGCCCACAGATTGGAGAACTGTAAACAAAATGTTAATAGGCAGATTCGGCTTTACATGTACCCTACGTAGCTTTATTTGCGCCTCAGAAAACCTTGGTTGCCAAATACAGGTGACCACCATTACCTTGGTTTGCTAAAGCACACATCGCATACTATCCGTTGCATAAATTCTACGCGACGTGTCGACGACGCGATATTCTACTTACTCGTACTGTACGTTTTGTTTTCTAGTGATTGGTCGGAGACAATTAATGGTGAAATGCACCCCACCAGGCCACCATTTTTTGGCATCCAGCACATACTCATATGCACACGTCACACACTGTTTCTCCTGGTCATACTCAATTACTCATATAGTACAGCTGAGCCGCACGTACGACCGGAGTACTGCGCGCGCGCTGCTACTAGTAGTACTATGTGGATGACTGTTACCCGTTCAGAAAAATCGAGAGTTCACTGTACAAGTTTCAACATGCATGAGACGGCCGGCAGTGGCAGGGCCCAGGGGCGGCAGCTCAATCGTGGTTAATGCTTGCTTAGTCATCGATCTGAAGAGGTAGTTGATCATCGAAGCAGACGGGGGGAGGGCAGGCATCATCATGCATTTATTGAAGAAGATGCAAAGCAAAAACTTGATTCGCTTTCACAATTACAGATCTCGACGCCGGCCGAGTGAGTGCTCGGCGCGACGTCACGCTGCCTGGCTACGACCTCGCCGAATGACACCGCAAACTACTACTCCCTGCAGCGTGCTACTCCTGTTGGGAAAATCACGCCTGCAGGGAAGCTCCTAGAAATCTCGCGAACAAAATTGGTCCCGCAGGCACACGGGTGCGCGGCGCGGCGGGGCCTACGCCGCCTCCGCCCTGGCCGGCTCGCCTGCGCCGGCGCCGGCGTGTACGGCGGGGGCGAGGGCGAAGGGCCTGATGCTGGCGAGGAAGGACGGCATGTCGTCGCCGGCCATGATGACGACGACCTTGGGCTCCCGGTCGAGCGGCGGCATCGCGCCCCGCGCCGACGCCGACTCCTCCGCGGCGCTGCCCCGCCGCGACGAGCCGGCGGGCTTGCGGCGCGTGCAGACGAGCACGACCAGCGCCACGGCGATGAGCGTCATCATGAGCGCGAAGCCGAGGAAGAGGTACGGCGTGGGCGTCCTCCACAGGCCCTGGTGCGCGTGCGCGACGTGCCCCGCGGCCGACGACGCCGCCTCCCCGCCGCCGACCCCCACCAGCGCCGCCCCTTCCCGCACCGGCCTCATGGTAGCTGATGAATCGGAGGAACGGGAATACGGGGCCTCTGTCTCTCTTGATCTCTGGTTTCTCTCTCTGCGTGCGTGCGTAGGCTGCAGAGTGGTTTTAGTTTCTTGTGTGTGGCTGCTGCTGCTGTGAGGCGACGGAGGGGATGGGAGAGGAGGGGGCTTTTTATAGGCGGCGGGCAGGGGACGGGAGCGGGGAAAAGAAGCCGCGAGAGACACAGAGAGGATTTACCAACAAGGACGACAGCTACGTTTAGCCGCGGCTGGGTTTTGGCCGCATGGAGACGGCGATCTGGTTTTGCCTTTCCACACGATATATTTACCGGAGATAATTTGACGACATCGCAAAAAAAAACTTACAGTACAAGTCGAATTTATGGCGCTTCGATATGGAGCATGCGTGGAAGTGGTAAAAAATGTGACGCGGGGACTCGAAAACGTGAGAGTAATGGCAACAGTTAATACGTCTGGCAGAGATCGGCGGAGATCAGCTCCGCACGGGAGGAGATTCGGTGAACCTAGCCGTACGAAGGTATGGCAAAACCATGCCGATATGAACTTGGCCCAGGAGCGCGGCACGATCCACGTACGCCTTGTTGATCCTAGACACGTTTTAGGAAACGCGATTGGGGTCATGCATGATCGCCAACTCTGTACAGTACATGCGACAAGGCAGCTGCACTTTCAGCACTGGCACGCACCGCTGAGTCAAGCCCATGCACCCCAAGTGAAATCAATGCTTGTAGTTTTCCGTCAGGAGTACTCTATGCATACACACCCATGGCGATTCAGTGAACCTTGCCGTGGAAAAAATCAATGGAACCGCCGAACCTGGTCCAAAGGCTGGGCAATATCCATATATACACCGCTTGGTATTAGTGGACACATAAGAGCAACGTTGGGTTAGTGCCGTAGCTAGGAATTTTAAAATCGGTATATATGCTGAGAATTTTTTTTTTCCAGCACAATAGGCCAGAAATTAAAAGTGAATAACAATAATGTGGGCAAGGGATGACATAATAAAAATGTTTTGCGAAAAATATATTGGGTTTTCGTTACATACGCCTCTGCGTTGGATTCGTAGTTGAAAGTAATTTTCGATGGCATAATAACATCTGCTGCGTATAACACATGATGACGTAATAATACTTGTTGCTCAGGTGGAGAACCTCTTCCCCATGTGAGACCGTTCAAACGAAAAATATCTGTTGCATATAACACATATTTCGTTAGTCATAATCATGGTCAGAGTTAGCTTGAAATATGAGGAGGAATTACAAACCCGAACGTAGGGTTTAGGGTATCTCCATGGGCACAGCGGCACCCCAACTGTCTCAACAAGGTATAGATAGAAAAAAAACATCAACACCCCCATCGCTATGGCATTGCCTATTTTTGTCTGGCACCTCCGAGGGAGACCCCGAGTTTGGAGGGTTGCTCGGGGCGTCGGACAACGTCGGGACACGTCCCTCGGATTAGCCCATATGTGATGCATTAAATCTCGGGCGGCCCATCCTTTGGAGGATTTTATGTGGCTACGGGAGCCTAGTGCACAACCATGCCCAAGTGGTATATTCCTAGAAATTTTGTTGCTATGGGCGTCGATGTGGCGTCTATGTGTTCAATTATGTTGCCAGATAAGCTTCAAAGAGTGCATCGAGTGGATGGAGTTGTGCCATATCTTATTCGGTCCGAGTTATAATAAATAAATAAAATGTATGATGATAGAAGATCATTGAGTTTTGCACGTGTCCGGTGGATTTAGGGGGCGCCGCTTAGCACCACTCCGGTCATGCCGGACATGTGTCCATCACCCACAACCCCAAAGAGGATACATTTCGAGGCGTGTTGTGTCCGCTAAAATTTCGAGGATGAAGTATAAGAGATTAATTCCACCCGACATGCATGATTGGAGCTACTCCCTCCGTCCTCTACCTTTTAGGGAAGCTAAATATTTTAAATTTTGACCAATTTTATGGAAAAAAATAACAATATTCATGACAATAAATTGGTATTATTAGATTCATTTTGAAATGTAGTTTCATACTACTCCCTCTGTCTCGAAAATAACCGTCATTGGAATGGATGTACCTAGATGCATTAAAGTGGTAGATGCATCCATTATAACTCATTTCCATGACATTTATTTTGATACATCCAATACCGCCAGCAATTATTTTTGAGACAGAGGAAGTACATATATAGATTTCAAACCATATATGTTGATGCTATTTTCTACGTATAAAGTTAGTGAAATTTTAAAAGTCTGACTTTTTTTTTTTGATAAAGGGCTTTATTACTCAAAAATTCAAGCATTACACCCGGCCTCTGCATCGTGAGATGCACACAGCCGCAATCCGAAACTGAAAATAAACAAGAGTGACAATGCTACAAAATCCTCTGTAGACTGTCGAAGCTATGGAGCCTCAATCCGTAGATCAAGCGGCTATCCATGTGGGATAAAAATATCCCTCGCCACCTGCTCCAGTCGTGCACATGCCTCCATAAAAAGGCCTCGTAACTCCCCTCGCTGTAATGTGGACCACGAACGGAGAATACCTGTGCTCCTGAATAGAACCTGCATACGAGAAAAAAATTTATCATTGAAAATCTTGTCATTTCTACATAGCCAGAGCGACTAAATCGTAGAAATATGCTTATTTGAGGAGGGAGGGAGTAATTATGAACTGGAACAGATTAAGTTAAGAGGACCTATCCCGGCCTGATGCTGATGGCATTGAACACAGAGTACATGCAGGAGCCGTGTGTCGCACTCCTTGAGAAGATCATGGCGGCTTCCGCATGCACGAGCTAAAATCAAACTCTTGGAACGCTAACCGACAGGCAGGGTATGGCGCTCGCTTGCGTGCGCCGATATGCATGTCGATCGATCGGTACGCGGCGCCAGGACCGGGCGAGCTGGCACCTGGCCGCTTTACGTTTCCTCCGACCGGATCGAGTCGCCGCGCGCATTCAATCATCCGCCGGGCTGGCAGGAGTAAATTGGGCAGAGCAGCGAAGGTTCTCGCACGTACGCCATGGCCAGCTCAGCCGTGCGTGGGACGCGTGACGTGTGCGGCGTCTCGAAGGAAGCAATTCAGCCGGCAGGCCCCCGGCCGTGTGAGCCGCTGGATCGATTTGGCCATCCACGATCGCGTCAGCTGCATCGATCCACGATCGCGTGCTAGCTGCTGAGAGCAATAAAACGCGTTGCTTTGCAGTTTCAAAAAAAAAAAAACGCATTGCTTTGCTTTGCTAGCTAGCATTGGACCCCCGTCCCGCTATAGCTGGTCACCGTGTATGATGCGTCGATGCGTGCCGTGTCGTGCTCTGTATGTATGCATATAAATCTTCAGACTTGGGCTGACGCAAGATCGAGACAAGGGTGGAAAAGTGGAGGAAAGTGGTTGCGCGAATCGGCCGACCGTCGGTATTGCGCGACCCGGCGTCGTCGTCCGGTTGACGATATCGTGGTAAAAATTTGTCGCCTTTTTTTGACATGTGGTCAAGTCAGAAACGGTCCATTCCTTCCACACACACACATACGCATGCGCGGAAGGTCGGAAAGAGGCTGGGCTAAAGATGGATGGGGGCGAAGACGTGGTCGGCAAGTTGTGCCCCGCTTTTGACATCACACGCATACAAATCCGGCCACTCGGCGCGGTGCGCGGCGGGCGCACTAGCTAGTTTAGCTATTGGATCAGTTGGTGATGCTAATGGTTTTTGCCAGGGCAAAAGTAAAGCGCGCGAGAGGGGGTGAATTATTAGCATCACTTTGTTAGCAGTTAATGATTATCTGCTTTGACCTTTTTGCGCAAAGAAAGCTGATTAAGCCTGCCATTCTGGAAGAAAGAATAATTAACCCGGATTCGATCGTAGCACTACTGGTAGTACTGGTACATTATCTGTGGGTTCCGTCCGGCTCTTGAGATTATCCAGAAGTTGGTTAAACGTGGTTTTGTTAATTACTTTACCGGGGAATGGAATGGGATGAGAGACCCTGACAGGAACAGAACAAACATAAATAATGTCTTCGTAAGTAAGCATGACATATCTGAATGAAGATGATATAATAGCGTAAAACTGGCCAGATGGCTTCACTGCCAACATTGCCCTCTTGCCCAAGAACGACGGTGCCGATTGCATCTCTGACTATAGGCCTATTAGCTTGATCCATATGATCCCTAAGATTCTTGCCAAGGCCATGGCTACTCGGCTTCGCCCCAAGATGAACGATCTCGTCTACAACTGTTAGAGCGCCTTCATCAAGTCCAGAAGCATACACGACAACTTTATGTACGTCCTGGGCGTTGCCCGCCGTCTTCACCAAAACCGCACTCCCGCCTTCTTCATCAAGCTTGACATAGCCAAGGCTTTCGACGAGGTGCGTTAGGACTACATTCTGGATATTCTGCAGCGGTGGGGTTTCCCTCCGTGCTGGCGTGCATGTATAACGCTTCTCTTCTGGACAACCTCATTTAAAGTTCTGCTCAATGGCATTCCAGGGATTGATATCTTCCATGGCCGGGGGCTCAGACAGGGTGACCCACTACCCTCCTGCTTTTCGACATTGCCATGGACTCCCTGCCGCGCATTTTTGAGTTGGCCACTGACACGGGGCTTCTTCAGCCTTTGCCTGGAAATTTCGTCATGTCTCGCATCTCGCAATACGCTGATGACGCCTTGATTTTTCTGCGGCCTCTCCCTCAGGACGTCTCCAATCTGGCAACCTTGCTGCGCAATTTTGGGATGGTCACGGCTTGGTCACTAATGTGGATAAAAGCTTGATTGCCCCAATCCCATGCTCTGACATCGGCATTCCGACCACTCTTCAAGGCTTTCCTACAACCATGGCGGAATTCCCGCTCAAATACCCTGGACTTCCTCTTTCCCTTGGGCGACTTCGCCGTATCGATATGCAGCCTTACGTCGACAAGGCCGCCTCCAAACTAAATCCATGGAAGGCCAAAGTTATCAACCGTGCGGGTTGCGATGCTCTTGTCAAGTCAGTCCTCACCTCCATGCCTATCTTTCTCCTTACGGCCATCAAAGTGGACAATGCAACTCTAAAGGCCTTCGATAAGCTAAGGAGGGGTATGTTATGGGCTGGCTCCAAGTCGGCAAGCGGAGGACAATGCAAAGTCAACTAGGAAAAGGTGTCGCGGGATAATCACGGCAGACGTTACCAGGGGTAACTTACTTTGGGGCAAATCGTCTCTGGTGTTTGGGAGAGGGTTTAGCTCAGGGGAAATCATGTTGGATGGTGATCCGGTAGCTCGGGCTGCAATGTCGCCGAGACTCCGAACTAGGGTTACAACTATCAACTCTCGTATTACTAGCACACTCGAATATCTAAAAACTCTAGGTCTCTCTATGCCAGGAGCCGGTTTATATTTTACCCGGCCCTCTGGCTTCCTATACAAGGCACACCCGGAATCCTACCCGGAATACACATGTAACCCTAGATTTCCTAATCGTGGCCCCCAAGGCACGGATTACAAGATCCACGCTCCCCTTTGGGCCTTCTAGAAACTCCTCCATCTTGGGCCGGGTCTTGTGTGATTTCCTTCTGGCCGGGTTTTTGCCCAGGCATGGACCTACCGGGTTATCACCCCCCTAACAAAAGGTCTGTCGCCCTAAAGCTTTAGGGGGCTGGGAATCCTGCACCTACAGAAATTCTCCCGCGCTTTGCGGCTGCGCTGGCTTTGGTTTGAGTGGGCCGCTCCGGACAAACCTTGGGTTGGCCTGGAAACTCCAATTGACTCCTTTAATAGGGAGCTCTTCAATGCGGACACTAGGGTTACCATTGATAATGGTGTGCAAGCGGGTTTCTGGACTTCCTCTTGGCTCAATGGCTCCTCTCCAAAACAAGAAATTGTCCGGTGTCAGCTTTCGCAAGGGTGGAGAACCTAGGACAGACAGACCATTGCTCGACGAGGAGTCCATGCCGAAGGAGGAAAGCTAGCTAGGCGTGAGGCGAGGCTAGGGTTTTTGGTTTTCATGGTATTGGTTTTGTGTAGATTGGTTCGTGGTTTTTTAGGGTTTTTGCGGCGGCTGCAGATTAGAGGCTACAATGGCGACAGGTTTGTTTTCTTGTGTGGCGGCGACTGCCAATAAGGATGGCGACGGTGACGACAGGGTTTTGCGTAGCTAGGTTATGGAAAAGGTTCACTCCGATACCATGTTGATCGATAGGTTTAGATGGAAACGGTGGTATCACTGGACACCCCGGGTGTGTTTATATGGGAGAGCATAGCCCCCTTCGTGGCTTGTACAAAGGGTGTACCGTATAGGGCGGTGTACTACCTCATGACTATACGGTACGGTATTCAACAAGTTAAACTTACTAGTACAGTAGATCAGTTGGTGATGACGCGGTCGCTAATGGTTATTGCCCGGGCAAAAGTAAAGCGCGCGAGAGGGCCGGGTGAATTATTAGCATCACTTTGTTAGCAGTTAATGATTATCTGATTTGACCTTTTTGCACAAAGAAAGCTGATTAAGCCTACCATTCTGGAAGAAAGAATAATTAACCCGGATTCGTGGCACTACTGGTAGTACATTATCTGTGGGTTCCGTCCGGTTCTTGGGATTATCCAGAAGTTGGTTAAACGTGGTTTTGTTACTTTACCGGCCGGGGAATGGAATGGGATGCATGACACCCTGACCGGAACAGAACCAAGATAAATACTAATGTCTTCTTAAGCAGGAGATATCTGAATGAAGATCGAGTGGTGGTCCTATCCAATATAGTAATAAGAAATGAAATTAAAGAGCATGAGGGGACAAGTCTCCTATCTGATTAAGCAGAACAGAGTCCTCTCCAATAAGAAAGGAAAAGAAAGAGGAGAGCACCGATGTCTCTGATGTTCGTACTACAGTTAAACATATATAAGAAAAAAGCTGTACATATACAATTTCTGTCTTTTCAGCAGCATCATGTGAATGCTAACCTATTTATATGCCTGGCAGAATAAACAGAGACGAGTGCTGTCGTATTCGGTTCGCCGCACGATGCTGCGCTCCTCAGGGTGGCTACTTGAGAAATGCTTGCGTCCGTCCAAAGGAGCCGGCCGGCCGCTCCTGGTGCAAAATCCGGAAGCGTCGCCCTCACGACGATTCGGCGTTGCGCGCGCGGCGGCGGCTCGACGAGAGAGAATATATGATGATCACACCAAACACATTCCCTTCATCATCCCTTGTCACGTACAGTACGTACGGCGTCGGCGAGCTAGCTAGGGCGAGGTCAATGTTAACAGTATCACGGCCCCGGCTAAGTACGTACGCGCCATTTTCGCCGCGCGCAATTTCGACAGATCATACACAAGTGGCTGATTGTCCTGTCTGCTCTATCGATCCGGGAGCAGCTGCCTAGCGATCGCTTTCCGGCCGTGGCGCGGCGATTGTGGCTTTGGTTGGTGATGTGAGGTGTGCGTGCCAGGAAACAACGATCGGTGGATCGTGGGTGTTGCTACGAAAGCGAGATATTGCCAAGGCACGAAATACTGATGTTCTTTCACTCAACTGTCTGAACATGGCCGCCAGATCAGCTGCCATGCATGATCTCTCATCAAACACTACCGGCAATGCGCGCCATTAGTGGTGGCGACCGCATGCAGTCTGCCGAGGCCAGGCCAAGGCTAGCCCTGATAACTACGATCAAACCAAAATAAAATATGCTTCCTATATACGTGAGAAAATGGAGTAGGTTTCATCGTTTTCACTTAGATCTCTCTCTCTCTCTCTCCGTGTGAAACATGTGACACACTTAATAACAACTTAACAAGCATACATATGAGAAACACAGGTTAAAATACAATTGCGAGATCATGATTGTCGAGAGAGAATGATAGCATATTTTCTAGTTAATGCACATCCATTACCAACTATTGCCCCATCCCTAGATTGATCAATTACTATCAAGAACAAAGTAACAATATATGCATATATAAATATATCAAAGAGAAATATGATGAAATTGTTATATCTAAATAAATCACCTCATAAGCAAAACTCATACTGTTCTAAAATAATAAAATGATAATGCATAGAAAGAATCGATCAAGCTGCTGCCACAAACCCATAGCTCGGGGATGGAAAACTCCCTATTGATCATAGAAACATCAGAGGAGTTTATGCAGGCGATGGAGTGGTGATTCTAACCGTGTTTCCACTCAAATCTTGCTCTCACAGTAGACTATTTTCTCTTCTTTATTCCATATTTCATCCTCTATTGTACCTCTCCTCGCAAAATATATCCAAAAGGGTTTATATAGCATTTATCGGCCAAGGAGTCCTCGGTCGAAATTTGGGGAAAAACACGAGGGGCCTGGGCCCACCTTGACATGCTTTGGTGGGTAAGCAATGCCGGTCACTGGCCTCACCGTTTGGCCATGTATGAATTTTCCATGATTTCTTTCTTGCGTCTAGAAGGTAATTGGAAGTTAAAAAAAATACGTGAAAAGGTTTTTCTTCCTTTCATAACAAAGTCATAATTTTTTATTTGCTAGAAAATCATAATTTTATGGAAAAAATAAAGGAAACAGAGGAAAATATTAAGAGAAACAAAATAATAACTTTAAAAGGCATAAGTACGCTATGGACCTGTCATTAGTACATGGATATTTCTTATAATATATACATAAATATTCATCACATAACACACGGATACATTTTTCATGCCATGAACTTATTTAAAATTTTATTAACATATATTTATCTTCACTTTGAAGAACAAACTTTGTAAAATACATGAAAACTAGTTTTCAACTGTACCGACATTAAGTTTGGCATTCTCCAAAGTTTTTGTTTGCAACACACCAAATTGATAATTGTCCACTAATTGAAATGTTTATAAAAATTAGTAAAAATAAATATAGTTTTTGAGATTTGTAGTTTAAAAGAAAGGGTAAAAATATACATGTTTATGGACAACGCCAAAAGGCGGCCCTCGTAGAAATGCTTTAGGTGACATGTCATTGTTTGAGTTGAAGCCTTCAAATATGAGCTCCTAAGCGCAAGTCCTAGGCGACCATAAAGTTTTCGACACCTACAACCTGCGAACGGCATGGTTATGATTCATTGGTGTGGTAGATACTTACCTTCGCCATCAACTCACATTTGACCTTGAATACAAGGAAATCCTTCTTATTGAGGCCATGGAACTCTATGAAACTAGCTAATTCTTAGGCGAGCTCCCCAAGAAATCTCCTAAGTTGTACTTACCATGAGTAACAAGCATAGACGTAGAACTTGAAGGTCTAAATAATTAGTCCCTTGGGCATCGGCTTGCATGCATTTGACAGGACAATCAAGCCTCTCTCTCTCTCTCCCTTCCCTCTCTCCGGACTTAATCTCTAAACCCGATAACCCCAATCAATATTTGGCATTAGTAATTCGACTAAGTTTGCTATTCTCTTCATCCTTCATTAGTTGCACCCACATCAATCATAAGGAAAACATAAACATATTTTGCATAATATCATTATGCAAATCACAACTGTAAGCATACCTACAAGCTGAAGGATGGATTTAAAGAAAAACGCTAACCACAGTCCCCGTCACAAAAGGTCATGGCCTAGGCATGGTTTAACATTTTGTTTACGTCTTATTATTCGAAAGTGACAAAGATTCATGACATTAGAGATTTTTAAAATTCCATAGAATTTTTTTTTAAAAAGTATGGGACAGATTTGAATTTTGTCCTTCAAATATTTTCTGAAAAAGGAGACGATATGTAATCATACTCCGAACAGGACCAACAACCTATGCCCTCCACTACTTACTACATACGAGATCATGCTAAAACCATGACTTACTTCTGGTTTTTGCCCGGGCAAAAGTAAAGCGCGCGAGAGGGCGGGGGGTGAATTATTAGCATCACTTTGTTAGCAGTTAATGATTATCTGGTTTGACCTTTTTGCGCAAAGAAAGCTGATTAAGCCTGCCATTCTGGAATAAAGAATAATTAACCCGGATTCGATCGTGGCACTACTGGTAGTAGATTATCTGTGGGTTCCGTCCGGCTCTTGGGATTATCCAGAAGTTGGTTAAACGTGGTTTTGTTAATTACTTTACCGGGGAATGGATCGAATGGGATGATACCCTGACAGGAACAGAACAAAGATAAATAATGTCTTCTTAAGCAGCAGATATCTGAATGAAGATCGAGTGGTAGTCCTCCTATCCAATAAGAAATGAAAAGAGAGTTCTCCGATCTGATTAAGCACAGCACATAGAGTTGAAGATGGAGGACTCCTCTACAATAAGAAAGGAAAAGAAAGAGGAGAGCATCAATGTCTCTCATCTTTATCAAAAAAATCAATGTCTCTGATGTAGTACTCCAGCTAAACATATATATTCATGTGGTTCATATATATCTCAACCTATATCCACTTAGAATGAAAAAAGAGGCTGTATATATGTATACAATTTCTGTCTTTTCAGCTGCATCATGTGAATGTTAACCTATTTCCCTGGCAGAATAAACAGAGACGAGTGCTTAACATATTCGGTTCGCCACATGATGCTGCACTCCTCAGGGTGGCTACTGCCAAAAAATACTTGATAAATACACGGGTGGTTTTGCGTCCGTCCAAAGGAGCCGGCCGCTGGTAGTGCACGATCCTTGACAAATCCAGAAGCGTCACCCTCACGCCGATTCGGCGTCGCGCGCGCGGCGGCTCGACGAGAGAGAATATAATGATCATCACACCAAACACATTCCTTCATCCTTTGTCCCGTATACGTACGGCCGGCAAGGAGGAGGTCAATGTTAACAGTATCACGGCTCCGGCTAAGTACGCGCCATTTTCGCCGGCTGATTGTCCAGTCTGCTCCATCGGGGAGGCGGGGAGCAGCTAGCAAAGCCATCCTTTTCGTGGCGCGGCGACTGTGGCTTTGGTTGGTGATGTGTGAGGTGTGCGTGCCAGGAAACGATCGGTGGATCGTGGGTGTTGCTACGAAAGGGAGATATACGTGCCTGGAAGAGAGTGACGGGGCTCGGAAATTTGATCTGCACGTTGCGATCTCTGCCCAGGAGTGTCTTCCAAGGCGTGGCGTGACGCATGGCCTGGTTTTTAAATGGTTCACTTTCAAGTATTAACATATTCTACTCATCGTCGATATAATGCAAAGGCAGGAGAAACTGATGGCGTTTAAAACACGATTCTTTCAGTAAACTGTATGAACACGGGCGCCGCCAGATACTGGACGGAGAGCGAGCGCTCTCGGCCCCTTCTCCCTCTCGACCCCAAAAAGGCTTAACCACACGTTACAACAAGCAAACCACAGTTAGAGCAATCTGAGGAGTCCTCTCCAATAAGAAAGGAAAAGAAAGAGGAGAGCATAAATGTCTCTGATGTACTCCAGCTAGACATATATATTCATGTGGTTCATATATATCTCAACCTATCCACTTACAATGAAAAAAGAGGCTGTATATATGTATACAATTTCTGTCTTTTCAGCTGCATCACGTACCTATTTCCCTGGCAGAATAAACAGAGACGAGTGCTAACATATTCGGTTCGCCACATGATGCTGCACTCCTCAGGCCAAAAAAAATACTGAAGAAATACACGGATGGTTTTGCGTCCGTCCAAAGGAGCCGGCCGCTGGTAGTGCACGATCCTTGACAAATCCAGAAGCGTCACCCTCACGACGATTCGGCGTTGAGCGCGCGGCGGCTCGACGAGGCAGAATATAATGATCACACCAAACACATTCCCTTCATCATCCCTTGTCACGTACAGTACGTACGGCGTCGGCGAGCTAGCTAGGGCGAGGTCAATGTTAACAGTATCACGGCCCCGGCTAAGTACGTACGCGCCATTTTCGCCGCGCGCAATTTCGACAGATCATACACAAGTGGCTGATTGTCCTGTCTGCTCTATCGATCCGGGAGCAGCTGCCTAGCGATCGCTTTCCGGCCGTGGCGCGGCGATTGTGGCTTTGGTTGGTGATGTGAGGTGTGCGTGCCAGGAAACAACGATCGGTGGATCGTGGGTGTTGCTACGAAAGCGAGATATTGCCAAGGCACGAAATACTGATGTCGTTTAAAACACCTTCTTTCACTCAACTGTCTGAACATGGCCGCCGGATCAGCTGCCATGCATGATCTCTCATCAAACACTACCGGCAATGCGATTAGTGGTGGCGACCGCATGCAGTCTGCCGAGTCCACGCCAAGGCTAGCCCTGATAACTACTACGAGCAAACCAAAATAAAATATGCTTCCTATATATGTGAGAAAATGGAGTAGGTTTCATCGTTTTCACTCAGATCTCTCTCTCTCTCTCTCCGTGTGAAACATGTGACACACTTAATAACAACTTAACAAGCATACATATGAGAAACACAGGTTAAAATACAATTGCGAGATCATGATTGTCGAGAGAGAATGATAGCATATTTTCTAGTTAATGCACATCCATTACCAACTATTGCCCCATCCCTAGATTGATCAATTACTATCAAGAACAAAGTAACAATATATGCATATATAAATATATCAAAGAGAAATATGATGAAATTGTTATATCTAAATAAATCACCTCATAAGCAAAAGTCATACCGTTCTAAAATAATAAAATGATGATACATAGAAAGAATCGATCAAGCTGGTGCCACAAACCCATAGTTTGGGGATGGAAAACTCCCTATTGATCATAGAAACATCAGAGGAGTTGATGTAGGCGATGGAGTGGTGATTCTAACAGTGTTTGCACTCAAATCTTGCTTTCGCAGTAGACTATTTTCTCTTCTTTATTCCATATTTCATCTTCTATTGTACCTCTCCTCGCAAAAAAAAATCCGAAAGGGTTTATATAGCATTTATCGGCCAAGGAGTCCTCGGTCGGAATTTGGGGAAAAACACGAGGGGCCTGGGCCCACCTTGACATGCTTTGGTGGGTAACCAATGCCGGTCCCTGGCCTCACCGTTTGGCCATGTATGAATTTTCCCTGATTTGTTTCTTGCGTCTAGAAGGTAATTGGAAGTTAAAAAATACGTGAAAAGGTTTTTCTTCCTTTCATAACAAAGTCATAATTTTTTATTTGCTAGAAAATCATAATTTTATGGAAAAAATAAAGGAAACAGAGGAAAATATTAAGAGAAACAACATAATAACTTTAAAAGGCATAAGTACGCTATGGACCTATCATTAGTACATGGATATTTCTTATAATATATACATAAATATTCATCACATAACACATGGATACATTTTTCATGCCATGAACTTATTTAAAATTTTATTAACATATATTTATCTTCACTTTGAAGAACAAACTTTGTAAAATACATGAAAACTAGTTTTCAACTGTACCGACATTAAGTTTGGCATTCTCCAAAGTTTTTGTTTGCAACACTCCAAATTGATAATTGTCCACTAATTGAAATGTTTATAAAAATTAGTAAAAATAAATATAGTTTTTGAGATTTGTAGTTTAAAAGAAAGGGTAAAAATATACATGTTTATGGACAACGCCAAAAGGCAGCCCTCGTAGAAATGCTTTAGGTGACATGCCATTGTTTGAGTTGAAGCCTTCAAATATGAGCTCCTAAGCGCAAGTCCTAGGCGACCATAAAGTTTTCGACACCTACAACCTGCGAACGGCATGGTTATGTTTCATTGGTGTGGTAGATACTTACCTTCGCCATCAACTCACATTTGACCTTGAATACAAGGAAATCCTTCTTATTGAGGCCATGGAACTCTATGAAACTAGCTAATTCTTAGGCGAGCTCCCCAAGAAATCTCCTAAGTTGTACTTACCATGAGTAACAAGCATAGACGTAGAACTTGAAGGTCCGAATAATTAGTCCCTTGGGCATCGGCTTGCATGCATTTGTCAGGACAATCAAGCCCCTCTCTCTCTCCCCTCCCTCTCTCCGGACTTAATCTCTAAACCCGATAACCCCAATCAATATTTGGCATTAGTAATTCGACTAAGTTTGCTATTCTCTTCATCCTTCATTAGTTGCACCCACATCAATCATAAGGAAAACATAAACATATTTTGCATAATATCATTATGCAAATCACAACTGTAAGCATACCTACAAGCTGAAGGATGGATTTAAAGAAAAACGCTAACCACAGTCCCCGTCACAAAAGGTCATGGCCTAGGCATGGTTTAACATTTTGTTTACGTCTTATTATTCGAAAGTGACAAAGATTCATGACATTAGAGATTTTTAAAATTCCATAGAATTTTTTTTTAAAAAGTATGGGACAGATTTGAATTTTGTCCTTCAAATATTTTCTGAAAAAGGAGACGATATGTAATCATACTCCGAACAGGACCAACAACCTATGCCCTCCACTACTTACTACATACGAGATCATGCTAAAACCATGACTTACTTCTGGTTTTTGCCCGGGCAAAAGTAAAGCGCGCGAGAGGGCGGGGGGTGAATTATTAGCATCACTTTGTTAGCAGTTAATGATTATCTGGTTTGACCTTTTTGCGCAAAGAAAGCTGATTAAGCCTGCCATTCTGGAATAAAGAATAATTAACCCGGATTCGATCGTGGCACTACTGGTAGTAGATTATCTGTGGGTTCCGTCCGGCTCTTGAGATTATCCAGAAGTTGGTTAAACGTGGTTTTGTTAATTACTTTACCGGGGAATGGATCGAATGGGATGATACCCTGACAGGAACAGAACAAAGATAAATAATGTCTTCTTAAGCAGCAGATATCTGAATGAAGATCGAGTGGTAGTCCTCCTATCCAATAAGAAATGAAAAGAGAGTTCTCCGATCTGATTAAGCACAGCACATAGAGTTGAAGATGGAGGACTCCTCTACAATAAGAAAGGAAAAGAAAGAGGAGAGCATCAATGTCTCTCATCTTTATCAAAAAAATCAATGTCTCTGATGTAGTACTCCAGCTAAACATATATATTCATGTGGTTCATATATATCTCAACCTATCCACACTTAGAAAGAAGAAAAAAAGCTGTATATATAGTACAATTTCTGTCCTTTCAGCTGCATCATGTGAATGTTAACCTATTTCCCTGGCAGAACAAACAGAGACGAGTGCTTAACATATTCGGTTCGCCACATGATGCTGCACTCCTCAGGGTGCCTACTGCCAAAAAAATACTGAAGAAATACACGGATGGTTTTGCGTCCGTCCAAAGGAGCCGGCCGCTGGTAGTGCACGATCCAGAAGCGTCACCCTCACGACGATTCGGCGTCGAGCGCGCGGCGGCTCGACGAGGCAGAATATAATGATCACACCAAACACATTCCTTCATCCTTTGTCCCGTATACGTACGGCAAGGAGGAGGTCAATGTTAACAGTATCACGGCTCCGGCTAGGTAGGCGCCATTTTCGCCGCGCGCAGTTTCGACGTGATAGATGTGGCTTTGGTTGGTGATGTGAGGTGTGCGTGCCAGGAAACGATCGGTGGATCGTGGGTGTTGCTACGAAAGGGAGATATACGTGCCTGGAAGAGAGTGACGGGGCTCGGAAATTTGATCTGCACGTTGCGATCTCTGCCCAGGAGTGTCTTCCAAGGCGTGGCGTGACGCATGGCCTGGTTTTTAAATGGTTCACTTTCAAGTATTAACATATTCTACTCATCGTCGATATAATGCAAAGGCAGGAGAAACTGATGGCGTTTAAAACACGATTCTTTCAGTAAACTGTATGAACACGGGCGCCGCCAGATACTGGACGGAGAGCGAGCGCTCTCGGCCCCTTCTCCCTCTCGACCCCAAAAAGGCTTAACCACACGTTACAACAAGCAAACCACAGTTAGAGCAATCTCGCCCAAAAGAAAAGTAAGAGAACAAACGGAAAAAAAAAATGCCGACAACGGGGGATCAACAAAAACGACAATGACACATAACCGCTGCGTCCTCTCCGGATGATTTCCACCACGATCCCAGCAAGCCGAATCTCCTCCGTCAGGCCAGTCCCCCGGCTCCTCCAGCCCCCTCCTGCGCCGGCCATGCCGCCGTGAGTGAGCCTGGCAGAGGCAGTCAGGCCCTCTGTCGTGGGATAATCGCGGCAGACGTTACCGGGGGTAACTTATCATGGGGCAATTCGACTCTGATGTTTGGGAGAGGGTTTTGCTCAGGGGAAATCATGGTGGCAAACGATCTGGTAGCCGGCAATCAAGTCGCCGAGTCTCCGATCTAGATTTATTATCTCAACTCTGGTATTACAGGGGATACTCGAATAGCTAGTAAATTCGTCTAATCTAACCCTAGGAGCCGGCTTATATAATATCCGCCCCCCCTGCCTTCCTATCCAAGGCGTACTCGGAGTCCTACCCGGGCACCGCTTACAAACCCTAAATTTCCTTATCGAAACCCACAATCCGGGTTACGAGGCCTACCCTCTTGGGCCTTCTAGAAACTCCTTAAGCCGGGTCTTGCGCAGCTCCCTTTGGGCCGAATTACCCCTTGACGTTAGCCTACCGGGTTATCATCCCTCCATCAGTAGTCCCCAGAATAGATTGGGCTTCACGGGATCCTCCTTGAAGCGCATGCTATTCCCTGCAAAAATAACAAACATACAAGTTCATAAAAGGCCGGGTTAGGTTGCTTGGATAAACAGCTAGGCCTAACTCCACTGGTGGTCCATATAACAACCCGGCTTTCTCCGAATCCATCTTCATTTTCCCGGGTCAACACTCCGAGGAAAACACAGAAGACCCGGCTCACTTTGTTCGCTAATTAGTCCGGATATCACGGAAACGATTCACTCTGATCTTTTCCGGATATCACACCCACGCATTTAACCACTTATCCCAAAAAATCTGGGCGGGTATCCCTCTCCGAAATTTTCGGCTCCCGCTCACCAGCCTAGGTTTTCCCACCCGCACCTATAAATAAGGGCCTTAGGGGATAACCTAGACCTAACGTTCCATTTCTTCATCCCCTCGTCTCCTTCACCTCCAAGCTCCATCGGCGCTCCCTTGTTCGAGCTTAACGCCGCGCCGCCACGGAGCCCGCGGGGGAGCAGCCGGAAGCGAGCCGCCGCCGCCTGCGCTCCGCTTCCAGCGGAATCCGACATGTCGGATTGAATCCGGAATCATTCCGATATGACCGTGAAAAACTCAGTTGGCAGCCGGATTGGGCTGGATTATTCCAGCTGGCCGGAATAATTCCGGAATTTACAGATTGATTCTCGAATGGTCGTGATTGGCTGAAAAATGGCTAGTTTTAAGGGAGGCTATAAATAGGCTACCACTTCTTCTCCAAAGGGTTATCTTGTCCAGCATTCATATCCCCCATTAATGAGCTCACATATATCTTGAGATCTCCTAAATCCTTTGCCCAAACTCATTGATTCTTGGATGATTGAAGCAGAATGCACAGATCTACATCATCACCAAGCCGTTCTTCATTTTCCCCTCATTCACTTGAGGGATTTATGTCTAGACTTTTCTTGTGGAAAACCTGGACCTATTGTTGCTCACTTGTTGCTTGTAGCCGATTCTTGGTGTTCTTGAGAGCCCTCAATTTTGTTGTGGGTGTGTGTGCCTCAACCTCATTGTAAAGACTCGGATTCCGCCTAGAAGGATTCCAATAGTGGAAGTTGAACTAGTCTTTTGTGGCGAGGTTCATCGGATAATGGGGTGAGACATTTGTCGTGTTAAGTAGGCCTTTATGGCGAAGCTCACACCCCTCCAACGAGACGTACTACACTCAAATGGAGAAGTCGGGATTACACATCCTTCTCTGCGTGTGTTTCCACCATCGGTTCCTTTTATCTTTTAGCTTTACTTTGTGTTTGTATCTTGTTTATGTTGTCTTTATCATATAGGTAAATTCACCGTAACTGCATATCTAGAGAATTTATCTTTGTGTCAAGCGTAAATCAAAAAAGTATTAAAATTTGGAGGTAGCACCTATTCACCCCTCTAGGCCATACGATCCATTCACCAGGCATGGTTTAACATTTTGTTTTCGTTTTTATTACTCGCAAGTGACAAACATTTATAAATTTTGATTTTTTTTATTTCATAGATTTAAAAAAAATTAGGCTAGATTGAAATTTGGCCTTAACATATTTTCTGAATAAAAAAAGATGATATGGATTCTTACTCCGAACATGACAAACAACCTAAGTCCTGGGAAATACTAGGATGAACCTGGGTATAGGTGATCCTGGTCAGGTCAAGTACCTTTTGATTGTTCAAAAATTCCGAAAAAAATAGAGACACTCATACACATGTATTATGTAATAGTACAAAATTTCATATAGAAACGATCTTTCATTTGGCATGTGTAAAAAGACAAATCTATGACGTATATACACTGCTATATAGGAGTATAGTAGCAATGGAATTTTGTCTTTTTTACCGTATGCAACTTAAATACAAATTCATCACGAAACTCATTCGTTGTGCATTAGATTTGCATTACCTACGCATATGATTTTTTACAGATTTTTCTAACTTTTCAAAAGTGGTTTAAATCAACATTTATAAAAAAAATAGCCAGAGCACATGTCCCCAGGTTCAACATAGCCGCACTCCCTAAGGCCTTCCGTAATGGGGTATCTTAGCGCGGGATCATAGGCAATTTACTTACATGGCACCCTATTTAATGATGAAAGAGATTGTAGTTGTATCTTATATAAGGCCTTCCGTAATGCATCGTCTCTTATCGCGGTATCCTAGGTAATACACGATTGCAAGATACAACCATTCTAATGCATTGTATGTTAAGTGGTGTATCTTAGTAAGCATGTATTTAATGATTTTGGCCTCATACTAATATGTGATTGGTCTAACAAGTTATTTTGCCTATGATACCGTGCAAGAGGCGTATCCTAAATAAGATACAACACCCTTCTTTTTCCTCATTAAATATAGTGCCACATCAGCATTTTGCTTATGATACCGCGCTAAGATACCCCCATTACGGAAGGCCTAAGATACAACTCTTGCACGAGATCATAGGTAAAAAAGAGTGATAGGCCAATCACAAGCAAGTATTAGGCCAAAATCATTTAATACTACTTGACTTAGATACAACGTATAAGATACAATGCATTAGGGTGGTCGTTTCTTAATTTTTTTCGTCTACCTATGATAGCGCGCTAAGATACTGTCGGATATATACTGAATAGGGGTATAGAAGATGGTAGACAAAGAGCCGGACTGCCAGGGTGGCCTGCATGGTAATGGGCTTAGGTCCATTGGGCGGCCCAGTAGTCCGACGCGCAGAAGGCGGATTCTAGAAGAACCCGGATCACGGCCCGCGTGATCTGGCTTGGAGGAGAAGACGGATTCCTTGCTTTCCAAGTTACGAGTTAAACGTAGTCTTCTAGGTTTCTGATTCTGTAAGCCCTAACCCGGCTATTATATAAAGCCGGACGAGAGATAGATTAGAACAAGTTAAGTTAGGCACAACAGAGAAGCTCTACGCAACTCGCCGAGAAGCTCATCCTCGCCGAGTAGCTAGATCTACACCCTCACATTGTAACCCTGTTAAACGGGCTTTAGTCCCAATTAGTGAGAAGTGCAGGAGTAGGTACGCCGTACTGTCGCGACGTACCGAACCTGGGTAAAATCCCGTGTTCTGTGTTACTACGCTATCCCGTTACCCCACGTCTCTACCGTAGTCTCATGGCACCCCCGTCTATGAAAACTACTACGATGTCTCGACAGTTGGCGCCCACCGTGGGGCAAACGACGTCAGGCGTGAAATTCCGATCCGGGATACTCGGCGGAATTGGAAGATCGATCACTGTCGGAAGCCTGGAGTTCGACGACGACGTCGGGCGCTTCCTCGACAACGAATCCTACATACCGGCGCAAAACCACCTGGTAAGTGCCTGCGTGTTACCGATCGGATCTTCTAACATCTTTATCGGACTAACTGCAGAGGCAATGGGGTTTTGCGGTGGAAGCAAATTTATCCCACCCGCCCTATACCCAGTCGAAGACGACTATGATGCCGGATTTTGCTCAGATCGCCGACAAAAAAGTGATACACACTTTATCGGCATGGTGCAATCCGAAATCGCTGAAAACACGGATGACGGAAATCCCGTGCAAGAGGCAGATAACAACCTACCCGTCATAGAGACGGAAGAACAAATACCCGTCACAGAGGCGAAAGATCCGACATCCGTCAACCAGACGATGAACTCGGAAGCAGAGTCCATGCTTGCCGCCATTGAGGCGAGGTTGGAGTCGGAAACCGGATCGGATAACTTCGACTCCGAAGACGAAGACGAGGATGCCTTCGTAAGAAAGGTTAAGTCCTTTCAAGAGGGATTCTATGAAGTGCTAATGGCAAAACCAGCTGATACAACGGGCGCCGGCAGCCAGGAAAGCCCTAAAACCCCTCCGCCAGAGGAAGAGAGAGAAGACGGAGAAACTTCTCCGATATTCCCTAATGTCAAGGAGATGACAGAAGATGAGCCTGCCAAAAAACCTCCCTCTTCCAAGAAAAAGCACCGTGCTTCTAAAAAAACTCCAATACAAAATCCGGAAGAAAAAATCAGCCGATCTCGCTGATGAAAACCTGGAAGTTGGAGATGTTAGTGGCACAAAGCCTGCGGAAAAGAAATCTAAGGAAATCACTGCTCCGCCAATGACGGAACAGGAAGAGCAAGAGCTATTGCAAACACCAGTGGGACCAGATGAACCCCCTGAGATGCTGGAAGCCAGGAGACAAGCTTTCCAACGGCAACAGCAACATTTACTCCGATCTCGGCAACATCTCCAACAAACCCAGCATGATATCAAAATCATGAAGGAGGAAATAGAGGAGTACGAGAGAAAGAATAGATCTGCATTAAAACCTACTAGGTTACCCGGAATCGCAAGACCGGAAGAACTGCCGCCAAAAGAAAAGTTCTATAACCCATCTTGGCAAAAGCAGTTAAACGGCAAAGATGCCAAGGGCGAACCAATATACAAAACCGCAGCGGAAAACGCGGAAGCAGCGTTTGCCATCCTAAACAACGATCTGTACTCCAACGGGGAAAAACTCCAAGGGGTGTATGCTTTCCTAGGAAAAGCATTACAGCAGCAACAGCGAGGCCAAGAACGATCAGGGAGGCTGCATGATAATTCCGCCCTCTGTAAAACAGCTACTTGCGCTGCTGGAGCACCTGGACCGGAAGAACCCGGAGACTCGGATAAAAAAGAGGATCCGAGAAAAGACAGGAAAAACCCAGATAACCGGGACGCGGCGTCTAGAACCGGACCTCATCTCCCGAAAGATGGATATAAACCACATGATCGGGAAGACAAACACCGGAATGACGGCAAAATAATGCCACCTCCGAGAAACCCAGCTGAAAAAGCTGGAAGATATGATATACCTCACAGACGTGAAAGATCCCGGACACCTCCTAAGGATAAGGAAAGGCACAGAAGCAGAACTCCGCCTAACCCAAAAGGACGTGAACACGGAAGAGATAGAGATAACCTCGGAAAAGCGCGTCCGCGCAACAATGGAAAAGAAAGGAGCAGATCCCCTTCTGTCCATTCAGCCGGAAGATATTCTGCACACATTGATAGAGCAGAAAAGGATGATCTATACTTTGGTCCTAAGTGTTTTACTGACAGGATCCGAAGGATAACCCTGCATTCTGGCTTCGCCAAAGTTGGTCCAACCTACCAAAAATATACCGGCAGTACAAACCCGGATACCTGGCTCTCAGATTATTATACAGCCGTCCAAATCAACAATGGGACAGACCTGGAAGCTGTCAAGTTTCTTCCCCTAATGTTGCTAGACGGAGCCAGAGATTGGATCAATGGTCTACCATCAAGAACTGTCGACAGCTGGGATGATATGGCTAGAGTATTCACTCAGCATTTTCGGGGAACATACAAACACCCAAATAGCATCAACCAGCTGAACCGTTGCACCCAATTTGAGGATGAACCATACGTGGATTTCATCTCCAGATGGACTGCAATGAAGAATAGTTGCTCTGGAGTAACTGACGTACAAGCAATGCATGCTTTCGTCAATGGCCTAAAACCCGGACTCGTACCGTTCATGGTTGGTTCTAAACAGCACAAAGATCTCGGATCTATGCTTACAACCGCTAATGAGCACGCTGCAGCCGAAGATGATATCAGAGCAAGAGGAGGCAATATTGAGTCACTAATACTCGCCAAGAAAACCCCTCGTTCTGACAAAAAAGGAACTCCGGAATCAACGACAAAGCCCAAAGAGGTCAACATAGCCTTTGGAGGAGAAAAAGGGAATAAGTGGAAAGGTCGCAGCCCAGATCCAATCAATTACACTCCCGAAGAATGGGAGAGAATTAAGTCGGAACCCTGCGTCCACCACTCGCAATTTGGGAAACCAACCCACACAAATGCGCAATGCCGGCTAAACAAGCACATGAAAGGCAACGCAGGATCCGGAAATAAAGGGAAGGGTTCCAAAAGGAAACTTGCCAAACAAAAGCCAGAAGCTGACAAAGAAGACAGTGAATCGGACACTGATGACAAAATCCAGGAACAACAGCGAAAGGGCGAACCCAAATTTCCGAGAGTTGACGGAGAAGCAATGCTAACTTTCTTAGCAACCCCGTCAGCAAAGGTGGCCAAAAGAACACTTCGAGAAATAAACGCGGTTGTTCCGGCAACCCCGAAATTCTTGAAGTACTCCAACACACCGATAATCTGGGATCAGTCTGATCATCCCGGAAATATCCCTGAACCCGGCACACAAGCTCTTGTTGTCAGCCCTATTGTTCAAAACACTAGGCTAAGAAGAGTACTGATGGACGGAGGATCCAGCATTAATATAATGTACCTGGATACATTGAAGCACTTGAAGATCTCCGAGTCCCAGCTCAATTACAGCAATATACGCTTCCACGGCATCGTCCCTGGCAGGCAAGCACGATCCCTAGGAGAAATTTCCCTAGATGTCACCTTCGGAGATAAAGATCACTTCCGGCAGGAAAAAGTATCCTTCGAAGTAGTGCCGTTCGAAAGTGTGTATCACGCAATACTCGGACGTCTGGCTTTCGCCAAATTCATGGCAAGATCCTGTTATATCTACAACAAGCTGAAAATGCCAGGACCCAAAGGAGGAGTAATCACCATAGCTGGTGATTTCAAGCTCGCAAACGAGTTGGAGAAAGAAAACGCCCTTTGTGCTCAAAGAGTTATAGCAAAGGAGGAACTGAAGGAATTAGCCAAGGAGGTATCGCCGAAAGAAATGCCGGCAGGAAAAGAAACTCGGAAGCCAACAGATAGCTTCAAGGCGTCCGAGAATACAAGACAGGTAATCCTAGATCCCAAAGATCCGACAAAATTTGTCATCGTAGGGACTGGGATGACCGACAAATAGGAAGGCGAGCTCATCAAGTTCCTTCGTGAGAACTGGGATATTTTTGCCTGGTGTCCAGCTGACATGCCAGGCGTACCCAGGGAACTTGCTGAGCACCAACTCAAGGTTATTCCCGGATCAAAACCCGTCAAACAAGGTCTCCGTCGATTTGACGGAAGAAGACGGAAGGCTATTGGCAAGGAAATTATCCGGCCTTTAGCAGCGGATTTCATCAAGGAAGTAATCCATACTGATTGGTCCGCAAATCCGGTCCTAGTACCGAAGAAAGACACCACTGCTCTTAGAATGTGTATAGATTACACAGGATTGAACAAGTTGTGTCCGAAAGATAGGTTCGCATTACCGCGAATCGATCAAATAATAGATGCCACTGCAGGCTCCAAGCTTTTATGCTTTTTGGATGCATACTCCGGGTACCACCAAATACGCATGAAAAAGGAAGATCAAATCAAGACTTCTTTTATAACCTCGTATGGGGACGTACTATTACGTAACCATGCCCTTTGGCCTGAAGAACGCAGGTGCAACCTATCAGCGTTGCATGCAACGCTGCTTGCATAGTCAGATTGGCAGAAACGTCCATGTTTATGTGGACGATATCGCTGTCGTAACCAAGGAAAAAGATACACTCCTTGAGGATCTGCGAGAAACTTTCGAGAACTTACGCACTTACAAGATGAAGCTGAATCCATCTAAGTGCGTATTCGGGGTTCCCTCAGGAAAACTTCTGGGTTTCATCGTTTCTCACAGAGGAATAGAAGTTAACCCGGAAAAGATCAAGGCAATCTTGAACATCACAAAGCCTACATGTGTAAAAGATGTCCAAAGATTGACGGGTTCCGCTGCAGCCGTCAGCAGATTTATTAGTTGGCTGGGGGCTAAAACCTTACCACTCTACAAGCTGCTGAAAAAATTCGACAAAGCCAAGAGGATTGCGGAAGCCTGGGAACGTCTAGCAAGTTATGTACCTTTTCGTACTTAGTTCAATTCTATGTAAACATCTTTTTGAGATCATGAAATAAAGCTGTCGGAATGCGGTCATCCATATTCTTTATAAGTTCAAAGCGTTTCCGCCTCATCTATTTCCCAATGATCTTACAAATTTCTCAACGTTAACCCGAATTGTGCTTGCGTACTCGGCGTTACAAAACTGAATGATTTTTCAGCCTGGTAACGGCTAAGGGAAACTTGAATTGCCTGCGTGCCCAAGTTTCACTTAAAACTTTCCTTGTTTTCTCTAAGTCTTATCTGATTGTGTGTGTGTTGGGTTACTGGAACTAGTTAGTAAAAATGCCTTTAGCATGGTCCATGTTTCCGAGTTTCAAAACTGCTTGGTTCGTCCCCAGTTACTCGGCATGAAGATCCATATTGCTATTTGAGCCATTTCAAACACTAAGGACAGTTAAAGCATATACACCAGAGAACTTAGAAGATAAAGGAATGATAAAATCCAAAAAACTTGCAAAGAATTTCATAATTTAAACTGCAAAAGACGGAAGTTTCATTCATACAAAAAGAAGCATTACATTTTGGATTACATTGAAAGAATGGTAATGCTCCTATTGTCTACTTTTGCTATCCAGGTTCAAGATAACCCTTCAAGCATCTGACTCCTCCTCGCTGCTTTCGTCTTCGGGGATCGGAGGGATCTCCTCTTCTGGATAGTTGACGGAGATATTCACCATGGAGGCAATCTGGGTGGCGTGGCCTTTGACTTCACCAAAGATGGTGTTTCGCTGAATATTCGTGTATCCTTGAGGGACACCGGACGCCACGCGCCAGGATTTGGCAGAGGGGTAGTGCATGCGCATAAGGCCGAGAGCCATGCGCGCACCACCCCGTGCAGCGGAGCGAAGAAGGGACTCCTTGGACTCCGCCACCTCCATGATGGCACCCGGAAGTTTTTCAACCTCCGAGCATTCCCCAGATTTTTCGGGAAGAAACTTGTCTACCAGCTGCGTGGCAGCAGCTTTGAGCAAAGTCCATGTCTCCCCGAAAGCTCGGATGCCTGCAACCCGAGTGCCATCTGGGGTATCTCCTGTTTTTTCCAATAAAACACCCAAAAGGGTTAGACGGAAAAACAGAGAAAACAAAACATGGACAGATGATAAATGAGTCAGAGATTTACCGATGAGCTTGTCGATCTCGAAAACTTCCTCCAGGCGAAGGTTCAGAGCGTCAGTCAAATCCTTAATGGTGGATTTGTCCTTCTCCGCCTGTTCGGAAGCCTTGGAATTGGAAATTCCAAGGGCCATGTTGCTGGCTTCCAGGTCTTGTTGTGCTTTCACAAGGTTATTGTGAAGCTCAACATTCTCCTTGCGGAGAATTTCGGCATTGCCAGAATCTTCCGCTGCTTGTTTAGCCTGAGCTAATGCAGCTGAAAAGCAAGAAAAAAATCCGGGTTAGCCAGCTCCTCAGAAAAAACTTAGGCAAATGATTGAATCGGAAAATTCAGAAGGAAAATGCTTACCTTGTGTTTCCGACAGTGCGAGCTTAGATGATTCCAGCTCCGCCTCCCTTTCTTCAAGAATAGAAAGAAGACTTCTAACTTCTTTATTCTTGATGGTGAGTTTCTTGAAAACTTCCATGTTGATGGCTTCGGAGGTTTGCTGAAACATAGCAAGGAGAAGAATGAGTACAAAAAACATCAAAGCAAAAAAGCACGCATTTTGTTTAATGCTTGGGGGCTAGAGTTATATACCTGGCTCATGCGCTGCAAACCTGCCAAGTTTTCTTTAAACTCTTTCGCGTATTCCACGAAGAGATTCCCGGCTGCGTCCAGGCCGTCGTTGATAGCTTTGAAATCCTTGTCAAAGGTGGGAATTTCCTCGTCGAAAATCCGAGAAAATTTTCCCACCTCTGGGGCCGCCCTTTCCCTCGTGTCCGTGTCAGACACAACGGGCTGGCTGGGCTCCGGGGGCTTGGTGGTGGGGGCTGCAGTAGGCTCTTCCGCCATTGTACGTGGCGTGTCCGGGGCGACGGCAGGAGAAGGTTGGCTGCGTCGGCTGGAAGAAACCTTGTGTTTCTTCAGCTTCTTCGGCTTCAGGGTGGAAGGCTGCAGGCTAAAAACAAAAAACCCGGAAAAGTCAAAAAACTGAAGATGGATGAAAAGTTCCCATAAAAGAAAACAGAACCCAGAAGAAAGAACCTGGAAGTGGCGACGGGGATTCCGTCAAGATCGATAATTTCTTCCGAGGAAGTTATCTTCTTGCGCTTGCGTCCACCTGTAGCGGCGGTGCGCAGCGCGTCCAGCTCAGCCTCGGATACCAAGTCCGAATCTGAAAGATCCGCGAACTGTCGGACAAGCAAGATCAAAGTCAGAAGCTAGGAAATCCGAGAAAAAACAAAACTGTACCCAAATGACTGAAAAATTACCTTGGGAACCGGATTTTCGGCCGTGTACATTGGCCGACTCGCCTCGTATTGGTCGCGTGATGCGACCAATTGGTTGATGCGCCGGCGAAGCTCCTTTGCGGGCCAATCCTTGGTGGTTGTCCGCATCGGATCCTTGACTCCCGTGTATTCGCACGGGAGACGGCCGCAGTGGTTGGCTAGTGGCTGGATTCGCCTAATCAGCCAGCATAGAACCGTGTCCATGCCGGTTAGAGGCGGATCCATGGAGGTGAGCTTGGCGATGCGCCGCTTGATCTTTAGTAGATCTGGCGGCAGAACCTGGACGGCTTCTGTTCCCCAGTTATCCTGGGGAACTGCGGCAGAGTTCACGAAAGGTGGAACCCCGACAGCTTCCTTAGGGAAAGGCACGTCGGGGTGATAAAAGAAGGAACCCGTCCAAAATTTGACGGATTCCGAAGTTTTTATCTTGGGGAACCAATCTTCTCGGAATCTCCGAAGAGTGAAAGATATGGTCCCGCAAATAGGCGAAATGCCATTTGTGATGTTATGCTTTACCTCAAAACAATATTGCCAGAAACCTAGGTCAGGAGTTATCCCAAGATATCCTTCGAAAAGGGCTTGGAAACTGGCTAAGTAGAGGATGGAATTCGGAGAAATATTGTGTGGTTGAACACCATAAAAGTTAAGGACGTCTAGAAAAAAGGCGGAAGGGGGAAAACCCATACCTCTCGCGATATGAGAGGTAAGGATGACGCATTCTCCGGCTTTTGGCTTGGGCTCGGGTTCATCTTTCGAGATCCGCCATTTGCCTTTAACTATGTATCCCTCCTTTGACATCCGACGAAGAAGAACGAGAGAAGTATTACTCGGACTCCAATTGCCGACAATTTCTGTTTCGTTGTTGGCTCCTGTAGCAAAGCGCTCATCGCCACGGGAATGGATCTTGACCCTCGCCGTCGTTGAGACGAACGGCGGGGATGCTGCGGAACTCGATCCCGCTATGTCCGCGGCGGCGGAAGTGTTTTCTCCGCCCGCCGCGGAGGCCGTGGTCTTCTCCGGCACGTCGCCGGTGAGCTTGGGCGATCCCGGCTGCGGATCCAGATCGCTGATCAGCTCGTTGATGGCGGCGCGGGTCGGCGATGACGGCGAGGAGGCCATCTCGTTGGTGGCGCGTTGCGTTTTGGCGTGCGAGGAGGATGCGTGCGTTGGGACAGGGCTTGCTCTCGAGCTCGCGTTCGCAGCAATGGCGTGGACAGTGAGGGAGTGAGGAAAGGATTCGACGAGGACGAGGACGGCTATTTATAGCCGGAAAACCGTTTAGATACGTGCCAACGGCTCTTTCGACCGTTGGATGTTTGACGCGTGTCGCTCGCCGGAAAATCTGGGAAATATAACGACAGGGGAATGATGGCTATCTCCTCGTTTCCCGTGAGAATCTGTCAGAGATACGTTGCAGGGTTTCCCGCGTGAAACCAAGCGTCGCCTACGTCAGCATGATTAAAGCGCTGACGTTAGAAGTTCCTTTTCCGCGAAGGATCGCGAGAAGAAAAGCCGGATTTTCAGAGTTCCGAGTTTTATGTTACCATCTCCTTTAAAAGGAAAGTAGAAAGAATCAAGACTGCTGAATCAAGATTTCCCGGACAAAGTGTATTTGACGAAAGACGGAGAATCAGAGTTTTGATCCTTCCTGGGGGCTACTGTCGGATATATACTGAATAGGGGTATAGAAGATGGTAGACAAAGAGCCGGACTGCCAGGGTGGCCTGCATGGTAATGGGCTTAGGTCCATTGGGCGGCCCAGTAGTCCGACGCGCAGAAGCCGGATTCTAGAAGAACCCGGATCACGGCCCGCGTGATCTGGCTTGGAGGAGAAGACGGATTCCTTGCTTTCCAAGTTACGAGTTAAACGTAGTCTTCTAGGTTTCTGATTCTGTAAGCCCTAACCCGGCTATTATATAAAGCCGGACGGGAGATAGATTAGAACAAGTTAAGTTAGGCACAACAGAGAAGCTCTACGCAACTCGCAGAGAAGCTCATCCTCGCCGAGTAGCTAGATCTACACCCTCACATTGTAACCCTGTTAAACGGGGTTTAGTCCCAATTAGTGAGAAGTGCAGGAGTAGGTACGCCGTACTGTCGCGACGTACCGAACCTGGGTAAAATCCCGTGTTCTGTGTTACTACGCTATCCCGTTACCCCACGTCTCTACCGTAGTCTCATGGCACCCCCGTCTATGAAAACTACTACGATGTCTCGACAGATACAATGCATTACGGAAGGCCTAAGTCCTCCACTACTTACTAGGGACGAGTCCATGCTAGAACCATGCATTATTTCTTATTGAAGCCTAATGTCTTGGATTAATTCAAATACGACCTAAAGTTGCCACCGAGATTACATTTTCTCGCCCTTAATGGAAAATTGTTTATTTCACGAAATTCGTCTAAAATTTCGATGATTTTTTTCCTTGGGATTAGGCAAAGTAAAGCAGGAGTTTACATAACTTTTATCACTACCACCGGTAATGATTATGCTGAAAGTTAAGCCTAACCATTCTGGAAGAAAGAATAATTAACCAGGATTCCTAGCGCTAGCGGCAGGAAGATCATCAGTGGATACGTCCGTCTCTTGAGATCATCCAAGAGTTAATTAAACGTGGTTTGTTCATTAGATTCCCGCATCACTTTAGCGTGGAATGGGAGTAGGATGACACGCCTGACAGTAACAGAACAAAGATAGATATGTGTTCTCAGCAGGACATATAGGAGTAGTTGAAGATCGAGTAGTGCTATCAATTAAGAAAGGAAAAGAACGAGGGGAGATCAGGTCTGCGATCTAATTAAGCAGGACACAGAGTTGACGATCAATGGGTAGCAAAAGGAAAAGAACGAGGAGATATGGTGTGTAGCATAGATCTCAACCTATCCTCTCAAACAAAGAAAAACCAGCCGTGTACAACAACTCCCGTCTCTTCGGGCTTTCAGCTGCAATGTGTTATCCTAATTAACCAGTAGTGTATCTCCGCTAAAAGAAAAAAAGAAGAAAGATGAGTGCTAATTTATTCGGTTCGCAACATGATGCTGCACTGCTCAGGGTGGCTACTGACCATTAGAAAAGTTGAGAAATCCATAGATGGATTGTTGCGTCCTTCGGAAGAAGACGGATGGTGCCCGATCTTGGACAAATTCAAGAAGTGTCGCCCTCACGGCGATTCGGTGACTGCAATGCGTGCGGCGGCTCGACGGGCCGGCACTACTAGGTACCACGAAGAGAGAATAATGATCAAATACTAACAGCATACCATGATCGTTTCGCACGATTCGCCGTGCATGCACAGTTTTGACGTGCCTGAAGTGAAGCCACCTAATGCATTTTTTTCTTTTCTTTTGAATGATCAAGCCAGCTAATTCATCGATCGGTCAGCTCTATCCGGAGCAGCTATAGCTAGCGCTGTCGCTTTTGGTGATGCGGCGACCGGCGGTGGTGGCTTTGGTTGGTTTGGTGATGATGTGATGTGCACGTACGTTAACCAGGGTGCGTGACACGCCCGCACCGTTCGACCGATCGACCGACCGGGTCCTTGCCATGAATCCATGATAGGGAGATGGGGAAAGGTGGCCGGCCGGGCGAAACGGGCAGTGCCTGGGAGGGAGAGAGCGACGGAGCACCGGAATTTGTTCTTGCATGTTGCACGTTGCGATCCGTCTGTCTATACATCTGCCCAGCCCAGGAGCGGTTTCCTGCGTGCGATCAAATCGCTTTCTTCTCTTGTTGCATCCCATATCGTGTGCTATGTGGCAGCCTTGAAGCGTGTTTGGTAGCCTGCACACCCGGCCAGGTCAGGCTATAGCGCTGCGAGGCCGGTCGCGCATTTGGTTTCCGAGTGGACGAAAATGGCCTCCACGAATCTCAAAACACTCTCGAGTCGGACCCGCTAGGAACGGTCGATTCAGCCGTTTCCGTCGAGTTAGGCCGAGTCGAGCGCAGTGTGGCTGAAACCACTGGCCGCGTGCACGCGTGGAGAAACGCGGGAGACGCGAATAACTCCCAACGCTCTCTCTCTATTGGTGTCATTGTCACTCCACTCTCACGTCCCATCAACTCTTCGTTCTCATCGCTCCCAGGAGAAAATCTCGATGTCCGCCGCTGCTACACCTCCTCCTCCACCACCGTCTGAACAGGACCCATGGTGCAAGAACTACGGCCATCGGACCTCAGCGGCGACCAGGCGTGCCGTCGCAGAGTACGAGAAGGCGCACAAGACCAGCATGGCGACGCAAATCGCCGCCGCCAAACTCCCCCATCTCAATCAGCCATTGTCGATCTCGCATCGGCCTACCACAGTTGTGATGGACACACGGAGGAGGGAGGTGGAGGCGGAGCGCCGTTAGGTAGTTCCGCTCATGGCGACCAGCCACGCATTTGCGCCGCCACACAACCCTAGCCCGCCGTTGCCGCACCCGCTGGGCTTCAGTCCCGTGTCGGCGCACCCTCCGCCGGTGGATATGTATCCACTGGCGGGATATGCAGTAGTCGGCACTGGAGCTTCGTGGTCGGCTCTAGGCCATGTTGGTGGATCTTCAAGCTCGCGTACGTGCAATGAAGCTAACCCTCTAGGCCGCGTGCTCCTTCTCCTCCATCAGGCGGGAAAACCGTGATAAGATTCAAATGAACTCCTTATGCTACTTCTGATTAACGTTTTCTAGTTGCGTAGCACGTAGGTCTAACAATTCTCAATTTGTCATTTTTGTTTGGGAATTTATCAATTGGGGATAGCTGTTTGGGAAAATGCATGATGAATTGCTTGTCATCACATTGCTATGTTAGAACTGCATCATTCTCCATTTGTCTGTCCCAAATGCATGATCAACTGTTTGTCATCACATTGCTTGTCACAAATGCATCATCCTCCATTTTCTTGTCCCAAATGCGTGATCATTTGCTTGTCATTATATTGCTTGCCACAAATGCATGATCAGTTGCTTGTCATTAATTGCTTGTCAAAACATAGCTTGTCATCAATTCCATGATCTTGTTACTTTTCATTAGTTGCATGATCTTGTTGCTTGCCATCAGCTGCATGATCGGTTGCTTGTCATAACATATCTTGACATCAATTGCATGATCGTGTTGCTTTTCATCATTTGCATGATCATTTTGTTGTCATCACATAGCTTCTGGCATTTGCATCCTCACATTGCTTGTACATTTGTCACAGACCTGGGAGGAGCTATGCATTCTCTAGGGAGAGCCACCTGAGCATCTGAGGGATTTCGTCTTCGACAACAAACCCCAGGTGCGCAGCAAGGCTTTTGTCCCGGCGTTGGTCATGTGAAAGTGCATTTCGTTTTCCCGGTGTTTTGTGTGTTAGTTAACAATACTAAGTACATTATTTATCGAGGTGTTTAGTGTGCAGGTCTTATACTTAACATCGGCATCGATCACCGAAAAGATCGGTGAAGTTGGGCCTAAGAGATTTCGGACAGAAGCCAACCGGATTATTCTAACCGAATTATTCTGGGAAACCGGATATTCCGGTTAGTATAGTTTTGGTCCATTTTCGGGACAGAGATGAGCCGGATTTTTATACCGGATTATTCATCTCAGACCGGATATTCCGGTTGTGGATATTTTGCTCGAAATCGGCTAAGGACTGGAGATGAAACTCACAGAGATGAGCCGGATTATTTGTACCGGATTATTCCGGAGGAGCCGGAATATCCGGTTCAGTTGTCTGCGCAGGACAGAGAAGAGCCGGATTATTTGTACCGGATTATTCAAAGGCAACCGGATAATCCAGTTTAAGTCAACGGATTCGAGCAGATCTGCAGACCGGATATTCCGGTCCAAACTTCGACCGGATATTCCGGTATCAATTTTCCTGCAAAACGGCTAGTTTTGAGGAGGGGCTATAATACCCCCTCCTCTTCTTCCTTGAGCTCTAGTTCTTCCCCTTGGCATTCAATAGCATTTAAGAGCTCACCAAATCCGCAATAACTCCCAATCCCTCCCACCAAACTCGAAGATCTTTGGGGGATTGAAGGAGAAGGCCCCGGTCTACATCTTCACCGAGCCGTTCTTCATTTCCCCCTTTCTAGCTTGAGGGATCTGGCCTAGGGTTTCCTCTTGTGGAGAACCTAGGCATCTTGCTACTTTTGGTGATTCAAGATTGTTGGGAGCCCCCAATTTGGTTGTGGGTGTGTTCCCCAAGTTGTTTGTAAAGGATTCGATTCCCACCTCAAAGGGCATCAATAGTGGAAGGTGGACTAGGCCTTTGTTGCGGGGTTCATCGGAGAATAGGGTGAGGCCTTTGTGGCGTTGAGTAGGCCTTCGTGGCGATCTCACACCCCTCCAACGAGACGTACTCCCTTAACAAGGAGGAACTCGGGATTACATCGTGTCGCCGCGTGCTTCATATCAGTTACCTCGTTTCCTTCTCTCTTTATTCATACTTGTATTGTGATTGTGGTATCCTTGTCATATAGGTAAATTCACCGTAGTTGCATTATCTAGAGAATTTACCTTTGTGTCTAGCCTAATTGTGAAAGAAAAATTATAATTGGTCGTAGCACCCATTCCCCCCTCTAGGTGCCCATACTATACTTCCAATTGGTATCAGAGCCTCGGCTCTTATATCGGGCTTAACCGCCTAAGAGTTTAAGTATGGTCGATGAGGCGGAGACCGCCGATTCCGAGGCACCGGTCTCTATGAATGATCTCAATGAGTTGAAAAATTCATTGGCCTCATCCATTGAGACCAAAATCGATGAGTTGCGTCAAGTCTTGATGCAACTCTTGAAAGCCAAAGGACCGCAGCTCACCGGCTCATCTCCTCCGGACGAAATTCTGGAGGGCGCCAAGAAAGGGGTAGATGGTGAACTACCTAAAGATGCTTCCGCTGAAAACTCCACCGAAAAGGGTACGGAAGGAGATGAATAATATCACTCCGTCAAATGACGTTATTATCCCGATCCTCCCGTCCCACATCCTCATATAATTCCTAGGGGCGATCCACCTAAAATTGATGCGTTTTCTTTTCTTAAATGACAATGTTACATGGAGACTCACTTAAACTCTTCTTGTATAGAGCTTTGGAGGGTCACTCGTGATGGATACAAGTCTCATGACCCCAAGAACCTAACAAGAAGAGAAGCCGTAGATTGTCAACTCAACTACACCGCCTTGTCAATTCTTCAACAAGCCGTGGGTCCTAACCACATGCCGCATCTCCAACAATATTCCACCGCCAAGTAAACATGGGACACTCTTGTCGTCATGTTTGTGGGCAGTGAGAGCATGCAAAGGAATAGGTATGATTCCTTGACCAATGAGGTCGAAGGGTTCTATATGCATGATGGGGAGAACCACGAAGACATTTACCGAAGGCTCAAGACACTTGCCACCGCATTCTCCAATATTGGTGCCAAGTACAGTGATGATGCTTGGATCAAAAGGAAGTACATGATTGCCCTCATGCCATTTGAGCCCGCGAACTTGAAGAGCATTCAAGGAAGACATGACTTTTCTTCTTTGACCTCAACCCAAGTTATGCAAGAGATGTGCTCCTATCAAGTGCAAACCAAGAATGCTCTTGACAACCGTGTTAGGGCCATAGGAATGCGAAAAGAGGCTTCCGTTGCTTTGAAGGCCAAGTTTAATAGAATTAACAAATGCTGAAATAAAGAAATAAAAATGTTTTATTTATTTATTAAAGGAAAACTCTTGGATTTTCTAAGTGGGAAATAAAGGAAGGATGAGTGGTTGTGAGTGGAGTGTCCACTCACATGAAGATGGAAGAGGTGGGTGCACCACCATGGCTGGCCGCACCCCACCGTTGGGATGCCTCCATCTCCCTATAAAAGGAGGGTGAGAGCTCTCCCTCCTCCACACACTTGCCCACCTCACTTCCTCTCCACCTGCTGCTCCATTCCATGGTCTTCGGCTTGGCGAAGCCCTGACCGTGGGATTCTTCACCACCACCACGCCGTCGTGCTGCTAGAGTTCCGAGGGATCCTCTACTTCTGTTGCCCCGCTAGATCGAGGGAACGGAGGTCGTCATCAACCATACGTGTGACCGATCACGGAGGCAGCGCCGGATTGCGGTGCAATCTTCTCGCTCTAGGGATCGGTGTGAGTACGACTACGCCAACAACGATATTTGATCTCGTAACGCTTTGTGTCTTTGAGGGTATGTTGTTCTTAAGACTCTCTCTATGCCCGTTGCTTTCATCTCCTAGATTAGATCTTGGCCTTTCGGGTGTCTCTCGCGTAGGAATATTTTTGTTTTCTATGCAACGACCCCTTCATGCTATGTACACAACCAGATGAGTCCTATGCTATAGAATGTTATAGCATGATAATTCATATGATGATTAGACAACGGTGGGAGAGATCCTTATGCCATTTTAGAAATGCTAAGGATATGTTTTCCTATGTAGTAATGACAAAATATTCGTTGTAATATGTTGCACTAATAGTCTTGTCATCTATTAAAATAATTTTATCTCAATTAAAACATGTGATGAAAGGTAGCACAATAGACTGGAAGAAAGTTCCATGCTGGATTTGAACGAGTTTCAATATTAAAGTATTGTGACGAATACTACAACATAGGCTAAGTATATCGTTGTGTTGATAACAAATAATAGGAGTATTTTGTGTCAAGGAGTTCTTTATTGAACTTTGTGAATTTCCAAGAATGCTGACACTATGAAGCTACATTTCCACAATGTTAGTAATATTGGTTTAAGCTGAGGAATGAAAGTCTCACCGGTTGACCAAATATATACAAAGCCATCTCATTAGAGAATGAGGGATGTGTGTAGACGCAAAGAACATGCAAATACAATAGAATCTGAACATGTCACATCTTTTGATGATGTTTACCACATGAAAAGCATGGTAATAACACTGTAACGCCATATGTGTTAAGTGCTTACAGATTAGATTACTGAATCTAGTGCAAGTGGGAGACTGAAGGGAATATGCCCGAGAGGCAATAATAAAGTGGTTATTATCTTATTTCTTGTTTATGATAAATGTTTATTTCTCATGCTAGAATTGTATTAACCGGAAACGTTGATACATGTGTGTTTAATAAACAAACAATGGTTCCTAGTAAAGCATGTCTTTTAACTAGCTCGTTGATTAATAGATGATCAAGGTTTTCTGATCATGAACATTGGATGTTGTTAATAACGGGGTCATGTCATTAGAAGAATGATGTGATGAACATAGACCCAAATTAAGTATAACAATACGATCAAGTCATTTAGTTTATATTGTTATATCTTGCATACGAAGTAACTTATTCCTTAGACCATGAGATCATGTCAATCACTAATTCCGGAAGGGTGCTTTGATGTCATCAAACGTCACGCCGTAAAAGGGTGACTATAAAGGTGTCGTTGGGTATTCGGAAAGTATTAGTTGAGTCTCATGGATCAAGAGAGGGATTTGTCCATCCAAATGACGGAGAGATATACTCTGGGCCCTCTCGGTGATACCACATCGACACCGCTTGCAAGCACGTGACTATGTCACAAGGATGTCATATCACGGAACGAGTAAAAGAGTACTTGTCGGTAACGAGAGCGAACAAGGTATGGTTGATTCCAATGATTGGATCTCGGACAAATAAAATATCGCGAGACAAAGGTTATTATTTATGACGTTGATGGTTGATACGTCCATTTTGCATCACCGTTTTATATTGTTATTTTCTGTTATTCATCGATATATTTCATGACAAGTAAAATATCATGTTATTTGGCTATTAATTGTGGGGTTGCCGGAGTGACATAAACCTAAACCCTCGTCAGGAAACCAATGCACGAGGGAGCGTAGAATCCCGGAGTTTTAAGGTTGTGGTTAGTTTATCTTAATTACTTTCTTGTATTTGCGGATGCTTACGAGGGATATAATCACAAGTATGTATTAGTCCTAGTTGGGCGGTGCATTAACATAGGTTCACCCACACAACACTTCACGAACCAATGGATATTAAGCAACCGTAACGAAGCGAAAGCACTTGACTAAAATCCCATGTGTCCTCGAGAACGTTTGGTAGTAATAAGTAATACAACCGACTTGTTCTTTTCTCTCAAAAGGATTGGGCCACTCGCTGCAATATTATTTACTTCACTTCATTTACTCGCACTTTATTTATCTGCTATATCCAAAACAACCAAAAACCCGTTTGCTAGTGTTTACAGTGAATCCTCTATCCAACCTGCTTGTCAACACCTTCTGCTCCTTGTTGGGTTCGACACTCTTATTTATCGAAAGTACTACGATACACCCGCTATATTTGTGGGTTATCAATGGTTCACACAATCAAGAGATTCATCGTTGAATATATAGGAGTCATCACGGATCTCCAGATCCCGCTGTTGATTATTGATCGGAGAGGTGTCTCTATCATGTCTATGTTATTCGTGAACCGTAGGGTGACACAATTAAGGTTCGATGACGTATTTGAGAGGATACGGAATATCGAAGAATGGTTTGGACAACACCGGAATTGTTTCGGGTAAATTTTAAATAGTTCAAGCGGTTTTTCATCGAATGTTTGTTAATAGAATTAACAAATGATTCGAGGTGCTATATGCAAATGTTTGTTAATAGAATTAAAAAAATTAAAATAAAGAAATAAAAATGTTTTATTTATTTATTAAAGAAAAACCTTTGGGATTTTTGAGTGGAGTTTAAGTGGAGGATGAGTGGGTGTGAGTGGAGTGTCCACTCACATGATGAGGGAAGAGGTGGGGGCACCACCATGGCTAGCCGCACCCTCCCCTTGGGCTGCCTTACTCTCCCCTATAAAAGGAGGGTGAGGGCACTCCCTCCTCCACACACTTCGTGTCATCTCCACCTCCCTTCTCCCGCTGCTCCACCTCATGTTCATGCGCTTGGCGAAGCCCTGAACGAAGTTTTCTCCACCACACCACGCCGCCGTGCTGCTGGATTTCTGAGGGATCCTCTACTTCTGTTGCCCCGCTGGATCGAGGGAATGGAGGTCGTCATCAAGCCGTACTTGTGACCGATCACGGAGACACCGCCGGATTGCGGTGCACATCTTCTCGGTCTTGAGATCGGTGTGAGTACGACTATGCCAACAACAAGATTCGATCTCATAACGCTTAGAGTCTTCGAGGGTATGTTTCCTTAAGACTCTCTCTAAGCCCGTTTCTTTCATCTACTAGATTAGATCTTGGCCTTTCGGGTGTCTCTCGCGTAGGAAAAATTTTATTTTCTATGCAACAAACCCTTCATAGTCATCATAAGTAAACCAACCGGCTTGTCCTTTGCTCTAAAAAGGATTACGCCAATTGCTGCAATTATTATTACCGTCTTTTATTTACTCGCACTTTATTTATTTGCTATATCAAAAAACACCAAAAACATGTATGCTAGTGTTAAAGTGAATCCTCTATCCAACCTGCTTGTCAACACCTTCTGCTCCTCATTGGGTTCGACACTCTTATTTATCGCAATTTCTACGATACCCCCCCCATACTTGTGGGTCCTCAGACCTCACTAGCTAGGCAGAGAGAAAACCTTGCTCTCTGCGAGCTTCTTCTTCTTCCTCTAGCTAATCCAGCTCTAGGATCAAAACTGTAACCCGGATATCCTCTCATATACAGTCATACAGGCAGGAGTAGGGGCTTTACCTCCTCACGAGGGACCTGAACCTGGGTAGATCGCTTGTGTGCTTTGTTGTCTTCCGTGTGCGCTTCTTAGCGCGCTATCCCTCCCCGGTTCCAACAGTGTCCATCGGCCCCAACTTTAGTCATCCTATGGCATCTGCCGTGTTACCACCATGACAACCAGGGATTTGCATTGGGGGGCATTGCATTTCATCCACTTGCTTCCTCCCTTTGAAATTTTCTTTAATATCTTAGTTGAACTCTATCTGTATTGTAAGACTATGTCATCCCCGGATTATCTATCTACGTGATGAAGACTATGGTGAGCTTAATTCTATCATTTACCTATGGTCACTATTTTGGATGCACATCTTACTAAACTTTTGTTATGTTATAAAGTGATCTATCTCTAGAGGCAAATAATCTAAATATTAAAAGTTATGCTCATTGTCCTCATACTTATATTCCTAGCTATTGTTGAGGAAATATTGATATATATAATATTGGGGGAGCCATCATTCCTATTTTTGTGTGTCCCTTAGACCTAAATGCAGAGGCGGATCTAGGAGGGGCGAGGGGTGGCCAGGCCACCCCCATGGTTCGGCCACCCCCAATGATACGTGATAGGCGCCACTAAGTAAATATTTGTATTAGACTAATGTAAAATCCGGCAATTAGCTTAATTGTAATCCTGCTCAGACCAACGTGCTAATCTGAATGGGCCAAACCCATTTGCATGTAGCCAAGGGCCAGGCCACAATGGCACGTACTCCCTTCGTTCAACAATAGTTGACTTCCACTTGTATAGATATCGATGTATGTAGACACTAAAACATGTCTAGATACATCCATATCTAGACAAGTGAAAGTCATCTATTGTTGAAAGGAGGGAGTATGTGCTAACCTAAGGCCTAGAATTAGGAAGCGATGATGGATGCATCGTGTAGGTGATGGCATATCAGACTTCTTGTACTGCACGCTCACGATCGCATCTGGTTTTGTGATCAGACAAATCTTCCGCCGCCGCCGCCCCTAGGACACGTACACACGGATTCGAGGGAAGCTGCGATTATCCCCGTGATTGTCCATTGTCGACGACATCTATGACTTGTCGTCGTCCCGCGTGCCTCATCCCCACGACAAATTTCCTTGCCTGATCGGCAAGATCCAAGGTACTATACATGTATAATACAGACAGAGACACAAGGAGTACTTACTAGTTTATTTAGAAATCGGTATCGACCATTTTCAGCATTACATGGTTACATGCAATGGAAAAAAAATAGCTGCAAAGATCAACGTTTAGGTAATTGTTGACTTGTTTGATAGGCTTGCTAGGACATTGATCTAGATTCAAACTACTCAAAATGTAGCTTTTCTTTTCCATTACAACACATCATTTGTTGTTACAATTTTATATCGTTAGTATACTTGTAGAAACATAAAATATTTTCATGTTGTATGTCTTTTGTTTTCACTCGGCCCCCGCCATGCTTAAATCCTGGATCCGCCCTACCTAAATGAGATGTTAAAATTTGGGTTCACAACTAGGGGAGCTAGGAAAACTTGCAAATATTAAGTTTATATATTCCTTTATTGCAAATCTGTGTGTTGTCATCAAACATCAAAACAGGGGAGATTGAAAGGACATATGTCACCTAATCTTATTTTGGTATTTGATCACATACTTGGAATGTCTAATCATTTTCTTGAAGTATTTAGGAAATATAAAATGTTGCAAAATGGATGGAATAATCTCTCAAAAGTACAAATGGATCAAGAGAAGAAAAAGGAGAAGAAAAGAAAAAGAGGAGAAAACTGCCAAGCCGGCTCAAGGCCAGGCTCGAGGCCGGCGGGGTTCTGTTGGCCAGCCGGTCTACGCCCCGTGTAGCCAGGCCTAGGCCGGGCTGAGGCCGGGTCCGAGGCCGAGCTCCTCGGGTCCCTAGCCGGCCTGCACCCCGTGAAGCCGGACTAGGACGGTCTCTGTGCCGCGAGGCCGGGCTAAAGTCGGGCTCCTATCCTTCCCGGCAGGCCTCCAAGCCGGCCTGGCCGGGCCCAAGGCCAGGTTTCCTGCAAAGTCAAAGATGCCTCCAAATGTCCATATTTCCTCTCCTCCCACCACTACAAGAAATATGTTGATACATGACGCTCTATTTTCGTCACCAAATCGTCATCATATTTCATCCATGACGATCCTATGACGAAAAACAAATCGTTGAAAACCGAGCGTCAGTAATTAACCACTGCGACGTTTTTTTTGGAAACGTCATGGATATCCACGACGATTTAGGAACGTCATGAATCTATAACGATCCAAAATCGTCGTGAGCAGTCCGAGTAGGACACATCAGCTCCCACGTGGCTATCCTACGTGGCAAAATCATGACAAAATGAAATCGTCGTGGTTCAAATTCAGCCCGGTCCATTCCGGTGTTCTATATGGGCCTAGCCCAATAACTATCACTTTTTCTCTCTGTTTCTTACTTGGGCCTCAACCTTTTTGTTGTTGGGCCTTGGCCGTTTTATGATCCCATTATTATTATTCTTTTTCAATTTTTGCAGGAGCATTTCTATTAATATTATTTGGGCCATAGCCTACTTAGAGCCCATAGTTTCATTGCTAGGACCAAGAATTGGCCTTTTTCGGTCGGGCCATGGCCACTTTATGTACAAATTAGTAGCCCATTTCTTCTTCTTTTTTTGCAGATAACCAGGAAATAATAACAGGAAATTACAGAGCAAATTAATAAGAGAAAATTCCAGCCATTTCTTGCGTATAGACATTCATTAATAACAACAAATTACATTGTCGGATATATACTGAATAGGGGTATATCAGATGGTAGTCTAAAGTGCCGGATTACCCGGGTGGCCCAAATGGTAGTGGGCTACGGTCCATCGGGCGACCCAGTAAGCTGACGCACAGAAGCCGGATTCTAGAAGGACCCGGATCACGGCCCACGTGATCTGCCTTGCAGTAGAAGGCGGATTCCTTACTTTCCAAGTTAATAGTTACCGTAGTCTTCTAGGTTTCCTGCTCTGTATGCCCTAACCAGGCTATTATATAAAGCCGGACGGGAGATATGATAGACAAGAAGCTACTAGCTAACTCGCCGAGAGGTTGATCCTCGACGAATAGCCAACAGAACCTCACGTTGTACTTTGTATACACAGCCTTTAGACCTGGATAGTGAGATTGCAGGAGTAGGAACGTCGTATTACTACGACGTACCGAACCTGGGTAAAACCTGTGTCTTTGTCCTTAGAGAAACCACGTTTCCCCACGTCTCTACCCGTAGTCTCATGGCACCCCCGTCTATGAATTCTACTACGATGTCTCGACATACATGGTAAGGTAAATTTCCACAATCAGCAAACTTCAGAAAACTGACATACACTCGTGCACATGGAGGAAGATTACATTCAGAATTACACAAAAAGCCAGAAACAAACAGTTCACTGGAAAATGAGTAGCAAAAACGGCAATGATGCCAATAAGAGGGCCCGTTCTTGTTCTTCGCAACAATGGAAGCATTGTTCTTGCTCCTACAGCTTTCTCAATCACGCAATCATCTGCGGTGTCTGCAATTCACCATCAAATAACTACTTTATAAGAATTTACTGGCAGTGTCATAGATGAAGTCAGATTTCACTAACATTTAAAGCTATTGTCTTCAAAACTCAACATCGCAACATCAGAAGATGTGTTACTAATTATATCTAGACTAGATTGCAGGGACCTCAGAACTATCTTACAGGCGACATAACATGGTAAATATGGTAAAATTCAAAGTGGTTAGGGGAATATAGTGCACCTTTCCATCCATGAAGGAGACAAGCGAGTTGGGCATGCCCAAACCAATACTGATAACAACTGCTGTAGAAGGATTGAAACAGCACACATTAACACATGGAACATCCATCAAACGACCAAGCATGAAAGTAACATGCTAACATAGATACAGACAGATAAACAGTAGCATCACAAACCATAGACCGATTAGTACAAAACTGGTTCAGGCAGAAGCAATATATCAATACACTATCCATTAACACAACCCTATATAGATTGAGTAGAGACCCTTTTGATACCACACATACACACCCGCCATAAAATGCAGAGGATAATCGTACACACATACACAAGATCATGATTCGGATCAACACCATAACATAGATCGCTAAACCTCGCCATGGCATAATTATTTGAGGTGACAGCGACAACATACTACTACTACTACTACTGTAAAGATTGGCAACAAGGCTTACCCATTAGCGTACTTTATTAGCATGATTGGGGGCTTGCTGCACACAAAAACAGAATGACCATTCGATATATTTGCATGGGAAAAGAACTGTCGTACTAAGATAACTCATTTAAATTAGAGCAGTTTGTTTAAGTTGCACAATCTAGAAGTCTGAAGAGACAAAAACATGTATTGGAACAGTGGAAGGCTACAAACTACTGAACTGCCAGGTAAACATTAATTTGACCAATGTTGAAGTGCTGCTGATGTATTACTTAGAATAAGGTGCATAAACAAAGCAGGATAAGTCTTGTTTCATCAAGTTATGGATGTCATGTATGTAACGCCAACATAAGGCAATTGATTGACACAAAATCCTTCTAGTCCTAGCATTTACTAACCAAATGGACATTTTGTTAAAAAACAAAATCACAGAAAATAAAATGAGGAACAGTACAAGACAGTGTAGACCCAAACTAGAATGTATTAACAGAACCAGCTATGAGTGAGACCCAGCGCTTGCCTGAAAGCCATGAAACTAGAGCACAAAGGATCTAATGCGGTACAATATCAATCAAACTATCTTGTAAAACAGAAAAATGAGTAGGGGCCAGAAACTACTTCAGGTTACATTGGAGTTATAACATAAGGATATTGACAATCAAGCATATATAACATCAGCACGCTTGCCTATAAAAATGAAAAGTTAGCTACAAATTAGGGGCCAGAAACTACTTCAGGTTACATTGGAGTTATAACATAAGGATATTGACAACTAAAAACTGCATAGAAGGCCAAAACCAGCCAGCCAATAGCATGCTATTATACTTCCTAATAAGATACATAATGGATCCTATGTTCATCTGGATACAACATACACCGAAACCTCATGATTTTCAGAGTAGAAAAGATGCACGACTAAGGATTTAGGCCAGCCTTCTGTCGCAATTGCAGCTACTCCCAACCTACAGCAGCTATGGACAGTCTTGCAAGTTGACAACTAAAGTAGCAATTTAGAAAGAGGGGGAATGAAGGCAGAGAACCTTGATGGAGCGGTATAGGGACGGCTTGATGCCGATGCAAGTGTAATCTCTGTCGATGTGCTAGGGTTGGCGAGCTCGGGGCGGCCGGATCTAGCAGAGTGGAGGCCCGTGGCTGCCAGATCTGAGGGACGTGAGGCCAGCAACGACCAGTCAGCAACCGGGGGAGGAGCAGGTGATTTTTTAGGTGGAAGCTGCGGTGGGGGTTACCTGGATGTCCTCCAATGTCGGATAGTTGGAGGGCGTGGGGGAGAGGTGGAAGCGATAGAGTTCGCCCGGCGGCGAGCTGACGTCGTCGGGCGCGGCCTTGGCGTCAACGAACTGCAGCAGTGCGCGTCACCATGGGGGAAGCCGAGTAAGAAGGGGATCTCGCCTCCGGTGGCGGCCTCTGAATTCGGCATCGGAGAGATAGGCCACACCACATCGGACAGATCTGCGAGCATAGGGTAGTGGTGAGGATGCGTGCGAGTTTGTGGAAGGAGAGGGGGTGCGGAACAGAGGAGGTGGACTCACCGGTCTAGCCCTGACGACGAGGAGGGTCGGAGAAGAGACCCGCGGGTGGCTGGCCAGCCACGCTAGCCGCCCTGCACCGGCCCTTGAGGGAGTCGTCGTTGTGAAGCGATGGAGGCGCCTGCACTGGGATCTAGGATGTGAAGCGACGGGGAGGTACTCTGGGTCGAGGCGGCGAGCCGTGAGACAGAGGGTGGTACTCTGGGTCGAGGTCGGAGAGCAGGCGTAGTGGGCGCGGTGCTGGTGGCGGCGGGCGGGGGGAGAAGAAGAGAGGGGGCGCTGGACGAAATGAAGAGAGGGGGCGGCGCTGGGAGATTTTGTGTTAGGGGTTGTCCCTGAAATTTGGTCTCCCCGCTCGAACCCGCGCCCGCGGTTCGGAAATTACGAGTGAGTGCATGACTCGCACTAGGGACACTACTGTGATGGTCCCACAGGTCAGCCTCTGTTATTTGGTGAGTTGTGCAAATTGTGTGTTGACTATGAAGAGTAAATAAAATACTAAATAAACCTAAACAAATATCATGGAAAATAGAAGAAAACAAGATAATTAAAGTAAACCAAGTGTTTAAATTTGAGCTAGAAAACCTTTTAAATGAACCTTGCTATTTCATGAGGTAAACAAGTAAAATAAATCAACAATTAAATCAAGTGAAATCCAAAAAAAAAAAAAATTAAGTACTCAAATAATCATCTCATGATAGATCCGACAAGAGTAATTTTCCATTTTCGGAGTGAGATCCGATAAAAATACCATTTTCCATTTTCGGAGTGTCAAAAAAGGATTTTTTGTGAAGCAACTACCAAAAATATGTTAGAGAAATGCACAAAATAAAATTATGAAGTTATTATACCACATTTCATATGTCCTAGTGTCCACCAAAAATAATAAACTTGGAATACGACAACTGGGTTGAAAAGGTGTTCATAGAAATGAGCTATCTCCTCCGAAGATTCTTGGGTTTCGGGCCAAATGACGGATGTTATGGCCACATTCATGGCATAGTTTGTTGAAATGTGCCCATATTCTACACAAGCATTCATAATGGAATAACGAACAATGTTGACGAAGAAACTTTTATTTTTCATTGAATAAAAATATCATTTTTCATTTTCAGAGTGCTAAAAATGGGTTTTTTTGTGAAGCATCTACCAACAATATGTTATAAAATTGCACAAAATAAAATTATAAAGGTATTATACCACATTTCATGTTCAAATAACAAAATTCCTACCTCTCAATAGCTTTTAATACACCTCTTTTGAAAAAGACAAATTTATGCCGATTCAGTTGCAACCGGGCAAAATTTGAACTACAGGTGCCTTATAGTTTGCCCATGATTTTTTGTAAAAATCATTTTAGGTACAAAAGTACCTATTTCAATAGAGATGTACCAATATTTTACCAATATTCAACCCCTAGCTACGAACGGTCATGCCCGCCATCTTGACTTTTTCCTAAGACCGGCTTAGAAAATTCCAGAAAATTCAAGAAAATTCAAAAATGATGCAAGACCTTTGCGCGGTGTCATTATATATGTCCTAGTATCCACAAAAAATAATAAACTTGGAATACGACAACTGGGTTGAAAAGGTGTTCATAGAAATGAGCTATCTCCTCCGAAGATTCTTCGGTTTCGGGCCAAATGACGGGTGTTATGGCCACATATATGGCATAGTTTGTTGAAATGTGCCCATATTCTACACAAGCATTAATAATGGAACAACGAACAATGTTGACGAAGAAACTTTTATTTTCCATTGAATAAAAATATCATTTTCCATTTTCGGAGTGCTAAAAATGGGTTTTTTTGTGAAGCACCTACCAACAATATGTTATAAAATTGCACAAAATAAAATTATAAAGGTATTATACCACATTTCATGTTCAAATAACAAAATTCCTACCTCTCAATAGCTTTTAATACACCTCTTTTGAAAAAGACAAATTTCTGCCGATTCAGTTGGAACCGGGCAAAATATGAACTACAGGTGCCTTATAGTTTGCCCATGATTTTTTGTAAAAATCATTTTTAGGTACAAAAGTACCTATTTCAATAGAGATGTACCAACATTTTATCAATATTCAACCCCTAGCTACGAACGGTCATGCCCGCCATCTTGACTTTTTCCTAAGACCGGCTTAGAAAATTCCAGAAAATTCAAAAAAATTCAAAATGATGCAAGACCTTCGCGTGGTGTCATTATATATGTCCTAGTATCCACAAAAAGTAATAAACTTGGAATACGACAACTGGGTTGAAAAGGTGTTCATAGAAATGAACTATCTCCTCCGAAGATTCTTGGGTTTCGGGCCAAATGACGGGTGTTATGGCCATATATATGGCATAGTTTGTTGAAATGTGCCCATATTCTACACAGACATCCATATTGGAACAACGAACAATGTTGACGAAGAAACTTTTATTTTTCATTGAATAAAAATATCATTTTCCATTTTCGGAGTGCTAAAAATGGGTTTTTTTGTGAAGCACCTACCAAAACTATGTTATAAAATTGCACAAAATAAAATTATTAAGGTATTATACCACATTTCATGTTCAAATAACAAAATTCCTACCTCTTAATAGCTTTTAATACACCTCTTTTAAAAAAGACAAATTTCTGCCGATTCAGTTGGAACCGGGCAAAATTTGAACTACAGGTGCCTTATAGTTTGCCCATGATTTTTTGTAAAAATCATTTTTATGTACAAAAGTACCTATTTTAATAGAGATGTACCAACATTTTATCAATATTCAACCCCTAGCTACGAACGGTCATGCCCGTCGTCTTGACTTTTTCCTGAAACCGGTTTAGAAAATTCCAGAAAATTCAAGAAAATTCAAAATGATGCAAGACCTTCGCGTGGTGTCATTATATATGTCCTAGTATCCACCAAAAATAATAAACTTGGAATACGACAGCTGGGTTGAAAAGGTGTTCATAGAAATGAGCTATCTCCTCCGAAGATTCTTGGGTTTCGGGCCAAATGACGGGTGTTATGGCCACATGTATGGCATAGTTTGTTGAAATGTGCCCATATTCTACACAGACATCCATATTGGAACAACGAACAATGTTGACGAAGAAATTTTTATTTTTCACTGAATAAAAATATCATTTTCCATTTCCGGAGTGCTAAAAATAGGTTTTTTTGTGAAGCACCTACCAACAATATGTTATAAAATTGCACAAAATAAAATTATAAAGGTATTATACCACATTTAATATTCAAATAACAAAATTCCTACCTCTCAATAGCTTTTAATACACCTATTTTGAAAAAGACAAATTTCTGCCGATTCAATTGGAACCGGGCCAAATTTGAACTACAGGTGCCTTATAGTTTGCCCATGATTTTTTGTAAAAATCATTTTTAGGTACAAAAGTACCTATTTCAATAGAGATGTGCCAACATTTTATCAATATTCAACCCCTAGCTACGAACGGTCATGCCCGCCGTCTTGACTTTTTCCTAAAACCGGCTTAGAAAATTCCAGAAAATTCAAGAAAATTGAAAATGATGCAAGGCCTTCGCGTGGTGTCATTATATATGTCCTAGTATCCACCAAAAATAATAAACTTGGAATACGACAGCTGGGTTAAAAAGGTGTTCATAGAAATGAGCTATCTCCTACGAAGATTCTTGGGTTTCGGGCGAAATGACGGATGTTATGGCCACACTTATGGCATAGTTTGTTGAGATGTGACCATATTCTACACAGGCATGCATAACTGAACAACTAACAATGTTCACGAAGAAACTTTTATTTTTCATTAGATAAAAATATCATTTTCTATTTTCGGAGTGTCAAAAAGGTTTTTTTTGTGAAGCACCTACCAAAAATATGTTACAAAATTGTACAAAGTAAAATTCTAAATATATTATGTCATATTTTATCTACAAATAACAAATTTAATACCTCTCAATAGCTCAAAATACACCTCTTTTGAAAAAGACAAATTTCTGCCGATTCCGTTGAAACCGGGCCAAATTTGAACTACAGGTGCCTTATAGTTTACCCATGATTTTTTGTAAAAATCATTTTTAGGTACACAAGTACCTATTTCAATAGAGATATACCAAAAATTTCTCAATATTCAACTTGTAGCTACGAACGGTCATGCCCGCCGTCTTGACTTTTTCCTAAAACCGGCTTAGAAAATTCCAGAAAATTGAAAAAATCTCGAAATGATGCAAGGCCTTCGCGTGGTGTCATAATATATGTCCTAGTATCCACCAAAAATAATAAACTTGGAATACGACAGCTGGGTTGAAAAGGTGTTCACATAAATGAGCTATCTTCTCCGAAGATTCTTGGGTTTCGGGCCAAATGACGGTTGTTATGGCCACACTCATGGCATAGTTTGTTGAAATGTGCCCATATTCTACAAAAGCATGCATAATGGAACAACTAACAATGTTCACGAAGAAACTTTTATTTTTCATTAGATAAAAACATCATTTTCCATTTTCGGAGTGTCAAAAAAGGTTTTTTTCGTGAAGCACCTACCAAAAATATGTTACAAAATTATACCAAATAAAATTATAAAGTTTCTATACCATATTTCATGTTCAAATAACAAAATTCCTACCTCTCAATAGATTTTAATACACCTCTTTTGAAAAAGACAAATTTCAGCCGATTCAATTGAAACCGGGCCAAATTTGAACTACAGGTGCCTCATAGTTTGCTCATGATTTTTTGTAAAAATAATTTTTAGATACATAAGTACCTATTTCTTCAGAGAAACAACAATAGTTTTGTAATATTCAATACCTAAGTAAGAGCGGTAATGCCTACCGATTTGACTCGAAAAACGTAATTCAAAATCTCTTAAAGTCTCGAGCAGTGTATGCCCATGGACATGATTGTTTATTTTTTCGGAAAAACGGTTTCAAATGTTGTATAATTAATATAAATTAATTTTATAAATTTTTCAAAATTGATTTTGGTCAATTTAGAAGTTAAATTCAAATTATAGAAATGAAAAAAAAAACTGAAAAAAAAGACAACCGAGCCTGCCCAGCCTGCTAAGGTCCAAGGCGCGCGTGAGAGCTTACTCCCAGGCCTTGTTTCGGCTCGTGCAAAGGTGCGGTAGCAGTGCCCCTCCAAAAGAAATGGTGGCCCGTCCGACCATGGCCCAGTTCCACGTAAAACTTCTAGTCAATTTACGTTTTTGCACTCCCTTGACAGGAAGGTTCCGGTGGCCTAGTGGTGCCTGCCTCTTCGGGAGAGCCGGTGGGTGCGGGTTCGAAACCTGCTGGAGGCATTTTTTGCTTCTTTTCTTCCTAATTAAGCGGGACATGTTGGTGGGATCCCATGTGTAGCAGGACACGTTGGCAGGATGAGGTCCCCACATGTTAGGACCCTTGGTCCAGGATGTTGTGGGTCTCACCTGTCATGGGTATGTGTGACATGTGGGGTTGCAGAAGTGGCACGTAAGCTACATGTAGGCAAAAACAGAAATGCCACGTAGACGAAATGACGATGTGGCCATCTAGTAGACACGACACATAGGCGGATTGACAAAAACAGAAATGCCACGTAGGCGAAACAATAAGAAAAAAATCTAATCGTTCATGACGATTCCGAATTATAAAATTACGACGTTTTTAACCAAATCGTCGTGAAAATTGTGGGTTTTCACACCCTCTAACGGCTTACGACGATATGGCACAAAATCGTCATAACTTTATGACGATTTCATATATCGTTATTGCGAGAACGTCATGTATCAACACATTTCTTGTAGTGCACTATAAAAAGGGGTCTTCTTCTACCTTTAGAACGTGTCACGTGAAACTTCTCTCTCTACCAATTGTGACCACCTCAAAACTCATTGATCTCCCCAAATACTCAACCAAACCTCTTGATCTCTTGAGATTTGGAGGAGAGCCACTAAATCTACAACTCCACCAAACCGATTGGTCACCACCCCACTAATCCCTTGGGGATCTTGAAGTTCTTGGTTCATTGGAAGCTAGAATCTTGTTGCTCTTAGTTCATTGGAGTTTGGAACCTTGTTGGTGTCCCCGAAGTTTTGGGAGCTCGTGGATCTTGTTGCTCGGAGACTTGGAGGATTCTGTGGTTTTGTGAGGACGCTGCAAGTTGTGGAGTGTGCCTCATCCTTTTAAATGTTCTAGTTGTCAAGCTCAACAGCAACATAGTGATTTGTGCCCCATCCACTTTGGTGGTTGGATACAAAGGAGATACGGTGTGTCATTTGAAGGCTACTCGGTGTTCCACTTTGGTGGCACCGCACCGCTCCAACGGAGATTAGCTTCCATTGGGAAGTGAACTTCGGGATAAATCTTGGTGTCATTGTGTTCAGTCATTCCTCAACTTACCTTTACTTATTGCTATGAGCAAGTTTCTTAAATATCTTGTGCTATTATTATTTGTTCATCATATATGATTGTTCACCTAGTTGCATAATCTAGACAATCTATATTTGGGCAATAATCTTAATCGAAAAATAAGTAAAATTTGTAGTCAACCCTCTAGATAATTCAGCAGTTCTAGCTTAGTAACTTACACATGGGACATGCTTTCAGAGGAATTCCATTACTTTTGGTTGTCTACATTGCATCAGACCAAAAAAAACGTCGAGTGTTTTTTTACCTACATAAGGATGTTCCCGACTCCTCTTCTAATTATAGTGACATTAGCACAACACCTACAATTTACAATTGATGACATTAGAACTAAATAGAAAATACACACTACTAATATGGTACTTCTTTGTTACTGAAAGTAAGGCCTACAAGTTTTTTCAAATGCAAAACAATGTAAAGTTTGACCAAGTTTCTAGAATAAAAAAATAAACAGCTAAAATGCTATATGGTTATGATGTTTGAAAATATATTTCCGGATGTATGTAATATTATTAATTTGGTATTGTACATATTAGTGGTTATTTCTAAAAATATTGGTAAAACTTTACATGTTTTTTACTTACAAAATTTGTAGACCTTACTTTCAGGAACGAGTATTTATATATTTACCAAAATTACATACTTGTTAAGTTGTTGAAACGTCACTACATTAGGGGTCCATATATACAACACAAATCCAAAAACCACCATTACAGGTCAAACTAGTCATTACTATTATACCCTTGATTTAGAAACTACGACAAGTTTAAACATCATCATTATATGGTTTAATACCCCCAATTCAAACAACAACATAATTACGTAGCCTTACTATCATGAGTAGAGACAGGGTGACATTTAAGGTTTCAACCTTCTCTACGGAGTCATTGGTGTCGTAGAGACTTACCTTCGTCATCAACTCGCATTTGACCTTGAAGACAAAGAAATCCTTCTTATTGAGGCCATGGAACTCTATAAACCGACCAATTCTTAGGCGAGCACCCCGAGAAATCTCCTAAGGCGTACTTACCATGAGCAACAAGCATACATGTAGAACTTGAAGGTCCTAAAAATTAGTCCCTTTGGCATCGGCTTGCATGCATTTGACAGGAGAATCAAGCCGATTTTTTGTCTCTCTCTCTGTCTACGTAATCTCTAAACCCGATAACCCCAATCAATATTTGGCATTAATGACTCGACTAAGTTCGCTATTCTCTTCATCATTCATCAGTTGCTCCCACATCAATCATAAGGTAAACATAAACATCTTTTGCATAATATCATTATGCAAATCACAACTGTAAGCATACCTACAAGATGAAGGATGGATTTAATTAAGAAAAACGCTAACCATAGTCCCCATCATAAAAGGTCATGGCCTAGGCATGGTTTAATATTTTGTTTACATCTTATTATTTCCAAGTGACAAAGATTCATGACATTAGAGAATTTTAAAAAAGATTGGGGCAGATTTGAAATTTGTCCTTAAATTATTTTCTTAAAAAAAGAGATGATATGGGTTCATACTCCCAACATGACAAACAACCTATGTCCTCCACTACTTACTACAGACAAGTTCATACTAAAACCATGACATACTTCTTATTGAAGTGCAATGTCCCGGGTTAATTGAAATACGACCTAAAGTTTCGATTGAGATTATATTTTCTCGCCCACAACGGAAAATTGTTTATTTCACGAAATTCGTCTAAAGTCCGACTACCTCTTCCTTGGGATTAGGCGAAGTAAAGCAGGAGTTTACATAACTTTTATTACTACTACCGGTAATGATTATGCTGAAAGTTAAGCCTAACCTGTCTGGAAGGCAGAATAATTAACCCGGATTCCTAGCACTGCCAGAAGATCATCAGTGGATATATACGCCCGGCTCTTGAGATCATCCAAGAGTTAACTAAACGTGGTTTGTTAGATTCCGCATAACTTTACCAGGGAATGGGAATGGGATGACACCCTGACAGTAACAGAACAAAGCTAAATATATGTTCTAAGCAGGACATATAGTTGAAGATCGAGTAGTGCTATCAATTAAGAAAGGAAAAGAATAGAGGGGAGATGATCTGTCTGATCTGTAGTACGGCATAGTATATCTCAACCTATCCTCTCATGTCAAACAAAGAAAAACCAGCCGTGTACAACAACTCCCGTCTCTTCAGGCTTTCAGCTGCAATGCTTATTATCCTAACCAGTAGTATCTCCGCTAAAAGAAAAATAAATAAATAAGATGAGTGCTAATTTATTCGGTTCCCAACATGATGATGCACTGCTCAGGGTGGCTAGCTACTGATAGAATACTTAGGAAATCCGTAGGTGGATTGTTGCGTCCGTGGGAAGGAGACGGCCGGCCGGTCGCTCTTGGTGCCCGATCTTGAAAAGTTGAAGCAGCGTCGCCGTACGTCACGGCGATTCGGTGACTGCAACGCGTGCGGCGGCTCGACACTACTAGGTACCACGAAGAAGAGGAAATAATGATCACACCAAACACATTCATTCCTCGATCGGTCACCGTCGACCGAGACTCGCCATGCCTACGCGAGGTCAAATACTAGCAGCATTGCATGATCGTTTCGCACGATTCGCCGCGCGGGCACAGTTTTGACGTGATAGACGTGCCTGAAGTGAAGCCAGCTAATCCATTTTTTTCTTTTCTTTTGAATGATCAAGCCGGATAATTCATCGATCGGTCAGCTCTATCTTTTTTTTTTTTTGATTCATCGATCGGTCAGCTCTATCTGGAGCAGCTAGCGCGCGCTATATCGCTTTTAATTTGGTGATGCGGCGACCGGTGGTGGTGGCTTTGGTTGGTTTGGTGATGATGTGATGTGCACGTACGTTAACCAGGGTGCGTGACACGCATCGTTGGATCGATCGACCGGGTCCTTGCCACGATAGGGAGCAGGGGAGAGAGCGACGGAGCACTGGAATTTGTTCTTGCATGTTGCACGTTACGATCCATCTCTCTGCCCAGCCCAGGAGCGGTTTCCTGGCGTGCGATCAAATCGCTTTCCTCTTGTTGCATCCAGACCGTGTGCTATGTGATCGCCTCTTGCCGATTCGATCGCGACCACCGTGCATGCGTCTGTCCTCGCCAGCTTTTCGCACGGACGTCAGGCCCCCACGCTCACCAGCTCTATTTGTCGGTCACGCACTCCACCGCCGTCACAGACGAGATGATGCCACACCACGCATCACGGGCACCGGCACCGCTGCCTGCGCTTGCCGCCAGAATTTTTGTCTCGCCGAAGAGCGGAGCCTACTTGATGGCCCGAAACAACAATCAACCGGGCTACACCAAGCCAGGCCCAAATACCTCCTCTCTCCAATGCTCCGCCCATCTCGAACCGCCCTAGGGCCTGAGCAGGGACGGGCCGACAAAATACCAGGCCCCGTGCGGAACTCTAAAATAGGCCTTACCTCAGTGTTCAACTTACGGTTACATAATGTTATTGCAACATCATCATTCTTCTAGTGTTCTTTGATATAACTTTGCTATTCAAATTTCAAAAAAAAAAAAAAACTTTGCTATTCAAGTTAACATCAAACACGGTCTTTCTCTATCTGCAACGCGGTCAACTCCGCCCTGTCGACCCGGCGTGCCGCGGGGTGTCCCCCGACCGCGCCTTCAATGCAGGGCGGCCGCGCTGGCATCCTCCGCGTCCAGGGCATTAATGGCGCCGTGTCTTCACGGCCTCGCAAGACCGTCCGCTTCACCGACCCTGCGCCCCGCATTCAAGCCGCTGCAACGCCCTCACCTCCTCCGCGCCTTCATGCCGAGTCGCGTCGACGTCCCATCCCGTCCTCCCGGCGCCGCAGGACTCGAGGCGCACGCCGCCTGCCACCCCGTGGATACCGGTGCTCTCCTGCCGCGCTCGTAATTATGCCCGCCGTACAGCGCGTCTCGTCGAGTATTCAAGGCCGAGCCGGGCTGCTCCTCCTCGCCACGACAGAACCCGCCCGCCTGCGCACCCTTCCTCCTCGCCTAACTCCTCCTTCGTCCGCTGCCACCGCTGCCAGGCGCGAGGGCACCGGGCCGTCGACTGCCGCGACCCGCTCCGGTGCGCCACTTGCCGTCGCTGGGGCCACGGGGCTAGGGACTGCGCCGGTTTCCATCGACGCCACCCCGCGCCCTCCTCCGCTCGCCCGCAGCAGACAACGGCTGCCAGGAGCCTGCCCGTTCGCCCACCTGCACCCCCTCCGGCCATGAACTTCCCGGGCATGGACTTCCTCGAAGACCCAGTCACCGCGGGGATGGACTACCTCGGCGCCCCGACGACGCGCCCCGAAGCGGACTACATCACCATGGCGACGTCCTTCGACCTCGACTCCGCGCGCCTCGACTCGGAACGCACCGCGGTGGTGGTCTGGGTCCTCACCCCGCCGCGGGGCACGGACCGCACCACGGTGGAGTCGGCCTTCCGGAAGGAGTTTCAGCTGTCCGCCGCCCAGCTTTCCGTGAGCAAGCACTTCCCGGAGCACTACCTGGTGAAATTCGAGTCTGCCGAGCTACAGAAGACCGTCATGGATACGAAGAGGGCGTGCTTCAAGCGCCACGGCCTCGACATCCATTACCGTTCGTGGCGATGCGTCGCCCACGCCTATGGGGCAATTCTACACTTCCGTGTCCATCTGCACGTGGAGGGGCTGCCTCTCTTTGCCTGGCGCCCCCACATCATCGACAAGGTCGTCGGACGCCGCTTTGCTATTCAGCGCCTAGACTCCGGCTTCGCCACCATGGAAGACACCGCCTCTTTCGGCTTGTGGGCGTGGACCGCTGACCCGCATCTCATCCCCAAGGTCATGTGGTGCACTTTCGCCAACAAAGCTTCCGGCGGCGTCTCCTCGCTTGTCCGCGTCTCTGAAGACCGGCCGGACCAGTGGAAGCGCGGCATGACCTTCAAGGTGCTCCTCCACCTCGAGAGGATCCAGGACTACTCCAACGCTCCGCAGCTCGACGGCGACGCGCCCATCTCCAACTTCAAGGCCTCCACGCGCCTACTGCCAGAATGGTCCTATGGGATGGTCGACGGCACGGTTGCGGGCTCGAGCAGTGTGCTCCCGGCCCCCATCCCCCTTCTTGGCAGGGAGCACGTCGAACGCCACCGTCGCTCCAAGAGCAGGAGGCACGGCGACAATGACACCGCGGAGTCTTGCGGTGACGACGACACGCGGCGGGGCGATCGGCGCCGTTCCAAAGGCAAGCAGCGCAGGAGCCGCTCTCGGCGGGACAGCCGCTGCGACGACCGCTCCCCAAGCCGCAAGCGCAGCGACGACGAGGACGACGACGGCGCTCCGCGCGGTGGCAACTCGCGCCGCAGCCATTCCCGCCGCCCGACGCAGGGGCGCTCCGCCCACTCTTCCACCAGGCGCGATAATCGCGTCCGCGAGCGCTCGCCTAGACGCCGCTCTCCTAGCCGCGGGCACGGGCAGCGCCGCCAGCTCGACGCGGCCTCCCCTTCTCAGAGCCCCGCCTTGCCGCCTCTTGTCCTCGACGCCCTACCCGCTCCGACGGCAGCGCCTGCTCCCAACGCCGACCAGCTCATGGCACAGCTACAGGAGCTCATGTTGTCGGGTTTGGCCGAGGCTCGCGCGGTGATGCCATCCTTCCTTGGCGTAGTCATGCCGCGGACTGCACTGCGCTCCCCCACACCGCCTCCGGCATCTCCGTTCGGCCTTCTGTGCCGTGACTGGCTTCGCGGTATCAGAGAGTCACCGCCGGGCTTCACCTCCATGTCATCGCGCCTCGCTTCGCCCCTGCTCGAGTCCGGCGTGCCCTTCCTGTCGGACGCCGCTGCCCACACCGCCCTTGACGTGCACCTGAGCTGAGCGCCTGGGGCTTGGTGGACGCTCCGGCTGCTGCCGTGGCCGTCGCTGCTCTCCCGGCGCCTTCCGACGACGCGGTGCTCGCCTCCTGGGAAGACGATGTGGGGGATGAACCCTGGTCCGACTCCGGCGCCCTGCTCGCCTCGCCTACACGCCCCGCCGCGCCTTGCTCTCCGGGGATTCAGGACCTGGACGGCGATGCGGCCTCTCTGGCTGTTGCCGTGGCCACGGCGCCACTGTCCCCCTTGCTGCTCCTGGGCGTCTTGGAGGATGAGGCCGCTGGCCTTGGGTCTATCGAGGACATGTTCGACCGCCCGGCCCCCCCCCCATCCTGGCGCGCCCGGACGCCTCTTCCGACAATGCCGTCGTCACTGGTCCTTCAACTCGTTGCCGCAACATCCGTCTACAAGCTAAGCCCCAAATTCCGGCTATGGACAAAGCGGTCTATGTGCTCCACAAGCGTATGGGCATCAGCGTCGACGACACTCCGGCCGAGCTAGCTAGGAAGGAGTTTGTCGCCAGTTTCGCAACGCCGCTTCCCGCGGCGAAGCTAGAGGCTCTCTGCGCCCTGTTCAAGCTGGATGTGCCAGCCTGTGTGCTCGTTGAGGACGCCCTCATTGCTATGGAGGGTGTTGCGGGCGTGGAACTCTCCACCGCCACTGCCATTGCCCAGGAGGCCGCGGCCTGACTCTCTGCTCTTCCACGCCCAGTCTACGCTTGTCGCCTGTATCATCGTTATGTCGCTTAGAATCTTCCCTACGCTTCAGCCTCTCAGGGGTGGGCTTGTCACCCCAAAAACTGCACTGCATCGTCACCACCGTCCCGGCTAATGTACTACGATTATCTCCGCTTTACTTCACTGTGCCTGTCTCGCCCTTTGTCAAAGTCGACGTCGACGTCGTCATAGTTGTTGCAGCTCATCTTTTCGCGGGCCCTCGGCGCCCATGTTCAAGATACATGCACTCTCACAAGCTCCACGTCGTCTTGCTCGTCACGATAGGCTTACGCGCCTCCCTCTGCGATCTCGCCAACTCCATCGACGCCTTGGTAACTCTCCACTATGGTAGGCCCAATCATCGATATCGCCTGCTGGAACCCTCGGGGTCTCAACGACCAGGCAAGAAAAGACACGCTCACGCCTTCCTCGCCAACACCTCCTGCCACATTGCTTGCCTCTAGGAGACTAAGATGGACTTTGTGGATGATCAAACCGCGGCTTTTCTGGGAGGCCATTGCTTGCTCTCTTTTGCCCAACGTCCGGCTTTGGGCACCAGGGGTGGTATTCTGCTGCTTTGGAATGACGACTCCATCAACATGGCACATTCACATCGGAGACCACCTCATCTCGGTTGATGTCTGCATCAAGGCTTGTGACACCTCCTTCCACCTCACGACTGTTTATGGGCCCTCCTCGAATGTCCACAAGCGTGAATTCCTCGACGAAATGATTGCTGTTGCCCCAACTGCTGGCGTGAAATGGCTTATTATGGGAGACTTCAACCTGATCTACCAGGCCGCCGATAAGAACAACGGGAACTTAAACCTTCGCCTCATGGGCCAATTTCGCCACGCTCTCAACTCCTGTGGTCTCAAGGAGATCAAGCTGCAAAACCGGAACTACACTTGGAGCAACGAGCGCGAGAACCCTACCTTGGTTAAGCTTGACCGTGCTTTCTGCAATATGGAGTGGGATATAGCCTTCGACTCGCACCTCATGCACGCCTTGTCATCTTCACTCTTAGACCATTGCCCTCTCCTGTTGTCTAATCATAGCGGTCCGCACAGGCCCAAATCCTTTCGGTTTGAAAACTTCTGGACCAAGATGCCTGGATTCCTTGAGACCGTGCAACAGGTTTGGGACGAGCCCACGACTCACGCTCAGTCGATTCACATCCTCAACCACCGACTCAAAGACACTGCTAAGCGCCTACGCTCGTGGAGTAAGGGTATGTTCTCCGATCACAAGCTCCAGCTGCTCATGGCCTTGGACGTTATCCTGCAGCTTGACATTGCCCAAGAATGTAGGGCCCTCTCCGCTACCTAAAGGATCTTGCGCGCTGATTTGAAGAAAAAGGTCATGGGGCTCTCTGTCCTAGAGCGCTCCTGCAAGCGACAAGCTTCTAGGATCACCTACCTGCGCGAGGGTGACGCTAACACCAAATTCTTCCACCTTCGGATCAACTCTAGGCGGAGGAAGAAACACATTCAGCGGCTCAAGAATAACGATGGCTGGGTAACCAACCACTTCGATAAGGAGAATCTCATTCATTCTCACTTCTCCGACGTGTTGGGGCGTCCGCCGACTAGAACGCTGGATTTCAACTGGGAGGTCATCAATCCCGTTGTGGAAGACCTGGATGATCTTGGCCTTCCCTTCTCGGAGCTCGAGGTTAAGGCAGCCATTGATGGCTTGCCGTCTGACAAGGCGCCAGGTCCTGATGGCTACACTATTGCCATCTTCAGAGCCTGCTGGTCCATTGTTAAAGATGATCTCCTACGCGTCGTCAACGAGTTCTCTGAGCTGGCCACCCCAAACTTTCATCTGATCAATACAGCGAACACTGTGCTTCTCCCGAAGAAAGAGGGTGCAGACTGCATCTCGGACTACAGGCCTATCAGCTTGATCCACATTTTTCACAAGATCATCGCCAAAGCTATGGCTAGCCGACTGGGCCCTAAGATGGACACCATCATTTCCCATAGCCAGAGCGCCTTTATCAAGAAGCGTAGCATCCACGACAACTTCATGTTTGTCCGCGGCACTGCGCGGCGCCTGCACCGCTCCCACACTCCTGCCCTGCTCATCAAGCTTGACATCGCTAAAGCTTTTGATTCGGTCAGATAAGACTACATCTTGGATGTTATGCAACGCATGGGCTTCCCGCAACGTTGGCGGGCAATGGTGTCCACTCTTTTCTCCTCTGCCACTTCCAAGGTCTTGCTCAATGGCATTCCTGGGGATACTATTCGACATGGAAGGGGGCTGCGACAAGGCGATCCGCTTTCTCCGCTGTTATTCGACATTGCGATCGACCCTCTTCAAAGACTGCTTGAGGTGGCCACTTCCTCTGGCCTTCTCCATCAGCTTCCCGGCCGCACTGCCGCCCCGTGGATTTCCCTGTACGCTAATGATGCTGCTATTTTCCTGGCTCCCTTTGCCGAAGACGTCGCCAACCTGGCATCAACCCTCCGTAACTTTGGTGAAGTCAATGTCCTGGCCACTAACATCTCCAAGAGCTCTGTCGCGCCAATCCGTTGCGAGGGCATCGACCTCACGGACACTCTGGCCAACTTCCCTGTGGATACTGTCACTTTCCCTCTCAAGTACCTCGGCCTCCCGCTCTCTCTCGGCAGGCTTAAGCGCTCCGACCTCCAGCCTTACATCGACAAAGTGGATTCAAGGTTGAATCCGTGGGCTCGAAAACTCATCAACCGTGTTGGCTGTGAGGCGCTTGTCAAGTCGGTTCTCACTTTTATGCCCATTTTTCTCTTGACGGCAATAAAAGTGGGCAAGTCCACTATAAAGGCGATTGACAAGCTCAGGCGGGGAATGCTTTGGGATTGCAGCAACTCTGTCTCTGGTGGTAAATGCAAGGTGAACTGGGCCAAGACTTGCCGCCCTAAGGACCTCGGGGGCCTCGGAATCCTGGACCTCGACAGATTTGCCAGGGCTTTGAGGCTTCGCTGGCTCTGGAACGAATGGAAGGCACCGGACAAGCCTTGGGTTGGGTTGGAGACCCCGAATGATGCTTCTGACAGATCACTTTTCGGTGCAGCAACCTCGGTCTCCCTTGGGGACGGGATGAAGGCTTCCTTCTGGTCATCCTCCTGGCTTCATAGCTCCATGCCTCGTTCGGTGGCCCCCCCTCATTTTCGCCGCCTCCAGGCGAAAAAACAGAACTGTCCACGACGCCTTGCTCGACCATAAGTAGATCAACGACATCAACATGGAGGCCTTCACCGTCGAGCACATCTCCCAATTTGTCAGCCTCTGGGAGGAGGTTCGGGCGCTCACTCTTACGCCTGGGACGGAGGATGAGATCTCCTGGACGCTCTCTAGCAATGGAGCCTACTCTGCGGGTTCGGCGTATCGGGTGCAGTTCGCAGGGTCCAGCCCTTGCTCCTTCAAGAATGTTGTCTGGAAACCCTGGGCCCCGCCTAAATGTCGTTTCTTCTCCTGGCTGGCCGTGCAAAATCGCCTTTGGACCTCGGATCGCCTCGCCATTAGAGGTTGGCCCCATCAGCCTGTTTGCAAATTGTGCAACTGCCTCCCCGAGACCGCTAGGCACATTTTCTTCGAGTGTCGCTTCTCAAAGAGGATTTGGACGGCCGCAGCTCCCTGGCTCTCTTGCCCCTCTCTGATGCAGTGCCTGGGGCAAGATCGCCCAACCACTCTACAGTATTGGCAGGCCATTTCGGTTACTCCTTGTTCCTCGCCCTTGGGTCTCAAGACGGCGGTCATCCTCATTACTTGGGAGATCTGGAAGGAACGCAACGCTAGGGTCTTCAACAACAAATTCACTCGCCCTTTTGAGTTGATGCAGAAGATTAAAGACGAGGGACGGTGCTGGATCCGCGCCGGTGCGAAAAAATTTGATGTGCTTGTGGACGGATAGTCTCTTCCTGTTGTCATCTTTTTTTTTCCTTTTTTGATGGCTTAGGCCCACCATGTTTGCTTTTTCTATATCAATATAAACGGCAAACCTTTTGCCGCGTTACCTTTCAAAAAAATTGTCATCAACTAATTGTCAGAAGATACTTGATTCTTTTATACTGTTCATGGACCCTCTTTGAGATTGAATTAAATTTTGTTCTTTCCTTTCTATTGTGGACACCGGATTGATGCTCTCTCGTGACCTCTGTAAAAATTGAATGGGATTGTAGTAAAAAAGATCGCACACACCTGGTTGAATATAATTCGCAAGATCATAAACAGAGCCCTCGCATGAGAAGTCGCACCTAGCTGAAAGATCATCTTCCATTTTGATAACAACACAACTTAAGGACTAATAATTGTTTAAGTATATGCAGGGTCCATTTGTACCACTCGTGTAGTGCCCGATATTCCCTATACTATCCTTAGGGCATCGCGATAATTCTCCAACAGAAAAGAGCTCTCAAGACCAAGCCTGGGAAGCAGTTTTTCCAAGTGACGGTAGTAACGGTGAAACCACCGGTAGTACCGCCCCCTGGTGTTTCCCAGCACAGCCCCAGGCAGGGACACCCGGTGGTACCTCCGCCAAAATTCCCTTTGGGTGGCATACGGCGGAACCTTCAGCGGAGGCCACCAGTGGTACCAGTGGGCGGAACCTCCGGTGTTCCCACCGGTACCTCCGCCCCTTCAACAGGCCTACAGCGAGCGGATGGCCACCGGTGGAGCTACTTGTGGTGGTTTCGCTAAAATGACGTTCGGGTGCCATATCGCGGAGGCTAGGGCGGAACCCACCAGTAGTACCGGTGGGCGGTACCTCCGGCAGAGCCACCGATACCTCCGGGCCAGAGGAACCAGCTAAGAAGAAAAGGAGCCGCACGGGCTCCAGATAAGAAGACCACTGGTAGTACCGGTCGAAACACCGGACCTACGGTGCTGCGTGGAACTGCCCAACGACCAGATTTAGGGAAGGGGTATTTAAATCCCTTCCCCTATGATGCGTGTGAACACACGTTCGTTGGGAGACCCCCAAGAGGAAGGTATGAAGAGTACAACAACAAGTTTCCCTCAGAACGAAACCAAAGTTGAATCGACCAGTAGGAGAAAGAAGCAACTTCTGAAGGTTGATGCAGCTGAGGTGGTAGGGCGCACTACCGGTTCAGAAGCAACATGGAACCTACACAACACAATCAAATCACTTTGCCCCCAACGAAGCAGTGAGGCTCTCGATCTCACCGGTTTTGCCGAAAACAAAGAGGTTACACGTATGGTGTGGAAAACAGTAGGAAAACAGTATGAAGCTAATAGTAGCAGTATGAAAATAGTGATTGCAGTGGTTGTATTACCAGTATGAGGAAAATTGACCGGGGTCCACAGTTCACTAGTAGTTTCTCTCTATAGAAGATAAATAACATGTGTGGTGAACAAATTACAACTGGGCAACTGAAAGATATAAAGGCTGCACCGTAGTGCATATGCATGACATGATGATTACTATGTGATTCATGCAGGCATTGCAACAAAATACGTAGACCGTTATCCAACTGCATCTATGAATAATAATCCACCCTCAAAATGTCATACGAGCAATCCTTGGGTATTAAATTGTAAGCAACAGATAATTGCATTAAGCAAAGTGTGTAATGTAAACAATGTAAACATCGTTGTTTTCTACCTAGTGGCAACAACACATCCCCCTCCAATTATGTTTATGTCACTCCAGCGTGAGTAAAAGGGAGGCATGAAACCACTATCGAGCATAAATACTCCCTCTTGGAGTCACTAGCATCTACTTGGCCAGAGCATCTAATAACAACGGAGAGCATGCAAGATCATAAATAACATACACATGAAAAGAACATGATAGATTGATAATCAAGAGACATAACATTCAATATTCATCGGATCTCAGCAAGCACAGCATGTAGCATTACAATAAGATGATCTTAATAATGTAGGGAAGCTCACAAGATCTAAACATGAGGTATAAAGAGGAGAGAACAACCATCTAGCTACTACTATGGACCCGTAGTCCAAGGATGAACTACTCACGCATCATTCCGGAGGCGGGCATGGTGGTGTAGAGCCCTCCGGTGATGATTCCCTCCTCCAGGCAGTGTGCCGGGGAGAGCTCCAGAACCCTTTCGAACTAGGGTTGACGATGATGGCGGCCTCCGGTGTTTTTCGTGGAAAAGGGCCCTGTTTTTAGGGTTAACCTCCCGAGGGGATTAAGTAGGCGAAAGGGCAACGTCGGTGGGCGTCCAAGGGGTGGGCACGCCTTCCTATGGTGTGGGGCCCCTGTGGCCCCCCTCCAGGTCTCCTCCGGACTCTGTGCGCGATAGATTTCTAAAACCCCCGGTTTTTAAATCGTCCAATTCCGAGAATATTTCCAGAACAAATTTTCTGAAACAAAAAACAACAGAAAACATGAACTGGCTCTGTGGCATCTTGTCAATATGTTAATCCCAGAAAATCAATACAAATGACATAAAGTGTATAGCAAACATGTAGCAAATAACATGAAAACAACATGGAACATCAGAAATGATGGATACGATTATGACGTATCAACATCTCCAAGCTTAGTTTCTACTCGTCCTCGAGTAGGTAAACGACAAAACAAATAATTTCTTAGGTGACATCAAGGAGTAACAAAATGAAAAGAAAGAGAAGATGATGTGTCTGATTTATACTACCTCCGCTGCAATATCTAAGACGTTGTACCTACTTCGCAATGATAACTAGGTGTGGACATAAATGAGTGAACCTACACACTAATTCATGTCTATATACATATAGATACATATGAATGTGGGCAAATGCTAGAACATCTTATAGTATGGAACGGAGGGAGTAAAAAAGTATATATTCATGGAGCGGTTCTTCATATACCTCAATCTACCCTCTCAAGCAGAGAAACACAGCCGTACGTACACAACAACTCCTGTCTTTTCAACTGCAACGTGGTATTATGCTAACCAGTGTCGATCCATGAATAACCGGTTTATTCGGTTTGCAAAATGATGCTGCACTATTCAGGGTGGCTGCTGACAATTAGTATTCCCTCCGTCTCAAATTAATTGTCTCAAATGTTAAGCAAAAATAGATGTATCTAACACTAAAATATGTCTAGATACAAAAAAACTTGAGAAACCCACAGATACATTGTTGCGTGCGTCCGAAGAAGACGGCTGGCCGCTCTGCTTTTTGCCAAATCTTGACGAGTTCAAGAAGCGTCGCCCTCACGGCGATTCGGTGACTGCAATGTGTGCGGCGGGTCGACGGGCCAAAGAGAGAATAATGATCACATTAAACACATTCATTCCTCTTTTCACAACACGTACGGCGAGGTCAAATACTAAGACTAGTTATAGTGGTGGTATTTTAGGTACTATCATATAACTTGGTCCCACAAAAAATCTGATATGGCATGTAATTAAGGAAGAAAGAAGATTAGAGTAGTAACATAGATAGATACCGTATCATGACATGCAAAACTAAGAAAATTAATGACAAATAAATCGTGTACACACATTTGTATTGAGATTCTACAAAATACTTAATAAATAAAGTACTACATAATACTATGCACTATAGAGATAGTATCATATACCGATATCATGTGTATGTTACTCACCACTATGACCATTCTAACAGCATTACAGGAGTTAAAAAAAATTTCTCGCGTACCCCTTCGGCTCCCTGGCGACTCGCAAGGCGATCGCTCGGGGCGACTAGGGTTTCGAGGAGAGACGACTGTGCTCGTTGAGATCTGATCGGCGAGGCGAGTTGGGATCGCGTCCTGCATGGCATCGGCAGGAGGGACGGCGGCAGGGAAGGAGAAGAACCCGCTCAGGTCAGCGGGAGATCCATTGGTGGATGCGATGGGAAAGCTTGACCTAACGGAGGAGGAAGCTACGCCATTGATGCTGGATGATTTGGAGGATGGGACTCAGGAGAAGTGGGCGTTGGCGGGGAAGATTCTTGCCCGTACCACGTTTCATATTCAGACCATATCCAGTGCTTTGCGCCCGGCTTGGGGAAACCCTAGGGGTTTGTTCTTCAGATCAGTTGGGGAGAATCTGTTCATTGCTGAATTCGAGTGCCAACGTGATCGTGATAGAGTTTGGGAAGGTTCTCCGTGGCATGTGAGCCGGAACGCTGTCATCTTGGAGAAATTCGTGGACCACATGAGACCTTCTGAGCTTCTGTTTGATAAGCTACAAATTTGGGTGTGAATTCTGAATTTGCCCTTCCACCTCACCAAAGGGAACTGGGGGAAGGAAGTGGCCAAGATGATTGATCAGCACGCCCATTCGGTGCAGATTGATCCGGTTGGAGGGTTCTTACGAGCTCGAGTTTCCATCGATGTTCACAAACCTCTTCGGAGGGGGCTTTTGATTGACTCGGCAAAGAGAAAGAGCAGAGACTGGTATGAGATTCAGTATGAGCATATACCCAATTTCTGCTTCTCGTGTGGTTGTCTTGGCCACGCAGACTTGTTATGTACCACCCCAAGCAGTAGAGGGGAGGATGGAGAACTACCGTTCAAGGCGACATTGAGAGCGCCGGATGAGAGGAGGAAGGGGACGTCTAATGAGAATATATCCAGAGACCATGCTGCGTCCCAATTCAGCAAGAAGAACACGTCTACGGCGAGCTCGGTTCCAGACAAACAGGCAGAGGTTACCTCGCCTTTTAAGAAGCATCAACAGAATAATAAGAGGAAAGCGGGGCCGCAGAAGCAGGTGTACCGACAGCTCGAGACCAACGAGCTGGTACCGGATACGAATACTGAGGTGAATGCGCTTGTGGTTTACCAGCAGCCAAGGGAGGAGGAGAAACTTGCAGCTGTGGGGGTTTTAGATAATGAACCGATGGCGAAGAAGACCAAGTCTACACCATCCAACTCTGATTCGGCAGTGTCTGCATCGCAGCACTGCCCGGATCAATGATTTGCGCCAGTTGGAACTCACGGGGGCTTGGGAACCCTCGTGTAGTTCGTGAGCTTCATAGTTTTGTGAGGCAGGAAGGTCCCGCCCTTCTCTTCGTGATGGAGACAAAAATCAGTGCTAACCGAGTGAAGGAGCTTCAGAGATTGTTGGGTTTCGCAGGATGTTTCGCGGTGGACAGCGATGGATTGAGTGGTGGGGTTGCCCTATTCTGGTCCAATGATGTCACTGTTGATTTGTTGAATTTTGGCAGAGCATATATCGATGTGCTAGTGCGCAAAGTGGATGATCCACAAGTGGAGTGGAGACTGACGGGGTTCTATGGTGCTCCGAAAGTGCAAGATAGGGCACATAGCTGGAGGTTTATGAGAACTCTTCATGCAGTCCGTCAGTCCGCGTGGTTGTGTCTTGGAGATTTTAATGAAACAATGTTCGGCTCCGAACACTTCAGTCATCATCCGCGGCCTGAATGGCAGATGAGAGCGTTTCGTGACGCGATAGCAGACTGTTCCCTCCAGGATCTTGACTGGTCGGGGGTGGACTATACTTGGGATAACAGACAAAGTGGTCAGGCAAATGTTAAAGCACGTCTTGATAGAGCCCTGGTGAATGATGGTCTGCTCCATATATTCGATGAGAGCAGAGTACGGCATGTCAGTGCTACGGAATCGGACCATTGTTTCGTGTTGGTGGAGCTAGGTGCCAGGCAGCAGGGTACGGGTCACCGACAGTTTCGTTATGAAAACATTTGGCAGTCTCATGTGGACTATGATGATCTTGTTAAAAACGCTTGGAGAAAAGCACATAGTGGACATGGTCTTGCTGGTATTTCGCATACATTGAGCCAGATGCAATGCGAGCTGAGTTCATGGGGGGCAAGAGAGTTTGGGTCCCTCGCTAGAAGAGTTAGAAAGTTGAAAACAAAACTAGAGAAATTACGTTCTCGTTCGATTGGACATGGACCAACGGACGAGGAGAGGGCTACAGTGGATCAGTTAAGAGAGGCATTGCGCCTCGAGGAGATTTGGTTTCGGCAACGATCACGTATTCGTTGGCTGAGGGAGGGAGACCGCAATACCGCGTACTTCCATGCGCAGGCGGCAGAACGGAGGAGAGTCAACCGTATCTCGGACCTTAAGAGACGGGATGGTTCTCTTTGTGACAGCCCCGAGGAAGACAAGGATGAGGTGCAGTCATTTTATACTGAACTATATACTTCACAGGGGTTTCACAATATGGATGCTCTCATTGAGCATGTTCCAAGTAAGGTCTCGGCTGATATAAATGAGGAGTTAACGAAACCTTACGTTGAAGGAGAGGTTAAGAAAGCATTATTCCAAATGGCCCCGTCTAAAGCCCCGGGGGTCGATGGTTTTACAGCAGGTTTCTTTCAGCGCCACTGGAGTTTGATCCGTGATGATTTGGTGGCTGCTGTTCTGGATTTCTTGAATGGAGGTGAACTACCTGTGGGACTTAATGATACTTCTATCACTTTGATTCCGAAGGTAAAAAATCCACAGACTATTCTCCAATACCGTCCAATTTCCTTATGTCCTGTTATTTATAAAATTGCGTCCAAGGCAATTACTAATCGTCTAAGGAAGTGGATGGATATTCTTATTGGGGAAGAGCAAAGTGCCTTTGTACCGGGTCGTTTGATTACGGACAATGTTTTGGTTGCTTTTGAAAGTGTTCACGCAATGAAGAGACGGAAAAAAGGAAAGAATTTCTCGTGTGCGGTGAAACTAGATATGATGAAAGCATATGATCGGGTAGAGTGGCATTATCTGGAGGCTATTCTAGCTCGTTTGGGTTTCTCAATGGATTTTATTCGCTTGATCATGAAGTGTGTCTCCTCGGTGAGGTTTTCTGTCCGTGTCAATGGAGAGTTATTGCCATATTTTACACCATCGAGAGGACTTCGTCAAGGTGATCCCATATCCCCCTATTTGTTTCTGCTGTGCGGCGAAGGCTTAACTTCGTTACTCAATTATTTCGGAGGAAATTATATTGATAGGGGGATCAGAGTATCTTATAGGTCACCGTGGGTGAACCATCTTCTTTTTGCCGATGATACTCTTATTTTCATCAGTGCATGTGAACAGAGCGCAATTCGGTTAAATAGCATCCTCAATATTTATGCTAACTGCTCTGGACAGTGTGTTAATAAAGAGAAAAGTGTTGTTTTCTTTACACCTAATACTCCTCAACAGCGGCGGGTTCTCATGAAGCAATTGTTGGGAATTGGTGTGGAAGCGTTTAGTGAAAGATACCTTGGCTTGCCAACTGCAGCTGGTCGTATAACAAGTGGAACTTTCGATCATATTGGTGATAAGGCCAAGAGTAAAATGAATGGATGGTCGGAGAAAAATCTTGCATGCGCAGCAAGAGAGGTCCTTCTCAAGTCGGTGATACAGGCGATACCGACTTACAATATGAGCTGTTTTCGTTTTACGAAAAAGGTATGCAAAAAGTTGAGGGCTGATATGGCCAAATTCTGGTGGAGTAGCTCCCTCGACAAACGATCCTCGCATTGGGTGTCCTGGAAGAAACTTGCACTTCCGAAAGCTGAAGGTGGAATTGGTTTTCGAGACCTGGAGTGTTTTAATACTGCTCTTCTTGGAAAACACGGATGGAGATTCTTGGAGTCTCCTGATTCACTATGTGCACGGGTTATGAAAGGCCGTTATTTTCCAAATACGGATTTCATGCAGGCGACGGTGCCACGGGCGAGTTCTGCGGTATGGAGAGCGATTGTGGCTGGCCGTGATGCCTTAAATACTGGTCTTATTAAGCGAGTGGGCAACGGATCAACAATTTCGATCTGGGAAGATAAATGGATCCCAGGTGCGGTGAATTTTTCTCCTCTTTTCAAGCCTGTAGGTGTTACGGTGCAAAAAGTGGATGAACTTATTGATGCTAGTATTGGGAAGTGGCGTACTGAAGTGGTCAGGTCCTCGTTTTCACGAGTTGATGCTGATGCGATCTTGAATATCCCTCTACGGAGGGATGGTGGCGAGGATTTTTTGGCCTGGGCGTTTGAAAACTCCGGTATCTACACTGTAAAGTCGGCGTATCGTGCTCTAATGAATCAAAAAAGGGGGTCTTCTCCCGATGAAGGGGCGGTGGCAAGTTCTTCAGAACCAGATAAGCAGTTGTGGAGTACACTCTGGAAGTTGAAAGTAATGCCCAAGGTACGTGTGTTTTGGTGGCGCGCTGTGAAGGGTATATTGCCTGATGAATCTACTCTCCATTACCGTCATATAACACAATCGAGCGCATGTAAGATATGTCGCTCGGAGGAGGAAGACCTAATGCATGCGCTGATACATTGTACGCATGCAAAGCGTTTCTGGGAGGAGGCGCAGGTTTTGTTTGAATTTCGTCTGCCGAAGTTGCATCCACGAACATGGACACGTGATATTTTATGTGAGGATCGCTTCTCGATGGCAGAACGAGCAAGATTGGTATCGGTTATGTGGGCAATCTGGAATTCTCGCAACAGATGGACACATGACAAAATACCTTGGGACCCTAGGACTGCAACGAAACGGATTCATGATGATCTAGCAGTCTTAGAGATCCCGAGCTCGACTACTGTCGTGTTGCCGGGCTATGGCTGGAGACCACCAGAGGAGGGTTTTGTCAAGATCAATACTGATGGTGCTCTAAATATTGACGCATGTAATGCAGGCGGCGGTGGGGTTGCAAGATCACATTCGGCATTCTTGGGAGCTTGGTGTAAGCCCCATCTTGGGGTTACAGATCCAATGATTGCCGAGGCAGAGGCTATGCGCGATGGGGTGATCTTTGCACAACTGCGTGGTTTCTCGCAGGTTATTATGGAGTCTGACTGTCTGGAGTTGATTAATCTCTGGAATTCTCGTCACAATTCACGTTCGGTTGTGACACCTATCTTGTTAGATATTGGAGAGCTAGCTTCTACTTTTATTTCTTTCGATATAGTTCATGTTAGTAGAGCAGCAAACTTACCAGCCCATCTGTGTGCTAAGCGTGTCTGTACGCTGATGGTGACTGATAGTTGGCTTGATCTTGTACCTTCATTCCTTATCACCAGCCTTATGGCTGATGATCAAAGGAATGCTCCTTTGGAATAAAGCTCTCAAATTTCCCCGCAAAAAAAAATAACAGCATTACAGGATCATTTTTGGCTCGATTGATTCGCCGCACACAGCTCTGACGCGATAGACGCGCCTGAAGCCGGCTAATTCATCGATCGGTCAGCTCTAATCCGGAGGAGCTAGCTAGCGCTATCGCTTTCGGTGGTGCGGCGATCGGCCGTGGTGGCTCTGGTTGGTTGGCGATGCGATGTGCACCGTTCGATCCACCGATTGGGTCCTTACCAGTTGCCACGAAAGGGAGTTGAGAAAAGGTGGCCGGCCGGCGTAACACCAATGCCTGTGAGAGAGTGACGGAGCACCGGAATTTGTTCTCGCGTGCTGCACGTTGCCATCCATCGAGCTAAGCGGTTTCCAGGCATAAGATGGATCGCGTGGATGTCTTCTTCGGTAAAAGGCGTTTCTTGTCCTCCTGTTTGCTTCGCAGCTGGTACCTACTCTACGCACGCTCCACTTTTTTGTATACATGGGATCGAACTTGATTTTGTACATAAAAAACGGATCGAGCAACTCCACTTCAAATCGCTTTCCGCTCTGCATCCATATTCCAGATCGTGTGCTATGTGATCGCCGTGCCGATTCGATCGCGACCACCGCGCATGCAGGCTGCATCATCTCGCGCAGATGATGCAGCATCTCCTCGTCGCCGTGTCCTACGATCGAGACTGCAGCTTATCGCACAGACGTCAGGCCACGATCACCAGCATATCTATGTGTCGGTCGCGCGCTCCACCGACGCTAGCCCGCTACCGACGCGATGTGACGCCGCCTCGCGCGTTGCGCGAGTTGTTTGCAAGAGAGGGGCGAGGCGGCGAGTTTTTTTTTCTCTTCTTGCGGCGTGGCGACGGGACGAGTTTACTTTTTTGTGTGAGGGACGGGACGAGTTTACCCGATCGCTACCAGTGGATGGCGGTTGTGAAGGTGCACACGTCGAAAGGATTTAGTAAGTCGGCCTTCTTCGACGACATGCGTGATGTATGGTACTTGGCTCGCGACATTAGATTCCTTATCCTCGGTGCAAACCCGTTTACGGTGCAATTCCAGATGAAGATGGCGGACATTGTTGATCAGTTCGAAGAAGGGCTGACACCAGTGGGGGTAGACCTTCAGTGCGATCTCGCGAAGGAGTGTGCGCCGTCAATTCTTTGCTTGGTGGAGACTCAAATAGCATATACCCTATTTATCGCTCGTTGCGAGTCCGAGTTAGTACTCGGCCACGTACGAATTATAGGCAGTTCGGCCCATTAATTATTTCTTAAAAGAGAAAAGAAGATGGAAAGGGAATTCAAACTTGTGACCTCGGCGGCGGGGGTCATAGGGGCACAGCCACTGGGCTACAACATGTCCGTGTCAAGCTTTCTTTTTTAAGCTTTTTATGGTCTCAAATTTTCTGTTTTTTCCTCTCTTTTTTCACCGAATTTTTTTGTTCGGATTTATTTTTATTCAAATTGAAACCGTTCAAACTTTAAAATATTGAAATTTATAATTTTTTTAATTTGCAAATAATTCGAATAAAAAATATTTAAATTTAAAAATTATTCAAATATAAAAAGGTTTAGATTAAAACTTGTTCAAATTTGAGAATTGTTCGTATGTAACATTTGTTCATGTTTGAAATCATTTATATTTTAAAAATTGTTCAAACTGAAAAATTATTCAAAATTAAAAATCATTCATATTATAGAAAAATGTTGAAACATGCAGTTTTGGAAGAAAAAAAACTAGCTAGGAGGTAATGGACCGGTCCACCCGTGCCCTCCTCCAACGAAACCTCCAGTGCGGGCGGGCAAGCGTTCCCTCCCGCTCGCTTAAAGTGAGACATAGGGAATCTATCTATCTATACTTCTTATAAAGTTTTTTTCTATCTCAACATGCAAGTTATCCATATCATCCATTCTTCTAGCCAGTTAATTGTCCATGTCATCTCCACATATGCAAGTTATCCACATCATGCATTATCTTAGCCAATCAATAGTTTATGTCATTTACGATAATATTTATTAATCATTGCATGCAAGCTACACATCATCCATTTCTGAAACCATCAGATTATTCATATTTAATAATTCAAAATATACATACTATGATCAATTTAATTTTGCATATTCACTTAGAAAACATAATGTATGACATCTCTGATAAAATTTCGTTTACAATATATTATAATTTCTAAAGCGATCCCCGCAGCAACGCGCAGGGTATCCTTCTAGTTCACTAAAAAAGGGGAACCCTTCCAAAAGGACACCCCGCGTGCGCTCCGCTTGCGACAAGTGTCGTCTTCTCCTTCTTCCTAGTCTTCCAAGAGTCCTACGATCGAGACTGCAGCTTATTATTGCACGGACGTCAGGCCACGATCACCAGCATATCTATGTGTCGGTCGCGCGCTCCACCGCCGCTAGCCAGCTACCCACGCGATGCCATGCCACGTACCTGGCACCGCTGTCTCGCGCCGTGCGCGAATTGTTTGCACCGGCGCAGTGGGCGCCACGGCGCCAGCCGCCTTATCAGATCTCTCACCAAAGAGCGGGCGTGGCGACGAGTTTTATTCTCTTTTTGCGGCGTAGCGATGGGACGAGTTCACTTTCTTTTTAGGAACGGGACGAGTTTACTTTCTTTTTTGAGAATTCGCCTGCCCTTTTATTCAAATATCAAAAGCTTTCGGAATACAAACGCCCGTAGGCGGCTCACTGCAGGAAAGCCTCAAAATGCCAAACGCCCATTGGTAGAAAAAATGCCTTCTATACGCCCCCATCAGTCCCCAAACTTTGCGCACCGTGACTAAAGGGGTTTTAGTCCCGGGTCAGGAGGAAACCCGCGACAGAAGGTCATGCGTCGTGGGTTGGGAAGCGCGTGGAGACGCGTGGAGGGCTTTAATTCCGGTTGTCCTGGCCACCCGCGACTAATGATCCAGTCTGCTGGCCTCCCTGCCTTTAGTCCCGGTTGGCCTGGCCACCCGGGACTAAAGATACAAACTGCTCGCCTCCCGCGCGGCGGTTTTATTTCGCGAGCGAGAGGCAGAGGCCGGCCATTGCTACAGTGCGCACCCGAGAGTCTCTGTTTCTTCTCTTCTCTTCTCTTCTTCCTCTCTTCTTCCTCCACCAAGCATCTATGGGTTCTCAAGTTTGGAACACTCTCCGTGTGGCCACACCATGCCGCAAGAGTCTAGACGTGGCCTACACAAATATGTGCGAGAGGCTCCCCGATCTTCTTAAGCATTTGAGCAATCTCTATGATGAAGCCGATGAACAACATAAGTTCTTCGGGCTTGATTTAGAGTATACGGCGAATCAACGGGATGTTGCCGCCATCCAAATTGCCTTCAAGGAGATCGTGTTGGTCTTCCAATGGGCAAGGTAACGCACACGTACAATCGATCTCTCTTGTAGGATAGTGTTGCATTTTCGATTTGTTTGTTGCATTGGAAGAATACATGTGTTGCAACATATCTAACACGTTCTATTTTTGTTGTTGCAGTAGTTCAAAGCATTCTCCGGCCCTTGTTGATTTTCTTGTCAACAAGGGGTACGACTTCTGCAGTGTTGACATCACTCAAGACCGGCAGAAGTTGATGCGCTTGGGTATTGTGATACCTGAAGATCACTACATTGATCTTCAAGATCTTATCCATTTTGATGAGTTGTACGGTCACAAGACCGGGATGACTCCGATGGCAACCGCCTTCATCCACGCCGACTACAAAACCATGAAGTCTGGTTTCCCCTCCAAGAATCACATGCATTGGGGGAAGAACCCACTGGACCGGATCAACCTCAACTATGCAGTCATAGATGCATACGTTTCCTACGAGTTGTTCCGCATCTACTCGACGGAGCTCGAGTAGATGGTGTTTGTACCGCATCTTGCGTTCGATATATGCATGTAATGGATATATTAGTATGTAATGGATATATATTATTATGTAATGTATATTATTTCTATATTAATTCGTAGCTATATTATTTCTATATTATGTCAAACACACATTTCAAAACAAACAAACAAAAACACATCAAGAAAACAAACAAAAACACATCAAGAAAACAAAACAGAAAAACTACCGTTTCTAAATTAATCTAAGCCATGAAAACATAGATCTAGTCAATACCAAACTCATCCAGTTGGATTTACTTCAAATACATTTTTGAACTCATTCTAAAAATAATGGAAGAGCCTACTGGTCTTTTATTAAAAATGATGGTATTTTCATTTGGTTGTTGAACTTGGATCTGCAAATTTTATATGGTTTAGATTTCATATGGTTTGGTTCATGAATTTTATCAGATTTTATTTCGCATTTAGGAAACGGGAAAATGAATTAGTTTTATTTTCCTGAATTTTTTGATATATTATTTGTATTTTTAACATTTTAAATGTATTATTTTTATTTTTCTGAATATTTTGATATATTATTTGTATTTTTAAGATTTTAAAATGTATTATTTTTATTTTTCTGAATATTTTGATATATTATTTGTATTTTTAAGATTTTAAAATGAATTAGTTTTATTTTTCTGAATATTTTGATATATTAATAGTATTTTTAAGATTTTAAAATGAATTAGTTTTATTTTTCTGAATATTTTGATATATTATTTGTATTTTTTAAGATTTTAAAATGAATTAGTTTTATTTTTCTGAATATTTTGATATATTAATAGTATTTTTAAGATTTTAAAATGAATTAGTTTTATTTTTCTGAATATTTTTTAGAAATAATACAAATTAAAAAGTTAATGTTTATTTCTTTATTCAAAATTTTTAATTACATCATTACTTTTGTTTATTAAAAGATTTTTTTGATATTCAGACAATAAAGAAATGTGGCATCGACCAACATGTTAATAGGATTGATATGATATTAGTATCATATACATGCGTGCGAAACACTTGGATGCGGGACGGGATGGAACTCGGAAGTTAAGCGTGCTAGTGCTAGACTAGTGGGAGGATGGGTGACCGAGCGGGAAGTTTGACCACGAGTAAGAAATTTGACTAGAGATAATTGTAGTTAGACACTAAGCAAATAATAAAAATTCTGAAAAAAAAAGGAGTAAAAAATTGAAGTGAAAAAAAGGGAGTGAAAAAAAGGGAGTGAAAAATAATTAGAAACCCCAAATGGATTAAAGAAATAACGAAAAAGCATGTAGTCCCGGTTCGTGTGGCCAACCGGGACTAGAGGTCCCCCGCCCCCGGCGCACGCCACCCGCCCACGTGGACGGGCCTTTAGCCGCGGTTCGTAAGAGGGGGCGACTAAAGGGGGGCCTTTAGTCGCGCCTATTTAGTCCCGGTTGCGCGGCCGGGATTAATGGCCATTGCGAACCGGGACTATAGGCCTATTTTCTACCCGTGGCCCCCTTACCGTCGGGGAAAAACAGGATTCTCGTCGGCGTATGCCCCGTCGGCGTAGCCTAGAGGTCGTCGGCGTATAAAACCCGTCGGCGTAAACTGGGCTACGTGGCGTATAGGTAGGCCAATTTTTTTTAAAAAAATTCAATATTTTTTGAATTTGTATTCTGTATTTTTTATTTCACTTGTTTAACCACTTAATCACACTACAGACACATTTATCTTTATCTCTAAGATTTTTTTTAATCTAAATTACTTACTTCTACTAATACTTCCTGATCGGTCACCCATCCTTAGATTGCTCTAGCACAATACGCTTAACTTCTTAGTTTCTTCTCTATGAGCTACCTAGAAACAACGGATGTTTTGTTGACAATAGTATCCAATCAATCCTGCTATTGGACCATCATGTCACACTCTTTTATTTTGTGAATTCAAACAATTATTTAAATAAAAATAATAACAAATAATAAACTTGAATTTAAATAATAAATAATATTTTTGCATTTTCTATTTAATATTGAATAATTCATATATATAAATCCGTAAATCAAAATTTGACAAATAATATGTCAATATCGATTAGAAAAATGGGAGAAATTCAAATATGGCATCCATATAATATTTTTCATCATGTATAAGACTTTATTAAGTGAGATGTTTAGTGTATGGTCTATGTCATCCAACTAAATTAGGTGTCAAAACTAGGATTTCTGGAGAAAATAGGCCAAACATGGGCACCAAATGAGCAAACCATGTTGGAATGTGCCAAGATATGGAAAAATGGAGCACAATTGTATTGCAAACATATATTGACCTAGGTTTGTGAAGTTGCAAACAAAAAAAATCCTTTTCATTGTAAAAAAATCCATTTTCCGAGTGTAAAAAATGTTTTTTTTTTGTGAAGGACCAACCACAAATATGTTGCAAAACTTGAGAACTATAATTTCTTTAAATACTATACCATATTATATGCACAAATAACTAATTTGTTGTCTCTGAAAAGATTTCCATCCACCTTTTTTTGAAAAACACAAGTTTCTGCCGATTCAGCTAAAAACGGGTCAAATTTGAACTACAGGTCCATCGTAGTTTGATCATGATTTTTGAAAAAAAAAATTTAGGCACACAGCTACCTATTTCATCACAGATACACCAAGATTTTCTAAATATGCAACCCCTAGCTACGAAGATTTGTGCCCGCCGGCATGGCTTCTTTTTTAAACCAGCTGAAAATATTCAAACAAATTCAAAATAAACTAAAATAATGTAAGTCCTTCGCGTGGTGTCATTGTATATGTCCTAGTATCGCCAAAAATAATAAACTTGGAATATGATAGTTATGTTGAAAATGTGTTCACAAAAATGAGTTATCTCCTCCGAGCATTCTAGGGTTTCGGGCCAAACGACGGGTGTTATGGCCAAATCCATGGCATAGTTTGTTTAAATGTGTCCATATTGCACACAAACATGTATCTTGAAAGCACATACAATATTGACAGAGGAAGTTTTCCTTTTCACTGAATAAAAAAATATTTTTCTATTTTCCAAGTGTCAAATATGAGTTTTTTTGTGAACAAACTACCACAAATATGTTGCAAAACTTGGTACATGCATTTTTTGAAAATATTAGACCATGTTATATGCACAAATAACCAATTTGTTTACAATGAAAAGGTTTCCATCCACATATTTTAAAAAACACAAGTTTCTGTTGATTCAGGTGGAAATCGGTCAAATTTGAACTACAGTTGCCTCGTAGTTTGATCGTGATTTTTGGCAAAAATTATTTTTAGGTACACAACTACCTATTTCATCACAGATACACCAAGATTTTATCAATATTCAACCACTATCTACGAACGGTCATACCCGCCGTCTTGACTTTTCCCTCAAACCAGCTTAGAAAATTTCAGAAAATTAAAAAAAAAACCCAAAATGATGCAAGACCTTCGCGTGGTGTCATTATATATGTCCTATTATCCACCAAAAATAATAAAATTGGAATACAACTGTTGTGTCAAAAATGTGTTCACAAAAATGAGCTATCTCCACCGAACATTCTAAGGTTTTGGGCCAAATGACGGGTGTTATGGCCAAATCCACGGCATAGTTTGTTTAAATGTGCCCATATTCCACAAAAACATGCATCTTGGAAGTACAGACAATGTTGACGGAGGAAGTTTTCCTTTTCATTGAATAAAAAAACAATTTTCCATTTTTCGAGTGTCAAAAATGGTTTTTTTTTTTGTGAAGGACCTACCACAAATATGTTGCAAAACTTGGGAGATGCATTTTTTGAAAATAATAGACCATGTTATATGCACAAATAACCAATTTATTTCCTATTTAAAGTTTTCCATCCGTATCTTTTGAAAAACATAAATTTCTGCTAATTTAGGTGGAAACGAGTCAAATTTGAACTACATGTGTCTCGTAGTTTGGTCTTGAGTTTTGGAAAAAAAATCATTTTTAGTTACACAACTACCTATTTAATCACAAATACACCAAGATTTTATCAATATTCAACCCCTATGTATGAACGGTCATGCCCGCTGTCTTGACTTTCCCTCAAACCGACTTACAAAATTTTAGAAAATTAAAAAAAATGATGCAAGACCTTCGTGTGGTGTCGTTATATATGTCCTAGTATTCACCAAAAATAATAAACTTAGAACACGACATTTGGCTTGAAAAGGTGTTCACAGAAATGAGCTATCTCCTCCGAACATTCTAGGGTTTCCGGCCAAATAACGGGTGTTATGGCCAAATCCATGGTATAGTTTGTTCAAATGTGCCCATATTTCACACAAACATGTATCTTGGAAGCACGAACAATGTTAACTGAGGAAGTTTTCATTTTCACTGAATAAATAAACCACTTTCCATTTTCCGAGTGTCAAAAAAGGGTTTTTTGTGAAGGACCTACCACAAATATGTTGCAAAACTTGGGAGATGCATTGTTTGAAAATACTAGATCATGTTGTATCCACAAATAAAAAAAAATTTCCTATGAAAAGGTTTCCATTCACCTCTTTTGAAAAACAGAAGATCTGCCGATTCAGGTGGAAACGGGTCAAATTTGAATTACAGGTGCCTCGTAGTTTGCTCATGATTTTTAGAAAAAAATCATTTTTAGGTACACAATTACCTATTTCATCACAAATACACCAAGAGTTTATCAATATTCAACCTCTAGCTACGAACGGTCATGCCCGTCGTCTTGACTTTTTCCTGAAATCGGCATAGAAAATTCCAGAAAATTAAAAAAAAAACTCAAAATGATGCAAAACCTTCGCGTAGTGCCATTATATATGCCCTACTATCCACCAAAAATAATAAACTTGGAATATGATGGTTGACTTGAAAAGGTATTCATAAAAATGAGCTATCTCCTCCGAAGATGTTAGGGTTTCGAGCCAAATGACACGTGTTATGGCCAAAACCATGTCATATTTTATTTAAATATGCCCATATTTCACACAAACATGCATCTTGGAAGAACGAACAATGTTGAAGGAAAAAGTTTTCGTTTTGAGTGAATAAAAAACCATTTTCCATTTTCCGAGTGCGAAAAAATGGGTTTTTTGTGAAGGACCTACCAAAAATATGTTCCAAACCTTGGGAGATGCATTTTTTGAAAATACTAGACCATGTTATATGCACAAATAACCAAAGTTTTGCATGTGAAAAGATTTCCATCCACCTCTTTTGAAATACACAAGTTTCTGTCGATTCAGTTGGAAACAGATCAAATTTGAACTACAGGTGCCTCGTAGTTTTCTCATGATTTTTGGAAAAATCATTTTTAGGTACACAACTAACTATTTAATCATATATAAAACAATAGTTTCTTACTATTCAACTCCTAGCTACGAACGGTCATACCCCGGAGCCTTTTTCGACGAAACCGTTAACCCTTTATTGTTAGTTGCATCCTTACTCATGATTTTTTCTTGAAGAAATTAGCTTGAACAATATGCATGATGATGTAGATATGTTTCTCCTTTTTGAAACAAGCTAAAGAACGTCAAAATCCGAATTTGAATGCAAAAGTTATGCTAAAAAAACATAGGCCGACACCTTGTCGTCGACGTAGTCCAAAAAATATATATAGATATATAGGCCGATGGCAGTATCGTCGGCGTAGGTAATTTTTTTTGGATTTTGGATTAGCATGTCTTGATATACACCGACGCCGCGACATTTCCCCGTCGGCGTAGTTTTTCCCCGTTGGCGTATTTCGGCTCTACCATTCTTATAATTAGATTCTCACAAGCCATAGATTAGGGCTGACATCAGCCGTAGTGGAATAGGTTCTGAGCTAGAGTTCTTCTCCAGCTCGGAGCTTCGAATTGCTTCTTCTGATGTTTCATTTGCATGAGATCTTCTTTGATACTTCAAAGGGAGATTCTCAAGATTTTGTAATGAACATGTTTGTATCCTATAGCATTGCTTGGACCTGCTATGTTTCTGTTGTACCACTCTGACGGATGTAATATTCACGGATAAGTCCTTATGTGAGTATTATATCAATGACTTGCGCACTACACATGAACTGGTGTGCTAGGTCACCGCATTGGAAACATTTGGAACATTATTTACTTTACTTCTTTCTCAACAATCATGCTCAAGAGGTCTATATTCATTCAGCCGTGACCCTGCATGGGACATGGTCGAGTACTGACTCCATGTCTTCCGTGCCCTCCGACCTATATAGATCACCATAAAAATCATTCGTCATTGCATCTATCATCTGTGGATCTTCAGTTATAGAACCTTCAGATCTTCGAAGTGTTGCAATTTTATTCTTCTGCTTCCTTTGGCTGGCTCTCAAGTGAAAAAACTTGGTGTTTTTGTCGCCCTCCATTAGCCAGTGTATCCGCGAGCGCTGCTTCCACATAACCTCTTTACGGTGATCCAATTCTACTAGACAGTCCACTGTTCTTATCTCAGCATGGGATGACCCCGTGCGTAATGGGTCCTCATGTAGGCGCCGTAGCTCTTCCCTCTTGGTAAGTTTTTCCATCCTAACACCTCCAAAGGTGCTCATTCCCCAGCTTTGTAGTGTTCCCATGACATAATTGAGTTTCTCTCGTAGTTCCATCAGCGTTCCTGCTTTTCCGAGGTTGCTCAAGGCTTGGTGGAGCGTGGGCTGGAAGTTTTCTTTCCACTCCCACATCACCTCGTAACGAAACAATTTCTCCTCGGCCCTCCGTCGAGGCACACGTCCCCTCTCCTCCCAGCTCACTAGTATCGGACAGTGATCAGAGGAGGCCATCGTCAGGTGTTGAACAACAGACATCGGGAACCTAGAGCACCAGTCCGGTGTCGCAAGAGCATGATCTAGTCTAACCCGATAGTACGAACCCCCATCCACTCTCTTCTCAAAGGTCCAGCTGGTTCCTTGATATCCCAATTCATTTAGTCCACACACATCAATCATATCACGAAAGCCCACGATTTGTGCATGTCTTCTCTCCTGCACCCCTACGTGTTCGTGGCGGTGTAGCACTTCATTAAAATCCCCTAGACACATCCAGGGTAAATCTGAGGATGAACGGATATATTTTATCATGTCCCATGTTTTAAACCTCTCGCTCGTTTGAGCCTCTCCGTAGACACACATAATGCGCCACATTTCCTTCCCTCCCTCAGTCACAATAGCATCAATGTGGTACCGCGAGTAAGGTAAAATTTCAATAGATATATCATTGTTCCAGAAAATGTCGAGCCCTCCACTAAGGCCCCGACTGCTTATAGCAAAACATCTGTCAAAACCTAGCGAAAGAGCTAGGGATTCCTCCTGTTTCTTCTGTAATTGAGTTTCCAAGACACACAAAACGGTGGGGGTGTGTTTCTTTGATAAATCGCGAAGCTCCCGGACTGTCGCTGCCCCGCCCAGGCCGCGACAGTATATTCATAAGGCACTCATTGATCTTAGCAGCCCTCCTTGCCAGAGGCCGCCAATTCATTATCTGCTGTATCATCCTTCTTTTTCTCGATCCCACTACTATGGCCTTCAGTCCTATTTCTGCTATCCACGTCCGCTTCTCCGACCGCTTTTTTCAGCTTCTTCTTCTTCTCCCTTGGGTTCACATAAGTTGGGGGTGGTGGTGGTACCTTCACTCCTTCATCTTCCCTTGCCTCCATATCTAGCTTCCTCCTAGCTAATGGTTCCTAGTTCACCACTACCTCATTATCATCTGCATCCTTACCATCTGCGTGCGGTTTCTTGAGAGGGATTTCAGCAGTATCCTCCAGTTTCTCCTCTTTATCATCTCCAAAACCACCTTCTTCAGAGTTACGTTTACGGTTTGTGTTAGTATTATTCGGCACCCACTTACGAAATACACGTCCTGGTCCAGGATCCCTTCCTCCCCGGCCTCCTCTGGAGCCTTGGCCCTGATAGACTCCATCATTCCAAGAGGGACGTGCACGAGTGCCCGGGGTCCCTCTCTTCCAGTATTCCTCCTCCGAGATCATCCATCTACCAAATTGCAGCTCAGATGCTTCATACTCTCCTGTACCACATTCCAGGTGAGTGTGATCCCTCAAACCGCAGTGTTCACAATACTTGGGTATCAAGAACATGCGGTTACATCCCTCTAATGTCAGAGGTACGAATCTTGTGAGGGGACTGATTGAGTCCAAATCCACTCTCACACGGTGGAACACACCTGACCGGGTTTGGAATGCATTAATATCAAGCGTGACCACTTCTCCCACCCTCCGAGACAGCTGCTCGATGACCTCCTTGCGAAAACCCGGCTTGGCACCACAGGGGGCCTCACCGTTGCCCCATTGAAGGGTTCCAACATCACAGCTTGTCTCTGAAAGAACCACAGACCCTCTTCCGTAATCCTCGTCCAATCATCTAGACAATTGGCTTGCAGCACAAACAGGTTAGGTTCAATCTCATGGAAGATCACCTCCGGCGCAGGATTCCACGCCGCACACATAGTTTTCTTCAAAGATTTCATACTGAACTCTTTCCTTGTCAGGTTCTTAGCCGCCGCTAGCCACTTCACCGCAGGCCAACTTTTCACCTCCGCCTCTGCCACCACCACGGCGTTGAGTTCTTCTCCGTGGAGGTTCAGGCTCTTGAGCAACTCGTCGACGTCAAAATCCATCCCGATCCCCTCCTTGCTCGCAGTTGAGCTTTCCACCATGGCAACTTAGATGATCGCCCATGCAACCGATCTCGCCTCCCCGGCATGACCACTCCGCCTCGACTAGAGCCCGAGATGGCAGGGGTTGCAGGAGACTTGGGCGTGAACGGATGTGTTTTCCCTGCGCCGGCGAGGAAATTCGCCACCGTAGTCGCAAACCCTAGGAGAGCAACCCTAGGTCGTAGGGGAAGAAGCCCCGGGACGAGTTTACTCGGTGGCGTGAAACCACAATGCACGGGGGCCACGCTAAGCCTGGCCCAAATCCCTCCTCCATTCGACCGCTCCGCCCATCTCGAACCGTCCTAGGGCCTGCTGCTAGGCAAACCGTGGCGTGGGCCGAATCCTCATGGCACGAGGGTTGAACTGTACGCCGCGGTGCTTTCGTCTGGGCCGTGTCCCAACGGAACGGGCTTATTTCCTATCTCCAAGACTCCAACCCCCGATACCCAAACTGACCGCCGGATCGGCGAACCGCACAGCACGCGCGCGAGCACGTACCCACGGTGTGTCAGGCGAGGCGCATGACATGTAGGGCCAAGCGCTCAAACCCTAGATCCAGAGCCGGGGACACACACACCGCGCCTTATCTCTCCAGTCCCGGAGAGTCGCGTCCCCGCGCGCCCCGGTCAGCTAGCCCCGCCGCCGGCCATCTTCCTCCCCTCGCTTCGCCTCGCCGCGCGCGAAGCGGCGCCCTACACCGCCGTCAATCCTTCCCTGGTAATCATACCTTTCTTCTGTTTCGTAGGATGTATTGCTCCTTACAATTTGCCATCGATATACTGCCTGCTCGCAATCGTCACGATTTCAAAGCAAAAACCAGGTCAAATACAAATGATTTCGGTTTTCCACAACTCGTTACTTTCTGCTCTACATCGTTGCTCTGCCCTGAATTCGTGGGTCTTTATTAGGAGCATGGTTCTGGCAAGAGCTTTGTGATTTGCTCTGCCGTGAGTTCAAGTATAATTTTGCTATATTAGTATAGCGGGACGAAAGCCTGTTCGCTGCGTCTCGTCGTGAGAGGCCACCAGTCGCCGCAGAAGGCTGCTCACTAAGCTGCAAAACAAGTGTGCAAAGGTCGAATGAAGCGGATAGCAAGCGTACACGCATGATTTGGTGGGTAAAACGCACACATAGAAACCCTAGTTGCATAGCTAGCATATGTACGTGCGCCCACGTGTGCTCGTAGACCACTTGACGATATCTTGTGCATAGCACAATCCTCGTCTTCTGCCGATTTTTTTTGCAATGCCCACACATGAGAGAGAGAGAGAGAATTCAAGTATAATTTACTTATGTCACTTGAATTGCGCAAGCTCCTGCTTTGTGAAGCTAGGAGTGAAGACTAGCCATGCAGGGGGACGTCCGCCAGGTCCAATGGATAAGCGAACCGTTTTTTGTTCTTTTTGATTTTGACTTAGCCATGCATGGGCCGAGCTGGAAATTATGAATCAATTTTCCTAATATGGCGGATGCGGACGTTCCGCCACGCGCGGCGGCCCAGCGGCTTGCATCCCTAGTGAAGACCTAAATACGAAGCAATTTGCCTAATCTGGCGGACGCGGACGTTCCGCCACGCCCGGCGGCCCAGCGGCTTGCATCCCTAGTGAAGACCTGAGCTAGTTTGCTTAAACCATATATGTACGCCCTTATTTCCACCACCCACCAATTTGATCATACTTGAACACAGCAGATCAGTTAATTCACCGTTTGTCTCCCTGCAAAAAGAAAATAAATCATCCTCCTGTGAACATTATTACCTAATTGGGCTGAGTTCCAGGGTCACGGGTACACACCATCTACACCACTGTAATGTTTTCTCGTATGGTCCTCATATGAAATTTTCCTACAAAAAATGCAATGGCGCGGTTTTTCAAAGCCTTGAAGTAAGTTGTTTCGTTGGAAGGTTCCTGTATATTCTGGAAGATGCTCAAACATCCAACTAGGCAACTATGCAAACTTACCTTTCTGGCTAAATAAAATCTTTGAATTACCGAAATTCTATTCAATTTATCACAGTTTCCTAATTTCTGTATTCGTTTAATCTTGTTAGGAAGCAGACACTCATGGGGAAGGGACAAATTGTGGCTGTTCTTCAGATAGGTGGAGAATTTGCCACAGATGCTGATGGGAATATGTCATATTCTGGTGGAGAGGCACATGCGATGCTCGTCAAAAGTGACTGGACTTTTAGTGCATTTAAGCACGAGATATCTTCGACGCTTAACAATCTCAAAGCTGACCAGTTCATGTTCAAGTATTTCCTTCCAAAGAATAATAGAACACTGATTTCTATTTCCAACGACAAGGACCTACATCGCATGGTTGAATTCCATGCTGAATCGGAGACAACTTACATTTATGTCATAAAGAAGGTCGAGGACAGGTACATCTCTGTCTTTGTCTGAACTTTCAATTGTTTTTGTCCATGCATTGCCAAAATGACAGAAGCAATATTTACAGGGCATTGATCATTGTTGCTGACTCGGTCACTCCTGTGGATGCAACTGACAACGTCCCAACGACTCCGGATGGGTCTAAGAGGCAAAAAGTGTGTGCAGCTTGGAAGGATGTGATCACCGGAGTTGGCCAAGTATTTGAAGGTCCTAAGGATTTCCGTGATGCCTTGCATAAGTATGCCATTGCACACAGGTTTCATTACAGATTTATCAAGAATGACTCATCCCGTGTTACCGCGGAATGTTCTGGTGAAGATTGCACATGGCGGATACATGCTTCCAAGTCTCCTGCCAAGAAAAATTTCATGATCAAGAAAATGTCTGAAAGCCACACCTGTGAATCTGAAACAGTCAAAAGTCATCGCTTGGCATCACAGCGATGGGTTGCTAGTGTTATAAAAGAAAAGTTGCGTGATAGTCCAAACTACAGGCCAAGAGATATTGCAAATGATCTCCAACAAGAGTATGGACTGTCCCTAAATTACTCACAGGCCTGGCGTGGAAGAACAATTGCTCAGAGAGAACTTTATAGCTCACATGAGGAGGCATGCATCCAGCTACCTTTGTTTTGTGAAAGGATTAAAGATACAAACCCTGGAAGTGTTGCGACAGTAGTGACTATGGAAGATTCAAAATTCTGTTTCTTTGTTGCCTTCAGTGCATCGCTTCATGGTTTTGAGCATGGGTGCAGGCCTCTCCTTTTCCTTGATGCGGTGTCTCCAAAACCTAATAAGCAGTGGAAGTTACTGACTGCTTCTTCAGTTGACGGGGAAGGCGATGTGTTCCCAGTTGCTTTCACTGTAGTGGATGCTGAGAACCGTGAAAATTGGCATTGGTTTCTTGAGCATCTAAAATCCTCACTGTCAGCATCTCGTGCTATAACATTCGTATCCAATGGAGAAAATGGACTATGGGATGAAGTACCTGCGCTTTTCCCTGACAGTCATCATGGATACTGCGTGGACTTTCTTATTGAAGAATTTAAGATGCAATTGGACGATTCATGGACTGAAGTAGTACAAGATGACATGGTTGAGCTTCTTAAGAAGGCCATTTATTCATGCACAGTTGATGAGTTCAATCAGTATTTGAGCCAAATTAGAGGTGAATCTGAGAAGCTTGCTGAATGGCTTTTAGAGATCAAACCTGAGCGGTGGTCAGATGCCCTTTTCAAGGGGTCACGGTATGGTCAGTACTCATGCAATATCTCTAGCACCATTGTCGACTGGATGCCCTTGAGATATGAGCTTTCAGTTGTGCAGTTGGTGGACACGATAAGATGCAAGCTCATGGAGACGATGTACATGCGTAGAGAGACTTCTAATGAGTGGGCTGAGGTATTAACGCCTGCAGCTAACCAGAGATTGCAGGAAGAGGTGAGCAAAGCTCAGTCACTCGATGTTGTGCCCCCAGAAGAAAGTGGTGGAGATTGCAATTTGTTTAAGGTGTGTGATGGCTCAGTTAACGTTGTCAATGTTGACACGTGTGAATGCACCTGCCGAAAGTGGCATGTTACTGGGCTGCCATGCTTGCACGCGATGGCAGTGTTTGAGCGCACTGGGCAGTATGCCTATGACTACTGCGTGAAGTATTTCACGACGGACTGCTACCGGTTGACGTATGCCATGTCCATAAATCCGATACCTGATGTTGTTGTGTCTTCTACCGCATTGGCTGATCCAGCGGCATACCCATTCCCATTGCGAACTCGTCGGCGTGTTGGCAGGCCGAAAGAGAAACCGGCTGATCCGCGCATCACGATCAAAAGGGCAGTGCGCTGCAGCAGATGTAAAGGGTATGGCCACAACAAAGCAACCTGCAGGATTCCTATCCCCGGCGAAGCCTTGCCGTTGGCCGAGCTCCCCCTCTCCGAAGTGCCATCGGCCGAGCTCTCCCTCTCCGAAGTGAACAATTAAGGTGGAGAGTTTAGTTACTCTCGGTGTTCCTTCCCTGTAAGCAAATTGCTGCTATTTCTTTGTCTGAGTAACCTGTAATATATGCGTTAGTTGTTGATTTGTAGCTCAGATTGTTTCGTAAGCTCGTCGGAGTATTCGCTGCTATGCTTAGGCTAAAGACACCCAGTTCGTAAAAATCAAACATTGCTATACTTGCCATTCCTCCTGCTGTGTTGGCTGCTTTGTCATCTCTTCGAATTTGTTTTGATGTTCAGGGAGGGCACTTGAAATGCACTTGGTGACTGCTCGTGTTATGTGCCTGAAGTAAAACTTCGCTTTCTCTTGTGCACCCCTTCCATTGAGCATTTTTTTCCACAGCGAGTCATGGTAGTCTATCTGCCGTGGTATCCTTCTCTCTTGTGTAAACAAACGCGAGAAATCCAGGAGGATAACGATCTGTGTTGCATTTGCATAATGTTGAGCCAGTAGATATCGATGCTGTTCTACCGTTTTTGATTTTCGAGTGTTCATGTTACTTTTGTTTTCTGCAAGAGTATTTTTTGACAAAATTGACTGTTTTTAGTAACTAATGCCAGATCTGGCCGCTCCTCGAAACTATTTCCCGCTTTGGTCAGCGCCAATTGTGATGGAGCCGATGTTGTGCTAGTTGGCGACATCTCAGCCGTTCGCTGGCAAAATCCAACGTGGTAGAGTCGGTTCTGTTTTCATTGGCGCGGACCCTGCTGCGAAGTTTGAACTTTATTCGAGGTGTTCGGCTCTGTTTGCGTTGGTGCCGACGTTCTAGGGCTTTGGACCATGGAGAGTTACCTGATCTAGTCTTTCTCCACTTCTCCCTGTTGCAACCTTATAATCTCTACGTGATTGTTATAAATAACAATTCTGACTTCTAGGGAGAACTCCTCGTCCTCATTTTCAATCTCTACGTGATTGTTATAAATAACAATTCTGGCTTCTAGGGAGAACTCCTCGTCCTCATTTTCAAAGTGGTCGTATTGATATCGCTATGAGATTTGCAATATCATATCATAAATAAGAATCGTACCATTATATAGCAACTGAAATGTTATATACCTCTGGTTTGGCACATGTTGAGAAGCTTCTCTTGCATTTTTAAATGACCAATCGTACTCCACCATTACTATACAAGGTGGTATACACGAACAAAGTATACTTGCACCATGAGGGTCATACGGATGAACCGAGCTACGTGGAAGAGCACAGTTTCTAGACATGGTGATAACAAATATATGGTGCCGGGTGAGTGCACACACTTTTATAAAATCAAGACAACCACTTACTCATTGCTCCACTCATTTTTGCTGGAGCATCACACGTGAATCAATTAAGCTGAGTCACTTTACTGTTGGTAGGTGAGTCAGTACTGTTCGTAACTGAGTGAATTTACCGTTGGTAGGTGAGTCACTTTACTGTTTGTAACTGAGTCACTTTACTATTGTTAGCTGAGCCAGTTTACTTTTGGGTAGCCAAGTAACTATACGGCTGTCCATTTTGAATAACTGAACTCTCGTTCGCAACTATATATACCATGTTCGGAGCACTATATTTATCATCTGACCAAATACACAAATATCATGGACATTAGATGTTTTTGGTGCAATTGCAACATGGAAGTAAGGCTGTGCTACGAATTGAGGTTTCATAATGCTGGATAAAGATACTGGGATTGTCCTGGCAGAGACGGCCGGTATGTCTTTACTAGCATGCTATATAAAATTTATCAAAATTAACTTATTATTTACCCTCTTCAAAATTATTATAGGGTAACTTGCAATGTGGATTTTTCAAGTGGTGCGACGATCCGTTTCCGGTAGAAGCATATATCATGGGCCAATTGAATGGATAGTATGGGCACCTAGAGTGAAGGGTGAGTAGGTGCTACTTCAAAATTCAACTCCGTTTCGATTAAGGCTTGACACAAAGGTAAATACTCTAGATATGCAACTACGGTGAATTTACCTATATGACAAGAACAACACTAAGCAAGATAAAAACACAAAGTAAAGATAAGGGAAAGAAGTAACCGATAACGGAAGAACGCGGAGAGAAGGATGTATTCTCGAGTTCCTCCTTTTGAGAGGAGTACGTCTCGTTGGAGGGGTGTGCGTTTCTCCACGAAGGCCTACTCAACGCCACAAAGGTCTCACCCTATTCTCCGATGAACTTCGCCACAAAGGCCTAGTTCACCTTCCACTATTGATTCCCTTCGAGGAGGAAATCAGTACTTTCACAATGAGCTTGCGGCACACACCCACAACCGAATTGGGGGCTCCCAAGAACACCAACAATCTTGCTACAATCACAAGTGAGCAACAATGATTAAATATATCACTAGTATGGTTAATTAACACTCAAAATAGTAGGGATCAAGAAATACTCTTTCAATCTCCCATTTTTGGTGTTAGATGACAATACTAGGATTTGCAAATAAAACCGTACCAAGATCATGTTTGTAAAGGAAATGGAGATTGTTTCCCCTAGAAGTGTGCATGATATTGTTTTGCCTTTGATATGCAAATACACACTTAAGAGGAGAACAATTTCCAACAACATAACAACATGATACAAGATGAGACAACGGTAACAACTATATTGAGAGATTTTGAGTTAGATACCATACCTTGTGCATAGAATAGATGTGAAGATAATAACAACACACAATAAGATAATCCTCAACATAGATAACCAATAATGGATCCTAGGATACCAAGGTCTCATAATAACATACATAGCATAGTTACACAAACGAAATAGCAAATAGCTAGTTCAAAACGAGAAACATAAAGGGGACACAATCTCTCAAAGAATGGTAAAAGAACATTCTTGTGCCCGAACCCATGCAAATCCCACGTAGACCTAATAAGTTACTGTTGGAACGCGTAGAGATAAACAAAAACTTTTCCTACGCGGTACTTCCAAGATCTAGCCGAGGTAGAAGGCCACGATGATTATTACTAGACGCGCGGTTGCGGATTATCGATGAAGCGCGTCGGGGCAGTGCAGTCCCACGATCCGATCCAGCCGATCCGATCCCACGAAAGTCGAAGTGTTGAACGTACATCACCTCTGCCGGTATCCACACGTACGAGGAGGAGCTCCGACGGCGGACTGCTAGGTCCGGTGCGGCGGCTGGACTGAGTGGGGCTAGGGTTCCCAACGCATGGGAGAGTGGACTAACTTGCCCGCTGGGCAACCTGCGCCCCTATTTATATAGCGTATGGTAATGGGGTTCACAACACTTGTGGCTCATTCCCTCTGTGAGTAGGACTCACAAAATCAGTCCATTTCCGGTTCGGGTCCAACCCGACCAATACTTGCTCCCGCTCTTAAGTGTGTGACCCTGCAGACTCATGGCGACTTGGACACGATTGGAGTCCAACTCCCAATCGACCAATCGGTAGCGGCTCCTAGCAGAACGTGCCGACTCCCAAGTCCCATTGAGTCATGACGATATACCTTTCAATGTGATATTCATCTTAGTCCCTTTTGCCTCATGATATACCTTGTCGAGCTATAGGCGATTTATCGTCATCCCTTAAATAGCTCAACTCTCTTCTCGATCTGTGACATGTGATTCATCTGACTAACTCTTAGTCAACCGACACAGTTAACACTTAACTGAGTCGCGCATGGGCATGCTTCCTGGATCATATCACTCGAGAGGGCCCAGAGAATATCTCTCCATTCGGAGGGGCAAAATCCCATCTTGATTATCCACATCACGCAACTTGCTTCTCATTCGACCCGAACTCTGCCTTTATAGTTTCCTTGTCACAGAACAACGTTTGACAGAACCTAAGTCGGTGATCCACAACTCGGATTGTGCGACAACCTCAGGTCTAAGGATTACATTGATTGAGACATGCAAATGACGACTTGATCGTTGCATCTCAATGTGGGTCAGTCCGACTTGCTAAACTCTTTAGCCAAGTCCGTGAACGTTGGAATGGCATCACCATGCCCTTGACAAGTGGAACCGTGTCATCAGCCAATACTCACATTAGTCTAGGGTGTGTGTCCAGCACAACCTAAATGACCATGGACAATCTAGTATGAACAACATGAATATATAGTTCCACAATCGAATCACATATTCAATGACATATATCAGATGTTCAAAACAAGGACAACTCAATAACTTTATGAATACAGTGGGAATTACATCATACATGATTGCCTCTAGGGCATATTCCCAACAGTTACTTCTCCCCCTTTGACATCGAAACACCAAAAAGGAGACAAGTAGTGATGCTAACGTCCCATGACGAACTAGTCTTCAGATTCCTCTGGAGACTCCTCAGCTGAGCCATCGTCCTGTCCATCCTCATCATCAACATCATCATCACGAGCACTGGAAGGAGTTGTAAGGCGAATAGCAGTCTCGATCTTGGCCCAAGGGGTGACATCACTAGAGGACCACTGATCATAGTAATCCGGAGCAAGAGCTGTGGGAGGAATGCCTGTAGCACCACTCACATGGTGAAGGATGTGCTACTGGGAACTAGACATGGCAACACCTCTGCGTTAAGCTTGATACTGCTACTTGTGGATGTACATCTTCATGCACAAGATGTTGGGCTGAAATCAGGAGAGCTTCCTGACTTGAGGCACAAAAGAGGTATCCACACGAGGGCACGAGGTGCAGCAGCGGAGCTAGTGCGAGCATCCCTCATGAAACCACTGTCAGGAGAAGAAGAATGAGGAACTGCACGTTTCTCCCCGGTGATGTAGAGCTTCTTGAAGTGATGATCCACCACAAGCAACCTACTGAATATTGATCCTTCAAGGTGTCCTTGATGAGCACCATGATGTATGGAGCATAAGGAATGGTGTTTCCACCAACCACAACATTGTACATTTCATTGAATATGAAGTTCATAACATCCACAAAGTACACCTTCTCAGTATCAGGATCCTCAATGCATTGTTTGGCCAGGATCAACAAATTGCAACAAGGTCTGACGTTGACGACGGCGACCGGCGGCTGCGGACAGAGAGGGGAGGGGCTGAGGGGGGATGGCGGTGGTGGGGAAAAACAGTCGGGATAGGTTTGTATCCGCACGCTCGGCACAAACGCAAACAACGCCGAATACTTGATACTACATTCAGACATTGCGGCAGTGTCGGCGCCATTGCAAACGGAGCCAACACTGCCACGTTGATTTCGCTGGCCACAACTCATTAGTTCGGTGAAAGTCCTGGATGGCGCCGACATGCATAACATCGGCTCCATCGCAATTGGCGCCGATCAAAGCGGTCAGATATAGAAATAGTTTGCAGACGCGGCCAAATTCGAAATTATTTGCCACAACATGCCATTTTTGGCAAAGAAAAAAATACTTCCACTGAATGCTCGGCTGTTCTGTAGTATCTGCTGCTGAACGTGTTGTGCTGAGTAAGACGGGACATTACAGTAATATTTTGATTTCTCTGTTTTCTTTAGTTTCATTTTGGTCGTCCACAGGGTCTTCGAACACACCTACACCTCCGATCATTTATACTCGTCGGGTAAAATGGACAGTCCTCTTCTCATCCATTTTACCCGAGGCGTTGCAAGACGCTGGTGTGACCGAACGAGTAGAGGGAAACAGAGCAAGCCTTGTGTCAGATAAAGCTAGCGTGGCCGGTGGGCGCCCCCTCTCCTCGGGGACTCCAACCGGCGACGCCCGGCACGTCCTCCCCCGTCCGTCTCCTTCTCCGCAGTTTTCACAAGCACACAGTTTACCACCGGTCCGCCGCTGCATTGTGGAGAGTACGCGCGCGCTCTCACCCACACCCAGCATGGCGCACTCCGCCCGCCGCCCACGGCACAAGTATGCGGCGGTGTCGCTGTCGCCGAGCTGCCTCCAAAAGCTGGTCGGTAACGCTAGCAAACCCGGCACTGCCGCCTCTCTGTTCCCCTTGCACATTCCTGACCGGCTCTGTTCCTACGTGCCCCTGCGGTTCTTGCAGCGCGTCCCGGCGGAGTTCGCGGCGCGCCTCCAGCCCGGCGCCGGGGACGAGGAGCGGGAGGTGACCGTGGTGGGCCCGGTCGGCAAGGTCTTTCGCGTGGACCTGCGCTGGCAGGAAGGCGCGTGCTGGCTGGGCAGCGGCTGGGCGGAGCTCGTCGCCGCGCACGGCATAGGCGCGGGGTGGTCCGTCGTGCTGCGGCGCGAGCGCCGCGGGGTGGCCACCCTGAGCGCGTTCGACCCGGGCCGCTGCCTCGCGCGCCTCTGCACCCCACACGCAGGTGATTCTTTTACGCACGCCCCATTTTACCTTTTCTTTTCTGGGAAGGCTGGTGAACATTAATCTGTACCTACAATATGTGTAGGCGTGACGTGCAAGAACAGGCCCCGGTTCGTCAAGTTGCTCCAACCGGATGACCTGGAGAAGATGGTGAGCAAGCAAGCAGTCTCCTGGATTCATTTGCTTCTCTCTGTTTCATGTTTGCTCTCAATGTTCTTGCAGAGGATCCCTGACAAGTTTGTGCAGCAGCACCTGACCGAGGCTGGAAGTTGCCTGAGCAGCCAGAACGCCATGATCTTCTGCCCTCTCGGCAAGTTCTGGCGAGTCAAGCTGGATCACGGCCAGTCGGACGAGCTCCACGGAGAAGGTTGGGAGCGGTTCCTGACGGCGCATGATCTCTCCGAAGGAAACATCCTGATGTTCAGATATGAAGGTAACATGGTTCTTTCAGTCGAGGTGTTCCTACGGAACGGGTGTCTCAAGGAGTACAATACAACACTTACTCTGTGTACAGCTGATGGTGCGACGGGGCCAGGCACTACACCCCCGCAAAGTAAGGCGGTACATTCATCCCAGAGTTTGAAACGTGCAATTAGTGCTGGCATTCATGTGAATTTCGGTTGTTCCATATTGACATTTGAAGAACATTTATGATGTTGATTTTGTCATGTGAAATGTCATTGTGCAGGTGGCAAGCAGCCTGTAGTTGCAGCACCTGCCAGCAAGAAAAGGAAGAACGATAAACAAGTGGTCTACGCAATTGCTGCAACGGCCCAGCCGCAGAGCAAACCTGCTGCCATTTTGCCAAGGCACTCATTCACAAAGAAGATCACCAGCTCTTGTCTTAGCAGATACTTGGTGAGCAATGCATTTATTCTCTTTATATTTTGGTTTGTTGCGTATATAGAGTTGAACACAACTATTGAAGGAACAGAATTTAATCTCATACCCTGCGGTGTTCCGTACTTTCTGAAAGTATTCATACAGATCTTTGTACCAGGTATTTCACCACTTTAAATAGTTACAACTACAGTTTATCTTTTTTTTTTATTACAAACAACAGACTGTGATATCAACTTTAATACATCTGTACTGTATGAATTTCCTGTATAATGTCCTTGATCAAAATGGTGAAAGTGACCTGATGTGAAGTCTTCTTGTAAGAGAAGTCTTAAAAGTAATGATTTGGACCATTCTAAGCCCGGTCCTTCCCTACTATGAAATCAAAATAATCTGTGTTTCTTTAACGAAATACTGTTGTTATGCTCTTGTTTCATTTTTCTTTTAGGAGTTCCTCGTCAAAATTACATGTTCTGATCCAAAATGCAAGTCTTTTAGACATGATACAGTTTTTATGATAGTACATTGACCATCATCAATTTTGTGCAAACATGTTACCTCACATAAAAGAGCTAGTGATGCACTATAAAAGTATACTTTACAATAAATTTACTAATATCAGTTTGATACTTCAAATTTATAATTATTTCTTCATAGATGGTGATGCTTAAATGATTTTGGAGGTAGTGTGCATGAAGGCAAAACACCTACTGCCACTTTGCACTTGTTTGCAGTGCACACTAGCAGAGACTTCACAAAAATGCTATTCATATATCGAATTCTCATTTAACATGTAGTAGTTGCAACACGTGTTCTTAAAAGAAACCTATATCTCACAAGAGCTTCAATTCTGGCAACAATGCAGGCTGTGAAAAGGACCCTTTGCTCATCACTTGGTCTTCTAGGACCATGTAAAATCGAGCTTAAAACATCCATGGCAAGCACAGAATCTTGGTCAGTAGATTTCGGCATCACCACAACCTACGGCTTCATATGGGGAAAAGGTTGGAAAAGGTTTTGCCGTGACAACGAGGTAGAAGAAGGTGACGACTGCACCTTCAAGGTCGTTGAAAGAAAGGTCTGGCTTGTTGTGATCAAGTGATGTTTGATCATGCCCAGTCCGGACGAAGCACAGTACTAGTACAAGTATTTTGCCTGCCAATGGCAGTGACAGTTCTCGGTTGGTGTTTTTCCATGTGAAAACTTGGTATTTTGGGTAGTCCAGTAGACAAGTAAATCTATGTTAGGGTCAATTTGACATCAGTGTTTGTTGAATATTAGTACGAAGTACTAAATTAGTCTATGTAATTAGATTATTATGCAGTCGAGTGGACAAATTAATCTGTGTTTTGGTTACTAAAACATCAGTGTGGACAAATTAATCTGTGTTTTGGTTACTAATATTAAGTGTAGAATACCGTACCGTATACGGTACGGTTGGCCCATGGCCTGTTAAGAGACCGGTTCGGTCTCAGGTTGTAAACCTAGACTTGCCCGTCAAGTTGTATGTTGTTGTTTGATCTATATAAACAATGAGCCAGCCGTAGGGGTCACCACGGCAAACAAATCTCTGTTTCTAACTTGGTATCAGAGCGCGTTCTCGCTCCTCGGATCCGATCTCGCTCGCGACGATGACTTCCGCGATGCAGGTCTCCACGATCGCCGGTGCGCTGTCTTCCGCGTCCACCTCCATCCCCGCCGGCGTCCCCACCTCGCTGCCCACCGCTCTCCCCTCCGGCTACTCCAACACGATCACCGTGCGCCTCGACCGCTCCAATTATCTCCTTTGGCGCACACAGGTGATTCCACACATCGCCGGTCAAGGCCTCTATGGCTTCCTCGATGGCAGCTGCAAAGCGCCACCGGCCCAGATCACCACGAGCACCGGGGCTAACGCCAAGACCGAGCCCAACCCTGAGTTCGCTCTCTGGTGGTACACCGATCAGAGGGTTCTCAGCATCCTCGTCGGCGCGATGACAGAAGACATGGTCGGCCAGATGGTAGGCCGTCATACTGCCGCCGCCGTCTGGGAGTGCACCACCCAGATGTTCTCAGCTCAGAATCGTGCAGGCATCCGTCAAATCCGTCGACAGCTCTCGACGATGAAGAAATTGGACATGTCCGCTGCTGAGTACTACCAGAAGATGAAGGGCTTCGCTGACGCTATGGCTATGGTCGGCGCCCCGATCTCTGATGATGAACTCATCGATCATATTTTGGTCGGTCTCGGTCCACAATACGAGGGTCTTCAATCCTCGATGAACGTGCTGCAAGCCGCTGGTTCTGTACTGTCTCTTTCGGAGTTCTACTCCCTGCTGCTCTCCGCTGAAGCCATGAAGGAAGCCACCTCCCACGCCACCGATTTTTCGTCCTCGGCAAACGCGGCTATGCGCCAGGGCAACTACGGACGGGGCGGTGGGCAACCGCCGTTTGATGCTACCGGTGGACGCCTCAACGGGCGCCCCACGAGCGGACAGCAGCCTGGTCACACCGGAGGCGGCCCGTCCTATGGCAGTGGCCAGAACTCGTATGGAGGCAGTCAAGGAAATCGCCCCCGCAATGATGGCGGTGGGGGCAACGGCCAGGGAGGCAATGGTCGTCGTCAACGACCTCGCTGCCAGATCTGCAAGGCGTGGGGCCATGAGGCTCTCGCCTGTCGGAACCGTTTTAACCACGGGTTCCAACCTGAGGAACGCCGTTCTGGCAATGCCGCAGCCTCTCAGCCGCAGGAAGATAAGCCCTGGTTTTTCGACACAGGTGCCACCGATCATCTCACCAACGACATGGCCCATCTTGGTGTTCACGAGCGCTATCAGGGAAAGGATCAAATTCAGGTCGCCAACGGTGCAGGTATGTCAATTACGCATATTGGTAATTCTCGATTAGCCGGTCCTTCTCACTCGCTCGATCTTCGTAACATTCTTCGTGTTCCTGGTCTTAGCAAAAATTTGCTATCTGTTTATCGCTTGGTGTCTGACAACAACATCTTTATCGAATTTCATAAATATTTCTTCTTGGTGAAGGACAAAGCCACAAGGAGAACCATACTTCGCGGTAGGAGTCGCGGGGGTCTCTATCCTCTACCATTCGGCCGTGCCTCTTCTTCCAACCGTGTTGCTTCTTTCAGCGCCAAGCTTTCCACCGACCAGTGGCATCAACGATTAGGTCATCCTTCGAATAAAGTAGTTAGGGATATTGTCAAGACAAATAATCTCCAGTGTTCCTCGAGTCATGATAGTTCTGTGTGTGATGCGTGTCAAATGGGTAAAAGTCATCAACTTCCATATAGTTCCTCTTCTCGGGTCTCTCATGCACCACTTGAGCTTGTTCATACTGATGTATGGGGCCCCGCTCTTCCCTCCTCCGGAGGTTTCAAGTATTATGTGAGTTTTATTGATGACTTTAGTCGTTACTGCTGGATATACCTCATCAAAAATAAATCTGACGTTGAAAATATCTTCTATGTGTTCCAAGCTCATGTTGAGCGGTTGCTCAATACTAAAATTCGTGCTGTTCAGTCAGATTGGGGTGGTGAGTATCACCGCCTTCATGCTAATTTCCAGCGCATAGGTATCTCCCATAGGGTCTCATGTCCTCATACTTCACAACAGAACGGCATCGCCGAGCGTAAACACCGTCATCTTGTCGAGACTGGGCTTGCCCTTCTTGCCCACTCCTCCCTCCCCCTTCGCTTTTGGGACGAAGCGTTTCTCGCCGCTTGCTACTTAATTAATAGGATGCCCTCTCCTGTGCTAGACAATCAAGCCCCTATCTCTCGCCTTCTAGATATCTCGCCAGACTACTCCTTTTTGCGCGTTTTTGGTTGTGCTTGCTGGCCGAGTCTTCGAAAATATAATTCTCGTAACCTCGAGTTTCGTTCCAAGATGTGCGTCTTTCTTGGTTACAGTCCCCTTCACAAAGGTTATAAGTGTCTAGATCGAAGTACTGGCCGCATCTATATTTCTCGCGATGTTGTTTTCGATGAGAAAGTTTTTCCCTTTGCCACTCCTGGGGTCATAGTTGATGTCACGCCTCTTCGTCCAGTTTCTTTTCCAACCGATGAACCAGCTATTCAGAATACTAATACACGTAATTATGACATATCCATGTTACCGGTTGATGCCCCTGTTGTTGTTTCTGTTCCTGTGCAGGTTCCTCCCGAGGTGCACCCAGGCGTGATCGACGTCCCGGCTACTACGATCGACGTCGCGGGCGTGCATGTGCATGGCGCCCGTCCCGGCGTGGCTCCTGCTCCCGATCGGGGCTCTCCACGTGCCGAGCCCGCTTCCTCGCCCCGGGCCTCCTCCGCTGGGCCGGCCAGCGCCTCAGGCTCTCCCGCTGCTGGGCCGACGTCGGCGGCCTCCCTGGACTTCACTTCGTTTCGGGCTGGGCCGTTGCTCCTTATGCCCCCTCCGACTCAGCCAGATGAATCTGCATCGACTGCGACGTCGTCACCTCCTCAGCCAGAGGCGACCGCATCTGATTCCGAGCCAGCAGTGCCTCTGGTCGATTCAACTGTTGCGCCCCCGCCTCGCACTATTCAGACTAGACTGCGCAATGATATTCATCGTCCAAAGCAGTTTACAGATGGCACTGTCCGCTATGATCCCTACCGTCGTCGTGCTCTTTTCGCTATTCCTGCGTCTCATCGCACGGCTCTGACTGAACCAGCCTGGCGTTCTGCAATGGAAGATGAGTTTGATGCCTTGCAACGCAATCAGACATGGATTTTGATACCACGTCCTCCTGGCACAAATATTGTTGGAAGCAAATGGATCTTCAAAACTAAGTATCGTCCTGATGGTTCAGTTGACAAGCACAAAGCCCGTCTTGTGGCACGTGGATTCACTCAGCAGTATGGTATTGATTATCATGACACCTTTAGTCCTGTTGTTAAGCCAGTTACCGTGCGTCTGGTACTCTCCTTGGCTGTTTCACGAGGATGGTGTCTTCGTCAGATCGATGTTAGTAATGCTTTTCTCCATGGCTTTCTTCAGGAGGAAGTATACATGCAGCAGCCTCCTGGCTTTGAGGATTCTCGTCACCCCAGCATGTTTGTAAATTGCAGCGTGCTCTTTATGGCCTCAAGCAGTCTCCACGTGCCTGGTATGCGCGTCTCAGTGAACGGTTGCATCAACTTGGTTTCACTTCGAGTAAAGCTGACACCTCCTTATTTATCTTCCATCATCGTGATATCAGTATCTATATGCTTGTGTATGTCGATGACATCGTTATTGCTGGATCTTCTCCTGCTGCTGTCGATCGACTGGTTCAGACCCTCTCGGTCACTTTTCCTATTAAGGATATGGGCCGATTGGAGTATTTTCTTGTGTTGGGAATATGCCCTAGAGGCAATCATAGATGATGTAATTCCCAATGTATTCATAAAGTTATTAAGTTGTCCTTTGGTTTGAACATCTGATATATGTCATTGAATATGTGATTCGATTGTGGAACTATGTATTCATGTTGTTCATACTAATTGTCCTTGGTCGTTAAGGTTGTGCTGGACACACATCCTAGACTAATGTGAGTGTTGGCTGATGACACGGTTCCACTTGTCATGGGCATGGTGATGCCATTCCAACGTTCACGGACTTGGCTAAAGAGTTTAGCAAGTCGGACTGACCCACATTGAGATGCAACGATCAAGTCGTCATTTGCATGTCTCAATCAATGTAATCCTTAGACCTGAGGTTGTCGCACATCCGAGTTGTGGATCACCGACTTAGGTTCTGTCAAACGTTGTTCTTTGACAAGGCAACTATAAAGGCAGAGTTCGGGTCGAATGAGAAGCAAGCTGCGTGATGTGGATAATCAAGATGGGATTTTGCCCCTCCGATTGGAGAGATATTCTCTGGGCCCTCTCGAGTGATATGATTCAGGAAGCATGGCCATGCGCGACTCAGTTAAGTGTTAACTGTGTCTATTGACTAAAGAGTTAGTCAGATGAATCACATATCACGGATCGAGAAGAGAGTTGAGCTATTTAAGGGATGACGATAAATCGCCTATATCTCGACAAGGTATATCGTGAGGCAAAAGGGACTAAGATGAATATCGCATTGAAAGGTATGTCGTCATGACTCAATGGGACTTGGGAGTCGGCACGTTCTGCTAGGAGCCGCTACCGATTGATCGATTGGGAGTAGGACTCCAATCGTGTCCATGTCGCCATGAGCCTGCAGGGTCGCACACTTAAGAGCGGGAGCAAGCTTTGGTTGGGTTGGACCCGAACCGGAAATGGACTGAGTTAGTGAGTCGGACTCACGGAGGGAATGGGCCACAAGTGTTGTGAAGCCCATTACCATACGCTATATAAAGAGGGGTGCAGGTTGCCCAGCGGGCACGTTAGTCCACTCTCTCATGCGTTGGGAACCCTAGCCCCACTCAGTCCAGCCGCCGCACCGGACCTAGCAGTCCGCCGTCGGAGCTCCTCCTCGTACGTGTGGATACCGGCAGAGGTGCTGTACGTTCAGCACTTCGACGTTCGAGGGATTGGATCGGCCGGACCGGATCGTGGGACTGCACTGCCCCGACCCGACGCGCTACATCGATAATCCGCACCTGCGCGTCTAGTGGTAATACTCGTGGCCTTCTACCTCGGCTAGATCTTGGTAGTATCGCGTAGGAAAAAGTTTTCGTTTATCTCTACGCGTCCCAACATCTTGGCATTGAGGCGGCCTACACATCTGATGGGCTGATTTTGACTCAACATAAGTATGCTCTTGATTTGCTTCATCGTGCTAACATGGAGTCTTGTCGTGCTGTTACCACACCGATGTCTACCACAGATAAATTGTCTCGTCTCGATGGGGACTTACTCAGCACGGATGATGCGTTCAAATATCGCAGCCTCGTTGGTGGCCTTCAGTACCTTACCTTGACAAGGCCGGATCTCTCGTTTGCTGTTAACAAAGTCTGTCAGTATCTCTCTCAGCCTACCACTGTTCACTATGAAGCAGTGAAGCGGATCTTGCGGTATATCAAAGGTACTGTGTCTACTGGTCTGCGATTTCAGCGTGCCCACTCCACTGTTCTCAATATCTTCACAGATGCGGACTGGGCCGGCTGTTCTGACGATCGTCGCTCTACTGGAGGTTATGCGATTTATCTTGGCCCTAATTTGGTCTCTTGGAGCTCTCGCAAGCAGCCCACTGTTTCTCGTTCAAGCACTGAGGCTGAGTATAAAGCCTTGGCGAATGGCACTGCTGAAGCTACTTGGGTTCAGTCCGTTCTTCAGGAACTTGGCGTGAGTCAGTCCTCTCCGCCCGTCTTATGGTGTGATAATCTTGGAGCCACGTATCTCTCCGCCAATCCGGTATTCCATGCTCGGACGAAGCATATCGAGATCGATTTTCACTTTGTCCGCGAGAAAGTTGCCCAAGGTGCTCTTCTTGTTCGGTTCATCTCGTCAGGTGATCAGATTGCCGACATTTTCACCAAGCCTTGTACTCAGATTATACTCCGTAGGTTTCGTTCCAATCTAAACCTTGTACACGACGGTTCAGATTGAGGGGGAGTATTAAGTGTAGAATACCGTACCGTATACGGTACGGTTGGCCCATGGCCTGTTAAGAGACCGGTTCGGTCTCAGGTTGTAAACCTAGACTTGCCCGTCAAGTTGTACGTTGTTGTTTGATCTATATAAACAATGAGCCAGCCGTAGGGGTCACCACGGCAAACAAATCTCTGTTTCTAACTACTAAAACATCAGTGCTGAATGCTAGTGGATTAATTAGCGGATGCATCATCGCCGAATGCATACTGATCTACCCATGTCCAGCACCAGCCCTTTGTCTGTGCAAATGTTACCGAGAAACTCAGTGTTCGAAGGTGTGTTTTGGTTTTCGCCCATGTTTGACATGCCAAATATTGAGCTAGCTAACTTTTTTTGTTGAGATTTTGCTTGCCTATGAGTTGACCATAAGATAAACTAGAGGTTCTTGAGTAGCATTGACATGGCAAAAAGTTGCTAACAATCCAAACAAAGACAAGTGTACATGCTGTTTTCTGAAGCCTTCTGTGAATAGGGACGAGATGTCTACTTTTTCTTTCAAAGTTGCATTTTTGTGCGTACAGCTTCGATCATTTAGTAGTTCCCCTGAACCGACTAACGTGGCCTCGTTTTATCCATTTTACCCGACGTGTTGCAAAAACACTGACACAACGGTGCTAACGTGGCTCTGCAAGGAGAAACCAGGACAGGTGGGCAACTCACCTGAGAGCCTCGTGTCAGTCGGAGCGTGGGCCACACGGCGTTCCTCCTCCGCAAGAACTCCAACCGGCGCCCCGCCCCCCTCCGTCCGCCCGTCGTGCTGGGTACGCGCGCGCTCTCGCCTAGTATGGCGCACTCCGTTCGCCGCCCACGATACAAGTATGCGGCGGTGTCGCTGTCGCCGGGCTGCCTCCAAAAGCTGGTCAGTAACCGCTAGCCGGCACTGTCCTCTGCTCCCCTTCCACGTTCCTGACCGGTTCTGTTCCTGCCCTGTGGTTGCAGCGCGTCCCGGCGGAGTTCGCGGCGCGCCTCCAGCCCGGCGCCGGGGAGGCAACTATAAAGGCAGAGTTCGGGTCGAATGAGAAGCAAGCTGCGTGATGTGGATAATCAAGATGGGATTTTGCCCCTCCGATTGGAGAGATATTCTCTGGGCCCTCTCGAGTGATATGATTCAGGAAGCATGGCCATGCGCGACTCAGTTAAGTGTTAACTGTGTCTATTGACTAAAGAGTTAGTCAGATGAATCACATATCACGGATCGAGAAGAGAGTTGAGCTATTTAAGGGATGACGATAAATCGCCTATAGCTCGACAAGGTATATCGTGAGGCAAAAGGGACTAAGATGAATATCGCATTGAAAGGTATGTCGTCATGACTCAATGGGACTTGGGAGTCGGCACGTTCTGCTAGGAGCCGCTACCGATTGATCGATTGGGAGTAGGACTCCAATCGTGTCCATGTCGCCATGAGCCTGCAGGGTCGCACACTTAAGAGCGGGAGCAAGCTTTGGTTGGGTTGGACCCGAACCGGAAATGGACTGAGTTAGTGAGTCGGACTCACGGAGGGAATGGGCCACAAGTGTTGTGAAGCCCATTACCATACGCTATATAAAGAGGGGTGCAGGTTGCCCAGCGGGCACGTTAGTCCACTCTCCCATGCGTTGGGAACCCTAGCCCCACTCAGTCCAGCCGCCGCACCGGACCTAGCAGTCCGCCGTCGGAGCTCCTCCTCGTACGTGTGGATACCGGCAGAGGTGCTGTACGTTCAGCACTTCGACGTTCGAGGGATTGGATCGGCCGGACCGGATCGTGGGACTGCACTGCCCCGACCCGACGCGCTACATCGATAATCCGCACCTGCGCGTCTAGTGGTAATACTCGTGGCCTTCTACCTCGGCTAGATCTTGGTAGTATCGCGTAGGAAAAAGTTTTCGTTTATCTCTACGCGTCCCAACAGTGGTATCAGAGCGGTAGCTTCTGGTATTAGGCCCGAGATCCGTACATATGTGATATGTAGTTAGCGTTAGATGTGATCTAATTGCTGTTTTGGTGGTCGGTCTATGAGATAGATCGGTTTTGTACAAGGTTGATTGGATCAATCGTACTCGGGGTTAATGGATGATCAGGTTTCCGTGATCATACTGCTAAGGTCGTGGAACAACTTACCCCTACCGGTCGGTTTCCGCCATCGGGGTATAACGTGACACATAAATCCAGTTGCGGTGATCGAAGATCAAAGAGTTTGGTCGAGTCGGAATACGGATCAGATTCGGGTAAAATCGTTTTATCCGATGAAGAAATCCATGATCGGAATGTAGATGAGATCTGCGTTTTCCGATCGTCCTGTCGTAGCGCCTTAGATGTCGTTGCGAGTTTCACAACGCCGGTAGATATCGTATCTATGCATAACTTGTTTTTACAGGAAGTTGTGAATGGTACGGCTTATGTGCATGTGATGTGTGTAATCCATACATGATCTGCGTATCATGTTTTTGTCAGCCGGCTGGAGCCTAGGTGCTGTCATATTATTGTATACCGGCCTGCGTGTCGGATTCTCTATGTAAATTTCATTTACTTAGCTAGTGTAGCTTGTTGGAGAACCCGGAAGGCATGCAAGTCGATGTACAAGTCGGCTACATGGAGTAAGATGGCACGTGACAAGAGTTGGCACGAGTCGACTTACAAGCTTCGTGGAGATGGAGATCACCATGAAGAGAGCCATACCATTTCACATTATAATTGCTTTATTTGTGTTATTGTTATGCCTCTATTTACCTCTATTTAGATAGTTGGTAGATTCTTTAATCCCTCAAAGAAGGTCTAGTCGGTCGCCCCACCAGTGCTGCACCATCACAAGTCGGACATTCTTGGTAGTGGGCTCATAAAATTGAGGTGCTACCAATTCTTTCCGGTTAGGTGGGTTTGAGTCGGACTCTTACACGCAGAAGCACTTGGTAATCTAGACGAGTCCATCACAACGGTTGTGGGGCTCGGGGCGAGGTAGGTTGGGAGCCGGGGCATGTGATGTCACCCAACTAACAGGAGTCGTATAGAGATACGATTGGCAAGGTGTTGCCTACCTAGATCACTTGACGGCTAGCGGTGATGCTAAAGCTCACTAGTCGGCTTGCTTATTTAGGGTCCTGAATCACTTAGCAACCATCGGAGGGATGTTGGTTCTAGTGGGAGCATAAGTATTAAAACGTTTAATATGCCTGCTCTTTTATGAATACATGTCTTAAGTGTTTTTGCGTATTTTCTGTTGTAGATCAATGGCACCTAGCAACCTTCCTCAGTTGTCCACTTTTGCGTTGAGGTCAATCTTAGAGAAAGATAAGCTTAATGGAATTAATTTCACCAACTGGTATCGTAATCTGAGGATAGTCCTCAAGCATGACAAGAAAGAACATGTTCTAGAAACTCCACTTCCAGAAGAGCCTGATGATGATGCGACTGTCGCCGTCACAAATGCCTACCGTAAGACTAGAGATGAGTCTACGGAGATTAGCTGTCTTATGCTTGCACACATGGAACCGGACTTGCAGCAGCAGTTCGAAAATGTTGAGGCCTACGATATGATCGAAAGCCTCAAAAGTATGTTCCAGGCTCAAGCAAGGACTGAGAGGTATCAAGTCTCTCAAGCTTTGCTTGGCTGTAAGCTGAAAGACGGCGATCCACTGAGTCCGCATGTAATCAAGATAATTGGTTACATACAGTCTTTGGATCGCTTGGGCTTCTCAATTAAAGAAGAGATCGCCACTGATATAATTCTGAACTCTCTTCCTAGTGCGTATGGTCCGTTCATCTCGAACTATCATATGCATGGTATGGATAAGAGTATCACTGAATTACATGGGATGCTCAAAACGGCAGAGGCTGATATCAAGAAAGGCGCCAGTCAAGTGTTGATGGTGCAGAATAAGGCTAAGTTCAAGAAGAGTTCTTGGACTAAGAAGAAGAAGGATAAGTCAGGAGGTAGCGCCCATGGCCCTGTCCAGAGTGCTTCCTCAAAGACTAAGCCTTCTCCTACAGCCGGAGCCAATTGCTTCTATTGCAAGCAGGATGGCCACTGGAAGAGGAACTGCACCAAGTATTTGGCTGACAAGGCCAAGAGTGGAGGTATGACTTCCGACTCAGGTACACTTGTGTGCAATGTTATAGACATTTATCTTGCTGATGCACCTAATAGTTCTTGGGTATATGATACCGGATCAGTCATTCACATTTGCAACTTGTTGCAGGGGCTGGTAAGAACTAGGAGCGTGGCAAGAGGAGAGGTTGACATTCGGGTCGGCAACAAGGCGAGAGTCGCTGCGTTGGAAGTCGGCACGATGCAACTTCATTTACCTTCAGGATTTATTTTGGAACTAAATAATTGTTATTATGTTCCAGCGCTTAGTCGAAACATTATTTCCGCCTCATGTTTGATGAGACAAGGTTATGAGTCGAATATTAAGAATAATGGTTGTTCTTTATATTTGAAAGATATGTTTCATGGCTTTGCACCCGTTCAGAACGGGTTATTTATTTTAAATCTTGATAGTGAATCGGTCTATAACATAAATGTTAAAAGGTTGAAATCAAATGATCTGAATATGACTTACTTTTGGCACTGTCGGCTTGGTCATATAAGTTGGAAGCGCATGAAGAAGCTCCATGATGATGGACTTCTAACTTCGTTTGACTTAGAGTCATTCGAGACATGCAAATCATGCCTACTAGGCAAGATGACCAAGACACCTTTTGCAAGGAGTTGTGAAAGGGCGTCCGACTTGTTGGAACTAATACATAGTGATGTATGTGGTCCAATGAGCACGACAGCCAGAGGTGGTTATGAGTACTTCATTACCTTCACTGATGATTTGAGTAGGTATGGATATATCTATTTAATGAAACACAAGTCGGAAGCCTTTGAAAAGTTCAAGGAATTCCAGAGTGAGGTACAAAATCAGCTCGGCAAGAAAATAAAGTTTCTACGGTCGGACCGTGGAGGCGAGTACATGAGCCATGAGTTTGATGACCATCTAAAGAGTTGTGGAATAGTTCCTCAACTCACTCCGCCGGGTACACCGCAGAGAAACGGTGTATCGGAACGGAGAAATCGGACCTTGTTGGACATGGTACGATCAATGATGAGTCGGACAGATCTACCTTTATCATTTTGGGGTTATTGTCTAGAAACTGCAGCTTTCACACTAAACAGAGTACCATCGAAGTCAGTAGAGAAGACACCGCATGAGATGTGGACGGGCAAAAAGCCAAGTTTGTCTTTTCTTAAGATTTGGGGTTGTGAAGCATTTGTCAAGCGACTTCAGTCGGACAAGCTCACGCCCAAGTCGGATAAGTGTATTTTCGTGGGGTATCCGAGGGAAACCTTGGGGTACTACTTCTACAACCGGGAAGAGGGCAAAGTGTTTGTCGCTCGGAATGGTGTCTTCCTTGAGAAAGAGTTTCTCGGTCGGGAAGTCAGTGGGAGCACAGTGCAACTCGAAGAAATTCGAGAGGAACCGGCTAGGGGCGAATCGGCGAACGCCTTGGAGGCGGAGCCGGTCGTGGTACCTACACCGGTTACAGCACCTGAACCACGGAGATCTGCCAGATTACAGAGTGCTCGAGATGTTTTACTGTTAGACAGTAATGAGCCGGCAACTTATTCGGAAGCGATGGTGGGATCTGATTCCGAGTCATGGCTTGGAGCCATGAGATCCGAGTTAAAGTGCATGGATGAAAACCAAGTTTGGAATTTGGTTGATCTGCCTGACGGTGCAAGACCCGTCGAGTGAAAATGGGTCTTTAAGAAGAAAATTGATATGGATGGAAATATTTCCGTCTATAAAGCACGACTTGTCGCGAAGGGGTTCCGACAGGTTCAAGGAGTTGACTATGACGAGACATTCTCGCCTGTAGCGATGCTTAAATCAATTCGGATCATGTTAGCCATAGCAGCCTATTTCGACTATGAGATATGGCAGATGGATGTCAAGACGGCTTTCCTTAATGGAAATTTAACTGAGGACGTGTATATGATACAGCCCGAAGGTTTTGTCGATCCAGCTAATGCTGACAAGGTATGCAAACTTCAGAAATCCATTTATGGGTTGAAGCAAGCATCTCGGAGTTGGAACATTCGCTTTGATGAGGTAGTCAAATCGTTTGGCTTCATCAAGAGCGATCATGATTCTTGTTTGTACAAGAAGTTTAGTGGGAGCAAAGTAAACTTTCTAATCTTATATGTGGATGACATATTACTGATTGGAAATGACGTCATGATGTTGCAAGAAACCAAAGAGTCATTGGAAAGGAGTTTCTCAATGAAGGATTTGGGTGAGGCAACTTACATATTAGGAATCAGGATCTATAGAGATAGATCCAGGCGGCTCATTGGATTGAGTCAGAGTACTTATCTGGACAAGGTTTTGAAGAAATTCAAAATGGAAGAGTCCAAGAAGGGATTCTTACCGATGTCCCATGGCATAAAACTTAGCAAGACTCAGTGTCCTTCGACGACTGATGAGCGAAGTCAGATGAGTGTGATTCCGTATGCTTCGGCAATCGGATCCATCATGTATGCCATGATTTGTACTAGGCCAGATGTTTCCTATGCTCTAAGTGTTACGAGCAGATACCAGGCTGACCCTGGCAAAGCCCACTGGGCAGCGGTTAAAAACATTCTTAAGTATTTGAGAAATACTAAGGAAATGTTCCTAGTTTATGGAGGTGATGAGGAATTCAGTGTAAAGGGTTACACGGATGCAAGTTATCTCACCGACTCAGATGATTCTCGTTCGCAATCTGGATACGTGTTCGTGATGAACGGAGGGGCTGTGAGCTGGAAGAGTTCCAAGCAAGATACGGTGTCTGCATCTACAACAGAGGCTGAGTATATTGCTGCCTCAGAGGCGGCAAAGGAAGCTGTTTGGATCAGGAACCTCCTGATTGATCTTGGTGTGGTTCAGGGCGCGTCCAATCCTTTGGACGTATATTGTGACAACAATGGTGCTATCGCACAGGCCAAGGAACCTAGACAACACCAGAAGAACAAACATATACTCATGCGGTACCACCTCATTCGCCAGTTTGTCGAACAAGGTGATATCAAGTTATGCAAAGTACACACGGATGCAAACATTGCAGATCCGTTGACAAAGGCGCTACCACAGCCTAAGCATTAGGCGCACACGAGAGGTATGGGCATTAGATGCCTAGGCATATGATGCCAAGATGATTGACTCTAGTGCAAGTGGGAGACTGTTGGGAATATGCCCTAGAGGCAATCATAGATGATGTAATTCCCAATGTATTCATAAAGTTATTAAGTTGTCCTTTGGTTTGAACATCTGATATATGTCATTGAATATGTGATTCGATTGTGGAACTATGTATTCATGTTGTTCATACTAATTGTCCTTGGTCGTTAAGGTTGTGCTGGACACACATCCTAGACTAATGTGAGTGTTGGCTGATGACACGGTTCCACTTGTCATGGGCATGGTGATGCCATTCCAACGTTCACGGACTTGGCTAAAGAGTTTAGCAAGTCGGACTGACCCACATTGAGATGCAACGATCAAGTCGTCATTTGCATGTCTCAATCAATGTAATCCTTAGACCTGAGGTTGTCGCACATCCGAGTTGTGGATCACCGACTTAGGTTCTGTCAAACGTTGTTCTGTGACAAGGCAACTATAAAGGCAGAGTTCGGGTCGAATGAGAAGCAAGCTGCGTGATGTGGATAATCAAGATGGGATTTTGCCCCTCCGATTGGAGAGATATTCTCTGGGCCCTCTCGAGTGATATGATTCAGGAAGCATGGCCATGCGCGACTCAGTTAAGTGTTAACTGTGTCTATTGACTAAAGAGTTAGTCAGATGAATCACATATCACGGATCGAGAAGAGAGTTGAGCTATTTAAGGGATGACGATAAATCGCCTATATCTCGACAAGGTATATCGTGAGGCAAAAGGGACTAAGATGAATATCGCATTGAAAGGTATGTCGTCATGACTCAATGGGACTTGGGAGTCGGCACGTTCTGCTAGGAGCCGCTACCGATTGATCGATTGGGAGTAGGACTCCAATCGTGTCCATGTCGCCATGAGCCTGCAGGGTCGCACACTTAAGAGCGGGAGCAAGCTTTGGTTGGGTTGGACCCGAACCGGAAATGGACTGAGTTAGTGAGTCGGACTCACGGAGGGAATGGGCCACAAGTGTTGTGAAGCCCATTACCATACGCTATATAAAGAGGGGTGCAGGTTGCCCAGCGGGCACGTTAGTCCACTCTCCCATGCGTTGGGAACCCTAGCCCCACTCAGTCCAGCCGCCGCACCGGACCTAGCAGTCCGCCGTCGGAGCTCCTCCTCGTACGTGTGGATACCGGCAGAGGTGCTGTACGTTCAGCACTTCGACGTTCGAGGGATTGGATCGGCCGGACCGGATCGTGGGACTGCACTGCCCCGACCCGACGCGCTACATCGATAATCCGCACCTGCGCGTCTAGTGGTAATACTCGTGGCCTTCTACCTCGGCTAGATCTTGGTAGTATCGCGTAGGAAAAAGTTTTCGTTTATCTCTACGCGTCCCAACATCTTGGCATTGAGGCGGCCTACACATCTGATGGGCTGATTTTGACTCAACATAAGTATGCTCTTGATTTGCTTCATCGAGCTAACATGGAGTCTTGTCGTGCTGTTACCACACCGATGTCTACCACAGATAAATTGTCTCGTCTCGATGGGGACTTACTCAGCACGGATGATGCGTTCAAATATCGCAGCCTCGTTGGTGGCCTTCAGTACCTTACCTTGACAAGGCCGGATCTCTCGTTTGCTGTTAACAAAGTCTGTCAGTATCTCTCTCAGCCTACCACTGTTCACTATGAAGCAGTGAAGCGGATCTTGCGGTATATCAAAGGTACTGTGTCTACTGGTCTGCGATTTCAGCGTGCCCACTCCACTGTTCTCAATATCTTCACAGATGCGGACTGGGCCGGCTGTTCTGACGATCGTCGCTCTACTGGAGGTTATGCGATTTATCTTGGCCCTAATTTGGTCTCTTGGAGCTCTCGCAAGCAGCCCACTGTTTCTCGTTCAAGCACTGAGGCTGAGTATAAAGCCTTGGCGAATGGCACTGCTGAAGCTACTTGGGTTCAGTCCGTTCTTCAGGAACTTGGCGTGAGTCAGTCCTCTCCGCCCGTCTTATGGTGTGATAATCTTGGAGCCACGTATCTCTCCGCCAATCCGGTATTCCATGCTCGGACGAAGCATATCGAGATCGATTTTCACTTTGTCCGCGAGAAAGTTGCCCAAGGTGCTCTTCTTGTTCGGTTCATCTCGTCAGGTGATCAGATTGCCGACATTTTCACCAAGCCTTGTACTCAGATTATACTCCGTAGGTTTCGTTCCAATCTAAATCTTGTACACGACGGTTCAGATTGAGGGGGAGTATTAAGTGTAGAATACCGTACCGTATACGGTACGGTTGGCCCATGGCCTGTTAAGAGACCGTCTCAGGTTGTAAACCTAGACTTGCCCGTCAAGTTGTATGTTGTTGTTTGATCTATATAAACAATGAGCCAGCCGTAGGGGTCACCACGGCAAACAAATCTCTGTTTCTAACTACTAAAACATCAGTGCTGAATGCTAGTGGATTAATTAGCGGATGCATCATCGCCGAATGCATACTGATCTACCCATGTCCAGCACCAGCCCTTTGTCTGTGCAAATGTTACCGAGAAACTCAGTGTTCGAAGGTGTGTTTTGGTTTTCGCCCATGTTTGACATGCCAAATATTGAGCTAGCTAACTTTTTTTGTTGAGATTTTGCTTGCCTATGAGTTGACCATAAGATAAACTAGAGGTTCTTGAGTAGCATTGACATGGCAAAAAGTTGCTAACAATCCAAACAAAGACAAGTGTACATGCTGTTTTCTGAAGCCTTCTGTGAATAGGGACGAGATGTCTACTTTTTCTTTCAAAGTTGCATTTTTGTGCGTACAGCTTCGATCATTTAGTAGTTCCCCTGAACCGACTAACGTGGCCTCGTTTTATCCATTTTACCCGACGTGTTGCAAAAACACTGACACAACGGTGCTAACGTGGCTCTGCAAGGAGAAACCAGGACAGGTGGGCAACTCACCTGAGAGCCTCGTGTCAGTCGGAGCGTGGGCCACACGGCGTTCCTCCTCCGCAAGAACTCCAACCGGCGCCCCGCCCCCCTCCGTCCGCCCGTCGTGCTGGGTACGCGCGCGCTCTCGCCTAGTATGGCGCACTCCGTTCGCCGCCCACGATACAAGTATGCGGCGGTGTCGCTGTCGCCGGGCTGCCTCCAAAAGCTGGTCAGTAACCGCTAGCCGGCACTGTCCTCTGCTCCCCTTCCACGTTCCTGACCGGTTCTGTTCCTGCCCTGTGGTTGCAGCGCGTCCCGGCGGAGTTCGCGGCGCGCCTCCAGCCCGGCGCCGGGGAGGAGGAGCGGGAAGTGATCTTGGTAGGCCCGGTCGGCAAGGTCTGGCGCGTGGAGCTTCGCTGGCAGGACGGCACGTGCTGGCTGGGCGGCAGCTGGGCGGAGCTCGCCGCCGCGCACGGCATCGGCGCCGGGTGGTCCGTCGTGCTGCGGCGCGAGCGGCGCGGGGTGGCCTCCCTGAGCGCGTTCGACCCGAGCCGCTGCCTGGCGAGCCTCTGCACCCCATACGCAGGTGATTTTCTTTGTACGCACGGTGCAATTAACTAACCTTTCTTTTCCGGGAAGGCCGGTGAAGATTAATCTGTGCGTACGATGAGTAAATTTTTTAGTTCATTTTCTTGCACCAATATGTGTATGGGCTGCGCAGGCATGACGGCCAAGATCAGGCCTCGGTTCGTCAAGCTGCTGCAACCGGATGACCTGGAGAAGATGGTGAGCAAGAAAGAAATGAAACAAGCTAAGCTAGTTTCATTTGCTTCTCGTGGGTTCCTCTGCTTCATGTTTGCTCTCAACGTTCTTTCAGAGGATCCCTGATGAGTTTGTGCAGCAGCACTTGACTGAGGCTGGAAGTTGCCTGAGCAGCCAAACCGCCATGATCTTTTGCCCTCTCGGCAAGTTCTGGCGAGTGAAGCTAGATCATGGACTGTCGGATGTGCTGCACGGAGAAGGTTGGGCGCGGTTCCTGACGGCGCATGATCTCTCCGAAGGAAACACCCTGCTGTTCAAGGTAACATGGTGCTTTCAGTCGAGGTGTTCCTGCGGAACGGGTGTCTCAAGGAGTACCATGGAACACTTGCTCTTTGTACAACTGATGGTGCGATGGGGCCAAGCACTACACTCCCGGAAAGTAAGGCAGTACATTCTTCCCAGAGTTTCAAACGTTTTCGTGCGCAATTCCTGCTTACTTTCATATAAACTTCCCTTGTTCAAAAGAACATTTGAACAGTATTTATGATGTTTATCTTGTCACTGAAATGTAATTGTGCAGATGGCAAGCAGCCCGTAGTTGCAGCTGCCAGCAAGAGAAGGAAGAACGATAAACCAGTGGTTTACGCAATTGCTGCCACAGCCCAGCCGCAGAGCAAACCTGCAACGGTCCAGCCACAGAGCAAGCCTGCTGCCATTTTGCCAAGGCACTCATTCACCAAGGAGATCACCAGCACTTGTCTCAATAGATTACTTGTGAGCACTACATTTATTCTCTTTATATTTGGGTTTCTTTCGTATGAACGCAAGTGTGGAAGAATTGGAAATTAATCTCTATTCCCTATGACTTTCCTTACTTTCTGAAAGTATTCACACAGATCTTTGTACTAGGTATTCCATCACATTAAACGGTTAAACCTACAATTGTGACCTTTTTCGTTAAAAAAACATGCTGTGATATCAATTTCAATAAATTTCTACTGTGTAAGATTCCTGTATAATGTCTTCAATCAAATGGTGACAATTACCTGACGTGAAGTCTTTTTCTGTAAAGGAGCCTTAAAACTAATTATTTGGATCATTTCAAGTCAGGTCCTTGGCTTCTATGCAAATCAAAAGTATACGCTAGTAAATCTGCTAATATCAATTTGATAATTTAGATGTTAGTCTTTCTTTATAGATGGTAATGGTAAAATGACTTGTGTTGTGGATTTGAGTTAGTATGTGTGAAGGCAAAACATCTACCGCCAATTTGCACTTGTTTCAACCTAGACAAAATATTAAGCTTAGCTTTCAGCATACAACAGAAACGATATTTGTTTTATAGAACCCTCATATGAGAACGGTTAGTTTGTCAAAGTAATCATACATATCTCTCAGGCTCTGACAAGCGCTTCTTGAATTCTGGCAACAATGCAGCATGTGAAAGGGGCCTTCTGCTCATCAATTGGTCTTCAAGGAGCATGTACAATCGAACTTAAAACATCCATGGGGAGCACAAGATCTTGGCGAGTAGCCTTCAAATCTGCTAGGACCTTCGGCTACATAAGTGGCACAGGTTGGAAGAGGTTTTGCCGAGACAACAAGTTAAAAGAAGGTCACCGCTGCATCTTCAAGGTCGTTGAAAGAAAGGTCTGGTTTGTTGTGATCAAGTGATGTTTGATTATGCGCAGCTAGTAGGAGCACAACACTACTACTACCAGTATTTTGCCTCCCCATGTCAGTGCCACTTGCCAATGCCAGTTCTTGGTATTTGGGTAGTCCAGTAGACAAGTAAATCTATGATAGGGCCACTTTAACATCAGTGTTTGCTGAATATTACTAGATTAGTGTGTATTTAGATTATTATGCAGTCGAGTGGACAAGTTAATGTATGTTTTGGTCACTGAAACATCAGTGTTAATGTTACTAGACCAGTGGACGCATCGTCGCCAAATGCAACCTTCTGCTTTTGCAAATGTTACTGAGCAAGTGTCTTTCCGTGGATGATAAAAATATGTTCAGAACTCAGAACGGATAAGAGCTTGTTGGGCAGCTCAGAAATGATTCTAAGGGAAGCCTTTTCAGCTCATACAAAGCCAAATTTCAGGTGTGACTTCAGAGTGGAACTCTGCAACTCTGCCTTATGCGCACGTCGGCATTGCGTCACGCCCTTGTCATTCGTGCACTTAAGCATGCACATGGAGGCCGTTGTCGCTTGACGCCGACGACGCTCTGTGGGCCGAGGCCGGCTTCAGCTGCCACGACGTCGGCGCCTGCTCTGCTCGCCGTCGAACACGAACGCCGTATTGCCTCGGCGGCCAAGGAATTTGAAGCACGCCATGGTGTGAAGTGAGTTGAACGCGAACTCCCGCGCCGCCAGCGTCCGGTAGTGCCTGCAGGATAACTGGAACCGAACCTTAGCTGCGCAGCTCAAACGGGGGAGCAGGGACGCGTTCTGAATTTTGGCATGGCTTGAGTCGGACTGAGCTCTAGTTAGCGCCATGGACGGCGACAAGGTTGCGGTGCTGCCGCGCAAAACCGCTGCTCGCCGACCTTGAGTCGTGGCGGGCACGCCGCGCGGTCCCGGCCGAGTTCGCGGACGCAGCGCTGTCGCCGCGAGCCTCACGTCCTAGGTAGAACGTATGATGCACACGTCATGCACACGTCACCCGTATGCATGTACGCTACGAATACGATGCATGGCCACGGATATTGGCTGGTGCCTGCGTGGCGCGCCACGGCGACGCGCTCGGGGCCGAGCCATGCTCTTGCATGCGCTCATGCACGCACAGCGCGCCGCACATGATCGAAGCTGTCCTCGGCGTCTTGCGGTGCCATGAACCTGTGAGTCCTGCTCTGGCCGCGGCGGCGCTAGCTTGTTCACCGTCGAGTGCGCACTCGCTCTTGACCGGCGGCTCTGTTTCGGTGACATCCAGCGCGAAATCTGCGTCACACTGTTGTCTCTGCTTGGGAAATGGCCATAGAGCGCGCCGCAGCCGCATATGGTGGAAGAGATCGTGTGGGCGTGCGCCATGCATGGTCATGGACAGATCACACATGGATCTCAGCTCGTGCTGCGCGAAATCCGCTATCGAGGCACGATTGAAAACACATACAGTAAGTCGCGGAAGGCAACTGCAAACGGGGCGACCGCTTCTTCCTGCTATGAAGACGGCCGGAGATAGTATGCGATCGACGCGCAACTGGGTACCATATAAGACGTACAGATCGATGGATCAAACATAATTTCGCGTCTCGACCACAACTCTTGCCTCATCCATCGCTGGCCGGTACCCACCGACGCCCACAACTCTTGCCTCATCGATCGCAGGCCGGTGGGGCGCTCACGGCGTCGCCGGACACGCGCATGTGCAGCCGGCTATCAAGTAGTACAATAAGAAGCAGAAGAGTAGCTCAACCCAAATACACAGCGAAGCTCAGACCAACAGGGAGACATTCTACAGTCGCACGAACAGGCAGGTAATAGTAGCAGCAGTCAAAATTCATTCAGCCACAGCAGCATAGTTAGTTAGTTTATGCAAAGTCTGAAACTAGGTGCTAATATGTTTCCAATCGCTCCGAATACCCTCAACAGTAAGTTACACACACCAAAAAACCATAGAGCCTTTGCTCTACTTGTGATCTCCTATGTCATGAAGATTCTACCGTCTACACATTCTCTTCGCGGAAGTCATCGACTTAGCCAACCGGGAAGTGAAGAGCCTGGCCATAGTGACGATAGTAGAGAGCGTTGAGGACGATCAGTCGGCGCTGGCCCTATGGACCGATGACCTGGTCAAGGTTGTAGATTTGAGAGTCTTCCAAAATAACCAAGGAGCCCGGCTTCTTCAGCATTTTGATCCTCCTGCTGCCCCGGCTGAACTTCCTCCACACCATCCCCATCTTCAACTAGCACTTTTTTTCTTCGGTATAGACAATAGTTGCATCTTCTTCCATTTCCTAATGTAGAACCACAGCAAGTCACCCAGTTCTTCTTCAATCACTTCATATGTCATTCACTCATTCTGGCCTCCATGCCTTCCAAGACCCACAGAATTCTGGTAGCCTCGTACAGAAGGATGATTGCACGTACGTAGGAGGGCTCGCAAGAGCAAGTTACACACACCCAAAAAAATATAGAGCCTTTGCTCTACTTGTCATCTCCTCTGCCATGAACATTCTACCGTCTAGAGGCTAGACATCCCCTGCACGGAAGTTGTCGACGTAGCCATCCGGGAAGTGAAGAACCTGGCCGTAGTGACGATAGTAACTATCGTCAAGCAGAATGAGCCGGAGCTGGCCCCGTGGTTGCTCGTCCTGTCGCCGCACAAGCTGGTCAAGGTTGTAGATTTCACAGCCTTCCAAATAACCAAGAAGTTCAGTTTCCTTAGGATCCTCCTCTTGCTCAACCTGCGGCTCAACTTCTTGCACCCCATCTCCTCCTTGAACTAGCACCTTGTTTCTTGCATACAGGGAGTAATTACTCATTTTTTTCCATTTTCTAATCCGCACCCACATCAAGTCAACCAATTCATCTTGTTCGACCTTGCCGTTCATCCTGCGCGCCATGTCTCTCAAGACCATAAAGATTCTGGTAGCCTCGCAGAGAAGAATTATTGCACGCAGGAGCGCTGTCCTCACCGCTATAGCACCTGATGCCGGGTTGGCGAGGACACCAAAGATAGCAACAAAAGCCACATTTGCTCCAACGGGTACGGTGGTTGTTGCTGTATGGCTGCCCTTGAAACTGAGAGGTGTGCTGGCTAGGAACGATGGCATGTTCTTTTGCTGGTCCTTGAAACAAAACCATTGGCTCGAAAGATTGTCCACCCGCCGGCGAAAAGCCACCAAATATTGGTTTTGGTCACAAATCAGTAGGTCGACATAAACGCCTGGGCGATTAGGGTCTTCAAGGATGATGATGTGGTAGCTAAATACTCCCTCACGGGGTTCCCTGGATGTCATCGGAACATTTCTAAATGTACGAATACCAATACGTCTCTCCCTATGCTTTTTGAGGCGCATCACGCGTTGGTATTCCTCCAGACCCGCTCTCACGTTCAGAGATATCGTGGGCACCTCCTGCCATTAAGAAAAGACAAATAGTTGTTAATTGAAGAATGCTTGTACAGCTTGCGTAAATGTATACTCAATCAATTCATTTCAGATAATAATACTCGGGGGATGAGATCCATCTGTCCATGACTATTCATGATCCAGGTATAATATTTGGAGCCATTCGCTCCCTAGACTAATAACCAGACTTGGAGAGTCATATGTTGGCTGATCATGGACCACGAAAAGTATAGTGTTGACAAGTAGTATAGTACTCTACTAGCTTGCTTGAGTAATTCTAATTAAGACTCCACACCAATCAGGAGTAGTATGTGATTGGTCTAGAACGGGAAGGGGCTGGACTAAAATCAACCTCCAATCTAAAAATCAATACTAATAAGGTTCCGAGCTCGAGCTGAGATAGTAAGATTCGGAGCTCGAGCTGCCCATGACACCCAGCTATCCATAACCATAAATACTCACTCCCCACTGTAGTATTAGTCTGCAAAAATCCTTAATTTGTGAACCAATTCATGAGAGTACGCCAAAACAACAATGCGTGGACCCAAATCAATATCCTATACTCTGATTGGACCAAAGTTGTCGTAATCGAGGGCAGACAAATACTGGAGCCATTAACTAATGATAATGAAGACACCAGAGAGAGCAAGAGACTGCGATTGGAACAGAGGCGGAATATTATTAATCAAGCTCACAAGGGGCAGATGAATACTGTACCTCTAAATTCCGCTGCCATGGTGCGTGCGGAAGGGGCATAACGTCACAGATTGACAAAAACCTAGTTCTGCTTTCAGTGGCGGCGGAGAGGGAGAAGCCAAGAGCCCAAGGAGCAGACAGGGAGTGGGTGGAAGAGAGGGGAACAGTGAGGTATATTGTGTCTCCATCCTGGAATGTCTGATTTACCCCTCTATGTATTGACCAGGTATTGACCAGTCGCAGAGCTGTCAACGTGGACAAAATCCTCCCGCTAGTGCCACAAAACGCCCACCAAAACCATTTCAGACGGCGACGCGCCCCGTCATTTTCTTTCGGTCGCCGCCTCCCTCTTCCCGCCCCTTTTCGCCTCCCCTGCCGTCGGCGCCATGCCTCCTAAAGGGTCACCGAGGCGGCCTCGAAGACCGCGAAGATCGGCATGCTCGGCATTAAGTGCCGCGTTTTACAGCCGCGCACCGCGAAGGAGCGGCCGGAGGGCATATGACCGACGCCGAGTAGGCGGCCGACCAACGCTGGTGCTAGATCTGCTCGAAGGAGCACCGTGAGCGGCCGGAGAATACGGAAGCCCGGCTCGCGGCGGCGAACCTCGATCTGCTGGTCGGCGCCGTTGGAGGAAGCATGAGAGGCGGCTCGAGCGCGTCGCCCTCGGGGTCGTCGTTCCCCTTGGACGGCACAAGCACGCCGCGCTCCCAGTCGAGGCTCTGTTCGAGCCCCGACCTCTCCCCCAACTTCAACGACCCTGACGACTACGCCTACGGCGCCTGCTTCGGCGCCAAGAGACCAAATAAGTTTGTGTGTCTCATTTTGTCCTATGCTATGAGAACGTCCATGCATTTTGTCTAACATCTTGTATTCTCGTGTTGCTACCTTGTTGATGCTCTCATCTTGTTCAAGGCGCTCAACGATGACAAAGACTTTGTGCTCCTACATTGCTTCAACAAGTTACAAAAAAATGACAAATGGAAGAAGCAAAGACTCCAAATGAAGCAAAAGCCCGACGATGCTCAAACCGACGAGGTAGTGATGAACTCGAAAAGGCCAATCGGAAACAAGAAATCCAAGGCGGCCATTGCAGCGGCGGCTAGTGCACACCGTCATTGGCAAGGTGATGGAGAATGTCACCAAGAACTCGGCCGCTACCGAGGTCAAGTGGGCGGAATTCTCTAAAAAGACGGACAAAAAGATTGAGATCAAGGCCGGCAAGGCAAAGTCCAAGAAAAGGCAAGGTGACTTCAAGATACTCACCACCGACACGTCCAACCTTGACCCACGGGCGAGAGAGGCGTGCGAGTTTCCACGTGCGGCCATCTACGCCGAGATGGGGCTTAGTGCGGATGGATCGCGTCCACCGCGCCCCAATGCCACAACAACCCCGAGAGGCGGTAGCAACGACGCGTCGGGTGACACCCAGGGCACCGAGTTCGACGGTGCCGACTTCATCTGCTCCACCCTGACCCTGGATTCCTCGGCTCCAACAACGTTGTCAACGTCGATTGATCCTAGAGCGTGAACGAATTCGTTACGTTTTGTAATAGCCTAAACCTTTAAATTATGGTCTAAAATACATATTTATGCATAAGACTTTAAATATTTTATATTTGCACAATTTAAAATTTGGTGCAAAATTGGTTGGGGGTTTTGCTTTGGGGGTGCTAAGTGGGGAAAGGCCGTCCCCGAGCACGCCGCGCCTTCCGGACTAGCCACCAAAGGGCCTCTCCGGGCGCCGATCCGGACATCTATGAGGGGGCGCGAGTGATGATGCTCTAACGCATATCTTCTCCCCTCCCAACCTGAGCCTGGTGCAAGAACATCAGATCGGCGGCGAGCGAGCTCGAGCCGGCACACCGACTGATGCTAGTTCCGGCGGTAGAGCGGAGGAGATCTCCATGGCGCACCGAGACCAACATGGAGCTTGCGGCAGTCTCCATGGACGGTGGCCCCACCGTCCACCACTTCATCCCTCCGCTTCCTTTTTCTGACGGCCCCCATTTCGTCCCTCGAGCCGCCGACGTCTGGCGATGTTTATGTGGAGGTCCGAAGGTCACTGCCTTCATCCAAGAACAACCGGAAGAAGGCATCCCATCACCCCTTGCTAGAAGATTCACTGTCGTCATCCAAGAACAGCCGGTCAGGTCGCATTAGTCTTCAAATTCAGTTCAGATGTACTCCCTCCATCCACACGTGTACACTCGTTAAACTTTATAAAATTTGGCTAACTTTATAGAAAATAGTAGTAACATATATAAAATCAAAATAGTCTATTTTAAAACTTCATGTCAAGACAAATCTATTCATACTAATTTGAAATAATAAATAAAGTTAGTCAAAGTTCAAAAATGTAAAGGTACACTTACTGCGGACGGAGTAATTATTTAGTTCATGCGCACTCGGACGGTTTCTGCATCTATTCAAACTCTAAGCACAGTTCTTCTTTTGTAAATATTTTTAGACCTAAGCCCATACACTAAATTAATAACCCCAATGGTGAAAGATTTAAAGTGTTGATCCAGCATACAAACACCTCCCACACATAAACAAAAGATCAAGCCAAAGGCTTGTACATAGCAACTAGTGAATGCAGAGCTACAAGGTCGGCTGGCTCCTGCCCCTTAGAGATTTTCCCGTGCGCTCCTCTCGCTTGCGCTCTGGTCGGCTATTCTGTCGGATTGCGGGATCTACAGTCTATTAGACCTAACCCTAGATAGGTGCGGTTTAGAGAGAATAGCCCAACGTGTTGGAGCACGTGGCTGTTGTATTACTTATATAGAATAGAGGTTACAATTAGGGTATTACACGTACAGGGTTGTATTAGTAAATGTACAACTAATTATATCTAACACCCTCCCTCAATCTTAGACGTGTCAACAAGGCTGAGATTGCGTCGACAGGCCAGGAACTGTGGTAAGGGCAACGGCTTGGTGAAGATATCTGCACGTTGATCCTTAGAAGAGATGAATCTGATGTGTAGAAGGTTTTGTGCGACTCTCTCTCGCACAAAATGATAGTCAACCTCAATATGCTTCGTGCGAGCATGAAACACAGGATTAGATGATAAATACGTTGCGCCAATATTGTCACACCAAAGAATAGGTGGATGATCCTGTGATTCTCCCAGCTCCCGAAGCAACGACTGTACCCAGATCAGTTCAGCAGTGGCATTAGCAAGAGCCTTGTACTCAGACTCTGTACTGGAACGTGACACTGTTGCTTGCTTCCGAGCAGTCCAGGCGATCAAGTTAGGTCCATAGAAGATGGCATGTCCCCCCGTGGATCACCTGTCATCAGGGTTCCCAGCCCAGTCAGCATCAGAAAATGCAGACAACAGGCTAGAAGGAGAACGCCGAAGATGAACTCCATGTGAGATAGTCGAGCTGATGTAACGAAGAATACGCTTCACAGCAGACCAATGAGGATGACGAGGAGTCTGCATATACTGACATACCCTGTTAACGGCAAAGGATAGATCAGGCCGTGTAACGAGAAGGTACTGCAGACCACCAACAATGCTCCGATAGGTAGTGGCCTCATCGGATGACAAGACATCCCCAGCCACGGCAGACAACTGCTCAGTCGACGTCATAGGGGTAGACGCCGACTTACACTGAAGCATCCCAGTACGACGAAGAAGATCAAGAGCATACTTCTTCTGAGTAAGAGCCAGACCCTAAGAGACAGTAGAAACCTCGAGCCCAAGAAAATAACGAAGATCCCCCAAATCTTTGACCGCAAACTTAGACTGGAGACCAAGAACAAGGCGATCAATAGCGGAAGGTTAAGAACTCACCACAATGATGTCATCAACGTAGACCAAGAGATAAATGGTAAGATCCGGTCGACGAAGCATGAACAGCGAGGTGTCAGCACTGGAGGGAACAAATCCATGAACTCGAAGAGCACCTCCCAGACGAGCGTGCCTTGCACGAGGCGCCTGCTTAAGCCCATAGAGAGCTTTCGCCAAGCGACAGAGATGATGTGGCTGAGCGGAGTCAACAAAACCTGGTGGCTGCCGCATGTAGACTTCCTCCTCAAGTACACCATGGAGGAATGCATTCTGAACATCAAGTTGGCGAAGATGCCAACCACGAGTAACCGCAAGAGAGAGCAACAATCGGATGGTAGTGGGTTTGATCACGGGATGCAAGTTCGAGGTGGCAGCCGGATTTATGAGAGAATAAACATGTGTTTCATGTCGCGAGGGTAGCCCCCGAGTGTTTGATCGGGGTTACCGGTTCTTTTATTAACTATATACAGGATGTTACATCGCCCTTTAGGTGTAGAATGGGCGTAGGAGCTCGGCATTCCAGGGGCGCTCCATCTCTTCTCCGTAGGTGTCTGCCTGATTCCTCGTTGGTTCCCGCACGTCGACGAGGTAGTAAGCATTCTTGTGGAGGGCCTTGCTGATCACGAAGGGCCCCTCCCACGGGGAAGACAACTTGTGTAGACATTTAGTGTCGTGGATCAACCGGAGGACGAGATCGCATTTGTGGAATGTGAAAGGGCGAATTCATCGGTTGTGGTAGCGGTGGAGATTCTGCTGGTATATGGACGATCTGGATAGTGCGAGCTCCCGCGCTTCTTCCAGCAGGTCGACGCCGTCTTGGTTCACCTTCTGGGCCTCCTTCTCCATGTAGAGGACGACTCGAGGAGAGTCGAACTCGATGTCAGCCGGCAGGTTTGCTTTCGCTCCGCACACAAGGAAAAATGGCGTGTAGCCGGTTGACCGGTTGGGGCGGTGTGCAGGCTCCATAAAACAGAGGGTAGCTCTTTGAGCCAACATTTAGGCGCATGCTCAAGCGATTCGACCTGCCGAGGCTTGATGCCATCTAGGATTAGGCCGTTTGCTCTTTTCGCCTGACCATTCGATGAGGATGTGCCACGGAGGCGAGATCCAGCCGGATACCTTTTCTGCCGCAGAACTTGGTGAAGGCCTCCTTAGTTAAGTTGGTACTATTGTCAGTGAGGATGCTGTGGGGGTAGCCGTAGCGATATATGATGTCCTGTAAAAAGTTGACGACCGTATGGCTGTCCAGCCGCTTCATCGGTCTTGCCTCGATCCACTTCGTGAACTTGTCCACCGCCATCAATAAGTGGGTCATGCCGCCACTCGCCGTCTTGAACGGACCGACCATGTCGAGGCCCGACGGAGAAGGGCCAGGTGACGGGGATGGTCTTCAAGAGCGAGGCCGGTGTGTGCTTCTGTGCTCGAAAGCGCTGGCAGCTGCTGCAGGCTCGCACCAAGTCCTCGAAGTCGGCCAAGATGGTTGTCCAGAAGAAAGCATATTGGTTTTCCTTGGAGGCTATTGCCCTTGACGAGGCGTGGTGGCCGAATTCCCCACTGTGGATTCTCTGGAGCAGGAGGACTCCTCCCTGCTCGATGCAGCGCTGGAAGATGTCGCACATGTTGCGCTTGTGCAGGTGATTGTTTATGATGGTGTAAGTGTGGGAGCAACACTGGATTTGTTGACTGAGTACTTCATCATGGGGGAGCTGGTCATGGACGTGGTAGTCGAAGATGGCCTGCCCCTATGATGGCGTGACGTGTATGGCAAGCACCGTACCACATGTGCGTCCGGCTGGGTAGCCCTCGGGTTTATCATTCCGGCTGAGGGGGCTTCCATTGGGCCGGCTGTCCATGTGTTCTCTTTATCAATCAGCTTCGGGACGGGAACCGCATGCAGCTGGGAGGCGGTAGCCCCCGAGTTTGCTGGTTCGCCAGCTGGGGCGATTGAGGCGGCAACCCCAGGTCTGTGGACTTAGGTGGCTGGTTAGGGTCAACCGGCAAGATGAAGGAATCGGAGGCCGACGATGGCGTGATGGATTTCTTGTGCATGTGCTCGAGGGAGACGCCAGGTGGGATGGCTTGCCGGGTGTATCCAAGCTTCGACAGCATGTCCGATGTCTGGTTGTAGGCTCGACGGTCGTGGTGGAATTCGCACCCTTCAAAGCAAGCGGGGAGCTGCTAGACGAAGAAGCGATAGGCAGCCAACATCCCAATCTCTCGAGACCTCCTTTATCACCAGGTCTGAGTCTGTGAAGCGTAGGATGTGTTGGATACCTATCGCCTTTGCCAGCTTGAGCCCATGGACGAGGGCCTCGTACACGACTACGATGTTGGAGGTCTTGAAGAGAATTTGTAGCGCGTACTCCAGCCGGTCCTTCTTGGGACAGGTGAGGACGATACCATCTCCCAAGCCTCCGCACATTTGGGAGCCGTTGAAGTGCATCTTCGAGTGTGAGGAATCGGGGACAGGCGGCAGCTAATGGGTTTCCACCCATTCGACGAGGAAGTCAGTGAGGACTTGAGACTTGATGGCGGTGTGTGGCTCATAAACCATGTTATGCACCGCCAAGTTGATAGCCCATTTGGCGACGCTGTCGGTTGCATCCTTGTTGCCGATAATCTCCGAAAGTGGGGCCATGTTCACCATGGTGATAGTGTGCTCCTGGAAGTAGTGGCGTAGTTTCTTGGCGGCGAAGTGCACGCCGTAGACTAGCTTCTGGTAGTGGGGGTACTTCTGCTTGGACTGCAAGAGAACCTCGCTGATGTAGTACACTGGCCTCTGAATGGACTGCTCTTTGTATTTCTGCGGCCGCTCGACCACCAAGACAACGATGATGACCCGGCTGGTGGCTGCGAGGTACAGCAGCATGGGCTCCTTCAGCGCCGGAGGTGTTAGGAATAGAGAGGTGGTAGTGTCCGCTTGAGGTCGAGGAAGACCGCGTCTGCTTCCCGGGTCCAGGTGAACTTGTCCATCTTATTTAGGAGCTGGTAAAGCAGAAGGGCCTTTTCTCCCAGCCTGCTGACGAACTGGCTAAGGGAGGCTAGGCAGCCGGCGAACTTCTGGATATCCCTCAGCTGAGTCGGCCGCTGCATGTTTTCTATGGCGGAGGTCTTGTCTGGGTTAGCCGCGATCCCCTGATCGGATACAAGGAACCGTAGAAGCTGACCGGCTGGCACCCTGAAGGCGCACTTCTTCGGGTTAAGCTTTATCTTGAAGTGGCGCAGATTTGGGAAAGTTTCTTCCAGGTCCTCGAGGAGGGTGTGTTGCTTCTTGGTCTTGACCACCACGTCATCCACGTAGGCGTGGACATTTCAGCCAATTTAGTCGTGTAAGCCTTTCTTCATGCGCCGTACATAGGTAGGAGTAGGCACCGTAGGACATGATGAATGATGCGTATTGATTTGGTCAGACGGGTTAAGCTTGATCTGGTGATAGCCATAGAGAAGCTCACAGCCGGCGGTGGAATCATTGAATTGATCGATTCACGGCAGGGCGAATGGATCCTTGGGGCAGGCCTTGTTCAAGGCAGTGTAGTTAGTGCACATGCGCCATGTGGTATTCTTCTTTATGACTAGAACTGGATTGGTGAGCCAGTTCGGGTGGAGGACTTCCATGATGAATCCGGCTGCAAGCAGCCGGGCGATCTCTTCTCCGATGTCTCTTCTTATTTCCTCTGCAAGTGGCGGAGACCTTGCTTGATAGGTTTCGTGTCCGGTATGACATGAAGTGAGTACTCGGACAACTCCCTTGGGACACCCAGCAATGTCCTTGGGAGACCATGCAAAGATATCCCGATTCTCGCAGAGGAAGTCGACGAGCATGCTTTCCTATTTGGGGTCGAGGCTTGCCCCGATGGTTATGAGCTTATCGTCGGGTCGACTAGCGTCAAGGGGGGTCTTCTTGGTGTCCTTGGTTGCTTGGAACTACGACTCGCCGCCAGTCCCCCTGCAGCTAGCACTCCGAGAGGCTCGTTGCTGATTTCGCACTTGATTTGCTGGAGCTCTTCAGCGTGTGCGATGGATTCGGCCAGCTTTGAGCCACAGGAGGCGCAAGGAATGGACCACTTGTAGTCGCCTCGAACGGTAATGATCCCATGCGGTCCGGGTAGCTTCATCTTGAGGTATGTATAGTGCGGGACCGCCATGAACTTGGTCAAGGCGGGCAAGCCAAGTAGGCGCTTTGGTGGTTCACCACATCGAATCAAACAGGCACGCAGCAGAAGTTCTCCTGTCCGTCGAAGATGACATCCAGGCGTACGATCCCCATGGGGGAGCACAACTTGCCCGACACGATGCCGTGGAACGTGGTCCGGCTGGGCTGCATCATTTCCTCGGTGAGGCCTAGCTTGTCGGAGGTATCCTTTTAGAGGATGTTGATGTTGCTGCCACCGTCGATGAACACCCGGGAGATGGTGTAGGTGTGTTCTACGGCTACGATGATGCCGTCCAGTAGGTGTGAGTAGCTCCCAGAGCTTGGCAGGACTTCCGGGTGGTCCTCCCAGCTCCATGTGATGGGCTGCTTGGACTAGTCGAGGAACTGTGGCACATTAGGGACAGTGGCGTTCACTTCCGCCACACGCGTGCGGGTACTCCGCTTGTTGTTGCGCTCGATGATGGAGATGACATAAGTGTCGTATTGGCAGGGATAGTTGCCGCGGCCCCGCCGGCTTGGTCAGCCTGCCGGACACCTTGGGGATCGTTACGGTTTCATCTTTGACGGTTCGGAACAGGCGGAGCCGACAACCCCTCGCCCTTTGTCAGGCGGGTCGTCCAGCTGCACTGTTTGGTGGTGTGAGTGGCCGGATCGACAGGCCCACTGTGGTACTTGCAGGGGAGTGTAACATCCCTGATTTTCAGAAATTTCAAAAAATCTCAAAAAATCGAAACTTTAATTTTCTTGTTAACACAAACCACCAAACAAAATATAAATACACATACAAAGCAATATTATATGTTTTCCAAAGTTTGGAAATTGAAAGTACCAATATGCCTCCAACTCTACAAGCCCTAGACCTCATTCAAAACATATTTTCCATATTCAAAGATATTTTTTTTCTTTTAACAAAACCTTATCCCATAAAAATGATTTCATTTCTACAATTACTTGAAGAATGTTTTCACCTTTAATTAAATATTTTATTGAACCCAACAACTTATTCTTTTCAAAAATGTCTATCAATGGTTTTTATTTGGGCTCAAATAAGTTACTAAACTTTATAAGCTCAAAACTTGACTTATGAAATGTTTCTGAAATTATATAAAAATCTATTACCTATTTAAAAGATATTTCCTATTTAAATGCATATAATTTCTATTAAAAATTTCATACATAGTTTCAAATTTGAAAACTCAAAATTGGTGAAACTGCACATAATTATTGTTCTTTGAAGGATCTTGTTTTTACAAAGCAATGGAAATTGGTTTGAGGCAATTTGGAATTTTAAAACAAAACTTATGGTTTATTGAATAAAATAGAAAAGGAAAAATAACAAAACAAAAAAGAGAACAGGAGGAGAGCCAGCCCATGAACCCAGCAGCCCACCCTGCTACCTACCACACGCGCACGGAAAACAGCAACAACCCACCACCACGGCATGTCTCCCTCTCTTCTCTCACTGACCAACGGGACCCGCATGACGTCACTGTGACATCAACGTTGTCTCCCACCTTAACCCGTCCCACGACCGATCGACCCGCACCACGATCTCCCCCTTCCGCGCATCTCCTGGCACCCCGAGCCCCTCTCTGTAAATACACCACAATCCTCTTCATTTCCCCTCTGTTTCCACTCGCTTTAACACCATGAGTCCTCTCAATTTTCTCGCCGGAATACTCTCTGCCGCCGCCGCCTTCGCTCAATTCCGGCGAGGTAAGCCACTGCCCGAGCCAGAGACTACCTCCTCCACCTTCCTCGTGCCCTTGCGCGCACTGTGATACCTTCTATGTATATTGTAGTGCAGCAAATCTCCCCCGCCATCCTGTCGCACCCGGACTTCTAGGGGATACTCGCAGTTCCGTTGAACAGCAGATGATCGGATTACGGGGCCTACCTGCACCCGCATCTCTTACGAGTAGGCCAACACACGTATGTGTGACAACCAACCCCTACTGTTCATCGTCTACGTAAACCATCCCATAGAAATCAGGATACTACCATTGACGTACTTCATACCATACACACATGGTACGTCAACGGCGTTTAACAAAATGATAACACAACATATCTCTAAGACACAAAAGATGGAAATAAGTTGCAAATAGCTCTCACTAGAGCAGAGATAGCAAATACAATCATCCAGAGGACACATGTCCCAACAATTCATCATTACATCACAGCGGAAGCATCCAAAGTGTCTGAGTACAGACAAGATCCAAATAGGCCTAAGAGGCCGGAAACGAAAAGACGGAGCCCATCCACGAAGTCTCGGATCCTGCCCGGGTCCGCTATCTACTCGTCAGCAGCCTCGTCAAACTCCACGTAGTAGCCACCAAGTGAATCCTCGGAAACATAGTCTGCGGAAACCACAGCCCCAAGGGGGTCAGTACATAAACGTACTGGCAAGCAAGACTCACAATTCACCAAAATGTACCCAACAACATCAAGCACAGATGCTTTGGGTTCAACGGAAGGAATGGGTGATACAAAAGATGCGGCAGCTGGCTGCACTAACCAACTACAGAACATACTACAACTTCCGGCTAACAGAAAGGAGATAAGATAGCGTATCGTAACCAACTACAACTAACTCCAAACAAACCCATCCTGGATCTCGCCCCTTATCCAAAGAAGCAATCCGAGGATAACTCACACAGTTGGATTAATGATGGTTCAAGTTATTGTGTCAATAAGACTATTACTAGTCAAGTTATCATTAGTTAGGTGTAAGTTGTTCTGAGTACTTGTTAGCCAGTACTTTCACCAAATCATCCATAACCACGGAAAACACGGCTTCTCGAGAAGATTTATCCCTGCAGGGGTGCACCAATTTGGCCGTACACGTAAGAATAACCCGCCAGATGGAATGGCCTTTCCACCAAGCGGGGCACTCAACACAACTCAACTCTTCTTCGCATCAAGCCCAAAGAACCACATGCTGTGCGTGCGCGGCTAATCGAGCCCCACGAAGAAAAGGGGACCCTCATAGCACTCTAAGACCACGCCGCCCTAAATGCCGACTACAAAAGTTCCACCCTGGCGCCAAGGGTTCGCACCTGCACATGCATGCATCAAATGGAAAGCCCAAACTAAGTGTGGCGATTTGGACGAGATGCGAATCGAATCAAATTGAGGGGGGCGCCCATACACGCTTCCCACATGCGGTTAGTGCGCTCATCATGGATCAGTAGACAAGACCCTTTTCCTAATTAGGGTCGACACTAGCAGGACTCAAAACCACGCCGGGCCTCCTGCCGGTGCCTTATCATCAAGTTATTATTAACCAAAACATTAACAGGTTGATTGTTTAAACATCGAGCCCCAGAACATAATGATATAGTAACAGAAAATAACGGACAACAGACTCGAGCAAAAACAACCCTAAGCATGCTAGTAAGACACGGGCAACAAGCAATGGGGTTATGGGGTGGAGGTGAGGCTATATCAGGGTTAAAGGATAACATGTGATAGGTTCGGAACATAAGCAACGATTCATAGGGCTAGCAGAATAGACAACGGAAAGTATCGGTATCCAATGTGGAAAGGAACACAATGGTTCATGTGAGTGAATACTTGCCTGCAAGCTCAGCAGCCTGGTACTGAGCCAAGCTCCTCAGCAGTAGTGTCGTAAAGCTCGTCTGTCTCAACGTCGTTGTCTATTCTAGAAGAAGCAAACAAACAACGCAGAGAGACAAACAATCAATAACATGGCATAGTGCACAATCATGGGATGATGCATGTCAATTTAATTGATGCATCAAAATAAGATAGCTGACATGGTAACATAGCATAATTAAATGGGCCCACATGCAATTTTGGATTGCATATGGAAAGCCCATGAATTAAGGTTGGAATAATTGTTCTACAACTAACCAACAGGTGAAAGTGGATTAGCAATATGCATGGATGAGGAAAACAAAAGAAAACAACAATAGAAACAATTTGAAATGAAGTTTACCAAGTTTGGAATTTTATTTATTAAGTTATGAAATTTTGGTTTCTTAAAGGTGTTACACAAGCATTTGTTGTTTTCACCAATTTTAATTGTTCAAAATAGATAACAAAGTTCATATTTGGAAAGTACACAAAATTTTAGGTGGATTACATGTTTCACTTATTGAAAAAGGAATTAAGATGAATTAATTATGAATTAAACAAGATTTAAATGAATTTAATTCAAGTATGAATTTATTTGAATTTTATTTGTTCAAAGCATTTAATAAAATTCATATTTGAAAAGATTATGTTTTTCTGGTTTGAAAACATATTTTATAAGTTCAAAAAGAATTTAATTTGACCAAGTTATGAATTTAGCAATTTTAAATGATTTAAACAAGGTTTAATTTATTTAACCAATTTTAATTATCCAAAACATGAAACAAAGTTTATATTTGGAAAGAGGGTTTAATTTAGCATGGAAAACATATTTTATTTGGTGAAAAAGGATTTAAAATGAGCAAGTTATTAATTTGGCAATTTTAAATGCATTAATTAAGAAACAGTTGTTTTCAGTAATTTAATTTATTTAAAACAGAACACAAAGTTTATATTTGCAAATTACATGAAAAATTGAATGGAAAACATATTTAGTTTGTTGAATTTGGAATTTTTATGCCCAAGTTATGAATTTTGCAAAATTAAATGAATTAAACAAGGATTCAAATATTTCAACAATTTAAAATCTTCAAAACAGTAAACAAAATTTATATTTAGGTAGAGAATTTAATTTGGAGTGGAAAACATATTTAAAATGTTGAAATTGGAGTTGGAATGAATTATTTATGCATTTTTAGATTTTAGGTATTAATCTGCCATTTTAAGTAATATCCAGGGACTTAGAAATAATTCACAGGGACCTAGAAGAGAACTGGCAAGGACTGTTCTGTGAATAGAAGTTTGTGCTGGGCCAGGAAAAATAAAAGGGAAAAGATTGGGTTTTTTGCGCGGGGTGGGATTCGATCCCACGCCCTCTGCTGGTGTGCGCAAGGGAGCAACCAGTTGGGCTGCTGCAAGTCTTGTGACAGAAAGGGTCGCGCGGGGGGGGGGGGGGGGGTTAAGGTGCAGTTCGCTGTGGTTTAGCTGAAACTGCAACTGAACTTCAGTTCTCTGAAGTTCGACAGGGGCAGAGCACGCCGGCGGTGATCGGCTGCTGCGTGCGGTGGCCGTGGTTCGTGCACGTGCGTGTGCTGTGGTGCTCGCGGGTGTGGAGGGGAGGAGGAGAGGGAGGAGAGACGAGGGGGTGATCACCTCGGGCCCGTCGAGCGGACAACGACGAGGAGGAGATGGCGGGACGGAGCGGGTGGCGGCGAAGGTGGCTTGGCGGCGGGGCTCCGATGCCTCCCAGCCACCGCGGCGGGGTCGAGGAGGAAGGCGGCGCCGAGGGGAACCCATTCCCGCCGTGGAGAGCTCCCGAGGCAGTCCCCTGCGACCACCACGCCCTCCACAAGACTCGGCCATGGTGGGGTTCAACAGAAAGTTTCAGAACAGAACGGAATCGAAGGAGGGGATCGCGGGGAGGAAGAGGGAGGTGGCGGCGCAGATGGAGGAAGAGGGAGAGAGAAGCTAGGGGAGGAACCCTAGGGCTAGTTATAGGGGGGAGCAGGTGAGCTCCCTTCCAGTGGGGGATCCCCCCCTCTCTCTGTCTCTCCGTACCAAGGTGGAAGAAAGCGACAGGGAGGGGGTACGCAGGCCGAAAGGGAGATGGTGGGCTGGCCCAAAAGGCTGGCCTGCCCCCTCTCCCTTTGGTTTTGGTTTTTTATTTTTCCTTTCTCTTTTTTTTTTGTAGAAAAGAATAAGAGGAGAAATAGATGGGTTTTTAGAATAGGAAAAATTTAGGGAAAGAAATGGTATGAGTTATTTATTATAACAACAGCAATGTGCAATCTTTTGTTTCCCAAAAATTTTAATTTATGTTGCTGTTGTATTTTTAATTGAAATTTGAGGGAATTTACTATTAATTGAAAAATTGAACTTAAGCAACTTAAAAGTTTTTAAATTCAAGTTTATATGAAACAAATGATAGATTTGTTTTGTAATTTCCATAAAGTTCAAAATGGTTGCTGTTTTGGAAATATAATTGAATTTGAAAATGTTTTGGTATCAAATGAATTATTGATAGAAACAAAACAATAGCTTTGAAATCACAACTTTAATGGAAACAAATAATTGTTTTGATTTGAATATTCATTTTGGAAATTGTAACAGCACAAGTATGAAACAACTATTTAAAATTTGGTTTGAAATTCAAATAGAAAACAAAGGAAAACAAATGAAAACAGAGGAAAACAAATGGAAAACAAAGCAAAACAAATGCAATGAACATGATGGCATGATGCAAAACATAACATAACAGAGAGCAAACATTCTAATGGATGTTTTTCATACTTGGGATGTGACAAAACGCCCCCCCCTTGAAGAAATCGCGCCCCGAGATTCCTACTGAGAAAAGAAAAGGTCTGGATTCTTCTTGCGAAGATCCTCTTGAGCTGTGACACGTGAAACACATCGTGCACCTTGGATAGTTTTTCTGGAATTTCAAGACGATAGGCATTCCTAGCAACTCTTCTGGAAAGACGTCAGGGAATTCGCAAACCACCGGAACATTTTCGAGTAAAGGTAGAGGTTTTGCATCGAGGGTGTATAGTTGAATAGAACTTGATTCATTTGGAGAATAGACTATCTGGCCAGAAGGGTGGAACAGAGTTATTGATTAGACGCCGGTAGAAGAACTGAAGTGGAAAGCAACAACAAGGTTTGAACGGACGAAAAGGATGTTGAGAAGAACAGGATATCGAAGCAACATCGGGAAACACGAGACCAAAACTCCTGAGGTACTACGGAAAACCCATCCGGGCTTCTAAAGGATCAATATCTACTGCTTAAGGAATAGAGGATTTGCTTCCGGGGCTTACACGCCTCCGTTCTCAATCGTGAGTAGACAGGGAGGGGGTACGCAGGCCGAAAGGGAGATGGTGGGCTGGCCCAAAAGGCTGGCCTGCCCCCTCTCCCTTTGGTTTTGGTTTTTTATTTTTCCTTTCTCTTTTTTTTCGTAGAAAAGAATAAGAGGAGAAATAGATGGGTTTTTAGAATAGGAAAAATTTAGGGAAAGAAATGGTATGAGTTATTTATTATAACAACAGCAATGTGCAATCTTTTGTTTCCCAAAATTTTTAATTTATGTTGTTGTATTTTTAATTGAAATTTGAGGGAATTTACTATTAATTTAAAAATTGAACTTAAGCAACTTAAAAGTTTTTAAATTCAAGTTTATTTGAAACAAATGATAGATTTGTTTTGTAATTTTCATAAAGTTCAAAATGGTTGCTGTTTTGGAAATATAATTGAATTTGAAAATGTTTTGGTATCAAATGAATTATTGATAGAAACAAAACAATAGCTTTGAAATCACAACTTTAATGGAAACAAATAATTGTTTTGATTTGAATATTCATTTTGGAAATTGTAACAGCACAAGTATGAAACAACTATTTAAAATTTGGTTTGAAATTCAAATAGAAAACAAAGGAAAACAAATGAAAACAGAGGAAAACAAATGGAAAACAAAGCAAAACAAATGCAATGAACATGATGTCATGATGCAAAACATAAAATAACAGAGAGCAAACATTCTAATGGATGTTTTTCATACTTGGGATGTTACAAAACGCCCCCTTGAAGGAATCGCGCCCCGAGATTCCTACTGAGAAAAGAAAAGGTCCGGATTCTTCTTGCGAAGATCCTCTTGAGCTGTGACACGTGAAACACATCGTGCACCTTGGATAGTTTTTCTGGAATTTCAAGACGATAGGCATTCCTGGCAACTCTTCTGGAAAGACGTCAGGGAATTCGCAAACCACCGGAACATTTTCGAGTAAAGGTAGAGGTTTTGCATCGAGGGTGTATAGTTGAATAGAACTTGATTCATTTGGAGAATAGACTATCTGGCCAGAAGGGTGGAACAGAGTTATTGATTAGACGCCGGTAGAAGAACTGAAGTGGAAAGCAACAACAAGGTTTGAACGGACGAAAAGGATGTTGAGAAGAACAGGATATCGAAGCAACATCGGGAAACACGAGACCAAAACTCCTGAGGTACTACGGAAAACCCATCCGAGCTTCTAAAGGATCAATATCTACTGCTTAAGGAATAGAGGATTTGCTTCCGGGGCTTACACGCCTCCGTTCTCAATCGTGAGTAGGCAACATGATAAATCATGTCACAACCACCTCCATTCCTATGGACTAGTAGATATAACTATCCTAGAGAAACCAGGATACGTGAAACCCTAACTTGAAAGTTTAGATGAGAAGAGAAAACAACGTTGCACTTCCTTACGAGAAAAGGGAGGGTGGGTGGGGAAAGAAATAAAAGATCAGAATTCCTACTCTCACGTTTCATTTTTCCTATGTAGCTACAAAATAGTTTCTAGACTCAACTGCGACCAGTAAAAGGGATCCTACAGGCAGACAGGCTCTGATACCATTTGTCGCACCCGGACTTCTAGGGGATACTCGCAGTTCCGTTGAACAGCAGATGATCGGATTACGGGGCCTACCTGCACCCGCATCTCTTACGAGTAGGCCAACACACGTATGTGTGACAACCAACCCCTACTGTTCATCGTCTACGTAAACCATCCCATAGAAATCAGGATACTACCATTGACGTACTTCATACCATACACACATGGTACGGCAACGGCGTTTAACAAAATGATAACACAACATATCTCTAAGACACAAAAGATGGAAATAAGTTGCAAATAGCTCTCACTAGAGCAGAGATAGCAAATACAATCATCCAGAGGACACATGTCCCAACAATTCATCATTACATCACAGCGGAAGCATCCAAAGTGTCTGAGTACAGACAATATCCAAATAGGCCTAAGAGGCCGGAAATGAAAAGACGGAGCCCATCCACGAAGTCTCGGATCCTGCCCGGGTCCGCTATCTACTCGTCAGCAGCCTCGTCAAACTCCACGTAGTAGCCACCAAGTGAATCCTCGGAAACGTAGTCTGCGGAAACCACAGCCCCAAGGGGGTCAGTACATAAACGTACTGGCAAGCAAGACTCACAATTCACCAAAATGTACCCAACAAAATCAAGCACAAATGCTTTGGGTTCAACGGAAGGAAGGGGTGATACAAAAGATGCAGCAGCTGGCTGCACTAACCAACTACAGAACATACTACAACTTCCGGCTAACAGAAAGGAGATAAGATAGCGTATCGTAACCAACTACAACTAACTCCAAACAAATCCATCCTGGATCTCGCCCCTTATGCAAAGAAGCAATCCGAGGATAACTCACACAGTTGGATTAAAGATGGTTCAAGTTATTGTGTCAATAAGACTATTACTAGTCAAGTTATCATTAGTTAGGTGTAAGTTGTTCTGAGTACTTGTTAGCCAGTACTTTCACCAAGTCATCCATAACCACAGAAAACACGGCTTCTCGAGAAGATTTATCCCTGCAGGGGTGCACCAATTTGGCCGTACACGTAAGAATAACCCGCCAGATGGAATGGCCTTTCCACCAAGCGGGGCACTCAACACAACTCAACTCTTCTTCGCATCAAGCCCAAAGAACCACATGCTGTGCGTGCGCGGCTAATCGAGCCCCACAAAGAAAAGGGGACCCTCATAGCACTCTAAGACCACGCCACCCTAAATGCCGACTACAAAAGTTCCACCCTGGCGCCAAGGGTTCGCACCTGCACATGCATGCATCAAATGGAAAGCCCGAACTAAGTGTGGCGATTTGGACGAGATTCAAATCGAATCAAATTGAGGGGGGCGCCCATACACGCTTCCCACATGCGGTTAGTGCGCTCATCATGGATCAGTAGACAAGACCCTTTTCCTAATTAGGGTCGACACTAGCAGGCCTCAAAACCACGCCGGGCCTTCTGCCGGTGCCTTATCATCAAGTTATTATTAACCAAAACATTAACAGGTTGATTGTTTAAACATCGAGCCCCAGAACATAATGATATAGTAACAGAAAATAACGGACAACAGACTCGAGGAAAAACAACCCTAAGCATGCTAGTAAGACACGGGCAACAAGCAATGGGGTTATGGGGTGGAGGTGAGGCTATATCAGGGTTAAAGGATAACATGTGATAGGTTCGGAACACAAGCAACAATTCATAGGGCTAGCAGAATAGACAACGGAAAGTATCGGTATCCAATGTGGAAAGGAACACAATGGTTCATGTGAGTGAATACTTGCCTGCAAGCTCAGCAGCCTGGTACTGAGCCAAGCTCCTCAGCAGTAGTGTCGTAAAGCTCGTCTGTCTCAACGTCGTCGTCTATTCGAGAAGAAGCAAACAAACAACGCAGAGAGACAAACAATCAATAACATGGCATAGTGCACAATCATGGGATGATGCATGTCAATTTAATTGATGCATCAAAATAAGATAGCTGACATGGTAACATAACATAATTAAATGGGCCCACATGCAATTTTGGATTGCATATGGAAAGCCCATGAATTAAGGTTGGAATAATTGTTCTACAACTAACCAACAGGTGAAAGTGGATTAGCAAGATGCATGGATGAGGAAAACAAAAGAAAACAACAATAGAAACAATTTGAAATGAAGTTTACCAAGTTTGGAATTTTATTTATTAAGTTATGAAATTTTGGTTTCTTAAAGGTGTTACACAAGCATTTGTTGTTTTCACCAATTTTAATTGTTCAAAATAGATAACAAAGTTCATATTTGGAAAGTACACAAAATTTTAGGTGGATTACATGTTTCACTTATTGAAAAAGGAATTAAGATGAATTAATTATGAATTAAACAAGATTTAAATGAATTTAATTCAAGTATGAATTTATTTGAATTTTATTTGTTCAAAGCATTTAATAAAATTCATATTTGAAAATATTATGTTTTTCTGGTTTGAAAACATATTTTATAAGTTCAAAAAGAATTTAATTTGACCAAGTTATGAATTTAGCAATTTTAAATGATTTAAACAGGGTTTAATTTATTTAACCAATTTTAATTATCCAAAACATGAAACAAAGTTTATATTTGGAAAGAGGGTTTAATTTAGCATGGAAAACATATTTTATTTGGTAAAAAAGGATTTAAAATGAGCAAGTTATTAATTTGGCAATTTTAAATGCATTAATTAAGAAACATTTGTTTTCAGAAATTTAATTTATTTAAAACAGAACACAAAGTTGATATTTGCAAATTACATGAAAAATTGAATGGAAAACATATTTAGTTTGTTGAATTTGGAATTTTTATGCCCAAGTTATGAATTTTGCAAAATTAAATGAATTAAACAAGGATTCAAATATTTCAACAATTTAAAATCTTCAAAACAGTAAACAAAATTTATATTTAGGCAGAGAATTTAATTTGGAGTGGTAAACATATTTAAAATGTTGAAATTGGAGTTGGAATGAATTATTTATGCATTTTTAGATTTTAGGTATTAATCTGCCATTTTAAATAATATCCAGGGACTTAGAAATAATTCACAGGGACCTAGAAGAGAACTGGCAAGGACTGTTCTGTGAATAGAAGTTTGTGCTGGGCCAGGAAAAATAAAAGGGAAAAGATTGGGTTTTTTGCGCGGGGTGGGATTCGATCCCACGCCCTCTGCTGGTGTGCGCAAGGGAGCAACCAGTTGGGCTGCTGCAAGTCTTGTGACAGAAAGGGTCGCGCGGGGGGGTTAAGGTGTAGTTCGCTGTGGTTTAGCTGAAACTGCAACTGAACTTCAGTTCTCTGAAGTTCGACAGGGGCAGAGCACGCCGGCGGTGATCGGCTGCTGCGTGCGGTGGCCGTGGTTCGTGCACGTGCGTGTGCTGTGGTGCTCGCGGGTGTGGAGGGGAGGAGGAGAGGGAGGAGAGACGAGGGGGGTGATCACCTCGGGCCCGTCGAGCGGACAGCGATGAGGAGGAGATGGCGGGACGGAGCAGGTGGCGGCGACGGTGGCTTGGCGGCGGGGCTCCGATGCCTCCCAGCCACCACGGCGGGGTCGAGGAGGAAGGCGGCGCCGAGGGGAACCCATTCCCGCCGTGGAGAGCTCCCGAGGCAGTCCCCTGCGACCACCACGCCCTCCACAAGACTCGGCCATGGTGGGGTTCAACAGAAAGTTTCAGAACAGAACGGAATCGAAGGAGGGGATCGCGGGGAGGAAGAGGGAGGTGGCGGCGCAGATGGAGGAAGAGGGAGAGAGAAGCTAGGGGAGGAACCCTAGGGCTAGTTATAGGGGGGAGCAGGTGAGCTCCCTGCCAGTGGGAGATTCCCCTCTCTCTCTGTCTCTCCGTACCAAGGTGGAAGAAAGCGACAGGGAGGGGGTACGTAGGCCGAAAGGGAGATGGTGGGCTGGCCCAAAAGGCTGGCCTGCCCCCTCTCCCTTTGGTTTTGGTTTTTTATTTTTCCTTTCTCTTTTTTTTTGGAAGAAAAGAATAAGAGGAGAAATAGATCGGTTTTTACAATAGGAAAAATTTAGGGAAAGAAATGGTATGAGTTATTTATTATAACAACAGCAATGTGCAATCTTTTGTTTCCCAAAAATTTTAATTTATGTTGCTGTTGTATTTTTAATTGAAATTTGAGGGAATTTACTATTAATTGGAAAATTGAACTTAAGCAACTTAAAAGTTTTTAAATTCAAGTTTATTTGAAACAAATGATAGATTTGTTTTGTAATTTCCATAAAGTTCAAAATGGTTGCTGTTTTGGAAATATAATTGAATTTGAAAATGTTTTGGTATCAAATGAATTATTGATAGAAACAAAACAATAGCTTTGAAATCACAACTTTAATGGAAACAAATAATTGTTTTGATTTGAATATTCATTTTGGAAATTGTAACGGAACAAGTATGAAACAACTATTTAAAATTTGGTTTGAAATTCAAATAGAAAACAAAGGAAAACAAATGAAAACAGAGGAAAACAAATGGAAAACAAAGCAAAACAAATGCAATGAACATGATGTCATGATGCAAAACATAAAATAACAGTGAGCAAACATTCTAATGGATGTTTTTCATACTTGGGATGTTACACATCCTCACCGAGGCTCACCGGACCTTTGTCGTCTCCGTCCGCAACGCGTCGCTGTTCATGAAGGGTTGCGCCCGAGAAATCACCACCATCGGACTCGCCGTCCCGCGACAAAGCCCGTAGTTTCCTCCGTTGAGCACGAGGACCCCCGGGCTCCATCTCCGGCGAAACTCCGGCACCTAGCACCACCGCGCCACCATTTCCCGGCGAGATCCCCTCCGGTGAGTTCCCCTTCTCTCTCCTCTGTCGTCCGATTCTTTTTTAACGGTAGAGATGAGATCATTTAATCCAATCGGAACCAGCCAGTAGGGTTGCACCACGTTTGCATGTGTGTCATGTAGCTATCCTGGCTCAAGCCCACTTCTTCCCGTTGCCCTGCGCGACAGATAGATAATTTGTTCCCAGCCCATCTATTCCCGAATAAAAATAGAAAACATTTTTGCAGAAAAGCCCCTAGAACTTGCAACCATCATAACTTTTGATCTATAAACCCAAATTTAGCAAACTTGGACTTTTTGAAATTGTAAAAACATGTAGAAACTTTTATCACTGTAGAAATTCAAATTTGACCATTTAAAATATGCTCAAATTCAAATATGTTTGTTTGACAAATTCTGGCATAATTCCAATTCTACAAACCCAAAAATTGTAAATAAAATATTTTTGGAATTCTTAGGATATGTAATTTCATACCTTCTGTCTCAAAATAATAATTGAACCAATGAAAATGGAGTTTAGAATTTAAATAACCATTTGAGTATTTTGCATCTAATTTTAATTCTATAAATTATTGTAATTAGTTTTCTTCTCGAAAATTGTTCCATTTAGTAACCTTAGACCATATAGACCAGTCCGAAACCATTTGTGTCCAGAGAACCTATTCCATGTGATCCATTTCATATAAACCATCCATAGTAATAAGCCATTATAAATTAAGTGTTGTCTGATGAGAACCTCTTTTAGGAAAATCGCAGTATGCTCATTTTGATCAAACCAACACCCATTTCATGTTCACCATATGGAAAGTAACATTTGGAACAGAAATCCATATCCCAATACCTTTTGTAAATTTACAAGCCATATTGTAAATTGCTGCAAGCCCACTAACCAAAGCCATTAAATGAATCATGTTGGTCATGAATTTGTTTTCCAAAACCCTTATACCAAAACCTTGTGTGACCTTTGTGTTAAACCTTGACCAACCTATACCATAGTAGATATCCCTAAACCCTTTTACCATAATTCTTTTTATAAATTGAATTATGTGTTAAGTCTAACTCGAACCACTATATTCTCCTTTTCATAAATTGATTTTTTATGATAACCTTGAACTTTTCCATACAAGACCAAACAATGACCATCTCATCGTAATTATGTTGGCATATTGAATTATGTGTCAAAACCTTGTCCATGTTAAAACCAATCAAGTAGAATAACTTGTTATGCTTCTGTATTGTTTATTTTGTTGTATTTGTTTTTATGTTGGTGAATTGCTTGTTTATTGTTATTTATTTGTATTGTTTAGATTGTACGGAGAGAAACGTTCTATTTGTAAAGAGAGTGCCTCTATCCCAACTTTCACAAGGCAAGTGATGCTCATGTCCCACTTTTTATTGCATTCGAGTTTTCAGTAGTATGCATCATAGGTGATTTTATTTATTTTCCAAAGTATATGCTATGCTTAGAATTACCTAGTAGTGTGTAGCCAACCTGAAACCTCTACTAGAAGCTAGTTTAGCTATGCCAGAATATTATCACAACTATTGATGATACCTGTTGGGTTGTGATGTTTTGAAAATTAACAACCTAATGAAACACCTTGGTGGATTGGTATGAATGGATTATGTTGAGTGGCTACTCAGGGCATGTTCATGGTGGATTTAGCCATGGATGTGGTGGTTATCACCTGAGGGCACACTTGTGGATTGCCACCCAGTATTAAAGAGATTTGTAGGTCTTCACTGTGTAGTTAGCTTCAAGTGCAGCCTTGAGGTAATATGGGCTCTGCCAAGATTAAGTAAGTTGTGGGGGTTCCTCCTGTTGTATTGACAAGGGGTGGTAGAATTTTAGGAGCAACGAGTCAATGCTAGTATGGTTGAATCCCTCTTTCCAAAGATCTTGTCTCATTCTTCTCTCGGGGAAAATGAGTCTCAAGATGAAAGTGCACAACCTCTGCAGAGTTTAAAAACTAAGATCTTAGCTGTGTCCCTGGTTATGGGCGATTTGAGCAAACTAGGCAGAGTTGGTGCCGAAGGATCTCCTCATCTTTTCTGAATGATATAAAACATGGTAGAAACCTCTTTTAGGGCACATGGTGGATTTAGCTATGATGCCACAATCAAACTTCATGGTGTATTTAGCCATGATGATTTACCAAACTTCATGGTGGATTTATCCATGACAATTTTCAAACTTCATGGTGGATTTAGCCATGATGATTTATCATCCTTCATGGTGGATTTAGCCATGATGAACTGTCAACCTTCATGGTGTATTTAGCCATGATGGTTGTACAGAAGTTTTCATTTTTTTTAAATGATTTATCAAATATAGGACAAAATTGGATTTATGAAAATAGCCCAGACTCAACCAGCCAAATATCATGTAGCTAGTTATTCCTCAAAACTGCCACCATACAAGTGTCACTTGCCAGTACATTGTTTGTACTGACTTCCTCCCTCGTGGGAGCTGCATATTCCAACGTGCATATGAATCTGAAGACGAGTGAGGATTTCGTTTAGGATCTCGAGTCTATCGCCAACATGTTCTGACGGTGGCGCATGAAGATGGAGAAGGCTCATTGATGATTTGTTTCCGCTGTGTTTACTTTGAAACCTTGTTATTTGGGCTAGTCCATGGTGACCATGCCAGTTGTAAGACTATTTTATTTCTTACCCAATGGATCAACGATGTAGAATGATGCTATTGCAATGAACATTTCATTTTTTTCATGTGTATGTTATCAGAGATCCCGGGAATAGTAGGTTACACAGGTGTTCTATCTTTATCAAAAGGTAGGGCGCTACAGGGAGTCGAGCATCCGCTCGAAGGTATACTTTGGCTTCTTCCACGAGCGGTCAACTTTCCTTTGCCTGGGGTAGCAGTTGCCGCCTGAGCCGCCCGCCTGTCCGCCATCTGCTGCTGCGACAAGCCGGCTGTCATATCGTTTGTTGGCCATCTGGCTTCCCCCTCTCTTCCGCTTGTCCCAGTTGCCGCCACATTGGTTGTAGTCACAGTCATGCCGGCCGGATTGGTCGACTGGGCTGCTCGGGCCGCTGCGTCCTTATGGGCCAACTGGGCATTGATGAGCTGGCCGGACCGATCCTTTTGGATGGTGACCCTCATGGCCACGTCGGTCGTGGCGTATTTCTCTGCGATGGTCAACAGGGCCTCCATGGTATGGGGATCCTCCCGTCATCCGGTTGCGAAGTGACTGATGGCAGTCTTCTCGTTGATTCCCTTGCAAGTATTGGGCGGGGTAGTCCACCGAGTGAGGTAAGCGCGGTCTTCCTACTTCTCTCCTTGGACGCATTGAGCCAGCTGCTGCGACTGCCCTGGTCGCTGGTAAGTGTTGTCGAAGTTGTATATGAAGACTTCTTTGAAGTCCAGCCAGGAGTTGACGCTGCCGGCTGGGAGGTTGTTAAGCCACGCCCGTACGGTCCTTGGAGCATGAGGAACGTGTAGCGGACCGCCACACTCTTATTGCCGCATGTGATGGCGACGGTGATGGTGTAGTTGTTCAGCTAGTTTTATGGCTTGGTGGATCCGGTGTACTTGAGGGTGTCGCGGGGGAGTAAAAACTTTGCCGGGAACGGTTCTCCCTTGATGCGTGGTCCTAGGAATGCAGCGCCATCTGCCGACACGTCTTCTATCTCTTGCGAGAGCTTGAGCGTTTCGACGCGGCTGCGGAGATAGTAGTTGACCGCGGGTCCGAGGGGCCCTAGGAGGTCCTGGACGCCTCCTCGACGGTTGGCCGGCTATGACTCTTTGTGTTGGTTCCCTCGTTGTGGAGGCGGCATGTTCGCCCAGTTGGCATGCGTCGCTGGCCGGCATTGTCTCATGCCTTGATTGGTGTACCGGTTGTTGTCCGCAGATGGTTGAACCTGCGGCTCATCTCTGGGGCCGGAGTTGACATTGTGTTCACAATGCCCACCGACTACCAACTGTCGGTGGGCGTTGCGATGACGGTTCGGCGTAGAGGACTGCCAATCACCGTGCGGTTTGTCGTCTCCCTCTTGGTCGCCCGAGCGCATGGGGGAGGCGTCGTACGGTGCCTGCTTCCAGTTGGCGGCCCTAACGAGGTCTTGGAGAAGCTCTGCTGGAGGTGTATCAACTCCCCTTCCGGGCCAGATAGCTCATGTGTGGCCAACTGGGCCACCCTCATGTTCTGCGTCGGTGTGCTGTAGGTTGGCCGCCTGGGCATAGGAGGAGCCGACTATTCCCCTTGGTGCCTCTCGCCGAGGATATTTCCTCCACGACAACACACCTCGTCCCTCTGGTTGGGCATGTTTGGCGCCTGTGTGAAGCGGTTGACCATGTTGTACTCACGGACGGTAGCCTCCACTTGGTGCTGCCTCACATCTTATGGCTTGCGCAGGAGAAAAATGAGCGTCTTCTCCAGCTCTTCCGCCGCCTTTTCTAGGTTGGAGTCGGGGGTGATGGGCACGTTGAGTCCCTCCGCGAATCGCCGCTGTTGGGGCCAGTCGGGGCGGGTGTCGTATGGCGCCTTGCTGGCGATTGGGCCAATGATGACCATGGTATCCGCGAAGATGCGGGGCTCGGCACTAATTTCGCAACTGGCTGCCTCGTGGAGACAGTCTGAGTAAGCTAGCACCTTGGCGGGTTACTCGGGGATGATGGCAATGTAGACTCGATGCTCGCCGAGGGAGACAATGGAGTCGCCTGCTGGGATGGGCTCCTCCTTTGCAAAGCATCCGGCGTTGTTGAGGATGCAGTCAAATGCGCCGAACGTCATGATGAGGCCAGAGGCGACGCCCTCGCTGAAACTTGCTAGAAGAACTGCACGAACTGAAACTCTAGCCGGACGAGGTCCCGCGCGTAACGAGACTCCGGACGGTGCTCAGCGCCCCACGGTGGGCGCCAACTGTCGTGGTATCATGCACGAAAGCACTATTGCGTTAGCAATGGTGCAGAAGGGACACAGTGCGCACGGGATAGGGAGTCAAGCGTGAAGGAGACATGATGTACCTAGGTTTGGGACCTCAACATTGTGAGGTCCTTACTCTTGTAAGAACGAACTATCAGTGGTGTTACACGGTGTTACAATGTGCTCCTGGAGCTGTATCTGCCAAGTGAATTCGCCCTACTAAGGGAGCCCCCGGACTGCCTTATATAGGTGCTGGCAGTCAAGCTGACATGCGGGGCCGGCTGTACGGCCAGCCGTCTGGGACCCACTAGCGGTCATACATAGTGTAATTCTCCCTAAATATGGCTACATAGTACATGATGGGACTAGGTAGGGAGAATACTGATCACGACGCAGGCGGCCAAAATTTAAGGGTACGACTGCCTACTCCTCCAGTAGAAGCATTGACATCGTGTGTGTAGTCTTGTTGCCCTTTAGCCCATGCCTTCCTTTAGCCCATGCATGTCCTTGTTTGTCAAGCCATGCCGACTGAAGTCATCATCCGGCCAAGACTAGGCGGCCTAACTGCAGCCTCCTGGTAGAAATTATAGATGCGATAGGTCCGGTTCGGCCCGACGACCCGCTGAACCGAACCTGAAATTTGGTACCAATAGGATAGCGGGCCGACCCACACAAAAATAGGTCCATCGTGAACCTGAACCTTTCGTCCCTATGATCTAACCGCACCTCCACCTCTCTTTGATAGAGGCCTGACGGACATTGCCGCCGTGCGCAAGAGTGATGGGCAGCTGGGACCCCAAGACATTCTGAGACCATGGCGGCCGTCCACATGCTCGACGCGGTCATAGGCGTTTTTCGCGGCATGCCGATGTTTTGTTCTACGCGTGCGCTGAGGCGGCCGGTAACCGGCAAGATCTACCTGGCCGGCGGCCACGCCAATCTAAAGAACAGGCTGAAGACCGTGAACGTGTATGATGTGGTGGCCGACAGCTAGGAACCACTGCCGGATATGTCGGAGGAGGCCGCCGGGACTGAAGGCTGGCACGGTGCACACGGCCGCCATCGGAGGAGCTGGCACGACGCGCGCGGTCGCCGTCGGAGGCGCCGAGCGGGTGGTGATCACCGGCGCCGAGCGGGTGGCAAGGACATGCGCTTTGGGTGTGAGCTGTGGTGCCCCTACCGTCCGAGTTCCTTGGCTTCGTCTTCTCACCGGCTTTTGTCGTTGCCCGCCGTCCATCTCCATGCCCATGCCCATGACCATGACCATGCCACAAAGACCACTGCTAGTGAGTAAGTTCTTTCTAAAGTTCCAGTGCAGTTTCTGTTGATGGATACGAGATCTACCATCTAGCAGTCTGATATCTGCTCAACAGCTAGTGTTTTGGTTGAAGAAACCGTAGGAACCATCGCTAAAAGCAGGAGTAGAATCATGGTAGGGCAGAACCTATAGGTTACCCTTGCCCTGTCAAACGAGGTGCGGGCTGACCCTCGAACCTGTAATTTTGCTACAGGTGCACAGGTCCAATAACAGGTCCAAAACGGACCGGACCTGTTGCATCCTAAGTAGAAATCCAAGCCATCCGACCATTCCACTTTAGTGTTGTCTTGATCTTGCAATTATCCTAATTGAATAACTAGATATCTTCTCTTCACTATGCTACTCTTAACCACTCTCTAGTCAAATAACAACACCAATCCATGCGTAGGGCTTTAACAGCACTCCTCAAAGTAAGCACTTTCCCAACTAAATAACCCCCATGCTATCACCATAGGACCCAGGTGGTTTCACGCAAACACCACAATTTAATAGGGTTATCCAACAAAAAATATAAATATAATGCTAGACCACATGGTGCACACACTGTCATCTTTACACCGTGACCAAAGCATTTACGGAGATCTCATAACAAATAACAAACACTAATCATTGTGCAGGGATGCAAAAAGCATTCCTTAAAGTAAGCATACCAAAATCTAGTTAACCCCATGCTGTCACTATGAGCGCCCTAGAAGGTACTAGACAAGCATCACAATTCATAGAGGAGACACACACGATGTGCACACTGTCACCTTCACACCGCGGGACAAGGTGACTCCAAAGTTCATATCAATAAAACACTTGAGTAGCACAATATGAAGAGTAACCTCTACTTATTCAACTAGATTACAAAGCTCAAGATCACATATAGATCACACCATGGGAGAGATAGATGAACCACATAGCTACCGGTAGATCCCTCGGCCTCGGGGGAGAACTACTCCCTCCTCATCATAGCAGACAGCAACGGCGATGGAGATGGCGGTGGAGTTGATGGAGATGGTTCCGGGGGCACTTCCCCGTCCCGGCATTGTGCCAGAACAGAGATCTGTCCCCCGAAACTGGTCGGTAGCGGCGGTGGAGCTACAGATGTATTTTGTGGAAAAGGTCGATGTTTTTAGGGTTTTCCCTCGGGGGAGTATAAATAGGCGAAAGGGCGATGCCGGGGGATGGCCAGGGGGCTCACACCACCAGGTGGCGCGGCCAGGGGGACCCGCGCCACCCTATGGTGTGGCAACCCTGTGGCCTCCCTCCGGGGCTCTTCGGGACTTTTGGAAGCTTCTAGGACTTCTAAGACTTCTGGCTTTCGAATTTTCCAATTCCGAGAATATTTCCAGAACAACTTTTCTGAAACTAAAAACAGCAGAAAACAGGGATCTCGCTCTATGGCATCTTGTTAATAGGTTAGTCCCGGAAAACGTGTAAAATGCTATAAAGAAGGGAGAAAACATGTAGCAATTGGCATAATATCATCATGGAGCATCAGTAATTATAGATACGTTGGAGACGTATCGGGTGCTCGTCCTCCCGGGCAGCCGAGTATTCTTCACCTGCTGCTGTCGGAGTATCCGCCGCAGCAGCAGGAGAGGGCTTTGCTCCTCTGTGAGCTGCAGCCTTGTGCTTCTTGCGGCCTTTTCCCCTCAACATGGTAGGGGCAAGGCTAGAAAGAAAAAGAAATTCCAAGAAGTAAGATTCCGAGAAAAAAAGCATGTGATAAAAGGCATAGAAAGGAAAAGAAACGGATGTTCACCTGGAAATTGCGACGGGCACGCCGTCAAGATCAATAACCTCCTGAGAGGCGGACATCTTCTTGCGCCTCCTTCCGTCAGATTGGAAGTTAGCACGAAGAGTGTCCAACTCTTCGTCGTTCGTGAGCTCAGCCTCAGGAAGAGTTAGAAGCTGTCAAAAAAGATAAAGTCTGGGTAAGAGACAGAAAAACATCCAAGAAAAAAGAAGACTCGGAAAAATGCCAAAAATGACAAAACCATACCTTTGGAGCTGGGTTTCCTGCGCTGTACATTGGCCGGCTCTCCTCGTATTGATCACGAGTTGAAACCAGTTGGTTGACGCGCTTCTTAAAGTCTTTCTTCGACAAACACTTGTTGGTCTACCTCATCGAGTCCTCTGGGCCCATGTAATCACACATGAGCCGAGTTCCGCGGTGAGCCAAAGGCTAGATCTGCCATTCGAGCTAGCATAGGACAGTGTCCATGCCGGTAAGAGAAGGGAGGCGGAAACAAGCTTGGCGATTTGCCTCTTGAGCCTCATTAGATTTTGGGGCAGAATCTGGACCACGTCCACTGCCCAATTGTCTTGAGGAGTGGCCGCGGAATTGACGAAAGGAGGAATGGTCGTTTCCTTTCCCGGAAACGGGACATCCGCATGATAGAAAAAGGATCACGTTCAAAACTTGACGGACTCCGAGGTTTTGATTTTTGGGAACCAATCTTCCCTAAACCTACGTAAGGTAAAGGAGATGGTCCCGCGGGTTGGGAGGGCACCCTCGGAAGGGTTGCTTTTCACCCCAAAACAATACTGCCAGAAATCTAACCTCGGTTCTATTCCTAGACTCAAAAAGGGCCTGAACCCCGGCTAGGTAAAGAATAGAATTGGGTGGGAGATTATGGGGCTGGATCTTATAATGGTCTAAGACCCGAAGGAAGAAAGAGTGGCGGAAGACCAATACCTCTATTCACGTGAGAAGCGAGGAGGACCCGCTCGCTGGATTTTGGCAAAGGCTCGGTGTCGTCCGCATCGTACCGCCATTTCCCTTCGAGGATGAACCCTTATTTTTTCCATTCCTGGAAGGAGGGAGGTAACCATGTTGAAGTGGCTCCAATTCCCGACGTTCTCTTCTTCTTCGTCCTCACCACCGGCGGTGGCGGAAGCAGTGACCTCCTCACCGTCGGGAGTGGCGTTTTCCTCTGCGGGCGCGGAGAAGAGGGGCGGAGGAGGAGCAGTCGAGGTGGACGCCGGCGCGATTTCGGCCGCAGGAGGAAGATCCCCGCGGGCGGGGTCGTTGGCAGTTCCTGTCGGCGTGGTCGCCGTTGTGCGGAGGGGCGATTCAAGCTGTGGATCCATGTCGTTGATGATGGATTCGATGTCCACGGCGGCATTCTCCACCTCCGAGGCGAGGGGGGAATCTTCGGTGGTCATTTGGTGGCGGCGCAGCCGTGAAGTTGAGCCTCCGATGATGGACTCCTTGAAGGTTTTTGGCTCGTTTTCTTTTCGCACGTAACTTGCACTCGGGCTCGCTCTGGTTGCAGTGTGTTGGGGGCTCGAGGAAGACGATGGAACGGAAGAAGAACCGGAGACACCGAGGCGACTATTTATAGCCGGATGTGTGGAGATTAGCTCCACGGCTATTTTTACCGTTGGATGATCGACGCGTGTAACGCCCGTAATTTCCGGGAAATGAGGAGACGGGGTGATGATGGATATCTCCTCGTTTACCGCGAGAATCAGCCAGAGGATACGTTTCAGGGTTTTGACTGAACCCAAACGTCCGTGCTGTCAGCACGATTTCATCGTTGACGTCATGAAGTTCCTTCTCCACGAAGGCTCGTGGAAGAAAAAGGCGGATTTTGATAAAATCCGAGTTATGTATTATGAGTTTTTTGGGAAAAGAAGAATCGAGGCAAAGCGCCAACATTTCTCGGAAAAGAATGCTAAGTGAGGAAAGGTGGCAGAATGAAGTCTCAATCCTTCTCCGGGGCTACTGTCGAATATATACCGATTAGGGGTATATCCGACATTGGTCTAATGAAAAGGATTACCCGGGTGGCCTGTTGGCAGTGGATCACAGTCCATTGGGCGGCACAGTAAGCTGATGCACAGGAACCCGGATTCTAGAAGAACCCGGACCACCGCCCAAAGTGGTGCGGCTTGGAGGAGAAGACGGATTCCTTACTTTCCAAGTTAGATACTTTCCGTAGTCTTCTAGGTTTCCTTTCTGTAAGCCCTAACCCGGTTATCTATATAAAGCCGGACGACAGAGAAGAAAGATATAGACACTTAGCTAGAAGCCAACTCGCCGAGAATTTGGTCCTTGCCGAGTTAGCGAAACCCTACTCACATTGTAATTTGTATACTTTAGGCTTCAGTCTTGATTTAGTGAGATTGCAAGCGTAGGAACGCCGCCTAGTTGCGTCGTACCAAACCTGGGTAAAACTTGGTGTTGTCGATTGTCGTACTACCACGTCTCCCACGTCTCTACCTGTAGAATCATGGCACCCCCATCTATGATCCTTACTACGATGTCTCGATACTAGGATTAGGTGCTCCTAGTCACTAACAAACCAACACAATTGGATTCACCTCAAAATTCAACACCAATTAAATTCAATAAATCACAGAAGTGCTCTCTGGTTCTAAACAAACATGCATGAAATTTTCAAACAAATCTCAATTCAACACAAGGACAATTTCTGTAGATAGATAAGAACAAGATCTTCTCAAAACAATTTTATTTGGATGATTTGGATACACATAACTTAAGTTATGATTTTATTAGTGAAAATGAGTAGTTCTGGCATTTAATTTAGTTCTCCTAAAATATAGCACAAAACACTGCTCTGAAAGTTGGAGGTGGTTAAGAAAACGTATCTCTATCACTCCGATTTTTGGTTTGGACAAACAATCATTTGAGCATTTTATTTTGATTTAAAGTGAAGCACCAGATTCAGATCTGCGGGGAAAATAAAAACCAACTTGTAGAAAAACTTAAATGGGCTCGATCTAGAGGTGGATGGGCTGCTACGGAGGCAGGCTGGCCCGGGGAGATTTCTCTCGCATGCGGAAAAAGTCAAACCCCTCACTATTGGGCCCGCTTGTCAGTGCCCTGCAGGAGTGGAGTAGAGCCTGCCGTTGGATCCCAATCCAAAGGTTAGGAAAAGAATCATGCCGGGCCAACCGCCGGTGACCATCAATAGAGGCGGCGTCCACACCAGACACCACTGCGGAGGGTGGAGCTCGCCGCCGGGGTCTCCCGTGGCCTTATAGATGTACAACGAGCACGAGGAGGACCATGCCGATGATGCAGAATCGGTGCTCCGGCCAGCGGTTGCTCGGGAAGCCTCCATGCCGGAGTTTGATGGGTTCCCGCGGCGGTGCCTTAGGTCGTATGCCGATGAGGCATCCAAGCAACGACTAGAAGCAGAAGTTATAGGGGGCACGAGGTTCGCGGGATCTCAACGAGGGTGGGGGAAGAAGTGGTATGCCTGGAGATAGGACTAATCGGCACCTCGACGGGGTGGTCATCTGCGGCGAGTTCACGCAATATGCCGGCGATTTAGAGGCATAGGGAGGATACTTATGCCTGGTCTTATTATTTATAGATTTTATTCATTTAAAACAACACACATACATAGACAAACAAATATAATCACTTCAATGCAAACATAAGGGAAGATAACACATTAAGCAGGAAAATAACAAGACTAACAAGTTCACTCAAGCGAGTGAGTTCTTCAATTCAATTTCCAGGATGTTTTCTCAAGTGTAAAATAGAGGTAGTGATCAAGCCACACCATGACAAGAGGATTTTGTAAATAAGTTAAACTCAAATCTTGTTATTTACAAAAGAATATAGTTCAGGTAAACAAAAAAGGTAAATATAGACCCCACTTATACTTTTTGCAAAGAAGGAAGTGAGATGGGGTTTTTGAAATACTAGCAAAGTATTTTGGGTTGAAAACGGGTAGGAGATGATTACCTTCATAATACTTTTCATATAGTTTTGGAAAATACCTATTTGTTTTCTAAAAAACTTGGCCTTTGGGTTGTTGCCAAAATGAAATCATTTTCAAAAGTGTTTGGCGAAAATAAGTTGATAGATGAAGGTGTTAAGTTTTCTTACCATGACTTGATCACAAGGGTTAAGTTTTAATTAGGCTGAGATCGTTGGGTTTTATTGTTAGTGTTGGAACGCGTAGAGATAAACAAAACTTTTTCCTACGCGGTACTTCCAAGATCTAGCCGAGGTAGAAGGCCACGATGATTACCACTAGACGCGCGGTTGCGGATTATCGGTGAAGCGCTTCGGGGCAGTGCAGTCCACGATCCGATCCAGCCGATCCGATACCGCGAACGTTGAAGTGCTGAACGTACAGCACCTCTGCCGGTATCCACACGTACGAGGAGGAGCTCCGACGGCGGACTGCTAGGTCCGGTGCGGCGGCTGGACTGAGTGGGGCTAGGGTTCCCAACGCATGGGAGAGTGGACTAACGTGCCCGCTGGGCAACCTGCGCCCCTCTTTATATAGCGTATGGTAATGGGCTGCACAACACTTGTGGCCCATTCCCTCTGTGAGTCCGACTCACTAATTCAGTCCATTTCCGGTTCGGGTCCAACCCAACCAATATTTGCTCCCGCTCTTAAGTGTGCGACCCTGCAGGCTCATGGTGACTTGGACACGATTGGAGTCCAACTCCCAATCGATCAGTCGGTAGTGGCTCCTAGCAGAACGTGCCGACTCCCAAGTACCATTGAGTCATGACGACATACCTTTCAATGTGATATTCATCTTAGTCCCCTTTGCCTCACGATATACCTTGTCGAACTATAGGCGATTTATCGTCATCCCTTAAATAGTTCAACTCTCTTCTCGATCCGTGATATGCGATTCATCTGACTAACTCTTAGTCAACCGACACAGTTAACACTTAACTGAGTCGCGCATAGCCATGCTTCCTGAATCATATCACTCGAGAGGGCCCAGAGAATATCTCTCCATTAGGAGGGGCAAAATCCCATCTTGATTATCCACATCACGCAGCTTGCTTCTCATTCGACCCAAACTCTGCCTTTATAGTTGCCTTGTCACAGAGCAACGTTTGACAGAACCTAAGTCGGTGATCCACAACTCGGATTGTGCGACAAACTCAGGTCTAAGGATTACATTGATTGAGACATGCAAATGACGACTTGATCGTTGCATCTCAATGTGGGTCAGTCCGACTTGCTAAACTCTTTAGCCAAGTCCGTGAACGTTGGAATGGCATCACCATGCCCATGACAAGTGGAACCGTGTCATCAGCCAACACTCACATTAGTCTAGGGTGTGTGTCCAGCACAACCTTAACGACCAAGGACAATTAGTATGAACAACATGAATACATAGTTCCACAATCGAATCACATATTCAATGACATATATCAGATGTTCAAACCAAAAGACAACTTAATAACTTTATGAATACATTGGGAATTACATCATCTATGATTGCCTCTAGGGCATATTCCCAACAGTTAGATGTTATCAAACACAAACACAAACACAATCACAATCATTATTCGAATATTTCAAAAAGTTTTTGTTAGCCCTGATTTTTTGGTTATTGAAAACAAGGTTTTTCCTGTCTTCCAAAAATTGGGTTGTTACAATTAGGAGGGTGATAGAGGCGATCACTTTCCAGTTACGAGTCGACAAACCGATCATGAGAGCCCACCATCTTGAGAGGGAGAGGGTTGCCAATGAAAAGGGTCAATGGAGTATAGCATGGGACAAGCTTTAAAGAGACCCCGAATGCGCACGGTATATCGACAATGGACGAAGAGGCGGGCTGCCAACTCCTCACTTCTTTTGCAAAATGGACAAAGGTCGTAATATCCGCCGTCACTAGTGGAAAATAGGGCTTTAGTCCTGATTGGGACGGGCCACTAGTCCCGGTTTTCCAACTGGGACTGCCCAATCAGAACTAAAGCCCCTAGTCTTGGTCTGCCACGAGCCGAGACTAAAGGCCCATCCACGTAGCCATGTTCGAGATCGTGGGGGTGGTGGAACTTTAGTCCCGGTGTTACAAACCGTGACTAAAGATTTTATGAATTTGTTTTCTCATTTTGGGGTTTAGGATTTATGTTTCCCATTTCTATTTTTATTTCATTTAGGGGTTTAGGGTTGATGTTTCCTATTTTGGGGTTTCGGTTTAGGTTTATGTTTTCCTTTAGTCTCAGTTATTTTTTTAAATCTGATCATCTTAATTTCAATTTAAATCGCTCCCTTTTAGTGACACTTCCCGGTAGGTCATCCATCCTCGGGCTGCTCCGCCCCTAGCACGTTTAACTTATTAGTTCCTTCTCTCTGAGCTTCCAAGAAAGAAAGATTGTTTTGCTCAAAATAGTATGCTATTAATCATATTAACCCTTGGACCATGATGTTACACGTCTTTATTTTTTGAATCCAAACAATTATTTAAGTTAACAAAAATAAATAAGTAATAATAATATTGTATTTAAATAATAATTATTTTTTCTTTTCCCATTTAATATTGAATAATTCATACTCCCTCCGGTCAGATAAAAGTGACGCGAAGAGTCAACTGCTGTAGTACAAAAACGTGTACACGCTACGACAAATTTTCCGGACTAGAGGGAGTATCTATTAATCCGTAAATCGAAATTTGACAATTAATATGTCTAAATTAATTAGAAAATGAGAACATTTCAAATATGACTTCCATATCATCACGTTTACAATAAAAACATGATAAACAAACAATAATTCCAATAACACAAAAGTAGCATAATATTAGAGAGTTGAATGAAGGACATGTTAATAATACTACTACTAAAGATAACTTTCTAGTCAATTAATACAACACTTTGAATAACACCCTAAGTGTAATCTATTTATTTATAAGGAGCGAGTGTCACCGAAGCCGGTCACACCCGGGGGTTATCACATTTTCATGTTTGAAAAGTGATCGATGTTTTCTACATGTTTTATTTGTTTCCACTTTGTTTTCAAATGTTTTCATCATGCTTCATCATGTTTTCAGTTGTTTCTCTTATGTTTTTCAATGTTTTATCCATGTTTTTATTCTTACAGACACTACATAAGGGAAACAAGTGAAAACATGATAAGTATACCAGTGAGTTTACTTACACCTAAAACAACACAAGCTTGTCGGACCACTCAAAACAAAATATATTTTGATTTACTTTCGAATAATCGACTTGAAGTCATTCATATGGACAGAATTATAATAGAAGAGAGAAAAACCATAATAGAATGACATGACAACTTTCGAAGGAAATTCAGCACATACATCACAATGCTTCAGAAAGGTTGCTCACATCATACTAAAAATTCTTACACACAAACCGTACTTAAACATGGACATAATAGAAATAAAAGTTTAGACATCCATTACAAAAAGTACTGCATGAGGGCATAAATTGTTGAATCATCCAATGCAGACATAATAGAAATAAAAGTTATGTTCGCCATTGCAAACACTACTTGGCATCGTCACATGGTTCAGCGGGATCTATCTTACGGTTCCACGACGGAGCAGAAGACCCTCAAGCAGCATTTATCGTGTGTTTTGAAGAGCCACGGGGCACCAGTGGTGGTACTAGCGGTATGAGGTGACACCACCCATGATTGAAGACACCAATCTCGTGGTACAACTCATACGCAACGTACCCATCTCTTGCTGCATACTCAATGTTGATATGGTCAAGTGGCTCCTTCTCCCAGAGTTTGTACCCTTTCTTGGGGAAGTTTTCCTTCATCATCTTGTACTCATCGTCGATCAGGGCGGCTGCCATATCAGCCATTCCAGTCCTGTCACGGTCAATCTTGAACATGTTCTAGAGATCAATGTGGCATTCAGCTGGTATCTCAATACCCCATGTGCACTTCATCGTGATCTTGTCATTTTTTATATCAATGCTAGCAAAATATATGCCGCTGCGAAGGAAATCCATGAGTTTCGGACAGTGCTTGTCACTACTGCAACAACATAATGGAACAAACGTTAAATGTTACTGTAATAACCAATTTCCATGTTTGTTGTTTAATTATAAATTACTACTAGAAACTATAAGACAATTCAAAACAATACATTGCCGAAAAAATAAAGGAAGTGGTACATACGTCTAATCCATAGGAAATATTCTAGAACACTATATATAATCTTGAAAAGTACCATACATTTAACATGAGATCTAATCTTGAATTATAAGTCGTATAATTATGAACACTATAACATGGGTAATATAGCTAGCTAGAACACTGTAATTTTGAACACACTACCACAGGCAATATGCAACTACAACAAAGAAGGCCCTAACTGTTGGGGGGTTAAGTAACAACAATTAAATGCATGGATATAGTTTAGAATACTATATAACACTACCATATATTTAACATAAGATCTAATCTTGTATTGTAAGGCGCATAATTATGAACACTACTATACCATGTGCAACACTAATATGCAACTACAAATGTGTGTACGTGTAAGAACATACCTTGACCACTGGAAGACAATGGCATGTTCCTTCAAACAAAGTTGCACAGCGGCAATCTTGCGACCATCGGTCGTGTAATCGAAATCGAGGCTCATGAACTTATTTTCCTCCTCATGAAGCCATTCCTCGAACAAGCACAGAAATTTCGCCACATCGGCGGTCTCGTCCGTGTAGACGACATGTAGATTGGTCGTGCCATGTTCGACCATGTTCCCATAGCGGGTGCTACAGATTGGATTCATGGTAATGGGGAAGAAGAGAGGAGGGAGACGAACAGAGAAAGGGAAGGCCGCGGTCTGAAGAGATAAGCAGTTTCTTTGATGTTTACTGTAGTCGGCGTCTGTTTTATCGTGCAGAACAACTTCCAAAGCGCGCGGGAACCGAACGTTTTAGCCTTTTAGTCCCGGTTGGTGATACCAACCGGGACTAAAAGGGTTCACGCCAGGTGAACGGTTGGCTAACCCCTTTAGTCCCGGTTGGTGGACTAAAGGTCCCTTTCAAACCGGGACTAGAGTCTGATGGGCCCCTTTCGTCCCCTACCAAATAGAATCAGGACTAATGTTCAATTAGTCCCGGCCCAAAACACGACCGGGACTAAGGGGGTTGGTCGAAAGGCCATTCTTTCTACTTGTGCGTCCAAAGCCTATTTTGAGTGGCGATCCACACGAAGAACTTGACCTTTCGGGGGAGGCTTATATTTCCAAACCATCTCCTTCATGTTACTAGAAGTAGCCCAAAAAATTGGGCCTTATAGGCCGCAGCCGCCGAGTAGCGCCCATTTGCCGAAAGCTTCGAAACAATCATGTCCTCTAGCTCTCTAGAAGGTTAATATTTCGCAGCTTCATCCATAGATCAACAAGCTGCTCCAAATGCGCAAAGGAGAAGCTAGAGTCCAACTTAGGCACACTTCTTTTGGGCTCCTGATTCTGCATATGCAAGCTTGTACCTTGCGGTTTCGAAGAACGGCAGTGCATAGAAACTCCCCCGAGACTTCTTTTCAGCTTCTAGGATTTTGGTTGTAGCCATGGATGGATGCTAGTTCACCGGGAAGGCCTTCCGAAGCTCGCCAAAGTGAGATATCTCACGGATTTTAAGCACAGTCGAGTTCTACGCCGATTGGCCGCGGTGAGGAGCCGGATTGCCGCCGGAATCGGTGCCGGCGACCACCGGAACGGCGGAGCTCAGCGGCTCACGGCGGAGGCGCATTACAGAGCACTACGAGGCTAGGGTAGGGTATGTACAAACCGTACAGTCACCGTGGAGCTCTTGGAGAGGTCATAGAACGCGTGGAAAGTTTGACGGTAGCAGGTCCAATGGAGATCGTGGCGGCTGGTGGTGGTGAAGAACTATACGGCGGGCTCGATTTCCGAGGCCCCAAGACGTTAGTTCATCCAGAATGGTGTGAATGACTATGCGGAGGCAGGGACATGGTCATACATACTCAAGAGGCAAAAGAACGGCGGCTCACCGGCCGGCTCTTGCGACGACGCGGTGCCTGTGTCCCACGGGAGGCCTTTCGATGACATTTGCTCGTAAATTAGCCAAAATTTTGCAGTACATATAGTACTGGTTCGATGGGCGAAAGGGCTTATGCGGGAAACCACTCCGAGGCAGTTTCTCAAATTACACTGCAGACGGATTTCTCGGGAGTTTCTTGGTAGGGGGAAGGCGGACCCTTCTTTTTCGCTTCTACGGTTGGGGACCTGGAAGCAATGTAGAATCCACGAAAGAAGTCGCCCTATTAATCTTCCCCGCCCATCCATTGTTAAGCAACGCCGCCACCATGTTGCTCTTTTTCATTTTGGAGGCGGAGTAGATGAGAGGAGAAATGCATTTGGGATCCCCGTCCAACCACGGAGCATCCCTGCGTGACACTAAAAATCTTCCTCATCGATCCCTGTCTAGGCGCCCGTCCTGTTCCTAGTGTTTAGATGGCTAAGCTGTATGCTCAGTTGTTGGTTTATCTCATTTGTTTGTGATTGCTCCCTGCAACCTTGCTGGTTTTGTTAATTCAAAGTCGGACAGTTACGCCTTTTATCCAAAAAGTGGTGGCCGGGGACTTTAACCTTATTCGGTCCCCGGAAGACAAGAGCTCGGACAGCGTGGACTTCCCTAGGATGAGGATGTTCAACGACTTCATTGCAGATCTAGCCCTGCATGAGATAGAGAGGGTGGGGGCCCGTTATACCTGGACTAATAACCAGGTGAACCCCATCCGGAGTGCCCTTGATCGGGTCCTAGTCTCAGTCGAGTGGGAGATTGCCTTCCCTCTGTGCTCGCTTCGGGCGCTCACTAGGGTGGGATCGGATCACGCTCCCCTCCTCTTTTCGTCTGGAGGGGGGACTGTGCCTAAACCTAACCGCTTCCACTTTGAGGATTACTGGCTTGAGCAGCCGGGATTTGTGGACTCGGTGGGCAGTAGGTGGGAGGAGGTTGCGGCCGCCCCGCCTCGTGTCTTTAATGCGGTGGATATCTGGCATCACTGTGCTAAGATGATCCGCCAATTTATGCGAGGCTGGGGGGCTAATGTGGGGGCGGATATCCGGAGACATAAGGCCCTGCTTCTGTCCCAGATTCAGGCGCTTGATTCTGTGGCCGATGCTCAAGGTCTCTCTACGGATGAGTGGCTCCACCACTACTCCCTAGAAGCCGCGCTGATGACTGTGTATAAGGGAGAGGAGATCTTCTAGCGCCAGCGTAGCCGCCAGAAATGGTTGTTGCTGGGGGACGCCAGCACGGCGTACTTCCACGCTATTGCTAATGGATGACGCCGGAAGTGCTCGATCCCGTGGCTTTGGGCAGATGGGTGCCTCCTCGAGGACTCTCGGGAGCTGTCTGCCCACATCTACTCCTTTTACAAGGAGCTCTTCGCAGCTGGTCCCCGCTCGGGGATCGCTCTATCTAGGGACCTTTGGCGCTTAGACGCGCTGGTCTAAGAAGAGGAGAATGCGGGCTTAACCGCCCCATTCTTGCTAGAGGAGGTTAGTCTAGCGATTATGGACATGAAGGCTAATTCCGCCCCCGGTCCGGATGGCCTTCCGATTTCTTTCTTTCAGAGATTTTTGGGCCATCTGCAGACGGTGGTTATGCCAATGTTCCAAGAGTTCTATATTGGGACCTTGGTGATGTCGCGCCTGAACTTTGGCGTCATCTCCCTGATCCCCAAGGTGGTTGGGGCTACGGATATCCGTCAGTTCAGGCCAATCACGTTAATCAACGTCATTCAATGCCTCTTCACAAAGGTGCTTGCGATTCGGTTGGCTCCGGTGGTTCAACGTCTAACTCACCCTCAGCAGTTCGCCTTTAATAAGGGCCGATATATCCATGATGGGATTCTGGCGCTTCATGAAATAGTTCATGAAGTAAGGGTACGTCACCATAAGGGTGTCTTCCTGAAGCTGGACTTCCAGAAGGCCTATGATCGGTTGGACTGGGCTTTCCTGCGCCAAGTCCTCGAACGTCGAGGTTTTGATAACAGGGTCATCTGCTGGATTATGCAGACGGTCACGAGCGGGAATACGGCGATTAACATTAATGAGGAGATTGGATCCTCCTTTAGGTCCTTCTGCGGGGTGAGACGGGGGATCCCTTATCCCCCATCTTGTTCAACCTAGCGGTTGAGTCCCTCGTGACTATGTTAGAGTTGGCCAAGGAAGCTGGCCACATCTCGGGTGTGGTAGGCTACCTTATCCCTGGAGGAGGGGTAACCCACCTCCAGTATGCGGACGACACTATGATCATGGTAGAAGGCTTGGACTTAGATATCCGTAATCTGAAGTTCCTCCTCCTTTGCTTTGAGTCCATGTCGGGCCTAAAGATAAACTTTGACAAGAGCGAGGTGGTGGTTTTGGGGTACCCGCCGGAGGAGCGACAGCGCATTGCAGATAATTTCAACTGCAAGGTGTCCTCCTTTCCGGTGGAATATCTAGGGGTCCCACTAGGGGACTCGAGGATCTTGATGAGGGACCTTGAGCCCCTCATAGACAGGGTCAGGGCTAAGGCTGAGCCATGGTGCGGGAGGTTCACCTCTAAGGGGAGCAAATCCGTGCTTATTGACTCCTGCTTATCCAGTATGCCTATGTACATGATGGGCCTCTACCTTCTTCCGGAAGGGGCCCATAAGGCATTTGACAAGGAGCTCTCTCGAGGCCGACCAGAAGAACCATATGGTCAAGTGGGCTCACGTCTGCGCCTCTAAGGACTTTGGGGGCATAGGTATTCTTGCCTCACGGAAGATGAACACTGCTCTCATGCTAAAATGGGTGTGGCGTATCTTACAGGACGATGGGGGGGCTCTGGCTGCAGCTTATCAAAGCAAAATATCTTCGAGGCTGCCCTCTGTTGTCCTGTGAGCGCCGGGAGGGATCCCAATTTTGGAAATCCCTCCAATCCATTAAGGATGAGATCCGAAGAGGGGCGCGCTTCCTCGTCGGGGATGGGAGGCGCACCCTCTTCTATCGCAGCGTTGCCAGGGTCCTTAGAGGGGTCCCCGGACCGGGTTACTTGGGGCCTCACCTCAACGAGCTCCTTCTCTGTGAAGTCGGCCTATCGTAGTCTCTTCTCCGGGCCTAGGCAGGAGTGGTCTGCTGGGTTATGGAAAGCCCCGTTGCCTTTGAAGATCAAGATCTTTGTATGGCAACTCCTGCGGGACCGCCTCCCTTCGGGGTTGGAGGTCCGGAAACGCCAAGGTCCTGGGGATGGCAAGTGTCCTCTTTGTGGGGTTCCGGAAACGGAAACCCATATTTTGTTCACATGCCCCGCGGCTAGATTTCTATGGAACTTCGTGTATGAAGGTCCGGGGGCCGAGTGGAGGGCCTCAGACCTTGGCGATTTCCTGGAGGTCCAGGCAAGGAGGACGGGGAGGGGGCGTCGCCTCTTCTGGTTCATCTTTGCTGGAATGTCATGGACCACGTGGACCATTAGAAATAAGATGGTGATTGAACGGGTTTTCTTCGCGTGCGTCTGACTCGATGTTCAAATTTCTCGCTTTTCTGCAGCAGTGGCACCCGCTATGTACTCAGCGGGACAGAGCTCAGCTGGACGTCATGATGGATCGGTTGGTGGCACTGGCGCGCCACATCTACACCTCGTCTTCCCCCTCGAGCTGAGCCCTTCTCCTGAGGAGGAGCGCTACGGACCTCGCCTCATCTTGGTCGCCTATTTTCTTTTTCTTTCCTATGGCTGTAGCGTTATGTTTAGTTGGGCTGTGATGTGCTGCTGCCCCAGCAAACTTGTATCACCTTTCTCTCTCTCTCCTTTTCCTTTGAGGTGTTATGTATGACTATGGATTGGTGGTTGCTTTATTTATAAAGCGGGGCGTAAAGCCTTTTTCGGTTTTATCCAAAAAAAAAACTCACGAATGTTCTGTTTCGATAGCTAAAAATAAACATGACACTAATAATATCTGTAATAGGAGGATACCTTCGTGTGTACTGTGTTTGGCCTTATATGCCTAAATTTGTACTCCGAACTCACGAATGTTCTGTTTCGATAGCTAAAAATAAACAGTTTGACGCATTCTCAATCAAGCCCTGTGCTCATCTCTCCATCAGTCAACTTGTCATGCTGGTCCTGGACTGAGTTGAGGCTGCTCGTCGATTGCCCCAAATATATTCTGGACGACCCGTGTATAAAATTATATTCTGGATGGCGAGATGTAAGCAGAAACTTTCTGCACCTTCCAAGCACATTAGTCCGGTATGATTGGCACCACATTAGTCCGGTATGATTATGATTGGCACGGACTATAAAATACAGAGATTTTGAATTTGTAAGGACTTAAAATGTAAAAACATTGACCAAGGGGGGTCCTCTCGCTAGGACTCGAACCCAGGCGGGACAGAAGCGCACTCGCTGCATCTGCTAGGACTTAAGATAGAAAGGCAGGACATTTTGAATTTTGAAGTACATTTAAGACACCACGTCATACAAGTTTTCTTTCGAGAAAAGAGGCGCGCGGTTATGAATTTCAGGTTATTTTAACAGAATCCAACTCCCACAAACTACAGACCAAACACTGAGGATCAAACCTCAACTATTTTCTCAACATCAAACTACACTCCCTCCGTCCAAAAATATTTGACTTCCATTTATTTAGATATAGGTGTATTTAAACATGTTTTAGTGTATACATGAGTTCCACAAGTACATTAACATATCGCAGTATGTAAAAGCACTAGTCAGACGAGATCCTGCTAGCACAAATTTCACACAACAGTTCATTAATACAACTAATCAAATTTCTACGTACAGGGACCTACTTCTTCCATGCATGCAACAATATTCAGACATGTCTGGATATAATTAATTACACAAAACACAACTTCATACAAAGTTAACATACCATTTCAGAAGGAACAGCCACAATCTCAGTTCCAGAAGTACATATCACACTACAGAAAAGCACACATCAGATGTGATTCGGCTAGCGCCAAGCTTACGCAACTGTTTAATATAGCTAATCAGACTTCCGACATTGTTGTCTCAGTGAATTACATATTATCATTAGATACCCATATTACCGCCTCACCCGTCCTTGCTTGCCTCACCATTGCTTGAAGAAATACGGGCAGTGCGATAGCTTAACGGAAGAAGAGACCAGCCAACGGTAACTTCCATTTTACACGCATCAACAATCAATTCACAAGAGCTCCTACCAGATTTTAAAGGTTCAAAGAGCACCTCATGCTCAACCTTGCTGCTGCCTCGCCACGCCGCTGCACGAATTCGCAGCTCCCCAAAGCTTTCAACAGAAACCACACGTCGTGAGAGCTCTATGGTGCCATCAGCGGTAGAAACAGGCACATTCCCATCTCTAAATTTCAATAGGGACACCTTCATGTGACTGAAGCTAGCAGTGTAGGCAGTGAACTGCCCACTGAATCCATCTGGCCATGGCCCTTCAACAACACGGACGCTGATTGTGGCCTCAATGGATGAAACCACGGTGCCACATGTCAGCTCCAGAGTGCTGAGCTTGCTTTTATATTTCTCACTGCTCACGCACGATCTGAGAGCGCACTCTCTCGCCTGATAATCGATTGATTTGCAGCAATCGTAGCGTGTGGCTATCAGGCTTAGATTTTTGTCCTCAGATTCGTTAGTCTGCTTCACCTTCAGGCAGATATCAAAATGTATAGGCCCAACCATAGTCACAGGAGCACGAACAGGACCTATTAGTATTAAATATGGATCCTGAACAGAATACAGCAGCACCATCGATTGAGCACATATTTTAATTTTAACTGCATAGCATAAACAATGTGAAGTGCATAAACATAAATAAATGAAAATCCATTATGGTTGAGTTATGCTTCAAATGCATGCCATGTCTAAGAATTACACTGAAGTTTGACTTGCGCATCTTACATTCTGAAACTGCAGGCGTAAGTGCATAGTAATATTAATATACTCCCTCCGTCGCAACTTAAGTGTCATTGAAATGGATGTACCTTATTTTAGAAGGAGGGAGTACAGAAATGTGATGGGCATACCACAAATGATACCAGAAAGTATTGGGCTGAGTGCATTATTAACATATAAGATTGAGGGAGATAATGGTTATTTCCTTTGTATTTTGTGATCAAACACATGGCATTCGATTAATTTCTCACTTTGCTTGTTCCTATATAAAGAGATCTGTACACATTGCTCCAATTTATAACTTAAGTTTATAACCTTGAATCATGGTATTTGTAACAAGAAACCAGGTCAAGCTATCATGTATGGCACAATTAGCACATTATCTTGTAGAAACTCATAAATGAGGTTTATTTATTGAGTTAAATAGGCCAACTAAGAGTTGTGAAGTAAACATAATGAAAGCCTGGTAACAACAGAGAACATCAATAAACGAAAAGGTTGTGTTGCACAGCAACCAGAAATGATAAGGGATATGATGAACCTGCTTATTGAGGGTTTGGCAGTTGTCCCTCTTGCGCTCAAAGACGATATTGCGATTGTAATCCAGGTCGTCGCGCACAGCAATCATACCAAACACATCCAGCGGCCAGTGTAAATCCCCATCTACTTCCTCGACTTTGACTGAAAATATCTGCATAGTAGGCAGGGTGTCGGTCCAACGAGGCATCGGCTCATCCGTGAAGCTCATAGCGGGGATCTGAGCTGCACATAGTGACAGAAGATTTCAATTCGGTAAAGAGATAATGAACCTACCTAGTTAGTGGCAGGAATTTTTGACTCAGTCACATCCTATCATTATCTATCTAGCATAGTAAGAACATCAGCCGATGAAAATAGTAGACAGTATAATAACAGAACAGAAATCATAGATCATAAGTAATCAGGTCGTCCACTAGAGATATAAAACTTACTCATGTCCTCGAAGGAGCCGAACTCTTTGGCCGTTTTCCACTCCCAGTGCTCCCGGTACTCTTGGTAATCCCGGTCGTCGTCGTCTTGGTTTGGATCCCTTTCCTCCTCCAATCTCGCCATCTCTTCCTCCTCCCTGGCTATGTACGCCTCAGCAAGCACACTCCCTCTGATCAAATCCTCTTGTACCAACGACGCCCGCTGCTGCTCCGTGAGCGCTTCCAGCACGAGCGGCGTCGCGTCGGGGTTCTCGGCGTTCCACTTCGCCACCAGTCGCTTCACATAGAACTCACCTTCCTCCTTAAACATAGCTTCCATCTGTTCATCCAAAGCATCCATCTGCTCCAGCCCTGATGAATACTCGGTCTGTATGATCTTCCTCGACGTTCTCCTCACCGCAGCCATCTCAGATCCGTTGTGGATTTCCCTCTTTCTCCCCACCTCCCCCGTCATCTCCGAATCGACGTCCATCTCGGCGAGCCGCTGCAGTTGTTCGTCCTGCCGGCGTCGCCGCTCTGCTCCTAATGGGGGAAACCTAGATAGACTCCTCTGGCTGCGTTTGGCACCTTGGGCCGGCCCGTCTATTGTAATTTGTAAGGAAAACATTGTCCTACGACTCCAGAACTCACCACGCTTCCTCCCACGCGGTGGACAAACAGGCGTGGGGTCCACCACAACGACTTTTATCTCCATCCGGGTTCCCCTCGACCACTCATTTTTTCTCAGCTTTTCTTCGGGGGCGAGGCTACCTCCATCCATGCCGTTCTTTCGTTCCTCTCCTGTTGCGTCACCTTGCTCCAACCAATACCTACTCACCCCTGCTTCTCAGGCCGGAGCGCCGTCCAACTCCTCCCACCGTGTCGCCAGTTAGGGCATCTCCAGTCGAACCTCCCAAGAGCCCCCGGCGGCCTTTTTAGCGCCGAAAGCTGCGAATAGCGCATTTTTCGCAATAGCTGGCCCCCCAGAAGCCCAAATAGCGCCAAAACGGCGCTAATTCGCGCCGTGGCACCCAGACGAAACCCAGCCCGCTGGGTTTGGCTTTGGGGGTGAAAAGCCGGTGCAGCCCACACGGGCCAGCTCTGTCAGCGACGCGTGGGAAAACCGCGGGAACAGAAACCCCCGTCCCGTGATCTTCTTCTCGGCTCCCGCGTCGGTCAAAGGCTGCCGGCATTTATGGTGTGGCGGCCGGCCAATGCATGCGCCCGTTCAAAGGCTGCCGGAGTAATGGCGTGGCGGACGGCGCAGTAAATGCCCGCCAGGCTACAAAAGCCCCCTCGCCGCTCGCCGCTCTCTGCACTCTTCCTCCTCGCCGCTCTCCCGTTCTTCCTCCTCGGCGCTCTCCCCCGCTCTTTCTCCTTGCCATGTCGAACTACGACGATGCCCCCGCCGCCAACGGCTGGCGCCGCCGCCACCTCCGCAAGCACGAAGCCTGGGCGCTGTATCGGGCGGGCTATCCGCGCCCGCCCGACATACGCCTCCCATGCACCGCCGGGGGGCAACTACGGTGGCACCTCAGCGTCGGCGGTGTCCCCGTTCCCCCAATCCCCTCCACCGACGCAGAATTCCGGCAGGACATTGACGGGGTCCATCGAGCTCTGCCGCCGGACGAGGTCGCGCGGCTTCACTGGAGGCCGCACGGCCAGGACGCGTTCTGGTGGCAGGAGCTGCAACGCCGCCACGACGCGGACCTCGCCGCCGAGGGAAATAATGGCCCTGTCGAGGGTCGCGCCAAAACCATGGGCCGCAAGCGGTGGTGGGGAGGCCAGCACCGCACCCTCGAGTGGGTGCTGGACTACATCGACGCCGACAACGAGCCCCGGCTGCAGATGTCGCCCCGCCCGCACCCCTCGTGGGCACCGCGGCGGATGGGTGGGTCGTCGTCGGCCACCTGCTGCTCCTCCGGCGCGGCGTCCCTCTCTCTGACCCCTCCTCTTCTCAACTTCGGGCGCCCTGCCCCCAGGCGCAGCGGTGGCGCCCTACGCATCAGCGAGCCGCGCCAGCGACCCGCCGCGGACTTCGAGCGCGTCGTGCGCCCGAAGACGGAGGTGGAGGAAGACGACGAGTGGCCGGACCTCAAGGCTGCGGAGGAGCTCTCGCGCAACACTCTCCAGCCGGTCCCCGACGACTGGAGTCTGCGCGACAGCACCGAGGAGGAGCTGGCGATCCAGCGCCGTCTCCTCGCCGAGGCCGAGCAGCAGAAGGCGCATCGCGAGCAGGAAGTTGCTGCCAATGCGGCCCGCCGCCGCGTTCGTCCCCCTCCGCAGACGAGGGAGGTGCCCTACGTCGTCCTCGACCCCGACAGCGACAAAGAAGTGATGGCTAGTTTGAGACTCCAAGTGCAGAGTGTGTAGCTAGTGGCAAGCCTTCTTCCCCACGAGGGTGACTCGAGGGTTTATATCGAACTCTTGGGGAGCTAGTATTTCAGCAGTTGTCTTCCAAGATTCCTCCAGGATCCTGCAAACAAGTAGATAATTTTGTGCCCTCAACCTCACCAAGTGGTTGTCAAGCACAAGGTGTGAGACTTCTAAATTGCAATGCAAAACTGAAAGTAAATGTGCAATAATTAAATCTACTACTAAATACAAATGAGAAAATAAATATGTAATGGATTGTTTTTGTATTTTTGTGATGCAAGTGGTGATGGAGATAATGTAAATTCGAATTGGAGATGCAAGTAAAGTAAATTGCAGCAAAGTAACTAGAGTGTTTTCTTATAATAAAAATAGGATCGGGGTTCATGGTTTCACACTTGCATTCTCTCAAATAAAGTGGTAGACGGTGGACATAAAGAATTACATGTGAGATTACAATAACATGTTTAACATTGAGTACTTTCATATGGGCATCACGTCCTAGCATAGAGATCTCTACGGTCATATTGATCCCTCTTATACTCCACCAAGATGCGAAATAAATCATAACAATTCGATAATTAAGGAAAAACCAGAGTATAGCTTTAAGCAATGTGACATGAAGTTGAAGTAAGAACTTGCTAGATCTAGTCATGGAGATTGATTAGTGTCACTTCAAATCGCCGGTAACAAGGTACTCCTTTTTATCCCTAGTGAGGTAACTAAGAAAGGTTTAACAAAACCTAAGTGGATCGCTGAACTTTTGTCACTTTCACAGCACTAGCCACCCCCCGTTACTCCAACTAATGCACCCATCACCCCACACACGCTCTCAAGAACTAGATTGATCAAAGCTAGCAAATAAGAACGGGGTACATAAGATACATCTACTCAAATAACTCAAGAGAAACAATTGCAATCTCAGATTCAATAACTCATAGAAAAGATCCAACACATAGGAATTACAACGGTGCCCGTAATCATGTGAGGCGGCTCATACGGATCTAATTAGTGAAGCACATAGAGAGAGAGATACAAGTGCTACTTCCACAAACCCATAGCCCTGGGGTGGACTACTCCCTCTTCATGGAGATGTCGATGGAGATGACGTTGGAGGGGTAGGAGATCACACCGGCGGCGCCCCGCCGGAGTTTTCCCCCTCCAATCTGGAACTTCTGGTCTCTGTTTCGGTGTTTCGCTGTTTCGGCGGCGCTCCTCTCCGTAAGGGTACGGGGGACCCTTTTTATAGTCGGTTTTAGGTCAAGACGAAGTCGATAAGTCGAAGATGGAAGGAATTGGGGCCACATGGGCCAAAAGGGGGCCTCTCATGCGGCCAAGGAATCTGGCCGCGTGGAGGGTCCTCTTTTGGGCCTCCTTGCTCAATTCTCGTGGATCCTTCGCCCGCAAGTCTTCTCCTTCCAAAAAAATGACCCCCGCAGATTTTCATGTGATTTCGCGGAAGTTTGCCCCCTGAAACGTCAAAAATATAGAAAACGGGGTTTCTGACAGGCAAGGTTAATTCCATAAAAGTTGGGGGACTTTGTAATTTAACCCCAAAATACTATAAAACATTGAATTATACCCTTATATGATGCAATATGTAATAGAAAACCATGTGAAAATATGCAAAATTCATCTATGCAGTTAACATGCATCAACATCCCCAAGCTTAACCCATGCTCGTTCTCGAGTACGAAGGTGATAAAACTAAGATGGGTTTTGCATATTGAAACAATCATGGGATATCAAGGAGGATTATTCATGCTACATATAATCAAATAATTAATACTAGAAATGAGTAGCAATATACAATTCATGTTGTAAGAAATATCAAATATGCAAGCAAAGATGCTTCATGAAAGTTCACAAAGTGTATAATGAAATAAAAGCACTATGGACCAAATGCATACACAAAATGAAAAATAAAATCTTGTATTGGTCAAAGAATACCATAATGGAGAATAGAAAATATGGTGGACACTCTGGAGAAAATTGAGTAGAGGTAAAACATGATCAAGTCTTATTTAGTCTCTAAATTATTCAACTAAAATTACTAATTGAAATGTGGTATCCATTGATCTAGGACTCTCATTGCCCCTTTATCACTAGCATCTTAAAATTGTGAGTATTGAAGTAATGAGAATGACAAGGTGGTTGAAAGCCTCATGCCCCGTGAGTGTGAAAACCTACTCCATGATTACTCAACTTAAGATTCCTAATAAGCTTTGTACAATCATAATAAGTATTAATGACATCATAGAGAATCGCAAAGAGGTACCTCTTGCCCCATGACATGGAAACAAGCCCATGTTACAATGACAAGATGAACAAACGGAGTAGACTCATCATCCTTTTTATTTTCATTCACTATTATGCATAGCTTATTATTTTATTATAGGATGTGTTGTAGAGTCACTCAAGCTGCAAGTAAATTTCCACCATGATAAAGCATGGCTTGGGTTAGCGGCCCAATGCGTTTCTCTAGTCATATAGATACTTACTCATCAAAACTTACTATTCATCTATTTCATTTCGGCATGGCAGGAGTCCAAAAACAAAAGTACATGATATCAACGAAATGTAAATTTTTTGTGCAATGTTGAAAGCTTTCCGGTGATACACGTTTATAGCTAGCTCCCAACCACACACTTGTCAAACGCAAAACTTGTGGCTCCCATTATTGGGTCACGTTTATTAGATGCATAAAAAGTAAAGTGTGCCTTCAAAAGTTCGTGTGAGTCCTATCCCAAGTTCAACCCATGACAATTAATAAAGTGGATATCTTAATTTAGCACATAAATAACACAATAACATGGTGAACATACTCGGAATAGCAATGAAGCTAATGGGAAGATATGGTGGACTCACTGGAAATACTTGGGTAATGAGTGTTGGAAACAAGTTTTTACTTGTTGGAATTTTTAAATTTTTGGGCTAGCAAGAGGGAGATAGTTGACCAGCTACTATGCATGCATATGTCTATAGAACTACTCATTTCATGACAAACTAAATAAACCAGCAATTAACATGAAGGACATGAATAAGAGATAGCTCAAGACAACATTATTGCAAATTTCTACACATAAAAAGCCTATAAATCATGCAAACATATGTAGCTCTTCAAATCAACCATGGCATCCCTATTCCAAGTCATAATAATAGCATCCAATACATTCCAACCCCAAACTCCAGTAGCTCAATCTCATATAAAATGATGGTGGTGGTCTTATCAAAACAAAAATAAAAACAAAAACTAGACGCTTCAAGTCTCTACGATAAATGCTTTGCTAAGAAAAACAGAAAGTAGACGTGTGCTAACCAAAAGAGTGTAGCTCCAGTGGGGTGTTCATCACATCCCCAAGCTTGTGGCTTTCACCATTCTTGGATGTCTTGAGGCGCAGCTCCTCTATTCCCTGTGAAAAAAACTTCACAAAACATGTTTCTCTCATTCTTTTTCTGTGGGGTGAGATTAGCAAGGACAAACAAATCGATGTGCAAAATTCCAAATCAAATGCTCCAGTAGATAGACAATAAGGTTCATTATGTTGTATGTTCACTCTCTTGCTTGGAAGAATCATGGAAATTCGATTCCCAAGCCCAAAGAGTGCATAAAACAAAAGAAGGCAGAATCTGTCCAGAAAAGCAACAGCAGCAAAACGAACGTTTTTCCCTAAGATAGACTCGTCAAAAAATTAAGCCAATTTTTTTTTCTTACAGAGGACGAAAAGTACCAGAACATACTAAAAAATTAGCTCAATCTGACATACCAATAAAAAACGTAAAATCATACGGTGAGCAGACTCGTGCTGAAACAGAATTTCATGCACTAGGATAGCAACTTATAAGTCCAAATTGGTTTGACTTGACTCTTTATTCAAAACTCCAGAATTAAAAAAAAAAAACTAATCTCTTGAGATAGCAATAGGACACTAGGAAAATCCAAACAAAAACTACCGAGTTGCCTCCCGTAAAGCGCTTTCTTTATAGCCATATAACTAGGCTTTACTTACTTGATAATCAAGATGGATAAATCTCATGAGGGAGCTTGTTCTTCAGCGTGCCTCTCTTCCTTGGGAAGTGCTCCATGCTTTTCTTGTGAGGGAACTGAAACTTGACATTCCCTTCCTTGGAGTCTATGATTGCACCTGTAGTACGAAGAAAAGGTCTACCCAAAATAATAGGACTAGGGGATTTATCCCCCATATCCATGAAATCAACGGGTACGAAAGTCATGTGCAATTCAATCATAACATATTTTACTTGTCCTACAGCATGTTTAGTAGAGTTAACAGCAAGGACAAATTCACTTGAGCACTTTTCTAAATTTTGTAGTTCTAACAATTCATATAATTCTTTAGAGAGTACCGATACACTAGAACCTAGATCTAACATAGCATGGTGAATTTCTTTTCCAATTGAAACTAGCACCTTGGGGATCCATGCATCCCCAAGCTTAGGAGGTATCATGGCCTCATTCTTGTACCTAGCAATTTTTTCTTGCAAGACATGATTAGCAATATAAGATCCAAAGCCAGATTGATTAACATTTATAGTGGGATCACTAGCTAATTTTTGTAGAGTAGCAATAAGTTCTTGCAAGCTACTTTTTTCTAAATCAAGCAATGGATCCTTAATTTCAGTAAGCATCATAATTTCCTATACTTTACTCTCTAATTTAGCTAGCATGCTTGATTCATGAGGACTAATTTCATCTTTGCTAGAAAGATAAGACATATATGGAAGTAAATATTCAGGGTACTTCACTATTTCATTCAAAGTTTCTTCTAAACTAGTAGGGACATGCTCACTTGTATTCTCAGCAATATGATCAATATTTTCAATAATAGGATCAGCAATAGTAATAGAATTCATTCCTACACTAGGTTGTGCTTGTGGCTTTCCTGCTGACATGCTTAATAGAGTTGCTTGATTATCAGCTAATTTTGATAATGCTTTATCTAAATTCGAAGATTGAAGTTGCAATCCTTTAATATCACTACTAATGGATGCAATAGACTTATTTAACTCATGTATCATAGCATTGTGACTAGCAACTTGTTCCATAAGCAATTTATTAAATTCAGAAATTTCACTAGAAGGCTTCCACTTATTTTCATTAGCATTAGGATATGGAACAAAAGGTTTATTTGGCACATAAGGAGGTTTACTATAAGAATTGTAAGCATTAACAAAACCATTGCTACCATAATTCCTAACAAAATTAACATCCACACTCTCAGAATTACTATCAACTAGCTCCTGAAAAGGCACATTCACCATATTTTGTTTATTAATAAAGGCAAGAATAGTGTCCATTTTAGAAGACAAATCATTGGTTTCTTCAATTGAGTTTATTTTCTTAGTGGGATTGGGTGCTCTTTCAGTATTCCATTGACTATAATTTTGCAATATGCTTTCTAATATGCTCTTAGCCTCTCCTACAGTTTTACTCATAAAGGCACCTCCAGCAGCTGAATCAAGTATATTTCTAGACATGTAGTTTAGACCATTATAAAAAGAGTGTAGTATGGTCCATTCATTTACTCCATGTGATGGGAATGTTCTAATCATTAATTTAATTCTATCCCATGCCATGGCTACATGTTCATTATCATTTTGTCTAAATGAGAGGATATTATTCCTATTTTGCAAAATTTTAACGGGAGGATAATATTTCTTAATGAAAGCTTCTTTTAAATCATCCAAGACTTTATACTAGTTGTAGGTAGTGAAAAAAACATTCTTTAGCCTTTCCTCTAAGTGAAAAAGGAAATAATTTCAGTTTTAAAACACTACTTTCCACATTTTTAAATTTTTGCATATCACATATTTCCATGAAATCATGAAGATGCATAGAGGCATCCTCCATAGCACTACCACCAAATTGCTCTCTAGTAATTAAATTCAATAAACTAGGACTTACTTCATAGCTTTCAGCTTGTATTTCAGGTGTAGTAATTGGCCTAGCAATGAATTGGTCATTGGATGTATTTGTGTAGTCACTTAATTTAGTTCTATCACCCATTTTAACAGTTTTTATGTAGTTTTTAATTTTTTATGCAAAACTGAAAAGTAAAGTAACTAGGCAAATTCGAAATACTAAAATAAACTAGATAACTAAATGCAAAACTAAAATGCAAACTAAAATAAAATATGCAAGACAAAACAAAAACAAGAACAAAAACAAAAACAAGACAAGAAACAAAACAATCTACTTGAAAGAAGGTGGAGATAGAAAACACGGTACTCACGTAGGTGCAACCTCCCCAATCTTAGGTGTTTGCACACCTTGTTGGTGATGAAGACTTCTTGTGAGCTCCCTTGGACAGCTCCTTCACCTATGGCTCCCCGTCAATGGCGCCAGAAAAACGCTTGATGGCTAGGTTGAGACTCCAAGTGCAGAGTGTGTAGCTAGTGTCAAGCCTTCTTCCCCACGAGGGTGACTCGAGGGTTTATATCGAACTCTTAGGGAGCCAGTATTTCAGCAGTTGTCTTCCAAGCTTCCTCCAGGATCCTGCAAACAAGTAGAGAATTTTGTGCCCTCAACCTCACCAAGTGGTTTTCAAGCACAAGGTGTGAGACTTCTAAATTGCAATGCAAAACTGAAAGTAAATGTGCAATAATTAAATCTACTACTAAATGCAAATGAGAAAATAAATATGCAATGGATTGTTTTTGTATTTTTGTGATGCAAGTGGTGATGGAGATAATGTAAATTCGAATTGGAGATACAAGTAAATTAAAGTGAAAGTAAAGTAAATTGCAGCAAAGTAACTAGAGTGTTTTCTTATAATTAAAATAGGACCGGGGTTCATGGTTTCACACTTGCATTCTCTCAAATAAAGTGGTAGACGGTGGACAGAAAGAATTACATGTGAGATTACAATAACATGTTTAACATTGAGTACTTTCATATGGGCATCACGTCCTAGCATAGAGATCTCTACGGTCATATTGATCCCTCTTATACTCCACCAAGATGCGAAATAAATCATAACAATTCGATAATTAAGGAAAAAACCAGAGTATAGCTTTAAGCAATGTGACATGAAGTTGAAGTAAGAACTTGCTAGATCTAGTCATGGAGATTGATTAGTGTCACTTCAAATCCCCGGTAACAAGGTACTCCTTTTTATCCCTAGTGAGGTAACTAAGAAAGGTTTAACAAAACCTAAGTGGATCGCTGAACTTCTGTCACTTTCACAGCACTAGCCACCCCCCGTTACTCCAACTAATGCACCCATAACCCCACACACGCTCTCAAGAACTAGATTGATCAAATCTAGCAAATAAGAACGGGGTACATAAGATACATCTACTCAAATAACTCAAGAGAAACAATTGCAATCTCAGATTCAATAACTCATAGAAAAGATCCACCACATAGGAATTACAACGGTGCCCGTAATCATGTGAGGCAGCTCATACGGATCTAATTAGTGAAGCACATAGAGAGAGAGATACAAGTGCTACTTCCACAAACCCATAGCCCTGGGGTGGACTACTCCCTCTTCATGGAGACACTAGTAGAAAAAAGGCCTTCGGTACGCCAGCATCAGTCCCCAAACGTCGCGCCCCGTGACTAATGAGTCTTTAGTCCCGGGTCGGGAGGAGACCCGGGACAGAAGGTCATACGTCGCGGGTTGGGAAGCGCGTTGCGGCGCGTGGAGGGAATTTATTCCGGTTGACCTGGCCGCCCGGGACTATTGGTCCTTTATTCCCCGTTCCCGTGGCCAACCGGGACTAAAGATCAAACTTCTCGCCTCCCCAGCGGCGGTTTTTATTTCGCGAGCGAGGCAGAAGGGCGCCATTCCACTCGCTCTCTGTTTCTTCCTCGCTCTCTGTACTGTACTCTCTTCTTCCTCCTCATCTCTCTCGATCCACCAAGCACACACACGCAATGGCTGAAGCAGTTTGGCAGCAATACGAAGGTCCCACACCATGCGGCAAGTTTCTGGACGTGCTCTACACCAACAGTGCCGAGAGGCTGCACGAAGCTCTGGGTCATTTGACCGATCTCTATCTTGCATCTCCCGATGAACACCGGTTCTTTGGGCTCGATCTGGAGTACACGGCGAATCAGAGGGATGTTGCCGTCATCCAGATCGTGTTCAAGCAGTCTGTGTTGATCTTCCAATGGTCAAGGTAAAGCACCCGTACACTTGCATAATTCGATTTTTTTGTTGCATGTGAAGAATACATGTGTTGCAACATATCTAACACATATCCTATTTTTGTTGTTGCAGTAGTTCAAAGAATTGTCCGGCCCTTGTTGATTTTCTTGTCAACACGGGGTTTGACTTTTGCAGCGTTGACATCACGCAAGACCGTGTGAATTTGATGCGCATTGGTATTATGATTCCTGAAGATCACTACATTGATCTTCAGAGTCTTATCCAGTTGAACGGGCCAAAGACCGGGATGGCTGTCATGGCAACTACCTTCATCCACCAGGGCTACGACAGGATGAAGACTGATTTCCCCTCGAAGAATCACCGTTATTGGGAGAAGACCCCACTGGACTTGAAGAACGTCCAGTATGCCGCCATAGATGCATATGTCTCGTACGAGTTGTTCCGCATCTACTCGGCGGAGCCATAGATATGTATATATGCGTTCGATATATATGCGCGCATGTAATGGGTATCTTAGCTAGTATATATATGTAATGGGTATCTTTTGTGAATGTGATCGACTCTATGTTATGAATGTGATCGACTCTATGTTTGTGTTATGTGTGATCTACTATATGTTATGAATGTGATCGACTCTATGTTTGTGTTATGTGTGATCTACTATATGTTATGAATGTGATCGACTCTATTTTTGATATATTTTTTCATTTTAAGATTTTAAAATGAATTAGTATTATTTTTCTTCATTTTTTGATATATTATTTGTATTTTTAAGATTTTAAAATGAATTAGTATTATTGTTATTATTTTTCTTCATTTTTTGATATATTATTTGTATTTTTAAGATTTTAAAATGAATTAGTATTATTTTTCTTCATTTTTGATATATTCTTTTCATTTTAAGATTCTAAAATGAATTAGTATTATTGTTCTTCATTTTTTGATATATTATTTTCATTTTTAAGATTTTAAAATGAATTAGTATTATTGTTCTTCATTTTTGATATATTATTTGTATTTTTAAGATTTTAAAATGAATTAGTATTATTGTTCTTCATTTTTGATATATTATTTGTATTTTTAGATTTTAAAATGAATTAGTATTATTGTTCTTCATTTTTATATATTATTTTCATTTTTAAGATTTTAAAATGAATTAGTATTATTGTTCTTCATTTTTGATATATTATTTGTATTTTTAAGATTTTAAAATGAATTAGTATTATTGTTCTTCATTTTTGATATATTATTTGTATTTTTAGATTTTAAAATGAATTAGTATTATTGTTCTTCATTTTTTATATATTATTTTCATTTTTAAGATTTTAAAATGAATTAGTATTATTGTTCTTCATTTTTGATATATTATTTGTATTTTTAAGATTTTAAAATGAATTAGTATTATTGTTCTTCATTTTTGATATATTATTTGTATTTTTAGATTTTAAAATGAATTAGTATTATTGTTCTTCATTTTTTATATATTATTTTCATTTTTAAGATTTTAAAATGAATTAGTATTATTGTTCTTCATTTTTGATATATTATTTGTATTTTTAAGATTTTAAAATGAATTAGTATTATTGTTCTTCATTTTTGATATATTATTTGTATTTTTAGATTTTAAAATGAATTAGTATTATTGTTCTTCATTTTTTATATATTATTTTCATTTTTAAGATTTTAAAATGAATTAGTATTATTGTTCTTCATTTTTGATATATTATTTGTATTTTTAAGATTTTAAAATGAATTAGTATTATTGTTCTTCATTTTTGATTTATTTGAAATTCAAACAATAAAGAAATGTGGCATCGACCAACATGTTAATAAGATTTATATGATACTACTATCACATACATGCGTGAGAAACACTTGGATTCGGGACGGGATGGAACTCGGAAGTTAAGCGTGCTAGTGCTAGAGTAGTGGGAGGATGGGTGACCGAGCGGGAAGTTTGACCATGAGTAAGTAATTTGACTAGAGATAATCTTAGTTAGACCAAATGAATTAAAGGGAGTGAAAAAAAAAGAGTGAAAAAAGGGAGTGAGGGAGTGAAAAAAAGGAGTGAAAAAAAGGGAGTGAAAAAAGGTGAGAAAAATAATTAGAAACCAAATGAATTAAAAAAATTACGAAATAAATCTAGTCCCGGTTCATGTGGCCAACCGGGACTAAATGTCCTCCGCCTCCCGGCTCCGCCACCCGCCCACGTGGACGGGCCTTTAGTCCTAGTCCGTAAGTGGCGGGACTATAGGCGGGGGCCTTTAGTCGCGCGTAGCTAGTCCCGGTTGCCCGGACGGGATTAATGGGCCTGGCGAACCGGGACTGAAGGCCTTTTTTCTACTAGTGAGATGTCGATGGAGATGATGTTGGAGGGGTAGAAGATCACACCGGCGGCGCCCCGCAGGAGTTTTCCCCCTCCAATCTGGAACTTCTGGTCTCTGTTTCGGTGTTTCGGTGACGCTCCTCTCCGTAAGGGTACGGGGGACCCTTTTTATAGTCGGTTTTAGGTCAAGACGGAGTCAGTAAGTCGAAGATGGAAGGAATTGGGGCCACAGGGGCCAAAAGGGCCTCTCACGCGGCCAAGGAATCTGGCTGCGTGGAGGGTCCTCTTTTTGGGCCTCCTTGCCCAATTCTCGTGGATCCTTCGCCCGCAAGTCTTCTCCTTCCAAAAAAATGTCCCCCGCAGATTTTCAGGTGATTTCGCGGAAGTTTGCCCCCTGAAACGTCAAAAATATAGAAAATGGGGTTTCTGACAGGCAGGGTTAATTCCATAAAAGTTGGGGGACTTTGTAATTTAACCCCAAAATACTATAAAACATTGAATTATACCCTTATATGATGCAATATGTAACAGAAAATCATGTGAAAATATGCAAAATTCATCTATACATTTTACATGCATCAAGAAGCCGAGCTCCAGCGCGCCCTAGCGGTGAGCAGGTGCGGCGACGCCGGCGCAGGGCCGAGCAACCCGCACTGCCGCGATCCCGGCGAAGGAACGGGCAGGTGGGACGCCGACGGCTCGGACGACGACGAGACGGAGACGACTGCGACTACAGCCATGCGATCACGGCGAGTCTTGGCTTGCAGTAGCCGTAGAACGTTTTTTTTCTGGTTTTTAGTTAAATTCCTGTCGAACTCTATGTATTTGCGTCGAATTAATAAATTTGCATCGAATTTAGTTTTTTGAATTAATTTGGGCCGAGTGTTGGGCTGGGGGCGACTGGAAACCCTGCCCCCCAGGTTCCAGATTAGCGCCGTTTGGCGCCGCGGCGGCCCCAAAACAGCGGTGTTTTAGGCCCTGGGGGGCAACACGGCTGGTGATGCCCTTAGGCCTGTAAGTGTGGGTAATCCCACTTATCCCACCTAACCATGAAGATGGATAAATTGTGCTACACAATAAGAAACGTGGATGAATTGATTTCCTAATTGAACTAAGGATAATTAAGTGGGAAGCCCACGGGTTGCCCACTTACAGGTCTAGTCCCAGTTCCTGCGAATGTAGGCCGCCCTGCTACCAAGGGGGTCTGTTGCTGCTTTCGGCGTCGGTCATCGGTGCTGTGAAAGGCGGACGTCGATTCTCGCGACGCCATCGCCGTTGCTGCGAAAGGCGGACACCGGTACTCCCGACGCAATCACCTCTGCTATAATAGGCCGATGCCGGTGCTGCGAAAGGCGGGCGCCAGTGCTCCCGACGCCATCGCCGCTGCTCCCGGCCACCGTCCTTGCTGCTACAATAGGAAGACGCTCGTGCTCCCGACCATCATCGACGCTGCTACAATAGGCCGACGCCGGTGCTTCCGTTGTTGCTGCTAAAATAGATGGTTGCCGATGCTCATGTCCGTTGTCGCCGCTGCTACAATAGGCGGATGTCGGTGCTCATGCCGCTGTCGCCGACGCTACAATAAGCGGATGTGGGTGCTCCCGACGCCGGCCGGCTGCCGTCACTGCTACTACAATAGGTTGCCATCGGTGCTACAATAGACCGACGCCGCTGCTATTGGCCTTTATCGTCGGTGAGCCTCCGTGTTTTGTCCCTAACCTCACCGAGGGGACAATGGACTACCAGATTGATGCACGGTGAAACCGTGGCGGAAGAATTTTTTTCGCCGCGGTTGGAAACGTATGAGGGGGTGGGGGATGTGCAGCGTGGTTGGAGTGGGATCCGTGTCTGCATGGCGTACGGGGGGAGAGAGGGAGGTTAGAGTCGAGGGTCCACGGAGACGTTGACTACACGAAGTAATCGGATGGTCCACAACGATTTGATCGGACGACGCTGGAGGCGGAGGATAGCTCGACTCTATCCTCGGAGGACGCTCGGCGCGCTCCAATTTGTAAACATGGGGTTTTGTGTACTCTTGGTTTTAAGGTTTCCGTTTTAAGAGCAAATCTAGCAGATACACTAAGACATGTCCCAATGGGTTTCTTAGCACGGGTTCATAGACGTTTTGTTTATGTGGCACACTACTTAATGATGAGAGATTAGCTAAGATACAACATTGGCACACCATCATAGGTAAAAATGGTTAATAGGCCAATCACATCCATGCATGAGCACCAAATCATTAAATTTAGAGACAACCTCTAAGAAACAATGCTTTGGACTAGTAGTCTCTTAAATTATTAATGCACCTGTGGTAACGTGCTAAGAAACGATGTATTGGCACAAGCCTAAAATCTCGTACGGCAAAAAATTATCCCGTGACCACTAAAACGATTTTAGTGTACCTGAGGAGCTAAGAGCATTTCCACTCGTGCCCCCCAAATGCACCCCAAGCTTCTATCCCATCCGGACCGACCCCAACCGCGCCCACTTGCGCCCCCCAAATGCTCCTCTCGTCCGGACAACCCCTTGTTCCCGTCCGGCAACCCCAAGCAAACTCCGTCGTACAGGGGTCCTTTGGGAGCCCCGGACGAGAGTTTTTGCCCAGATTGACCACCCACGCGCCTCCACGTGCCCACCCCTCTCTCTCCTCCTCCACCTACCCGCGTGCTCTCTCCTCCCGCTCGGCCTCCATGTGCAGCAGCACCTCCCGCTCGGCCGGGTCCATGGCCGCCGCGGCCACGCATAGAACGGATAGGACGCACTGGTCGGCGAGTCTCCAGCCAAAATGGTGGAGGCGCCGGCCGGAGAGAAGCCCATGGAGAGTCATTAGAACAGCGCGCGGCCGCGGGCCTGGTCGCTCTTGTGGTCAGCCAGAGTTGCGGCCACTAGCGCCGGTGACACCAACAGCGCTATCTACGCCGAGACCTTGCGAGCCATTAGGGGCACCAGAGAAAGCTCCAATGGGTGGGAGCTGGTCAGGCTGTTGAGCATCTCCACTCGACGCGCGCAGACGATGGGGACCCTGGGGCGTCACCAGCGGTCGCGCTCCGCGAGCTCCTCGGTACGCATATGAAATATTGCCAACATCTACCCCGTCGGGAACGTCTTCTTGCACACGGAGCACTCGTGCACCTTGCCGCTCGCGCTCGCGCCCGCGCCGCTAGACGTGGACGTGGACGTGACAGGAGAGGCCGCCCTCCCGCCAACTGGCTCCTCGACTCCGGCAGGGGCCAGTGGTGGTTGTGGCATCGGCGGCGGCTTGGGGCGGTGGCTAGCCTTGTGCCCGCCAAGGGCCTGGTAGGACGTGAACGCCTTGCCGCACACGGAGCACCGATGCTCCTGAGCGGCCGAGGAAGTGTGGTGGTTGCGGTGACAGCGCGCTAGCATGAGGAGGCTGAGCGCGAGGTGCTCCTCCTTGTTGGGCCTATGCTGCTGCCGCCTAAAGCGTTTCCGCTTACCCCACCCCTCAGCGCACTGCAGCTCCGGCTGTGACTCATCCTCACTCGCCGCCAGCGACGGGACCGTGGAGCTTCGCGAGACCGCATACGAAATCTTCTTCGAGGGGCACTCAAGAAGGCCGTCATCGCCGGCGGGGGAAAGCAGAAGAAGAAGAAGGGAGAGTCACCGCTAGGGGTCCAAACGGAGGTGCCGTAGACAGCGGAGACGAAGGTGGGGTTGGGGGAGTGGAGGAAGACGTCGTCGATGTCCATGTCGCTCCCGCCGCCCAGGTCCCTCTTCTCGGCCGCTGGCCTCCACGGCCAAGGGAGCATCTTGTTGGCCTCGCTGTTGCTCGGAAGCGGCGGCTCGGTCGGCGACCATCTTGGCCTCCACGGCCAAGTCTCAGACGCCACTGCCCACGGCCAAGCAGCACTCGACCTGTTTGCGAAAATGATAAAGAAAAAATATAGAAACCTCGTACTTGGGGCATGAGTGGGAATAGAGACAAAAGAGACACGCCCCATAATGCCCATGTCGTCCGGACACCCCCCAAAGCTCCAAAAATAATGCCAATCCGAATGGGAATTGGGGGCTCAGACTGGAGATGCTCTAAGGCCCCGATTGGATTATCGTTTTTCAGCCTAGAACCCCTGTAATATAGTGGGCCTTGAAAAGATCCAGCCTAGACTCAAAACCGCACTTGGTTCGTCGTTAAAGTTTCCTGAGTCGCGCAATTACCGACCATAACGACCGGAAAATTCCACGGACCTATCCAGGTCCCATCTAGAATCCGACGAGATTCAGATGGTTCGTTGTGCACGCGGAAAATATGCTCGAGAAATTACGGGCGTGAAAATATTCGAAGTTGCCAAGCGGGGCCTAAAAGGTTTCTGATAACTGGTTTTCAGCAAAAAAAACGTGGTTTTGGTTTCCTTGGTCTTTCCCATCTCATATTCCTCTTCTTCTTCTTCTTCTTCTGGTTGAACCAGATTCCTTACCGCGTCCCCGTACACCTGTCCAAGCCGGCCTCCGTGTGGCGTACCAGGCGCACACCGGAGATACAACGAGCTAGCAGTGAGTCTCGCCAGCGAACCAGACCAACGGTGGCATCCTGGTAGCTGCCTTTCGTCCCTTGGTGCAGCTGCAGTACACGCAGGCTAACCAGAACAGCTGCCGCCGCCTACTTCCGTTACCTTTCTATGAGGCTCGAATCAACCGCCGGCCCAGGCTTCAACACCGGATCCGCATGTTTCCTTGCGGTCCGCAAAATATCGTTGCAGACGGGGAATGAGCGCAAAGTACCACACAACTTTTCGAGTAGCTTTCTTCTTTCGTTTCTTGTATCGAGCGGCTTTGCAAACTGGACAAATCGTCTTGTCCGCGTCATCTTTCCGATAAATGTAGCAATCGTTGATGCACACATGGTATATTTCGTGCGGTAAATCAAAGGGGCACACGACTTTCTTGGCCTCGTCGCAACTTTTAGGACACGTGTTGCCCTCTGGAAGGATATCGTGCCAATATTGCAGGCTTGCATCGACGCTTATGTCGCTCCATTTGTATCTCGCCTTCATCTGCAGAACATCGAGCGCCACTCTCAGGCGGGACTCTCCCGGACCACAGCCTGCATACAACGTTGTCTTCGAGTCTATCTCTAGTTGTGCCAGCTTAGATTGCTCTCTAGCAGCAGATCTCGAGTTAGTCGTCTTTCTCAAAAGCAGTTCTTTCATATGAGGGTCACACACAACTTCTGTTAGGGGTGTTCCAGTGTCCTCGTCTTCTTCCACGTCTTGTTCAATGAGCACTGGTAGAAAAAAGGCCTTCGGTATGCCAGCATCAGTCCCCAAGCGTTGCGCACCGTGACCAATGAGTATTTAGTCCCGGGTAGGGAGGAGACCCGCGACAGAAGGTCAGACGTCGCGGGTTGGGAAGCGCGTTGCGACGCGTGGAGGGAATTAATTCCGGTTGACATGGCCGCCCGGGACTATTGGTCCTTTATTCCCCGTTCCCGTGGCCAACCGGGACCAATGGCCCTTTATTCCCCGTGCCCGTGGCCAACCGGGACTAAACATCAAGCGTCTCGCCTCCCCCGCGGCGGTTTTTATTTCGCGAGCGAGGCAGAGGGCGCCATTCCACTGCTTTGCTCTCTGTTCTTCCTCTCGCTCTCTGTTCTTCCTCTCTCTCGCTCTCTTTCGATCCAAGCACACGCACGCAAAATGGCTGAATGGACGCAATACAATGGGAAGACACCATGCGGCAAGGATTTGGACGTGCTCTTCACCAACAGTTGCGCGAGGCTGCCTGAAGCTCTGGGTCATTTGGCCGATCTCTATTTTGATGCTCCCGAAGAACACCGGTTCTTTGGTCTCGATCTGGAGTACACGGCGAATCAGAAGGATGTTGCCCTCATCCAGATATCGTTCAAGCATTCGGTGTTGGTCTTCCAATGGTCAAGGTAGAAGCTATATATATATATAGCACACGTGTACAATCTTGCATTCCATCTTCGAGTTTTTTTGTTGCATGTGAACAATACGTGTGTTGCAACATATCTAACACATATCCTATTTTTGTTGTTACAGTAGTTCGAGGCATTGCCCGGACCTTGTTGATTTTCTTGTCAACTCGGGGTTTGACTTTTGTAGCGTGGACATCACGCAAGACCGTGTGAAGTTGATGCGCATCGGTATTATGATACCTGAAGATCACTACGTTGATCTTCAGACTCTTATCCAGTTGACCGGGCCAAAGACCGGGATGGCTGTCATGGCAAGCACCTTCATCCACCAGGCCTATGAAAGGATGAAGACTGATTTCCCCCGGCAGAATCACAACTATTGGGAGGAGACCCCATTGCGCCTGACGAACCTCAAGTATGCGGCCGTAGATGCATATGTCGCGTACGAGTTGTTCCGCATCTACTCGGCGGGGCCATAGATGATGTATGCATGCGTTCGATATCTATGCATGTGCATGTAATGGGTATCTAATTAGTAGTATATATATGTAATGGATATCTTTTGTGATCGACTCTCTATATATAATATGTTAATTATGAAATGTGATCGATCAACTCTATGTTTGTGTTATGTGTGATCGACTCTATTGTGTTATGTGTGATCGACTCTATGCATGTAATGAATATTGTTTGTATTATTGTTCTTTATTTTTGATATATTTTTTCATTTTAAGATTTTAAAATGAATTAGTATTATTTTTCTTCATTTTTTGATATATTATTTGTATTTTTAAGATTTTAAAATGAATTAGTATTATTGTTCTTAATTTTTTATATATATTTTGTATTTTAAGATTTTAAAATGAATTAGTATTATTGTTCTTCATTTTTGATATATTATTTGTATTTTTAAGATTTTAAAATGAATTAGTTCTATTTTTCTCAATTTTTGGATATATTATTGGTATTTTTAGAAATAATACAAATTAAAAGTTAATGTTTATTTATTTATTCAAAATTATTAATTACATCTTTACTTTTGTTTATTAAAAGATTTATTTGAAATTCAAACAATAAAGAAATATGGCTTCGGCCAACATGTTAATAAGATTGATATGATACAACTATCATATACATGCGTGAGAAACACTTGGATTCGGGACGGGATGGAACTCGGAAGTTAAGCGTGCTAGTGCTAGAGCAGTGGGAGGATGGGTGACCGAGCGGGAAGTTTGACCATGAGTAACTAATTGGACTAGAGATAATCTTAGTTAGACACTAAGCAAATAATACAAATTGTGAGAATAAAAGGGAGTGAAAAAAAAGGAGTGAAAAAAGGAGTGAAAAAAAGGGAGTGAAAAAAGGTGAGAAAAATAATTAGAAACCAAATGAATTAAAAAAATTACGAAATAAATCTAGTCCCGGTTCATGTGGCCAACCGGGACTAAATGTCCTCCGACCCCAGGCTCCGCCACCCGCCCACGTGGACAGGCCTTTACTCCCGGTCCGTAAGAGATGGGACTATAGGGGGGCCTTTAGTCGCGCGTAGCTAGTCCCGGTTGCCCGGACGGGATTAATGGGCCTGGCGAACCGGGACTGTAGGCCTGTTTTCTACCAGTGGAGGCTGATCTTGGTCCTGGTGTAGTTCTTGTCGATCATTGTTATTGTCCTGTTGCACATCATTTCCTACCACCACCGTCGCCCTATGGACTTCATCATCTTCATCATCACTTACCCACTGACTCTGGTACCCATCCATGAAACCATACCTGAGGAGGTGACTGAGCAAGTCTTCGGTAAAGGGGTTGAGAAAGCCCCCTAGTTTGCACTTTCGACATGGATATCGTATCTCCTTGCGGCCATTTTGTAACATGTCTTCTGTCGCGTGTCTCAAATAACTATTCACGACACGTTTACTCATAATGACCACCATTATTTGTCGTCTGCACGAGCGCGCCAATATAATATTAGAACCACACATTATATATATACATTGATATTCACGAAAAAAATCGGCATAACCTTCCTACAAATTAGAGGTTAGAGGAGTGCCAAACTTTGCAGAGACGGAAATGAATCAACATTCTGGTAAAGTGGCAACTTATTTACATATCCAAAATTTCACTTTATGTCGTATTCACGAAAAAATCTGGCATGACCTTCCTACAAATATGAGGGTTATTAGGGAGTGCCAAACTATGCCGAGACAAAAATGAATCAACATTTTGGCAATAGTTGGATACTCAATTTCATTCCACAACAAATTGCACAAATTTATCATCACACACGACCGTATTTAATCTGGTGAAAATTTCACACATAGATTGCATATCGCGTTTATCCGGACAAAATTCATACAAACTTATTTAATTATATATAAGCAATCATCCCACCTAAAATGATTAGATGGCTACACGAGATGATATCCGGAGAATTTTGGAGTTTTGGAGAGAGAGAGGATAATTCTAGATCTATATGCCTAGAAGGGAAAACTTTGGGTAGAAAGGTTGTTGGGAGTGAGATAAACCTAAATATACCAACTAGAATAATTTTAGTTGGTTCAAAAGAGAGTAGGAGGGTGGGAAAATTGGCATTAATTCGAGCTAGAGAAAGAAGGAGACAAGGGAGATGAGAGTGGAGGGAAAAGTGTGGGTGGTGGGTGGTCACTTATGGCTAGATATGCCAGGTTAGCGCTGGCGAACAGGGAGAGCTGTTCGCCAGCGGTCGCCCACGTAGCACTAACGACATGTTCGTCAGCGGTAGTTCCAGGGAGGGACGGGTGCGCGCGCAGGTGGGATCCAGCATTACCGCTGGCGAACGGACTAGATTGTTCGCCAGCGGTAATAGGGAGCGTTGGCGAACTGCAAATCCTGTTCGCCAACGATATTAGCGCTGGCAAAGCTCTATCCTGGTTTGCCAGCAGTATAGTGGTGGCTATAGTTCCCTACCAGTGAGATTCTGGTCGCCTCACAGAAGAGAATGATTGCTCGCAGGAGGGCTATCCTCAGCACTGTATCACCTGAAGCCGGGTTGGTGAGGACACCAAAGATAGCAAGAAGCCAACATGCATGGTGGTTGTTGCAGTATGGCTGCCCTTGAAATTGAGAGGTGTGCTGGCAAACGATGGCATGTGTTTTTGCGGTCCTTGGAACGAAACCAACCACTCCACATATTGTCAACCCGCCGGCGAAACGCTACAAGTACTGGTTCTGGTCACAAATCAGTAGTTCAGCATAAACTCCTGGACGTAGAGGGTCTTCTAGTCTGATGACATGGTAGCTGAATCCTCTTTGGGGTTGCTTATCTGATGTGGCTGGAATATTTCTAAATATACAAACACCAAGACGTCTCTCCCTGTGCTTTTTGCGTCGCATTACTGCTCGATAATCACGAAGCTTTCCTCTCACGCTTAGACTAGCCACAATGGGAGTAACATAGGTGGTATCATAAGTGCCACATAGGCAAAAAAAAATGATGTGACACTCATTTAACGAGGAGAGAGGTGTTAGTGGTATCATAGGTAGGTACCGTAACATAACGCTTTTCAAGGCAACATGAGTCTATAAGCTAAATAAATATACTAGTATATGATACCACAAATATGTTACTATGTATTGTGGAAGTGGTAACATAGAATAGTATCATATGCATGATACTAGTACATGATACTCTCCATTGTGACTAGTCTTAGACTAGCCACAATGAGAGTAACATAGGTGGTATCATAAGTGCCACATAGGCAAAAAAAAATGATGTGGCACTCATTTAATGAGGAGAGAGGTGTTAGTGGTATCATAGGCAGATACCGTAACATAACGCTTTTCAAGACAAGATGAGTCTATAAACTAATAAATATACTAGTATATGATAGTAGCACAAAATATGTTACTCCAATGGAGTACTATGCATTGTGGAAGTGGTAACATAGACTATTATCATATGCATGATACTAGTATATGATACTCCCCATTGTGACTAGTCTTAGAGAAATACTGAGCACCTCCTACGAGAAAAGGCAACATTTATTAACTGAATCATGGCATGTGCACTACTCAGGTAACGCCATTCATTTTAAACAATTATACGATGTTCGAGTCTTGTACTTGGTGTACTTTTTTTTTCTTTTTCAGTTTTACCAAATTTATAGGAACAAATATACTTTTAGTTTACAAAACCATGGTGCAACCAATATCTACAATACCACTAAATTGATATACTCTCTCTGTCCATAAATATAGATAAGTGCATGAGGCTACCACCTTGATTTTATACTACCAATATCTGATTTTATACTACCAATATCTACTTACTATACTACCACGTTGATATACTATCTCCGTCCCACTACAGGAGTGAGGCTCTACGCCGACGGTAATAACCGTCGGCATAGCCCCTGGGGCCGTCGGCTCAGCCATACGCCGACGGCCACCGTCGGCTCCTCACCGTCGGCTTAGGTCCTCGTCGGCGCTGCTAGATTACCGTCGGCATAGCTCGGCCGTCAGCATACAGGACTTGTGCCGACGATTTTGTGCCCCCGTCGGCATCTTCTGGCCGTCGGCACGGCAGACTGACGGACGTCCGTTTGACGGCGCATGAGCTATGCCGACGGCAATGCCGTCGGCGTAACTTGACACGTGGCGTTAGTTGGAAGTACACCTGGGAATGCCGTTGGCATAGCTTAACACGTGGCGTTAGTTGGGAGCACACCTGGGAAGAGATATGCCGACGGCAATGCCGTCGGCATAGATAATTATTAGAACAAAAAAAAATCAACTAGGCTAGATACCAAGAGAGAACACATCAGGCACGAAGGCCCGAGATCAAAGTGGTCTCACATGAGACAGTTGCAGCCGATGCCGAGATAGCACTGCCAACCTCGCTCGCTGCCACCCACACAGAGGCGTGAGCTGAGGAGGTAGTCGAAGATGGGAGCCTACCACCACACGCATGGTGCGGGAGGCCACCATTGCCAGCATGCACTCTTGATATGCTTTCAATCTGAAAACATACATGTTTCCAGCAAACGAATCAAAATAAAATCAAATGAACATGTACTGCCGATGCAAAACTTGTCATGTGTTCCAGATGGCTAAGTACCTGAAAAATTGTCACATGAAACTGTCATGCTCTAGTGCTTTCAAGGATGGACAGTTGGCCACATACCCAAAAGAACTATAGTATACATGTCATCACATGAGCTCCTAACCCAGATAGAAAAAGAACTACGTTACACACAGCATCACATGATCTCCTAAATAGATGACATATCAAATGTGCTAACAAATTGACAAAGGCAACAAATCACGGGTACCAGGTGAGCTGCCAACATGCCATGTTTTTAGCTGCTTGTACAATAATAATGAAATCTCACAGCAAGTGTACAGGAAGGAACTCTTGCTTCAATATATATAAAAAGATCCTATTTGCATCTACTAACAACCAAGACATTTGATTCAACATATGAACATCCAAAAGGGAAAACACTTGCACAACTTGAGAAAGATCTAGCTACCTGCCAAACGAAAAATGGATAAAAACAACAACCACCAAAGAACCATAAATGTGTTAACCGTGTACCAAGCGGGACACAGTGCACCAAAAAGCATTGCTGATAGGAACCGTGCTTCAAATATTATATCATCGATTCAATTATATTTTCTATACAACAAGGTTGTCATTTGTGCATATCCCTACGGTCAAGAAGTACAAAGGAATGGTTCAAGGACATGTAAAAGATGCAGTGTTTCTTTTGTGGTTTATCTGGTCAGATATTGCTATATATATAATAATGTTGTCTTACTTAAGCATCTTAGCAAGTGAGATGATTAAAAGTAACTCACTCTTACATTAAAACAAGCCCCCTGCCAAGAAGACTGTAACAAAAATTAAGTAACTAAGTCTTGGATGCGGATAGCGTTACAAAGATATTTCATTTGACGCCCTGGGCCATTATGGATCTAAGTGAGACATTAAAGTGATCCAATGATTAGTTAGAATTACCTGATTTAAGAATACATGCAAGGGCTGAAGCAAATGAAGCAAAATGATGATTCGATTCACCTAGACGGAGACAACTAAAAATCATCAGTTCCATCACAAATATTAGCTATTATTAATGATAAAATAATTTGGAAGACGCCACATATATTGGTGAACATTGGCAGCAAAGACTAATTGCTGCAGATGCATACGAGCAATATATAGGTGCAAATACTAATTCCCGAGTGAATAATATACAGGTGCAAAATACTGACAGAATATGAACAATGACTGAAGACATAAATTCCAATGATTGGCATCAGGTAACAGCGTGATCAACTAGTAGTAATGACTGAAAAAACACCCATAACACACTCTCATACATCGGACAGCTATGGACGGACAACATGACGAACTGAGAAAAATTGGCCACACCCTAGCAGCTTATGTGTTTCCATGATGATTCAACTAGAATGCAGCAATTAAAAATCAACCAATACATTGTATTAGGCCCCTCCTAGTGGGGATCAAATCCAACTAACAACCACACATTTCAGCTAATACTAATTTATAAATAATGAGCAGTCAGCTCAGTAATGACTGAATAATGAGCTATGGGCTCTGTACCTTGAGCAGGAAATAGACATGACGATATGCAGCAGCAGCAGCAGGATGTGCTCTGGTTGTCCTTGTACTTGACGGTGCAGGCAGCCAGCAGCAAGAGAACCTGAAGAAGAACCACGGGTGGACAACATCACGACCTGAGCAAAATCGGGAGGTTTAGGGAGGAAGAAAATTACCATTTCGTGCAGGCCGTCATCCTCCATGCCCATCTGCGCTGGTGCCGACGAGGTCTAGTAGGGAGAGGTTCCAGTGACCGTCACGCTAGCGCGAGGTGGACGTCCTGCTGGCCGGAGAGCAGTCGCCGATGCCGCCACCGCAAATCCTAGGCCACGAAATCGACAGGGTCCGGCCAGCTCGACGGAAAGCCACGCGTGGATGCGCACGCGCGCGCCGGCGATCCAGCTGGCCGCGACGCCATGGCCCCAGGTTGGTAGCGGATGAGGCCCTCCTCCATCTCGAGGGCGTGGCGCTGCTGCTGCTTGGGCGGTCTTCATGTCCCCCACGTCGATCCAGGGAGGGAGGCGGAGGAGGGGAACTGGGATCCTAGGTCGAAGGCGCCATGGTGGTGGGACGACAGAGCTCCATCGAATCCTCGCTCCGGACGGCGGCGGTCAAATCCTAGGGTTTCGGGACAGACACCGATTGTTCGGAAGGAATAGGTGGGTGGGGTGGCCGGTGCCGTTGGGATTTCGTGGATGGGGACACCGGTGAGCGGCGAGGCTGGCTGGCCGGTAGGGATGGGCGGCGGGCGGTGGGCAGAAAAGGGGATCGAGGAGGAGGAGACCTCGTGTAGGAAGAAGAGGGATCGAGAAGGACACTGCATTTTCCTTCTTTTTTTTTCTTTCGGAGTGCCTCCAAATTTTGGACCCAAAATATCCCGCCAGGCCAAAAATATTTCGGCGGGCTCGGTTCATGGAATTTTGGGGAGTTGGATGATGTAGGTTATGGATGACCAAGATTGACCCACGTCATCGCTCCGGCTGAATGGATCCATACACATACACACAAAAACAATCCATGCCAACACAATAATATGGACTACATAGTAGCTAATTCGAGTGTGTATGCACGTTAATTACATGCATACATGTGTGCTACGTCTCGTGTACAACATGTATACACGTCGACGTCATGTACGCCTAGGTCGCGACCAGCGTCGTCGGGCAGCGAGTCGAGGGTTGCTGGGCTTGAGACCGTCTCGGAGTCTGATTCGGCGAGATCGATCTGTTCGGGGAAGTGCAAGATTCCCGCCTTGTTGGCGTGGAAGTGGAGCCTTCTGAACCTTAAGTTGACGCTCTTTTTCAATCCGCTGAACGTCGGGCGCCATTCCGGCGAGTGGGGCGCGACGATGATCGACCCGAAGCGGATCGGTTCCGCTGAAGTCAAGGTTCCAGGGCTCTAGCTGAAGGTTGGCAATGTTGAGGCCGAAGACGTCGTAGATCCAGCGCCGAAAATGGAAAATGATGTTTTTATTCAATGAAAAATAAAAGTTTCTTCGTGAACATTTAGTTGTTCCATTATGCATGCTTGTGTAGAATATGGACACATTTCAACAAACTATCCCATGGATGCGGCCATAACACTCGTCATTTCGCCCGAAACCCAATAATCTTCGGAGGAGATAGCTCATTCCTATGGACACCTTTTCAACCCAATTGTCGTATTGCAAATTTATTATTTTTGGTGGATACTAGGACATATATAATGACACCACGCGAAGGCCATGCATCATTTCGATTTTTTTTGAATTTTTTGGAATTTTCTAAGCCGGTTTTAGGAAAAAGTCAAGACGGCGGGCATGACCGTTCGTAGATAAAGGTTGAATATTGAGAAAATACTGGTATATCTCTATTGAAATAGGTACTTTTGTACCTAAAAATGATTTTTACGAAAAATCATGAGCAAACTATAAGGTACCTGTAGTTCAAATTTGGCCCGGTTTCAGCGGAATCGGCAGATATTTGTCTTTTTCAAAAGAGGTGTATTTTGAGCTATTGAGAGGTAGTAAATTTGTTATTTGTAGATAAAATATGACATATTATATTTATAATTTTACTTTCGACAATTCTGTAACATATTTTCGGTAGGTGCTTCACAAAAAAAAACCTTTTTTGACACTCCGAAAATGGAAAATGATGTTTTTATTCAATGAAAAATAAAATTTTCTTCGTGAACATTGTTAGTTGCTCCATTATGCATGCTTGTGTAGAATATGGGCACATTTAAACAAACTATCCCATGGATGTGGCCATAACACTCGTCATTTCGCCCGAAACCCAAGAATCTTCGGAGGAGATAGCTCATTCCTATGGACACCTTTTCAAACCAATTGTCGTATTGCAAATTTATTATTTTTGGTGGATACTAGGACATATATAATGACACCACACGAAGTCCTTGCATCATTTCGATTTTTTTTGAATTTTCTGGAATTTTCTAAGCCGGTTTTAGGAAAAAGTCAAGACGGCGGGCATGACCATTCGTAGATAGAGGTTGAATATTGATAAAATATTGGTATATCTCTATTGAAATAGGTACTTTTGTACCTAAAAATGATTTTTACGAAAAATCATGAGCAAACTATAGGGTACCTGTAGTTCAAATTTGGCCCGGTTTCAGCGGAATCGGCAGAAATTTGTCTTTTTCAAAAGAGGTGTATTTTGAGCTATTAAGAGGTAGTAAATTTGTTATTTCTAGATAAAATATGGCATATTATATTTAGAATTTTATTTTGGACAATTCTGTAACATATTTTCGGTAGGTGCTTCACAAAAAAACCCTTTTTTGACACTCCGAAAATGGAAAATGATGTTTTTATTCAATGAAAAATAAACTTTTCTTCGTGAACACTGTTAGTTGTTCCATTATGCATGCTTGTGTAGAATATGGGCACATTTAAACAAACTATCCCATGGATGTGGCCATAACACTCGTCATTTCGCCCGAAACCCAAGAATCTTCGGAGGAGATAGCTCATTCCTATGGACACCTTTTCAACCCAATTGTCGTATTGCAAATTTATTATTTTTGGTGGATACTAGGACATATATAATGACACCACGCGAAGGCCTTTCATCATTTCGAATTTTTTTGAATTTTCTGGAATTTTCTAAGCCGGTTTTAGGAAAAAGTCAAGACGGCGGGCATGACCGTTCGTAGATAGAGGTTGAATATTGATAAAATATTGATATATCTCTATTGAAATAGGTACTTTTGTACCTAAAAATGATTTTTACGAAAAATCATGAGCAAAATATAAGGTACCTGTAGTTCAAATTTGGCCCGGTTTCAGCGGAATCGGCAGAAATTTGTCTTTTTCAAAAGAGGTGTATTTTGAACTATTGAGAGGTAGTAAATTTGTTATTTGTAGATAAACTATGACATATTATATTTAGAATTTTACTTTGGACAATTCTGTAACATATTTTCGGTAGGTGCTTCACAAAAAAAACCTTTTTTGACACTCCAAAAATGGAAAATGATGTTTTTATTCAATGAAAAATAAAAGTTTCTTCGTGAACACTGTTAGTTGTTCCATTATGCATGCTTGTGTACAATATGGGCACATTTAAACAAACTATCCCATGGATGTGGCCATAACACTCGTCATTTCGCCCGAAACCCAAGAATCTTCGGAGGAGATAGCTCATTCCTATGGTCACCTGTTCAACCCAATTGTCGTATTGCAAATTTATTATTTTTGGTGGATACTAGGACATATATAATGACACCACGCGAAGGCCTTTCATCATTTTGATTTTTTTTGAATTTTCTGAAATTTTCTAAGCCTGTTTTAGGAAAAAGTCAAGACGGCGGGCATGACAGTTCGTAGATAGAGGTTGAATATTGATAAAATATTGGTATATCTCTATTGAAGTGGGTACTTTTGTACCTAAAAATGATTTTTACGAAAAATCATGAGCAAACTATAAGGTACCTGTAGTTCAAATTTGGCCCGGTTTCAGCGAAATCGGCAGAAATTTGTCTTTTTCAAAAGAGGTATATTTTGAGCTATTGAGAGGTAGTAAATTTGGTATTTGTAGATAAAATATGCCATATTATATTTAGAATTTTACTTTGGACAATTCTGTAACATATTTTCGGTCGGTGCTTCACAAAAAAAACCTTTTTTGACACTCCGAAAATGGAAAATGATGTTTTTATTCAATGAAAAATAAAAGTTTCTTCGTGAACATTGTTAGTTGTTCCATTATGCATGCTTGTGTACAATATGGGCATATTTCAACAAACTATCCCATGGATGTGGCCATAACACTCGTCATTTCGCCCGAAACCCAAGAATCTTCGGAGGAGATAGCTCATTCCTATGGACACCTTTTCAACCCAATTGTCGTATTGCAAACTTATTATTTTTTATGGATACTAGGAAATATATAATGACACCACTCGAAGGCCTTGCATCATTTCGATTTTTTTTGAATTTTCTGGAATTTTCTAAGCCGATTTTAGGAAAAAGTCAAGACGGCGGGCATGACAGTTCGTAGATAGAGGTTGAATATTGATAAAATATTGGTATATCTCTATTGAAATAGGTACTTTTGTACCTAAAAATTATTTTTACGAAAAATCATGAGCAAACTATAAGGTACCTGTAGTTCAAATTTGGCCCGGTTTCAGCGGAATCGGCAGAAATTTGTCTTTTTCAAAAGAGGTGTATTTTAAGCTATTGAGAGGTAGTAAATTTGTTATTTGTAGATAAAATATGACATATTATATTTAGAATTTTACTTTGGACAATTCTGTAACATATTTTCGGTAGGTGCTTCACAAAAAAACCCTTTTTTGACACTCCGAAAATGGAAAATGATGTTTTTATTTAATGAAAAATAAAAGTTTTTTCGTGAACATTGTTAGTTGTTCCATTATGCATGCTTGTGTAGAATATGGGTATATTTCAGCAAACTATCCCATGGATGTGGCCATAACACTCGTCATTTCGCCCGAAACCCAAAAATCATCGGAGGAAATAGCTCATTCCTATTGACACCTTTTCAACCCAATTGTATACCCCACCTCTTTCAAATGGTATACCCCACCTCTTGACAAGATTCCCCCAGTTTCGTCAGATCCGGGAGTTTTGGGCTCTCGGTAGTCCTGGAACCCGCTAGAGAGAATCCGACGCCGGTGATGCGCCCTAACACAAAGAGTGAGGCAATATTGGGCATCCAAGATCCATGCCACACTTTAATACACACAGTATAGCAAATTCTAGGTTTGGGTGAGATTCAGCCGCTCTCGAGGCCCTCTCTGGTGAAACCCTAGCCCCGCTGGAGAAAAAGGCAAAACTGTCGTTCTGCCCCCTCTACGTGAGCCGAAAGGGGTAGAAAAGTGGAACTAATTTCCTGGTTGTGTTAGTTAGGCCCAAGGAGAACCAATACAATGGTATACTCCACCTCTTGATAATATCCCCCATGTTTTGTCAGATCCGGGAGTTTTGGACCGTGAGTAGTTGTGGAACCCGCCAGAGAGAATCCGACGCCGGTGCAACCCTAACAAAAAGAGTGAGGGAATCTTGGACATCCAAGACAAATGTCACTCTTTAACACTCATGATATGGGAAACACTAGGTTTAGGTGGGATTCAAGCGCTCCGAAGTCCCTCTCCGGAGAAATCCTAGGCCCGCTGGAAACCCGAGGAATAAGTGCTCCTGCTAATTTAGAAAATATTTATGAGTCTGAATTTTTTTTTTGAAATAAAATACATTGTTAGTCAGTAGTATATACTACAAACATACAAAAAATCAACTTCAAATACTTTGTATTTTGGACTATACAAAAATGAAAAAAGTGGGGATGTGGGTAATGCCTATTTTCAAATCTATAGATTTTACTATTTTGTCATTTTTGTGTAGCCTATACTATTTGTATTTTAAATTAAAATTTTACACATTTGTGGGATATGCTATTGTATACAACCAGAATTAGTTTCAGATTTTTTGAAACGAGCCAATACTATTTTTCGAATTTTTTATTTGACAAATCATTTTCCAAGAACAAAAACATTAATGTAATAAAATGGAAAATAGCTATGCCGACGGTAATACCGTCGGCATAGCTCAAATAAGAGCTACGCCAACGGCATTGCCGTCGGCATTGCTCCATGCCGTCAAACGCCCGTCAACTAGCTGCTCCAGAGCCACATGTATGTCATCTATGCCGACGGTCAGGCTATGCCGAGGGTAGCCGTCGGCATAGCTCCACGTACGCCGACGGCCAAGCTGTGCCGACGGTTATTTTTCGGCCGTAGTCGTATAGGAGCTACGCCGACGGCCCCGACAAATGGCCGTCGGCATAGCTTTGGCCGTCGGCATCTTTGTGGATTCCCGTAGTGTCCATAAATACACGTAGTTTTAGTTTTTGTGCTATGTTAAACAAATTGTTGACCTTTATGACATAATTGTACTACTCCCTCCGTTCACTTTATAAGTCATTTTAATTTTGGCCACATACATTGTAAAATGAGTGAATATAAACTCATTGTGTACATAGATTCCCTCATTTTACTACCTATGTAGTCAAAATTGAAATGGTAATATTTATGACTATACATTCTAATTAAGATGCATCTAGTGATATTAACTTTATAAATATTGCTATTTTTATGAGTTGGTCAAAGTTAAGAATAACAACTTATGATAATAAAATCTAAAATTACACCTATTTATGGAGGGAGTAAGTGCAATGGAGATATATTTCTCGGTGGATTTAACAAGTTTGGCCTGGGATAAAGCAAACTAACTAGTCGTGCCAAGTCGTTAGGATACCAACTCATTGAATAGTCAAGTACCGACTCATAGACTAGTCCAGCAACAGCAAATCTTAATCATTGAAGTCAAGACATCTTCTAGTTTGAAATGGAAGGAATAGCAAAAAGCAACCCTTTGGCGCACATACCCACATGTCAAGTTTGTCCAATAAGTTAGCCAGATTTTTAGGATCATATGTTTGCTAAGTGGGTGCGGTTGACCACGACATGACTATAGTCTGCAAAAATCATCTACTTTGTGGACAAGATGCGAACAAATCACACTAGTGGAGAACGGGGCTTTTGCTAACTGGCGAGCACCCCTTTCGCCCCAGCTCGGCCACCACCGGTGCAAAAGATAGCAGAGGTGGGACCGGGGCGAGCAGGGCGCGTGGTCTGGCTGGTGGCTCCAACCGGGGCTAAAGGCCTCAACCAGCAGGGCCCGTGAAGACGCGTGGTGGGGGGTCTTTTCCCCCGGTTGGAGCCACCAACCAGGGCAAATGACCCCCCCCCCCCCCAAACACACACTATATAAACCCTGCCAGCCCTCTCTTCTCCTCATGCCACTCACTTTGGAGGACATATTATAGTTGTGTGCTCACTTCTTTTTCCCTTCTATGCACAAGAGGTGTTCGATGAAATGTCCGGGAGAATAACGTCATCTCAGCTCGCAGAAAACAAACGAGATTTAATTTGTCCGAGCCACACTTAATTAAATAAGTTTTCTCATCCTTCTTTCCTCCTCGGTCGAGGTACCAACTTTAACCTTTCATCTGTCGATGTAACATTGGTCATTTCTATATTCACGGTGTTCTGTAACAGTTCTTAATTAATAATCATATAATGCAGATGAACCGGCAATGGATGTACGCTGACCGACGCTCTGCCGCGTTCATGAAAGGCGTGGGTTATTTTCTCGAGGTAGCCCAGGCAAACAAGCGGAATAATTTTACCTGTTGTCCATGTGTTGTATGTCGGAATCAGAAGGAACACTCTTCTCACAGAGTCATCCACTTTCCACCTGTTTCAATCCGGTTTCATGCCTGGCTATAATTGTTGGACCAAGCACGGAGAAAGAGGGGTTATGATGGAAGACAACGAAGAAGAAGAGAATGATGACAACTATCATGACATGTTCCCTGAATATGGTGCCGGTACTGGAATGGAAGATAACAATGAAGTGGAATCAGAGGTCTGGGCACCCGATGAGCCCATCGACGATCTTGGCCAGGCTATTATGGATGCAAAGACAGAAGGCGATATTGAAAAGGTGAGGGTGAAGTTCGACCAGATGTTAAAGGATCACAAAACATTGTTGTATCCAACTTGCGAAGACGGGCAGAAAATGCTGGACAGCACACTGGAATTGCTCCAATGGAAGGCCGAGAACGGTGTGACTGACAGCGGATTTACAAAGTTGCTGCAAATAGTGAAGAAGCAGATTCCTAGAAACAATGAATTGCCCGACAGTACAAACCAAGCAATGAAGCTTGTATGCCCCTAGGATTAGACGTGGAGAAGATACATGCCTGCATTAATGACTACATCCTCTACCGCGGTGAGAAGTATGAGAATTCGGAACAATGCCCGCTATGCACTGCATTGCGGTATAAGATCAGACTAGACGACCCTGGCGATGTTGAGGGTGAGCGCCCCAGGAAGAGGGTTCCTGCAAAGGTGATGTGGTATGCTCCTATAATACCACAGTTGAAACGTTTGTTCAGAAACAAAGAGCATGCCAATCTTTTGCGATGGCACATGGAAGATCGTAAGAAAGATGAGATGTTGAGACACCTCGCTGATGGGTCACAGTGGAGAAAAACCGAGGGAAAGTTCCCGCGCTTCGCAGGTGAGGCAAGGAACTTATGGTTTGGTCTAAGTACAAATGGCATGAATCCATTTAGTGAGCAGAGCTGCAACCATAGCACCTGGCCTGTAACTCTATGTATCTATAACCTTCCTCCTTGGTTGTGCATGAAGAGGAAGTTTATTATGATGCTAGTGCTGATCCAAGGCCCGAGACAACCGGGCAACGGCATTGATGTGTACCTAAGGCCATTAGTCGATGAAATTTTATAGTTCTGGCGTGAAGAAGGTATACCTGTGTGGGACGAGCACGAACTAAAAAAATTAACCTACGAGCGATGTTGTTCGTAACCATCAACGATTGACCTGCTCTTAGTAACATTTATGGACATACAAACAAGGGATATAATGCATGCACACACTCTTTAGATGACACCGAAAGTGTATATCTGGATAAATGTAAAAAGGTTGTGTACCTCGGGTATCGTCGTTTTCTTTCGTGCAAGCACCCCTTAAGAAAAGCTGGCAAACATTTCAATGGGGAGGCAGATACCCGGGAGACGCCTATCCTCCGACCTGGTGATGATGTATTTGATATGGTGAAGGATTTAACAGTAATATTTGGAAAGGGTTCGGGCAGACAAGTTGTTCCGAATGACGCTGACGGACACACACCCATGTGGAAGAAGAAATCTATATTTTGGGAACTACCCTATTGGAAAATCCTAGATTTCGCTCTGCGATCGACATGATGCACCTGACGAAGAATATCTGCGTGAATCTTCTAGGCTTTCTTTGGCTTGTATGGAAGTCAAAAGATACATCTGAAGCACGGCAGGACCAGCAACACACGAAAGGACGAGACGGCAAGAATCCTGAGCGGTTTTAAGGTGGTCCTGTCAGCTACGCTCTTACCAAGGAAGAGAAGGAAATATTTTTTTGAAGCATTAAATAGTATCAAGGTCCCGTCTGGCTTCTCGTCGAATATAAAGGGAATAATAAATGTGGCGGAGAAAAAATTCCAAAACCTGAAGTCTCAAGACTGCCACGTGTTGATAACACAATTGCTTCCTATTGCGTCGAGGGGGATTCTACCAGAAAATGTTCGACTACCCATTGTGAACTTACGCGCATTCCTCAATGCAATTTCTCATAAGGTAATAAATCCAGAAAGTCTATCAGCGTTACACACAGATGTGGTCCAGTGTCTTGTCAGCTTCGAGTTGGTGTATCCACCATCCTTCTTCAATATTATGACACACCTCCTAGTTCACCTAGTCAAAGAGATTACCATTCTCGGTCCTGTGTTTCTACATAATATGTTCCCCTTTGAGAGGTTTATGGGAGTCTTAAAGAAATACGTTCACAACCGTGCTAGGCCAGAAGGAAGCATCTCCAAGGGTTATGGAACAGAGGAGGTAATTGACTTTTGTGTTGACTTTCTTCCAGACCTTAAGTCGATTGGTGTTCCCGAATCGCGGCATGACGGAAGAATGAGTGGAAAATGCACGCTAGGAAGGAAAGCAAAGATATTTATGGACATACATTTTTTTTCTAAAGCACACTACACAGTTCTACAAATGTCCACCTTGGTGGCTCCTTATATCCATGAACACAAGAATATTATACAGTCCAAAAACCCGGGGCTGTCTGGATCCTCGATTAATGATGAACACATGGATAGTTTCAGCGCCTGGTTGCAGACAGAACTCATGAATAACAACATTGTTGGAGATCATCTCTACTTGTTGGACAATTCATCATCTTCGACTGTACTGACTTTCCAAGGGTACGAGATAAACGGGAATACATTTTACACGATTGCACAAGATAAAAAAGAGCACCAACCAGAATAGTGGTGTCCGTTTCGATGCAACCGGATACAATGGGATAAAGGACGCATATTATGGTTACATAGAGGAGATATGTGAACTTGACTATGGACCTAATTTTAAGGTCCCTCTATTTCGGTTCCAATGGGTCAGGATGACAAGAGTCAAGGTAGACCAGCAGTACGGAATGACAACAGTTGATCTCAACAATCTTGGGTACAGAAACGAACCATTCGTCCTAGCCAAAGATGTGGCTCAAGTTTTCTATGTGAAGGACATGTCTACCCAACCGAGGAAAAGAAAAAAAAATAAGAATTCTAGTACATCATGCGGTGAGCCGAAGCGGCACATAGTTCTTTCAGGGAAAAGAAACATTGTGGGGAGTGGAGGACAAGAGAGACATGTCAGAAGATTATAATAACTTTGAAGAAATTCCGCCCTTCAGAGTGAAAGCTGACCCAAGCATCGCGTTAAATAATGAAGATGCTCCATGGCTATGACAGAAAAGTAAACAATGGCAGACTAGTTGGTGATAACGTATTAAACCTTCATGGTTCATGTAATATTGCTAGACTATTTTGTAATAATGTATCAAACGTTGCAGATTATCCATATATCATGTGTGAAAACATTGCAGATCTCTTCCTCTTCTTAAACCATTCATGAACTAGGTTTTATTTAATGTTTGAATTTTCAAAAACTGTTACTAGTTTAAATAGTTAGAATAATTATTTTACAAAACAGAAAATATATTTGAAATGTTTACGTAATTTTAAACACTTTTCATATTGAAAGTTTCTCCAAATTCTAAACCATTTGAAATGTTTCTGAAAAAGTATTTTAAAAGTATTTGAAACGTTGCAAATTGGCGGCAGAAAAAAAATGGCGGCAGGACACCGAAAAACTGAAATTTGGGCCTTTTGCCCCGGTTCGTGTTACAAACCGGGGCAAAAGGTGGGGATATGGTGATACGTGCATTTTATATCGTCATTTATACCCTCCATATAGGCATTATTTGGATGTTTTATCAATGTTATGTCATTGTTTTGCATTTTTTTAGATGATTTTATGGGACTTTCCTACAAAGTCCCTATTTTTGGTATTTAATTTCTGGGTGTCAGAAAACACCTGTTTTCATGTTTTTGATGTTTCAGGAGCTACAGGTATCCAAATTGCGAAAGGAAAGAAACCATGTCAGTTTTTCTCCGGGAGAAAGGCCGTGGGCACAAGACACAAAGGAGGAGGGCCAGGAGGCCCAAAAGGGGGTAGCCCACGCGGCCAGATTCCTTGGCCGCGTGTGGGGCCCCAAATAGTCCCACAACACCTCCTCCCCGAGGTCTTTTTGCTGACGACTCCGTCTTCCCCGAAAACCAACACCCTAATTTTCCCGAGACGAGACGGAGCCGCCAGGGCGGCGAAACTCTCGAAACTCTCCGCGGGGGAGACAGATCCTGCTGCTCCGGAGCTCCGGAGAAGGGGGAAATCATCCCCATCTTCATCCCCATCTGCTCCTTGGAGTGGGAGGAGGCATCTCCATCACCATCCTCACCAGCACCTGCATCTCCACCATCACCATCACCGTGATCCACTCCGTTCCCCTCATAGTTTGATCATTGCTACACCCTAGATACGTGTTATTGTACTCTGTTGCATGTTTGGGATTGAGTACTTGTCATTATTTGGTGGTGGATCCATTGTTTCAGATTGTGTTGTACCACATATGTCACCATAGATGATCATGTTTGCACGTTGTGAGTAGTTCCCGCATGTTTCTGAAGGCAAGATCTCCTCCAAATCACCAGTATGACTATCGAAATCGTGAGCATCAGCATGTAGGTTCCAGATCCAAGTGGTAGTATAGTATCAGGGTCCTTAGCTAGTGTTCTTGAGAAATGGCCGGGTCTGGCCCATTCCTCAAAAGATGTTTTTACAGGATCCCTATCCACAACAATTTGTACTTCTGGTTCCGGCGAACGAATAATCATTAAGTCCTCCTCTTTCCGGACAAGACATACATAGGATGAATTGGCAATGATTTGTTACATGAGATGAGTTGTTATTTGGTCTAGTATTTATCTTTTATGTGATTCTATGATGGTGTTGTACGAACGTCGACTGTACAACACTTCACCTACATTGGCTCATAGGAGAACACCGTAGTGTAGTGACGTGATGATGTCTTTAGGTGACAGGAACTTGAGACAGAGTCGTTGAATTGCATTATGAGGGTACTTGTATCGGGGACCTTAGAGCATAAGGCTATGGTGGGACATCATGTTTTAATAATTCTCGTGCTGTCATTTAATTGGCCACGTGATCCATCATAAGGGGTGATAGTTTATTTATTTACCTATTCCTATTTGTGGCTCCGTCCGAAGAAGATTAAAACTAGACAAGATATACAAACATGTTATGCAATGAATCACTATGCCAGCTAAATCCGTGCAGCCCTCGGGAACATTTTCCACATATAAGACACAAAAACACACTTGAGCTTGTCCTCTTGCGCATTAGAGGATTGGGCTTTGTCTCTCATTGAGACCTACTACTTGCTACAATTTACTTTCCGCATTTTACTTTACTTGCACTACACAATTAAAACACAAAAATACCTGTTGCTTTTATTATTCCTTTGCTATTGTACTTACCAGTTCGTTCGGCTCCTCATGGGTTCGACAACCTTTCTAATTTGAAAAGTACTACAATTGATCTCCTGCACTTGGGAGCCATCAAGACACTTTTCTGGCGCCGTTGCCGGGGAGCGTAGCGCTATTGGTAAGAAGTTTGGTAAGGAAACTTGAAAGCCGAATTTTACTTGCTGTTGCATCCTGCTATTATTATGGCTTTTATGAGAGATGCTTCGCCGAAACTTGCTTTATATGAGAGTGCTTATGCTATTAAACCTAAAGTTGTTGAAAAAGCATCTCATGATGATGCCTATATTATTCCCCTTGAATTTGTTAAAGCTGTTAGGAATGAGTATTTTGCAGGGGATGGAACAAAGGCTGCAAGTGATCACATACGGGCTATTGAGAATATATATGGGCTAATTAGGCTCAAGGCTATTTCTGAGGAGGAGGTAAAATGCAAGTTATTGTACCAGTCCTTAACTGGTGATGCTCGAAAATGGTATATGTCCCTGGATGAAGAAATTACACATAATTGTGATACTTTTATGAATGTTTTCTTTCTTAAATATTTTACTCCTAAAGAGGCTTATGAGAACCGTTGCTTTATATTTAATTTTTGGCCACACCTTGGAGAGAGTATTACTCAAGCTTGGGGGAGGCTTAAGGACCTCCTTCGTAAGAATCCTTGTCATGACCTCACAAATAAACTTATATTGATAAACTTTTATGTGAGACTACCTGATAGGCTAAAGCAATATTTGTATGATTCATCCGGTGGAAGCTTTACAAATAATACTGCAGAAGAAGCTTGGAATTTATTGGAAATTATTTCAAAGAACTCTGAATATTGGGACCTAGACAAAGGTAATGAAGCTTATTTTGATTATGGATATTCATGTGTAGAAAGTTTCTCTAGTTCTATTTTGTTCAAGAATGTTATTAAAGATTTTGGTCTTGATCCATATGTTGCAATTGAAATAGCTAAGAAATTTGCTGAGCACATTCGAATTCCTAAAAGTGACTTTGATTATTATGTTGAACCTGTTAAATCTTCTATTGTTGTCCCTAAATTTATTAAAGAAACACCAGTGTCATCTGTAGTAATAGAAGAATATATTGAACCACCTCCCTATCCTGAAAAAGTTAAAGAGAATTTGCTTATTGCTGTTGCTGACAAAAGTAGAAAGAGATGTTCTCAACCTAAAGAACAGGTGGAAGTCAAAAACCAAGTCTCTATTATTAAGCAATTAAATGAAGAAGATCCTGTTGATGTTTATTTATGTTGTCGAGACATCGTAGTAGTTTTCATAGACGGGGGTGCCATGAGACTACGGTAGAGACGTGGGGTAACGGGATAGCGTAGTAACACAGAACACAGGATTTTACCCAGGTTCGGTACGTCGCGACAGTACGACGTGCCTACTCCTGCACTTCTCACTAATTGGGACTAAAGCCCGTAAACAAGGTTACAATGTGAGGGTTTTAGATCTAAACCACTCGGCGAGGATGAGCTTCTCGGCGAGTTGGCGTAGAGCTTCTCTGTTCTCTCGTTGTTTTGTCTATCTCCCGTCCGGCTTTATATAATAGCCGGATTAGGGCTTACAGAATAGGAAACCTAGAAAACTACGGTAACTTGTAACTTGGAAAGCAAGGAATCCGTCTTCTCCTCCAAGCCAGATCACATGGGCTGTGATCCGGGTTCTTCTAGAATCCGGCTTCTGCGCGTCGGATTACTGGGCCGCCTAATGGACCTAAGCCCACTACCACTTAGGCCACCCTGGTAATCCGGCACTTGGCCCACCATCTTCTATACCCCTAATTGGTATATATCCGACAGTAGCCCCCAAGAAGGATCAAAACTCTGATTCTCCGCTATTCGCCAAATGTTCTTTGTCCGAGAAATACTGATTCAGCAGTCTTGATTCTTCTTATTCTTCATTTGAAAAAAGATGGTGGCATGAAACTCGGAATCATGAAAATCCGGCTTTTCTTTCATGATCCTTCGTGGAGAAGAAACTTTCTACGTCAGCGCACTCAACCATGCTGACGTAAGCGACGTTTGAGATTTACTCGAAAAAACCCAGAAACGTATCTCTGACAGATTCGCGCAGGAAACGAGGAGATAATCATCATTACTCCGTCGTTTCATTTCACGGATTTTCCGGCGAGCGACACGCGGCAAACATCCAACGGTCAAATTAGCCGTTGGCACGCATCTAAACGGTTTTCCGGCTATAAATAGCCGTCCTCGTCCTCAACGAAAACTTTCCTCACTCCCCACTGCCCACGCCATTGACGCGAACGAGCTCGAGAGCAAAGCACTTGTCACAGGCGCTCTTAGCATCCAAGCACACCGAAATGCACCACCACAAGATGGCCTCCTCGCCGTCATCGCCGACCCGCGCCGCCATCAACGAGCTTATCAGCGATCTGGATCCGCAACTGGGATCGCCCAAGCTCACCGGCGACGAGCCGGAGAAAACCACGGCCTCCGCGGCGGGTGACGCAAATCCTTCCGCCGCCGCGGACGCTGCGGGATCGAGCTCCGCAGCCTCCCCGCCGTTTGCTCCAGAAACGGCGGAGGAAAAGATCCAACCCCTCGGCGACGAGCTCGCCGCCGCTAGAGAAGCAGAATTTGTCGGCAACTGGAGTCCGAGTAACTCTTCCCTCGTCCTACTTCGACAAATGTCAAAAGAGGGATTGATAGTTAAAGGCAAATGGCGAAAGTCAGATGGTGAACCCGAGCCCAGACCAAAAAACGGAGAGTGTGTCCTCCTTACATCTCACGTTACGCGAGGTATGGGTTTACCACCTTCCGCCTTCTTCATAGACATCCTCAACTATTACGGCGTCCAACCACATAACCTCTCTCCGAATTCCATCCTCTATCTAGCTAGCTTCCAAGCCCTTTTTGAGGGATATCTCGGAACAAACCCTAGTCTAGATTTTTGGCAATACTGTTTCGAAGTAAAACAAAACATCACAGAAGGTATTTCCCTTATCTGTGGAACCATATCTTTTATTCTTCGGGAAAATAGAGAGGATTGGTACCCGAGGATACAAATGCCAGAACCCACCAAATCCTGGCTGGGTTCCTTCTTTTACCATCAGGACATCCCATTCCCTGGAAAGGAAATCAGGGTTCCTTCATTCGTTAATTCCGCCGCCATTCCTCGAGAGAGTTGGACAACTGAAGCAGTTGAGACATTGCCGGAAAATTTAATGAAGATAAAACGCCGTATTGCCAAGCTTACTTCTTCCAAACCTTCCTTAACCGGGAAAGACACTGTTCTATGCTGGTTCGGACGTCGCATTCAACCCCTTTCATTTCGTTCCCGGCTTCTTTGCGAATACCAAGGGCCAGAAGATAGCATGAGGGGAACAGATAAAGCCTATACCAAGAAAGATTTTATAAAGCGACTTCATCAGCTAGTTGCCTCCAGCGCCCAAATCGAAGAAAACCTAGCCATTTATCACGTGGAAAATCGAGTTCCTAAGGTATTTGTACTTTCCTTGTTTCCGAGTTTTCCTCAGATTAACTTGTATCTCCACCTTTTGATCATGTTGTGAATTCTTTCCTAGTTCAACGAACTCGGAGGGAATGATCTCGCTTCCGATGCCGAACTCAGCGAAATACATGCTAGGTTTTACAACAACCGGAAGCGCAAAAGGCAGGTGACTTTCGAGAAAATGGTAACTGTTGACGGAATTCCTGTCGCCACCTCCAGGTATTTTACCGGGTTTTTCCTAGTTACCATCCTCCTTCAGTTCTTCGAGATTTTTAACTCTCAGATATTCTTCTTGCAGTCTTGCCCCAACTCCTTTGAAAACAAAGAAGCTGAAGAAACATAAGGCTTCTATCAAAGAAGAATCTTCTTCTGCAGCCATGGGCCCAAGGAATAGAACAGAAGCTCAGACAGGCGAAAATCTCCGGACCTCTACTGGAAACGAATCCGTCTTCAATTTGGACAGTAACATCCGGATAAAAGAAGAACCGTTCGACGATCTCGGATATATTCGTCCGGAGGCTAAAAAGTTCTTCGCTCCTGCCCCTCTAATTCGTCCTTGGCCACAAGGTGGATTAGTGGTTCGCAATGATATTGTATTTAACCCTCGCCGGGTCTTACAAGATGGCCTTCATCACGTTTGGATTCTTTTTACTGAATATGCCAAAGAATTCAACGAGAACTTGGCCGACTTGCGAGAAATGAGCCAGGTGATACCTCTAGCCCCCAAGCATTAAGTTGAAAATCTGAATTCTTCTTAATGTTTTATCATATGCTTGTTCATACTTAAGCATTTGGCTTTCATTTCCGTATTCAGCATTCCGCAGATGCCATAAACTTGGAAGTTTTTAAGAAGCTTAATCTCAAAAGTAGAGAAGTAAAAACCCTTCAATCCATGATTGAGTTGAGAAGCAACGAGCTGGCGTCATCTCAGCTACAATTGTCTAAAACAACAGGTATGTATTCTCTGCAGTTTTTATCCGGATAACATTTGTCCCGAATTTTCATAAGCTCGAAATGTTTTTGTGTCCCCTAGCTGCTTTAGCAAAAGCCAACAAAATAGCCAAGGACGCTAGCAATGTATCTCGGCTCCGCGCAGAAAACTCGAGCCTTCGCAAGGAACTTACGAAAGTTGAAAAAGACCTGGAGGCCAGTAATCTGGCCCTTGGGATTGCTCAATCCTAGGCTTCTTTGCAAGCGGCGGAAAATAAATCTATTATCCATGATTTTGAAAGTATGCTATTCCCGCGCATGAAAGAAGGCACCGAAATTGACAAGGTTCTTGGTAAATTAGTTCCTTTTACCAATTTCTCCATGTCTTACTTCCTCTTCTTTTGTGGCCTAAACTTGTTTCTGCCATCAAAACAGGGAATATTCCAGGCATTTCTCGGATTGCGAAAATCCGAGCTTTTGGAGAAGTATGGAACGCGATCAGAAATGCAGGAATGCAATTGATTAATAAGTTCCTTCCCGCAAGTACTATAGATTTCTCGGAAGTTTACAAACTTCCGGGTGCCATCATGGAAGTTGCGGGATCAAAGGAATTCATCCTACGCTCCGCTGCACGAGGTGGTGCGCGCATGGCACTAGGCCTTATGCGCCTGCACTATCCTGACGCGAAATCTTGGCGCGTGGCCTCTGGTGTCCCTCAAGGGTATACAGAGGATCAGCGAACCGCCATCTTTGATGAAGTCAAAGGCCACGCCACCAAGATTGCTTCCATGGTTAACATTTCTATCACTTATCCAGAAGAAGAGGTTCCCGCGGTCCCCGAAGATGAAAGCAGCGAGGAAGACTCGGATGCTTGAAGGACTGCCTCTAACCTGGATGATGGATTTGTATAATAGGAGCGCTATTTACACTGTAATTCATACTGTAACGCTTCTATTTCATTTGTCGAAACAAGAACTCCGCCCTTTGCAGCTTTGAATTATGAAATTCCTTGCAAGTTTGTCGGGTTGAATTGCTCCCTTATCTACTAAGTTCTCTGGCATATGTGTTTTGACTGTCTTTAGTGTTTTAAATGACTCGATAGCATTATGATCGTCATAACGAGTAACTGGGTATAACCAATCAGTTAGAACTCGAAAACATGGACCATACTAAAGGCATTTTTACTAACCAGATCCAGTGACCCAACATATATTCGATCAGGTAATGCTTAAAGATTTGTAAGGAACTTTCTTGAAACTTGGGCACGCAGGCACAATCCGAGTTTCCTTTAGCCATTAACAGGCTGAAATCGTTCAGTTTTTTAACACCGAGCACGCAGGCACAATTCGGGTTAACATTGAGTATTTTGTAAGATCATTGGGAAATAGAAAAGGTGGAAACATGCTTTTACTATAATGAACTTGTAAAAAACATGGATATCAGAATTCCAATGACTTTATTTCATGATCTCAAAAGATGTTTACATAGACATTGAACTAAGTATAGAAGGGACGTAACTGCTGGATGCTCCAAGGTCTCTTTGTCTCTCCTAGCTCATCATCTATCTTTCTCTTTCTTTTGCGATTCGGCTTCTCGGGATCGTCTTCCGTATCTCGAATGTCAACAAGATAGTATGATCCATTTTTCATGGCTTTACTTATGAAAAATGGCCCTTCCCATACTGGGGCTAATTTGTGCTTCCTTTGCTGCACCAACCTCAGCACTAGGTCACCTTCTTTAAAAGAACGATGCCTGATTTTCCGACTATGGTAACGTCTTAAACCCTGCTGGTAAATGGCGGACCTTTGAAGCACAAGCTCTCGTTCCTCTTCTATGAGATCAACGGCATTCTGTCGTGCTTCTTCGGCGTCCGATTCGTCAAAATCTTGCACTCTTGGGCTATCATGGATCATATCTGTTGGGAGAATAGCTTCTGCGCCGTAAACTAGGAAAAACGGGGTTTGCCCAGTTGACCTATTTGGCGTCGTTCTTATACTCCAAATCACGGAAGGCAACTCTTCTACCCATGCTCCGGCCGCTCTATGAAGAGGAGTTTCGAGTCTTGGGCGTATTCCTTGCAGGATTGAGCTATTCATTCGCTCAACCTGTCCATTGGATTGCGGGTGTGCCACAGATGCTAGATCTAGGCGAATTCCCGTTGGTCGGCAATATCTTGCCAACTCTCCGATGGAGAAATTTGTCCCGTTGTCGGTTATTATGCTGTGTGGCACACCGTATCTCATCACCAAGTCGATAATGAAATTTCTAGCAGTTGCACCATCCAATTTTTTGATGGGTTTAGCCTCCACCCATTTGGTGTACTTATCCACTGCTACTAGCAAATGAGTAAGTCCGCCTCTTGCGGTTTTGAACGGTCCCATCATATCTAGCCCCCAGACCGCAAACGACCACGTAATGGGGATAGTTTTAAGTGCTTGGGCCGGCAAATTGGTCTGCTTAGCGTAATATTGACAACATGCACATGTATTAACTATATGCTCGGCATATGTCTTGGCTGTTAGCCAGAAAAAACCCGCGCGGAATGCTTTTTTGACTATGCTTTTTGATTGAGCATGATGTACGCAATCGCCGGCGTGGATTTCCTCCAGTATTTCTCTTCCTTCTTCTAGTGAAATGCACCGCTGAAAAATTCCAGAAATACTGCGTTTATATAGGCAACCGTCAATTACTGTGTATCCTTTGCATCGACGCTGTATTTGTCTTTGCAAGACTTCGTCTGCTCCTTCCGGGTACTTCTGATTGACTAAGAAGTTTAAGTACGGAATTGTCCAGTCCGGTTTAACGATCATGACTTCAATCGATTCAGACGCCAGAGGGTAATCAACGTCTCCACCTTTTATGGATGGCTCATGTAAGTGCTGAACGAATACTCCTGGCGGTAAGGTTTTTACCTTTTCTGATCCCATGCGGGCTAGCGCATCCGCGTTCCAGTTTTCCTCCCTTTTGATGTGAAGGACCTCAAATCCAAAGAAACAAATGGCGAATTCATCTACCGTTCTCCGATATTCGGCCATTATAGGGCTTTTTGCGTCCCAGGTTTGGTTGAGCTGATGCTGCACCAAATCCGAGTCGCCATAGCACAGTATGCGCTTCACTCCTATTTCTTTTGCGATATGAAAGCCGTGAAGCAAAGCTTCATATTCTGCCACGTTATTACTGGCGTTGAAGTGTATTTGCAACACGTACTCCATTGTGTCTCCCTTAGGAGATTTTAAGACTACGCCAGCCCCAGATCCTTCCTTCATCTTGGATCTGTCAAAGTGCATGATCCAGTACTCGGACTCCGGCATTGGTGTGTTTTCTATTGCTTCTGTCCAGTCGGCAACAAAATCTGCCAAAACCTGAGATTTTATGGCCGTCCTTGGCTGGTACTTAATGTCGAAGGCTGCCAGCTCAATGCCCCATTTGGCTACTCGGCCGGTTGCCTCTGCATTGTTTATGATGTCTCCTAGTGGTGCTTTACTAACCACTGTTATGGAATGCCCTTGGAAGTAATGGCGTAGTTTTCTAGATGCGAAAAATACACCATACGCCAGTTTCTGGTAGTGTGGGTACCTTTGTTTTGACTCGGAAAAAACTTCGCTTATGTAATATACCGGATGTTGGTCTGGTATGCTTTGTTCTTCCTTTAACCGTTCCACAACGATTACCGCACTAATAACCCGATTTGTAGCCGTAAGGTACAATAACATGGGCTCTTCGTCTTTTGGGGATGCCAAAATCGGAGCTTTCATCAAGGTTTCCTTTAACTGAGTCAGCGCCGCATCGGCCTCTTCTGTCCATTCGAACTTGTCGGATTTTTTCAGCAGCTTGTATAGTGGTAATGCTTTATCCCCCAGCCGACTAATAAATCTGCTAACGGCAGCTGCGGAACCCGTCAATCTTTGGACATCTTTGACGCAGGTAGGTTTTGTGATGTTCAAGATTGCCTTGATCTTTTCCGGGTTAACTTCTATTCCTCTGTGAGAAACGATGAAACCCAGAAGTTTTCCTGAGGGAACCCCGAATACGCACTTAGATGGATTCAACTTCATCTTGTAGGTGCGTAAGTTTTCGAAAGTTTCTCGCAAATCCTCAAGGAGTGTATCTTTTTCCTTGGTTACGACAGCAATATCGTCCACATAAACATGGACATTTTTTCCAATCTGACTATGCAAACAACGTTGCATGCAACGCTGGTAGGTTGCACCTGCGTTCTTCAGGCCAAACGGCATGGTTACGTAATAATACGTCCCGTATGGGGTTATGAAAGAAGTCTTAATTTGATCTTCCTTTTTCATGCGTATTTGGTGGTACCCGGAGTATGCATCCAAAAAGCACAAAAGCTCAGAGCCTGCTGTGGCATCTATTATTTGATCGATTCACGGTAATGCGAACCTATCTTTCGGACACAATTTGTTCAAGCCTGTGTAATCTATACACATTCTAAGAGCAGTAGTGTCTTTCTTCGGTACTAATACCGGATTTGCGGACCAGTCAGTATGGATCACTTCCTTGATGAAATCCGCTGCTAAAAGCCGGATAATTTCCTTGCCAATAGCCTTCCGTCTTCTTCCGTCAAATCGACAGAGACCTTGTTTGACGGGTTTTGATCCAGGAATAACCTTAAGTTGGTGCTCAGCAAGTTCCCTGGGTACACCTGGCATGTCCGCTGGACACCAGGCAAAAATATCCCAGTTCTCACGGAGGAACTTGATGAGCTCGCCTTCCTATTTGTCAGTCATCCCAATTCCTACGACGACAAATTTTGTCGGATCTTTGGGATCTAGGATTACCTGTCTTGTATTCTCGGATGCCTTGAAGCTGTCTGTTGGCTTCCGAGTTTCTTTTCCTGCCGGCATTTCTGACGGCGATACCTCCTTGGCTAATACCTTCAGTTCTTCCTTTGCTATAACTCTCTGAGCGCAAAGGGCGTTTTCTTTTTCCAACTCATTTGCCAGCTTAAAATCACCAGCTATAGTGATTACTCCTCCCTTGGGTCCTGGCATCTTCAGCTTGTTATAAATATAACAGGATCTTGCCATGAATTTGGCGAAAGCTGGACGTCCGAGTATTGCGTGATACACGCTTTCGAACGGCACTACTTCGAAGGATACTTTTTCCCGTCGGAAGTGATCTTTATCTCCGAAGGTGACATCTAGGGAAATTTCTCCTAGGGATCGTGCTTGCCTGCCAGGGACGATACCATGGAAGCGTATATCGCTGTAGTTGAGCTGAGACTCGGAAATCTTCAGGTGCTTCAGTGTATCCAGGTACATTATATTAATGCTGGATCCTCCATCCATCAGCACTCTTCTTAGCCTGGTATTTTGAACAATAGGGCTTACAACAGAGCTTGTGTGCCGGGTTCAGGGATATTTCCGGGATGATCAGACTGATCCCAGATTATCGGTGTATTGGAGTACTTCAAGAATTTCGGGGTTGCCGGAACAACCGCGTTTATTTCTCGAAGTGTTCTTTTTGCCACCTTTGCTAATGGGGTTGCTAAGAAAGTTAGCATTGCTTCTCCATCAACTCTCGGAAACTTGGGTTCGCCTTTACGCTGTTGTTCCTGGATTTTTTCGTCAGTGTCCGATTCACTGTCTTCTTTGTCAGCTTCTGGCTTTTGTTTGGCGGGTTTCCTTTTGGAACCCTTCCCTTTATTTCCGGACCCTGCAGTGCCCTTCATGTGCTTATTCAGCCGGCATTGCGCGTTTGTATGGGTGGGTTTCCCAAATTGCGAGTGGTGAACGCAAGGTTCCGACTTAATCCTTTCCCACTCCTCTGGAGTGTAATTGATTGGATCTGGGTTGCGTCCTTTCCACTTATTTCCCTTTTCTCCTCCAAAGGCTATGTTCACCTCTTTGGGTTTTGTCGTTGTTTCTGGAGTGGCTTTTTTGTCAGAACGAGGGGTTTTCTTTGCAAGTATCAACGATTCAATATTGCCTCCTCTTGCTCTGATGTCATCCTCGGCTGCGGCATGCTCATTGGCGGTTGTAAGCATGGATCCGAGATCCTTGTGCTTCTTGGAACCAACCATGAACGGTACAAGCCCGGGTTTTAGGCCATTGACGAAAGCATGCATTGCTTGTACGTCAGTTACTCCAGAGCAACTATTCTTCATTGCTGTCCATCTGGAGATGAAATCCACGTATGGTTCATCTTCAAATTGCGTGCGACGGTTTAGCTGGTTGATGCTATTCGGGCGTTTGTATGTTCCCCGGAAATGCTGAGTAAATACTCTAGCCATATCGTCCCAGCTATCGACTGTTCGTGACGGTAATCCATTGATCCAATCTCTGGCTCCATCCAGCAGCATTAGGGGAAGAAACTTGACAGCTTCCAGGTCTGTCCCATTGTTGATCTGGACGGCTGTATAGTAATCCGAGAGCCAGGTATCCGGGTTTGTGCTGCCAGTGTATTTCTGGTACGTTGGACCGACCTTGGCAAAGCCAGAATGCAGCGTTATTCTTCGGATCCTGTCGGTAAAACATTTAGGACCAAAGTATAGATCATCTTTTTCTGCCCTGTCAATGTGTGCAGAATATCTTCCGGCTGAATGGACGGAAGGGGATCTGCTCCTTTCTCTACCATTGTTGCACGAACGCGCTCTTCCGGGATTGTTTCTATCTCTTCCGTGTTCACGCCCTTTTGGATTAGGCGGAGTTCTACTCCTGTGCCTTTCTTTGTCCTTAGGCGGTGTCCGGGATCTCTCACGCCTGTGAGGTATATCGTATCTTCCAGCTTTCTCAGCTGGGTTTCTCGGAGGTGGCATTATTTTGCCGTCTTTCCGGTGTTTGTCTTCCGGATCATGGGGTTTATACCCATCTTTCGGGAGATGGGATCCGGTTTTAGACGCTGCATCCCGGTTGTCGGGGTTTTTCTTGTCTTTTCTCGGATCCTCTATTTTATCTTTTGAGTTGTCTGAATCCCCGGGTTCTTCCGGTCCAGGTGCTCCAGCAGCGCAAGTGGCTGTCTTGCATAGGGCGGAGTTATCATGCAGCCTCCCTGATCGCTCTTGAGCGCGCTGTTGTTGTTGCAATGCTTTTCCTAGGAAAGCATACACCCCTTGGAGTTTTTCCCCGTTGGAATACAGATCGTTGTTAAGAATCGCGAACGCTGCTTCCGCGTTTTCTGCTGCGGTCTTGTATATTGGTTCGCCCTTGGCATCTTTGCCGTTTACCTGCTTTTGCCAAGATGGGTTATGGAACCTTTCTTTTGGCGGCAGTTCTTCCGGTCTTGCGATTCCGGGTAACCTAGTAGGTTTTAACGCGGATCTATGCTTTCTCTCGTACTCCTCTATTTCTTCCTTCATGACTTTGATGTCATTATGGGTTTGTTGGAGATGTTGCCGAGATCTGAGTAGATGTTGTTGTTGCCGTTGGAAAGCTTGTCTCCTGGCTTCCAGCATCTCAGGGGGTTCATCTGGTCCCACTGGTGTTTGCAGTAGCTCTTGCTCTTCCTGTTCCGTCATTGGCGGAGCAGTGATTTCCTTAGATTTCTTCTCCACAGGCTTTGTTCCACTAACATCTCCAACTTCCAGGTTTTCATCAGCGAGATCAGCTGATTTTTTCTTCCGGATTTTGTATTGGAGTTTTTTAGAGGCACGGTGCTTTTTCTTGGAAGAGGGAGGTTTTTTGACAGGCTCGTCTTCTGTCATCTCCTTGACATTGGGGAATATCGGAGAAGTTTCTCCGTCTTCTCTCTCTTCCACTCGCGGAGGGGTTTTAGGGCTTTCCTGGCTGCCGGCGTCCGTGGTATCAGCCGGTTTCGCCATTAAGACTTCATGGAATCCCTCTTGAAAGGATTTAACCTTTCTTACGAAGGCGTCCTCATCTTCGTCTTCGGAGTCGAAGTTATCCGATCCGGTTTCCGACTCCAATCTCGCCTCGATGGCGGCAAGCACGGATTCTGCTTCCGAGTTCATCGTCTTGTTAACGGATGTCGGATCTTCCGCCGCTGTGACGGGTGTTTGATCTTCCGTCTTCATGACGGGTGCGTTGTTGTCTGCCTCTTGCACGGGATTTCCGTCATCCGTGTTTTCGGCGATTTCGGATTGCACCATGCCGATAAAGTGTGTATCACTTTTTTGTCGGCGATCTGAGCAGAATCCGGCATCATAGTCATCTTCGACTGGGTATAGGGCGGGTGGGATAAATTTGCTTCCACCGCAAAACCCCATTGTTTCTGCAGTTAGCCCGATAAAGATGTTAGCAGATCCTATCGGTAACACGCAGGCACTTACCAGGTGGTTTTGCGCCGGTATGTAGGATCCGTTGTCGAGGAAGCGCCCTACGTCGTTGTCGAATTCCAAGCTTTCGACAGTGATCGATCTTCCGATTCCGCCAAGTATCCCAGATCGGAATCTTACACCTGACGTCGTTTGCCCCACGGTGGGCGCCAACTGTCGAGACATCGTAGTAGTTTTCATAGACGGGGGTGCCATGAGACTACGGTAGAGACGTGGGGTAACGGGATAGCGTAGTAACACAGAACACAGGATTTTACCCAGGTTCGGTACGTCGCGACAGTACGACGTGCCTACTCCTGCACTTCTCACTAATTGGGACTAAAGCCCGTAAACAGGGTTACAATGTGAGGGTTTTAGATCTAAACCACTCGGCGAGGATGAGCTTCTCGGCGAGTTGGCGTAGAGCTTCTCTGTTCTCTCGTTGTTTTGTCTATCTCCCGTCCGGCTTTATATAATAGCCGGATTAGGGCTTACAGAATAGGAAACCTAGAAAACTACGGTAACTTGTAACTTGGAAAGCAAGGAATCCGTCTTCTCCTCCAAGCCAGATCACATGGGCTGTGATCCGGGTTCTTCTAGAATCCGGCTTCTGCGCGTCGGATTACTGGGCCGCCTAATGGACCTAAGCCCACTACCACTTAGGCCACCCTGGTAATCCGGCACTTGGCCCACCATCTTCTATACCCCTAATTGGTATATATCCGACATATGTGAAGATGCTACCAAAGTTATTAAAGGGAATTCATCCAAAATTGGTAAGGCAATTATATCATGCTCTATTGGGACTTCTTGTTATCATGGCTTATGTGATATTGGAGCAAGCATTAGTGTCATTCCATATTCTCTCTATCAAGAAATTAAGCTTGATATTGATCCTATCACCATGGAAGAAACAGGTATGACCATTCAACTTCCTAATAAAGATTATATTAGTCCCGTTGGAATTGTTAGAGATGTTGAAGTATTGGTAGGGAAAATAAAATATCCTACTGATTTTATTGTGCTTGGTTGTCCACAAGATTCTTTCTGTCCTATTATATTTGGTAGACCTTTGTTACATACTGTTGGTGCTGAAATTGATTTTTCCTAGAGAAAGGGTGTTTATTGAATGTGCTGGAGAGAAACTTGAATTTAATTTTTCTAAATTTGCTGATAAACCTGCTAAGAAAAGAAAATCTAAAGATATAATTTAAACTCTTGCTCATATAGTTGTAGCTTCATCAGACGTGGTGGAACGTTATATGCTTAATCAGGAAGAGCCATTTAATGATGCAGAAAAAGAAGCTTTAGAACAAATATTACGGCAGCAACCTCCACAATTACAATTACAATTGCATATCCCACCTGATAATCTAGGAGTACTCCAACCTCCTAAAGGAGATCCTAGTTTTGAATTCAAGCCTTTGCCTGAAAATCTGAAATATGCGTACTTGGATAAGAAAATATATATCCTGTTATTATTAGTGCTAACCTTTTAGCTGAGGAAGAAGAGAAATTACTTGATGTGCTTAAAGCTCACCGTAAGGCTATTGGTTATTCTCTTGATGATCTTAAGGGCATAAGTCCAGCTCTATGTATGCATAAAATTAATTTGGAAGAAGATGCTAAGCCTGTTGTTGATTTCCAACGCCGTCTACATCCAAAAATGAAGGAAGTTGTAAGAAAGGAGGTAATTCGACTCATAGAGGCTGGTATTATTTATCCTATAGCTGATAGTAAATGGGTTAGTCTTGTTCATTGTGTTCCTAAGAAATGTGGAATTACTGTGGTTCCTAATAAAGATGATGAACTTGTTGCTCAACGTACTGTTGTTGGTTATAGAATGTGTATTGATTATAGAAAATTAAATAAAGCAACTCGTAAGGACCATTATCCATTGCCCTTTATTGATCAAATGCTAGAGAGATTATCTAAACATTCTCACTTTTGTTATTTAGATGGGTATTCAGGCTTCTCTCAAATTCCAGTTCATAGTGATGATCATGAAAAGACCACTTTTACTTGCCCATATGGTACATTTGCTTATAGGAGAATGCCTTTTGGTTTATGTAATGCGCCTGCTACTTTTCAGAGATGCATGAACGCCTTTATCACGTGGTAACGGCTGTAGTAAACGCCAATTAATTTGACCGTTCTCCTACTCGGCCGTGCCTATAAATTGGAGACTCGGGCGGACGCAGAATACACATCTCACACACGCCGCCTCTTTGCGCCCACTGTCGTTCTACCTCCTGTTGCTGCCGCCGGTGATCCCATCCCGTCTACCGCGTACACGGCCGACGGGAGAGCAGGCCTCCGAAACCCCGCCTCTCCAGATCCTGTACGGGAGAGGGGCGATTAGGTTTTTGGGGAGCGTCTACTACACGACTGCTCGCTGCTGCTGTACATCTACTTGGTCTACTACCGCGTCGCCCTCGTCATCAACAGTACATCTACTTCGACTACTACCTCGTCGTCAACATGGCCACCGAAGCCGATCGAGCTGCTGCCGCCGCCGCTGCTGCCACCGAGGCCGCCAACGCTGCTGCTGCCGCCGCTGCGGCCGCCGCGTCTGCTACGGCTACTGCCAATTGGCCAACTGCAGGGTATAGCATGTTCATCCCTGTCATTATTATTTCCATGTGTGCAACACTAGTAGTTTGCGTAGATTTATTTACTATAAATCTAGTATGCACGAATATGGTTAAATATCAGTATGTTTACGTCATGTTCATGATTTATACTTGGATTAATTTAATCTGTAAATTGCCTAAATTCTTAACAATCCAAAAACCTAATATGTGTAGGCAATTTTTGATTCATGGTTTTGCTACTGCACTGAAACCGGACCCGTTTACGGGGACGTACTTTAAGCGTTGGCAGACCAAAACATTCTTATGGCTCACGGCTATGAACGTGTTCTGGGTCGTCGGTGTTACTCCCACGGAAACGATTACTCCTGATCAGGAGAAGGCGTTTAGGGATGCCACCGTCGTGTTTGTTGGATGCGTTCTAAGCGTGATCGGAGAGAAGTTTGTTGACGCATATTTACATGTGCGGGTTGCCAAGGACTTGTGGGAGGCGCTCGAATCCAAATTCGGCGCAACCGATGCTGGCAGCGAGATGTATAGTATAGAGCAGTTCCATGACTACAGAATGGTCGAAAACCGTTCTGTTTTGGAGCAGGCTCATGAGATACAGTGCATCGCTAAGGAGATTGAAATTCTCAAGTGCTTGTTACCGGGCAAGTATGTCGCGGGATGCATAATCGCCAAGCTGCCTAATTCCTGGAGGAGCTTTGCCACTACTCTGAAACATCAGAGGCGTGAATTCTCAGTAGAGGATGTCATCGGCCATCTGAGTGTTGAGCAGAATTAGAGGGCAAAGGACTCGCATGGAAAAGGGAATGAAGGGACTTCTGCGGCCAATATGGTACAGAAGAACTACAACTCCCACAAGAACAAGGCGAGGACTGGTGTCCAGCAGAATACCGACTTCAAGAACAAGGCTAAGAAGACCTTCAAGAAGGATAAGAAGAAAGATGGCTGCTTCACTTGTGGTTCACTGGAACACTGGGGTGGGAAGTGCCCAAAGAAGTATGTGAAGCCAGGACAGGATTCCAAGCCTGTCAACATGATCGTGAGAAACAATAAGAATGGGGCATCTGGGTATGGTAATTTGTTTACTGTATTTTCAGTTTGTCAGTCTACTCATTGGTGGATTGACACAGGTGCAAACATTCATGTGTGTGCTGACATCTCATTGTTTTCTTCTTATCAGGTCACAAGGAACGGGTCCGTATTGATGGGGAACGGCGCAAGTGCTTCTGTACTTGGTGTTGGCACGGTCGATCTGAAGTTTACTTCGGGAAGGATCGTGCAGCTCAAGAACGTGCAGCATGTCCCCGCCATCAAGAAGAATCTCGTTAGTGGCTCGCTTCTATGTAGAGAAGGATTTAAGTTGGTTTTCGAGTCCAATAAAGTAGTTGTAACGAAATATGGACTGTTTGTTGGAAAAGGGTATGGCCGCGGAGGTCTGTTCCGTTTTTCCCTCGCTGATTTTTGTAATAAAGTCGTGAACAATATTCATTCGAGTGTTAATGAAACAGAAGTTTAGCATTCACGTCTTTGTCACGTTGGTTTCAGTTGCATGACGCGGTTAGCAAAACTAAATTTAATTCCAAGTTTCACTTTAGCCAAAGGTTCTAAGTGCCATTCATGTGTACAAGCAAAGCAACCTCGCAAGCCCCACAAGGCTGCGGAGGAGAGACACTTAGCGCCATTAGAACTCATACATTCTGATCTCTGTGAGATGAATGGTGTGTTGACTAAAGGTAGAAAGAGATACTTCATGACGTTAATAGATGATTCCACTAGGTTTTGCTATGTATATCTGTTAAACACTAAAGATGAGGCTCTACACTACTTTAAAATCTATAAGGCAGAAGTTGAGAATCAACTTGAAAAGAAAATTAAACGAATCCGGTCAGATCGTGGTGGAGAGTATTTCTCTAATGAGTTTGATTCTTTCTGTGCGGAACATGGCATTATTCACGAGAGGACGCCTCCCTATTCACCTCAGTCAAATAGGGTTGCCGAAAGGAAAAACCGTACTCTAACAGATTTGGTTAACGCCATGTTAGATACATCGGGTTTATCCAAGGCATGGTGGGGGGAGGCTATATTGACATCATGTCATGTCCTGAATAAAGTTCCGACGAAAGACAATGAGGTCACTCCCTATGAGCAATGGGAGAAGAGAAAAACAACACTCTCGTACTTACGTACTTGGGGCTGTTTGGCAAAAGTCAATGTGCCGATCCCCAAAAAGCGTAAACTTGGACCAAAGACCGTGGATTGCGTTAATTTGGGATACGCTAAGAATAGCGTTGGCTATAGATTTCTAGTAGTGAAATCTGAGATACCTGACGTGAAGGTCGGTACGATTTTGGAGTCTAAAGATGCTACATTCTTTGAGGATATTTTTCCTATGAGAGATATGCAAAGCACTTCTAGACAGGAATCAGAGGAGACTCCTGAACCTGCCATTCCTATGGAATATTATGAACAAACACATGATGAGAATCCTGAGAAGGATGACGAGGAAACCCTTGGTAGGGGCAAGAGACAGAGGACTGCAAAGTCATTTGGTGATGATTTCCTTGTGTACCTTGTGGATGATACTCCCACTTCTATTTCAGAAGCTTATGCGTCTCCAGATGCTGACTACTGGAGAGAAGCGGTCCGAGCGAGATGGATTCCATCATGGCTAATGGAACGTGGGAGATCACTGAACGTCCTTATGGCTGTAAACCATTAGGATGTAAGTGGGTGTTCAAAAAGAAGCTTAGGCCTGATGGTACGATTGAAAAGTACAAGGCTAGACTTGTGGCCAAGGGTTATTCCCAGAAAGAAGATGAAGATTTCTTTGACACTTATTCACCTGTGGCCAGATTGACCACCATTCGAGTATTACTCTCGTTGGCGGCCTCACATGGTCTTCTCGTCCATCAGATGGATATTAAGACGGCTTTCCTAAATGGAGAGTTAGACGAGGAAATCTATATGCAACAGCCAGATGGCTTTGTGTTAGATGGTCAAGAAGGAAAGGTGTGTAAGTTACTGAAATCTTTATATGGGCTGAAACAAGCACCTAAGCAATGGCATGAGAAGTTTAATACAACTTTAACATCTGTTTGCTTTGTTGTTAATGAAGCTGACAAATGTGTATACTATCGCCATGGTGGGGGCGAAGGAGTTATTTTGTGTTTGTATGTTGATGACATACTGATATTTGGGACCGACCTCAAAGTAATCAATGAGGTTAAGTCATTTCTATCCCAGAACTTTGAGATGAAAGATCTTGGTGTGGCTGATGTTATCTTGAACATCAAGCTATTGAGAAACAATGAGGGTGGGATTACACTTCTGCAATCCCATTATGTTGAGAAGGTTTTGAGTCGTTTTGGATATTCGGACTGCAAAACTTCTCCAACGCCATATGATCCTAGTGTGCGGATTCGAAAGTTCGAATGCACAGCTAAGGATCAGCTAAGGTACTCTCAAGTAATTGGTTCACTCATGTATCTAGCGAGCGCTACGAGGCCTGACATCATGTTTGCTGTGTGCAAACTAAGCCGGTTTGTTTCCAGTCCGGGTGATGTGCATTGGCATGCTGTAGAAAGAATTATGCGCTATCTGAAAGGTACCGTGAACCATGGACTTCACTACAGTGGATATCCTTCGGTACTTGAAGGGTATTGTGATGCGAATTGGATCTCTGATGCTGATGAGATGAAAGCCACAACGGGGTATGTGTTTACCCTTGGAGGTGGTGCTGTTTCCTGGAAGTCTTGCAAGCAAACGATCTTAACGAGATCGACAATGGAAGCAGAATTAACAGCATTAGACACGTCTAGTGTCGAAGCAGGATGGCTTCGAGATCTTTTGATGGACTTGCCTGTGGTTGAAAAGCCAGTACCGGCTATCCTTATGAACTGTGACAACCAAACAGTGATTGTCAAGGTGAAGAGTTCAAAGGACAATGCACAGTCCACAAAGCACATAAAAATGAGATTAAAAGTTGTCAGACATTTAAGAAACACCGGAGTGATAGCGGTGGATTATATCCAGTCGGCTAAAAATCTGGCAGATCCCTTTACTAAAGGGCTATCACGTGTTGTGATAGAAAGTGCATCGAGGGAGATGGGTATGAGACCCACATGAGTTGCCATGGTAGTAACCCAACCTATCTGATCGGAGATCCCGTGAAGTGGGACCTGGGAAAATAAGCTAGTGGTTAACTGAGGAGAGTAATTTTTACTAACCCACTCCACTGGAGATGCAGTACTCTCAAAAACTGTATGGCAGGTTGACTTTTGTCTTAATGTGTTCCAAGGCTTGTATAAACAAGATGCTATCCTACAGAGCGATCTTTGGAGGAACACGCCTATATGATCCTGACTGCTGGTCACAGTCTATGAGATTGGGTGATCTCTAATAAGTTCATGAATAGGCCAGGAATATGACTAATATGCTCCACCCGAGGGGACAGCCTTCGGCAACCTAGTACTGGCAAGACATTTAGTGGAACTATTTTACGCCAAACTGACAATTCAAGGCATAGTCCATTGTTCAGTTGTGATATAGTGTAGCTACTTGTTCTAGGTGGATGTTCAACCTTAACGGGTCTCCACTGAAAATGCCGGTATATAAAAACAGTGAATGGAACAGAGGACAACACCATAGGTCTTCGGGATCTGGTGGGGGATTGCTGAAATTCGAATGGGCTAGCAGGCCCATTAGGCAATTTCTATTTAATCCCTAAGGCCCATGCTGCCATAGCAAATGGTGGGAGTTTAGTCCCACATTGCTAGTTGGGAGAGTTTTGCACCAGTTTATAAGGTGAGCTCTCTCCCCACTAGTGTGAGTTGGTATGAAGAGAGAGGAGTAGTGGAGGTGTTCCACATGCGCGCTCCTCCTCCTCCGCCGCCCGCCTCGCCTCGTCACGACACGTCCCGACGCGTCGCGGGTTGCGGGAATGAGCCGAGCCGATGCCTTTATTTTGGCAGTCGGAAACGGGGAGTCAACAGACACGGCAATAATATGAGACGTCATAATTATTGTTGTCTAAATGCGTCACATTTATATTGGTAACAGCCGTATTGATCGCGTGTGATAACTGCGCGCAGTAAAACGCCGCCTTTATCACGTGGTAACGGCTGTAGTAAACGCCAATTAATTTGACCGTTCTCCTACTCGGACGTGCCTATAAATTGGAGGCTCAGGCGGACGCAGAATACACATCTCACACACGCCGCCTCTTTGCGCCCACTGTCGTTCCACCTCCTGTTGCTGCCGCCGGTGATCCCATCCCGTCTACCGCGTACACGGCCGACGGGAGAGCAGGCCTCCGAAACCCCGCCTCTCCAGATCCTGTACGGGAGAGGGGCGATTAGGTTTTTGGGGAGCGTCTACTACGCGACTGCTCGCTGCTGCTGTACATCTACTTGGTCTACTACCGCGTCGCCCTCGTCGTCAACAGTACATCTACTTCGACTACTACCTCGTCGTCAACATGGCCACCGAAGCCGATCGAGCTGCTGCCGCCGCCGCTGCTGCCACCGAGGCCGCCAACACTGCTGCTGCCGCCGCCGCGGCCGCCGCCTCCGCTACGGCTACTGCCAATTGGCCAACTGCAGGGTATAGCATGTCCATCCCTGTCATTATTATTTCCATGTGTGCAACACTAGTAGTTTGCGTAGATTTATTTACTATAAATCTAGTACGCACGAATATAGTTAAATATCAGTATGTTTACGTCATGTTCATGATTTATACTTGGATTAATTTAATCTGTTAATTGCCTAAATTCTTAACAGCTAGTCCTACTAGTTTCATTTGCTTCTCGTGTGTTGCCTCTCTGCTTCATGTTTGCTCTCAACGTTCTTTCAGAGGATTCCTGATGAGTTTGTGCAGCAGCACTTGACTGAGGCTGGAAGTTGCCTGAGCAGCCAAACCGCCATGATCTTTTGCCCTCTCGGCAAGTTCTGGCGAGTGAAGCTAGATCATGGACTGTCGGATGTGCTGCACGGAGAAGGCTGGGCGCGGTTCCTGGCGGCGCACGATCTCTCCGAAGGAAACATCCTGCTGTTCAGATATGAAGGTAACATGGTGCTTTCAGTCGAGGTGTACCTGCAGAACGGGTGTCTGAAGGAGTACCATACAACACTTGCTCTGTGTACAACGGATGATCCAATGGGGCCAAGCACTACACTCCCGGAAAGTAAGGCAGACAGGCAGTACATTCTTCCAAGAGTTTCAAACGTTTTCGTGCGCAATTCCTGCTTAATTTCATATAACTTTCCCTTGTTCAAAAAGACATTTGAACAGTATTTATTATGTTTATCTTGTCACTGAAATGTAATTGTGCAGGTGGCAAGCAGCCCGTAGTTGCAGCTGCCAGCAAGAGACGGAAGAACGATAAACCAGTGGTTTATGCAATTGCTGCCACAGCCCAGCCGCAGAGCAAACCTGCAACGGTCCAGCCACAGAGCAAGCCTGCTGCCATTTTGCCAAGGCACTCATTCACCAAGGAGATCACCAGCACTTCTCTCAATAGATTACTTGTGAGCACTACATTTATTCTCTTTATATTTGGGTTTCTTTCGTATGAACGCAAGTGTGGAAGAATTGGAAATTAATCTCTATTCCCTATGACTTTCCTTACTTTCTGAAAGTATTCACACAGATCTTTGTACTAGGTATTCCATCACATTAAACGGTTAAACCTACAATTGTGACCTTTTTCGTTAAAAAAACATGCTGTGATATCAATTTCAATAAATTTCTACTGTGTAAGATTCCTGTATAATGTCTTCAATCAAATGGTGACAATTACCTGACGTGAAGTCTTTTATTGTAAAAGAGCCTTAAAAACTAATTATTTGGATCATTTCAAGTCAGGTCCTTGGCTTCTATGCAAATCAAAAGTATACGCTAGTAAATCTGCTAATACCAATTTGATAATTTAGATGTTAGTCTTTCTTTATAGATGGTAATGGTAAAATGACTTTTGTTGTGGATTTGAGTTAGTATGTGTGAAGACAAAACATCTACTGCCACTTTGCACTTGTTTCAACCCAGACAAAATTTTAAGCTTAGCTTGCAGCATACAACAGAAACGATATTTGTTTTATAGAACCTTCATATGAGAACGGTTAGTTTGCCAAAGTAATCATACATATCTCTCAGGCTCTGACAAGCACTTCTTAAATTCTGGCAACAATGCAGCATGTGAAAGGGACCTTCTGCTCATCAATTGGTCTTCAAGGAGACTGTACAATCAAACTTAAAAGATCCATGGGGAGCCCAAGATCTTGGCCAGTAGCCTTCAAATTTACTAGGAGTAGGACCTCCGGCTACATTAGTGGCGAAGGTTGGAAGAGGTTTTGCCGAGACAACGAGGTAGAAGAAGGTGACCGCTGCACCTTCAAGGCCGTTGAAAGAAAGCTCTGGCTTGTTGTGATCAAGTGATGTTTGATTATGCGCAGCTAGTAGGAGCACAACACTACTACTACTACCAGTATTTTGCCTCCCCATGTCACTGCCACTTGCCAATGCCAGTTCTTGGTATTTGGGTAGTCCAGTAGACAAGTAAATCTATGATAGGGCCACTTTAACATCAGTGTTTGCTGAATATTACTAGATTAGTGTGTATTTAGCTTATTATGCAGTCGAGTGGACAAGTTAATCTATGTTTTGGTCACTGAAACGTCAGTGTTAATGTTACTAGACTAGTGGATGCATCATCGCCAAATGCAACCTTCTGTTTTTGCAAATGTTACTGAGCAAGTGTCTTTGTGTGGGCGATAAAAATATGTTCAGAACTCGGAATGGACAAGAGCTTGTCGGGCAGCTCAGAGCTGATTCTAAGGGAAGCTTTTTCAGCTCATACAAAGCCAAATTTCAGGTGTGACTTCAGAGTGGAACTCTGCAACTCTGCCTTCTAAAGTTGTCTCACTTGGGAATGACAACTTTATGCGCACGTGACACGTCGGCATTGCGTCACGCCCTTGTCATTCGTGCGCTTAAGCATGCACATGGAGGCCGTTGTCGCTTGACGCCGACGACGTTCTGTGGGCCGACGACGTCGGCGCCTGCTCTGCTCGCCATCGAACACGAACGCCGTCTTGCCTCCGCGGCCAAGGAATTTGAAGCACGCCATGGTGTCAAGTGAGTTGAACGCGAACTCCCGCGCCGCCAGCGTCTGGTAGTGCCTGCAGGATAACTGGAGCCGAACCTTAGCTGCGCAGCTCAAACGGGGGAAGCAGGGACGCGCTCTGAATTTCGGCATGGCATGCATAAGACTGATCTCTAGTGAGCGCCATGGACGGCGACAACGTTGCGGTGCTGCCGCGCACAACCGCTGCTCGCCGACCTTGAGTCGTGGCGGGCACGCCGCGCGGTCCCGGCCGAGTTCGCGGACGCGGCGCTGTCGCCGCGAGCCTCACGTCCTAGGTAGTAGAACGTATGATGCTCACGTTAAGCACACGTCATGTCACCCGTATGCATGTACGCTACGAATACAATGCATGGCCACGGATATTGGCTGGTGCCTCCGTGACGCGCCGCGGCGACGCGTTCGTGGCCGAGCCTTGCTCTTGCATGCGCTCATGCACGCACAGAGCGCCGGTCGAAGCTATCCTCGGCGTCTTGCCAGGCCATGATCGACAGCAGCATATAGTTATTTCAGGCAAATCTGAAACTAGGAGCTAATATGGATCTAATGCTCTTAATGCCTACCTACCTCCTACGCCTTGAAAGTAAGTTACACACACCAAAAAACATAGAGCCTTTCCTCTACTTGTGATCTCCTATGTCATAAAGATTCTATCGTCTACACATTCTCTTCGCGGAAGTCATCGATGTAGCCATCCGGGAAGTGAAGAACCTGGGCCATAGTGACGATAATAGAGAGGGTTGAGGAGGATCAGTCAGAGCTGTGAACCGATGACCTGGTCAAGGTTGTAGATTTGACAGTCTTCCAAATAGCCAAGGAGTGTGGCTTCTTCAGTATCTTCCTCCTGCTGCCCCGGCTGAACTTCCTCCACACCATTGTCATCTTCAACTAACAATTCCGTTCTTCGGCATAGACAATAGTTGCTCATCTTCTTCCATTTCCTAATGGAGAACAACATCAAGTCGCTCAGTTCTTCTTCAACCACTTCATATGTCATTCTGCCATCCATGCCTTCCAAGACCCACCGAATTCTGGTAGCCTCGTACAGAAGGATGATTGCACGTAGGAGGGCTCGTCTCACCACTGTACTACTTGGAACCGAGTTGGTGACGACGCGGAAGATATCATTGAATGCATTAGTTGGTCCAGTAGGCATAGTGGTTGTTCCTATGTGGTTGCCCTTGAAACTGAGAGGCGTGGTGGCTCCAAACCTAGTCATGTGTGATTGGTAGTTTTTGAAATAGAACAACACGCGCCGACGAAAGGCAACAAGGTATTGATTCTGATCACAGATTAGCAGTTGAGCATAAACACATGGACGACCAACAAGATCTTCTAGTGTGACGATATGATAGCTAAATCCACCGTGAGGGTGTTCCTTGGATGTCATTGGGGGTATCTCTAAATTCACAAAGCCCAATTCGTGCCTCTCTCTCAACTTCTTGAGGCGCATCACGCGTCGATATTCAGCAAGACCTAATTGCACGTTTAGAGAAATCGGGGGCACCTCCTACGAGTAAAGACAAATATCTATCAAACCTGGCACAATGGCACTACAGATACACTCCATGCAGTTCCAATACTAATACTAGTAGGAGTACCTTCCATCCTACTACTACCAATCATGTCGTAATGGCCAGACAAGTACTTTAATGCTAATTAAGACACCAAACTGGGCAGGAGTATACGATTGGGCCAGAGCAGGAAGAGGTTGCACACTATAATCAACCTCCAAGACCAGATGAATAAGTAGTACGTGCAAGTGCCGCTGCCATGCTGCGTGCGGAAGGGGCATCTCTCGGATCTTGATCAAGCCACAGAATTGACCAAACCCTAGGTCTGTTGTGACTGGCAGCAGGGAGGGAGAAGCCAAGACGCAGAGTGAGAGAGAGGGTGGAAGAGGCGAACGTAGAGGGTGTATTTGTCTCGGTGGTGAGATGTCTCACCTACCCCTCCGCGTATTGACCATAGTGACGATAGTAGAGAGGCTTGAGGAGGATCAGTCGGAGCTGGCCCTGTGGACCGATGACCTGGTTAAGGTTGTAGATTTGACAGTCTTCCAAATAGCCAAGGAGCGTGGCTTCTTCAGTATCTTCCTCCTGCTACCCCGGCTGAACTTCCTCCACACCATTGCCATCTTCAACTAGCACTTTCTTTCTTAGGCATAGATAATAGTTGCTCATCTTCTTCCATTACCTAATGGAAAACAATCAGTTCTTCTTCAACCACTTCATATGTCATTCTTCCCTCCATGCCTTCCAAGACCCACAGAATTCTGGTAGCCTCACACAGAAGGATGATTGTACGTAGGAGGGCTCGCCTCACCACTGTACTACTTGACACTGAGTTGGTGAGGACGCGAAAGATACCATTGAAGGTAGTAGTCGGTCCAGTAGGCATAGTGGTTGTTCCTGTCTGGGTGCCCTTGAAACTGAGAGGCGTGGTGGCTCCAAACCTAGTAATGTGTGATTGGTGGTGTTTGAAACAGAACCACACGCTCCAGAAAATGTCAACCCTCCGACAAAAGGCAACAAGGTATTGGTTCTGATCACAGATTAGCAGCTGAGCATGAAACGCATGAACGACCAACAAGATCTTCTAGACGATATGGTAGCTAAATCTACCCTAAGGGTGTTCCTTGGATGTCATTGGGGGTATCTCTAAATTCACAAAGCCCAATACGTGTGTCTCTCTCAACTTCTTGAGGTGCATCACGCGTCGATATTCAGCAAGACCTAGTTGCACGTTTAGAGAAATCGGGGGCACCTCTTGCGAGTAAAGACAAAGACCTATCAATCTTGATATAGTGGCACTACAGATACACTCCATGCAGTTCCAATACTAATAATAGTAGGAGTACCTATCATCCTACTACTACCAAACATGTCCTAATGGTCAGCCAAGTACTTTAATGCTAATTAAGACATCGAACTGGGCAGGAGTTTGCGATTGGGATAGAGAAGGAAGAGGTTGCACATTATAATCGACCTCCAAGACCGGATGATTAAGTAGTACATGCAAGTGCCGCTGCCATACTGCGTGCGGAATGTGCAACTGTCGGATCTTGATCCAGCCACAGATTTGACCAAACCCTAGGTCTGTTGTGAGTGGCGGCAGGGAGGGAGAAGCCAAGACGCAGAGTGAGAGAGAGGGTGGAAGAGGGGAACAGTGAGGGTGTATTTGTCTCGGTGGTGATATGTCTCATCTAACACTCCGCGTATTGACCACACATTGACTGGTTGTTGACTTATTGAGCTGCCCAGGTGGACCATTATAGGCGGCGAGCAAATATGTAGGGCATGTTTGGTAGTATCGTATTTTACGTTTGGTGAGGACATTCGCCACAGGGTCTGACCCGAACCATTGAAATGTGTTGTGCATATGTAGTATGTACTCCCTCTGTTCCATAAAGTAAGACGTCGAAGCGTTTTCCGACAAGTTGATAAAATGTGGAAATATACATATTACGCATACAGTAAGTCGTGGAAGGCAACTAGAAACAGTCCAACGGGGCGATTGCTTCTTCCTGCTATGAAGACGGCTGGAGATAGTATCCGATCGGCGCACCTGAGTACCATATAAGACGAATAGATCGATCGATCAAACATAATTTCGCGTCTCAACCACAACTCTTGCCTCATCCATCAGCTGGTCGATGTCGGCGGCCAGCCGTACTCATCGACGCCTTCGAGCGCCGTCACGGCGTCGCCGGCAACTCATCGCCGTGCACACGCATGTGCAGCCGACTATCAAGTACTGGAAGTACACATCAAAACTCATACCAACAGGGAGGGAAGGAATCTATAGTCGCACACAAGAGTAAAAGTAGTAGCAGTTCAAATTCACTCTTGACAACAGAACAGTTAGTTCATGCAAGTCTGAAACTAGGTGCTAATATGACTCTAATGCTCTGTATGCCTACGTACCTCGTACGCCTCAAGAGTAAGTTACACACACCAAAATACATAGAGCCTTTGCTCTACTTGTGATCTCCTATGTTATGAAGATTCTACCGTCTACACATTCTCTTCGCGGAAGTCATCGACGTAGCCATCTGGGAAGTGAAGAACCTGGCCTTAGTGATGATAGTAGAGAGGGTTGAGAAGGATCCGTTGGAGCTGGCCCTGTGGATCGTTGACCAGGTCAAGGTTGTAGATTTGACAGTCTTCCAAATAGCCAAGGAGCGTGGCTTCTTCAGTATCTTCCTCCTGTTGCCTCGGCCGAACTTACTCCACACCATTGCCATCTTCAACTAGCACTTTTTTCTTTGGCATAGACAGTAGTTTCTCATCTTCTTTCATTTCTTAATGCAGAACCACATCAACTCGCTCAGTTCTTGTTCAATCACTTCATATGTCATTCTGCCCGCCATGCCTTCCAAGACCCACAGAATTCTGGTAGCCTCACATAGAAGGATGATTGCATGTAGGATGGCTTGCCTCACCACTGTACTACTTGACGCCGAGTTGGTGAGGACGCAAAAGATTTCATTGAAGGCATTAGTTGGTCCAGTAGGCATAGTGGTTGTTCCTGTTTGGGTACCCTTGAAACTGAGAGGCGTGGTAGCTCCAAACCCACTCATGTGCGATTGGTGGTCTTTGAAACAGAACCACACGCTCCATACATTATCCACCCGCCGGCGAAAGGAAACAAGATATTGGTTCTGATGTGTCGAGACATCGTAGTAGTTTTCATAGACTGGGGTGCCATGAGACTACGGTAGAGACGTGGGGTAACGGGATAGCGTAGTAATACAGAACACGGGATTTTACCCAGGTTCGGTACGTCGCGACAGTACGGCGTACCTACTCCTGCACTTCTCACTATGTGGGACTAAAGCCCGTATAATAAGGTTACAATGTAAGGGAATAGATCCAGCTACTCGTCGAGGATGAACGTCCCGGCGAGTTGCGTAAAGCTTGAGCTTGAACCTAGAATCTTGGAACTAAAAGGAACTTATCAAATCTATCTCCCGTCCGGCTTTATATAATAGCCGGATTAGGGCTTACAGAACAAGAAACCTAGAAGACTACGTTTAACTTGTAACTTGGAAAGTAAGGAATCCGTCTTCTCCTCCAAGCCAGATCACGTGGGCCGTGATCCGGGTTCTTCTAGAATCCGGCTTCTGCGCGTCGGACTACTGGGCCGCCCAATGGACCTAAGCCCATTACCATGTAGGCCACCCTGGTAGTCCGGCTCTTTTGTCTACCATCTTCTATACCCCTATTCAGTATATATCCGACAGTAGCCCCCAGGAAGGATCAAAACTCTGAAACTCCGCCTTTCGACAAATACATTTTGTCCGGGAAAACTTGATTCAGCAGTCTTGATTCTTTCTTCTTTCCTTTTGAAGGAGATGGTAACATAAAACTCGGAACTATGAAAATCCGGCTTTTCTTCTCGCGCTCCTTCGCGGAAAAGGAACTCGTGACATCAGCGCCTCAATCATGCTGACGCAAGCGCCGCTTGGTTTCACGCGGGAAACCCTGCAACGTATCTCTGACAGATTCTCACGAGAAACGAGGAGATAGCCATCATTCCTCTGTCGTTCCGTTTCCCGGATTTTCCGGCGAGCGACACGCGTCGAACATCCAACGGTCAAAAGAGCCGTTGGCGCGTATCTAGAGGTTTTCAGGCTATAAATAGCCGTCCTCGTCGTCATCGGAAATCTTTCCTCACTCCACACTGCCCACGCCATTGACGCAAACGCGAGCACGAGAGCAAGAACGAGACCTTGCCCCGACGAGCTCTTTGCACGCCGGAGCGCTCACTCGCCGCCGAAAAAGATGGCCTCTCCGTCGTCCTCACCGGCTCGCGCCTCCATCGACGAGCTTTTGGGCGACCTAGATCCACAGCTGGGGTCGCCCAAGCATGCCGGCGGCGGGCCGGAAAAGGCCACGGCATCCGCGGCGGGCGGAGGAAACGCTTCCGCCGCCGCGGACATAGCGGGCCCAAGCACCACGACAACCCCTCCGCCGTTCGCACCTGAACCAGCGGGGGCCAAGATTCACTCCCGTAACACTGAGCGCTTCTCCGCCAGAGCTGATGAAGAAACGGAATTTGTCGGAACTTGGAATCAGAGTAATACTTCACTCGTCCTCCTTCGTCGGATGTCAAGGGATAAATTAATAGTTAAAGGCAAATGGCGAATCTCGAAGAATGAGCCAGAGCCCAAGCCAAAGGAAGGAGAACGCGTCCTCCTTACCTCTCATATCACGAGAGGTATGGGTTTTCCCCCTTCCGCCTTTTTCCTAGATGTCCTCAACTTTTATGGTGTTCAACCACATAATATCTCTCCAAATTCCATCCTTCAATTAGCTAGTTTCCAAGCTCTTTTCGAAGGGTATCTTGGAATAACTCCCAATTTAGACTTCTGGCATTATTGTTTCGAGGTAAAACACAACATCACAAACGGTGTTTCGCCCATCTGCGGTACCATATCTTTTATCCTTAGAAACTTTAGGGAAGAATGGTATCCAAAGATAAGAATGCCGAAATCTGACCACTCTTGGCTAGGTTCTTTCTTTTATCACCAAGATATTCCGTTTCCCAGCAAAGAAACCGGAATTCCTCCCTTTGTTAATTCTGCTGCTATTCCTCACGAAAATTGGACACTTGCAATAACAGAGGATTTGCCTGAAAACCTGATGAAAATAAAGCGGCGTATCGCCAAACTTTCTTCTTCTCAACCACCTTTGGTTTGGAAGGATATCGTTTTATGCTGGTTTGGACGTCGCGTACAACCTTTATCCCTTCGTTCCCGACTTCTTTGCGAGTACACGGGACCGGAAGATAGCATGAGAGGCACCGATAGGTCCTTTAGCAAGAAGGATTTTATAGAGCGCCTTCATCAGATCGTTGCCGCCGACAGCCAGATTGAGGAAAGTCTAGCCATATATCATGCGGAAAATCTGGTTCCTAAGGTACTTTCCTTCCCTTGTTTCTGAGTTTCCTCAGATTATCTTCTCTCTTCATTTTTTTTAACATACTGTTAATTCTTTCCTAGTTTGACGAACTTGGAGAAAATGATCTTGCTTCTGATGCTGAAATCAGCAAATTACATGCCGAGTTTTACAACAACCAAAAGCGCAAGAGGCAAACTACTATCAAAGAAGAATTTCCTTCTGCATCTACGGGTAAAAGAGGGAAAACGAATATGCCGATGGGCGGAAATTTTCAATCACCTGTCAGAAACGAATCCATTCCTGCTCGAGATGATATCCGGGTGAAAGAAGAACCTTTCGACGATCTCGGATATATTCGTCCGGAAGCTAAGAAATTTTTTGCTCCTGCGCCTCTGGTTCGCCCTTGGCCACAAAATGGATTAGTTATCCGCAACAATATCGCATTCTCGCCCGGCCAGGTCATACACGATGGCCTTCACCACGTAGGAATTCTTTTCATGGAATATGCCAGAGAATTCAAGGAGACTTTAACTGACTTGCGAGAAATGAGCCAGGTAATACCTCTAGCCCCCAAGCATTAAGTTGAACATCTAAATTCTTCTTAATGCTTCTTTGTATGCTTGTTCAGACTTAAGCATCTGGCTTTCATTTCCATGTTTCAGCATTCCGCAGATGCCATAAACTTGGAAGTTTTGAAAAAACTTAGCCTCAAAAGCAGAGAAGTAAAAACACTTCAATCTGTTATTGAGTCAAAAAGCAATGAACTGGCGTCGACTCAAAAGCAATTATCAAAAGCCACCGGTATTTTACTTCGTGTTTTACTGATTTTTGCTGGAAAATCACTGCTAGATCTTGCCGTAATGTCGGATTAATTTGTTCCTGCTTTTCAGCTGCTTTAACCAAAGCCAAGAAGCTCACAGCAAACGCTGCTTATTTTTCTCAACTTCGTGAAGAAAACTCCAACCTTCAAAGAGAACTTTCAAAAGTTCGAGAAGAACTGGAAGCCAGTAATCTAGCCCTTGGGATTGCGCAATCCAAGGCTTCTTTGCAGGCAGCAGAGGATAAATCTATTATCAATGATTTAGAAAGTATGATATTCCCTCGTATGAAAGAAAGCGATGAAATTGACGCGGTTCTTGGTAAGTTGACTTCTTTTACCAACACTTTCATGTCATATTTCTTGTATCTTCTAATCTTTGCCTTTGTCAAAAAAGCAGGAAATTTTCCAGGGATTTCTCGGACTGAAAAGATCCGGGCCTTTGGGAAGATATGGAATTCAATCAGAAATGCAGGGATGCATTTAATTAATAAATTCCTGCCCATAAGCAGTATACAATCTTCAGAAGTTTACCGACTTCCGGAAGGCATCATGGAGGTAGCAAATTCGAAGGAATCTTTCCTTCGCTCTGCTGCACGGGGTGGTGCGCGAATGGCACTTGGCCTCATGCGCTTACACTACCCCGATGCAAAATCCTGGCGCGTAGCATCCGGTATTCCTCAAGAATGTACAGAAGCACAAATAAATGCAATCTTTAAAGAAGTTGAAGGCCACGCCACTCAGATTGCCTCCATGGTGAATATCTCCATTACTTATCCGGAAGAAGAAGTGCCCGCAGCCCCCGAGAATGATAGCAGCGATGAAGACTCGGATGCTTGAGGGAATACACTTAACCCGAATGATGGATATATATAGGAGCTTTTTTACAATGTAATTCATATTGTAATACTTCTATGTCATTTGTCGAAACAAGAACTCCGCCTTCTGCAATTTCAAGTTTTTTGCAAAGTTTTTCCGGGTTTGACTGTTTCTTTTATCTCCTAAATAATCCGGCATTTGTGTTTTAACTGCTCTAGTGTTTAAAAATGGCTCTATTAGCAATATTTATCGTCATGCTGATTAACTGTGGGCGAACCAAACAGTTTTTTTTTTAAAAAACTCAGAAACATGGATTATGCTAGAAGCATTTTTACTGACTAGCTTCAGTAACCCAACACATACACAATCAGATAAAACTTGGAGAAAACAAAGAACTGCTCTGAAACTTGGGCACGCAGGCACAATCCGAGTTTCCTTTAACCTTTAACAGGCCGAATCATTCAGCTTTTAGACACCGAGCACGCAGGCACAATTCGGGTCAACATTGAGTATTTGTAAGATCATTGGGAAATAGATAAGGCGGAAATATTTTGTACTTATAATGAATATGAATTCCAACAACTTTATTTCATGATCTCAAAGATGTTTACATAGAAGTTGAACTAAGTGTAGAAGGGACGTAATTGCTGGATACTCCAAGGCCTCTTTGTCTCTCCTAGTTCAGCATCTATTTTTCTCTTTCTTTTGCGATTCGGCTTCTTGGGATCATCCTCCGTATCTCGAATATCGACAAGATAATATGATCCATTCTTCATGGCTTTACTGATGACAAATGGTCCTTCCCATACTGGGGCCAATTTGTGCTTCCTTTGCTGCACCAATCTCAGCACCAAGTCACCTTCTTTAAAAGAACGATGCCTGATTTTCCGACTATGATAACGTCGTAAACCTTGCTGGTAGATGGCGGATCTTTGAAGCACAAGTTCTCGTTCCTCTTCTAGGAGATCGACAGCATCATGTCGTGCTTCCTCGGCATCCGAATCATCAAAATTCTGCACTCTTGGGCTGTCGTGGATCATGTCTGTTGGAAGCATAGCTTCCGCACCATAAACTAGAAAAAACGGGGTTTGCTCAGTTGACCTATTTGGCGTCGTTCGAATACTCCATAACACGGAAGGTAGTTCTTCTACCCACGCTCCAGCTGCTCTATGGAGAGGAGTTTCGAGTCTTGGGCGTATTCCTTGCAGGATTGAGCTGTTCATTCTTTCAACCTGTCCATTAGATTGCGGGTGTGCCACAGATGCAAGATCTAAGCGGATTCCCGTTTGTTGGCAGTATTTTGCCAACTCCCCAATGGAGAAATTTGTCCCGTTATCGGTTATTAAGCTGTGTGGGACGCCATACCTCATTACTAAATCAATAATGAAGTTTCTGGCAGTTGCGCCATCCAGCTTTTTGATGGGTTTGGCCTCCACCCACTTTGTATACTTATCTACTGCTACGAGTAGATGTGTGAGTCCACCTCTTGCAGTTTTGAACGGTCCCATCATATCTAGCCCCCAGACCGCAAACGGCCATGTGATAGGGATAGTTTTAAGTGCTTGGGCCGGCAAATTGGTCTGCTTGGCGTAATATTGACATCCTTCGCACGTATTTACTATGCGCTCGGCGTCTGTCTTGGCTGTTAGCCAGAAAAACCCTGCTCGGAATGCTTTTTTGACTATGCTTTTCGATTGAGCATGATGTCCGCAATCGCCGGCATGGATTTCTTGCAATATTTCTCTTCCTTCTTCTGGTGAAATACACCGCAGAAAAACTCCAGAAGTACTGCGTTTGTATAAGTGGTCGTTGATCACTACGTATCCTTTGCATCGACGCTGTATTTGCCTTTGCAGGACTTCGTCTGCTCCTTCCGGGTACTTCTGATTGACTAAGAAGTTTAAGTACGGGATTGTCCAATCCGGTTTAACGAGCATGACTTCAATTGTTTCAGATGCTAGAGGGTAATCAACGTCTCCACCTTTTATGGATGGTTCATGCAAATGCTGGACGAATACCCCTGGTGGTAAAGTTTTTACTCTCTCTGATCCCATGCGGGCTAACGCATCCGCGTTCCAATTTTCTTCCCTTTTTATGTGAAGGACTTCGAACCCGAAGAAGCAGATGGCAAACTCATCCACCGTTCTCCGATATTCGGCCATTATAGGGCTTTTCGCGTCCCAGGTTTGGTTGAGCTGATGCTGTACCAAATCTGAGTCTCCATAGCACAAGATGCGTTTTACCCCTATTTCTTTTGCAATATGCAAGCCATGAAGCAAAGCTTCGTATTCTGCCACATTATTACTGGCGTTGAAGTGTATTTGCAATACGTACTCCATTGTATCTCCCTTGGGAGATTTTAGAACTACGCCGGCTCCAGCTCCTTCCTTCATCTTGGATCCGTCAAAGTGCATGATCCAGTACTCGGATTCTGGCATCGGTGTATTTTCCATTGCTTCTGTCCAGTCGGCGACGAAATCTGCCAAAACCTGGGATTTTATTGCCGTCCTTGGCTGGTACTTAATGTCGAAAGCTGCCAGCTCGATGCCCCATTTAGCTACTCGGCCGGTTGCCTCCGCATTGTTTATAATATCTCCTAGTGGTGCTTTACATACCACTGTTATAGAATGTCCTTGGAAGTAATGACGCAGCTTTCTGGATGCAAAAAATACGCCATATGCCAGTTTCTGATAGTGCGGGTATCTTTGTTTGGATTCGGAGAAAGCTTCGCTTATGTAGTATACCGGATGTTGATCTGGTATGCTTTGATCTTCTTTATTCCGTTCCACAACGATTACCGCGCTAATAACCCGACTAGTAGCCGTAAGGTATAGTAACATGGGTTCTTCGTCTTTGGGAGATGCCAAGATGGGAGCGTTCATCAAGGTTTCCTTTAGCTGGGATAACGCTGCATCGGCCTCTTCTGTCCATTCGAACTTGTCGGATTTCTTTAACAGTTTGTAGAGTGGTAAGGCTTTATCCCCCAGCCGACTAATAAATCTGCTAACGGCTGCAGCGGAACCCGTCAATCTTTGGACATCTTTTACACATGTAGGCTTTGAGATATTCAAGATTGCCTTGATCTTTTCCGGGTTAACTTCTATTCCTCTGTGAGAAACGATGAAACCCAGAAGTTTTCCTGAGGGAACCCCGAATACGCACTTAGATGGATTCAACTTCATCTTGTAAGTGCGTAAGTTCTCGAAAGTTTCTCGCAAATCCTCAAGGAGTGTATCTTTTTCCTTGGTTACGACAGCAATATCGTCCACGTAAATATGAACATTTTTTCCAATCTGACTATGCAAACAACGTTGCATGCAACGCTGGTAGGTTGCACCTGCGTTCTTCAGGCCAAAAGGCATGGTTACGTAGTAATACGTCCCGTACGGGGTTATAAAAGAAGTCTTGATTTGATCTTCCTTTTTCATGCGTATTTGGTGGTACCCGGAGTATGCATCCAAAAAGCATAAAAGCTCAGAGCCTGCAGTGGCGTCTATTATTTGATCGATTCGCGGCAGCGCAAACCTATCTTTCGGACATAACTTGTTCAATCCTGTGTAATCTATACACATTCTGAGGGCAGTTGTGCCTTTCTTCGGTACTAATACCGGATTTGCGGACCAGTCAGTATGGATTACCTCCCTGATGAAATCCGCTGCTAAAAGCCGGATAATTTCCTTGCCAATAGCCTTCCGTCTTCTTCCGTCAAATCGACGGAGACCTTGTTTGACGGGCTTTGATCCGGGAATAACCTTGAGTTGGTGCTCAGCAAGTTCCCTGGGTACGCCTGGCATGTCAGCTGGACACCAGGCGAAAATATCCCGGTTCTCACAGAGGAACTTGATGAGCTCGCCTTCCTATTTGTCGGTCATCCCAGTCCCTACAACGACGAATTTTGTCGGATCTTTGGGATCTAGGATTACCTGTCTTGTATTCTCGGATGCCTTGAAGCTATCTGTTGGCTTCCGAGTTTCTTTTCCTGCCGGCATTTCTTTCGGCGATACCTCCTTGGCTAACTCCTTCAGTTCTTCCTGAGCTATAACTCTTTGAGCGCAAAGGGCGTTTTGTTTCTCCAACTCATTTGCCAGCTTGAAATCACCGGCAATGGTGATTACTCCTCCTTTGGGTCCTGGCATCTTCAGCTTGTTGTAGATATAGCAAGATCTTGCCATAAATTTGGCGAAAGCCGGACGTCCGAGTATTGCGTGATACACGCTTTCGAACGGCACTACTTCGAAGGATACTTTTTCCTGCCGGAAGTGATCTTTATCTCCGAAGGTTACATCTAGGGAAATTTCTCCTAGGGATCGTGCTTGCCTGCCAGGAACAATGCCATGGAAGCGTATATTGCTGTAGTTGAGCTGGGACTCGGAGATCTTCAAGTGCTTCAGTGTATCCAGGTACATTATGTTGATGCTGGATCCTCCGTCCATCAGCACTCTTCTTAGCCTAGTGTTTTGAACAATAGGGCTTACAACAAGAGCTTGTGTGCCGGGTTCAGGGATATTTCCGGGATGATCTGACTGATCCCAGATTATCGGTGTGTTGGAGTACTTCAAGAATTTTGGGGTTGCAGGAACAACCGCGTTTATTTCTCGAAGTGTCCTTTTGGCCACCTTTGCTGACGGGGTTGCTAGGAAAGTTAACATTGCTTCTCCGTCAACTCTCGGAAATTTGGGTTCGCCTTTTCGCTGCTGTTCCTGGATTTTGTCATCAGTGTCCGATTCACTGTCTTCTTTTTCAGCTTCTGGCTTTTGTTTGGCGGGTTTCCTTTTGGAACCCTTCCCTTTATTTCCGGACCCTGCATTGCCTTTCATATGCTTGTTTAGCCGGCATTGCACGTTTGTGTGGGTTGGTTTCCCAAACTGAGAGTGGTGGACGCAGGGTTCCGACTTAATTCTCTCCCATTCTTCAGGAGTGTAATTGATGGGATCCGGACTGCGGCCTTTCCACTTGTTCCCTTTTTCTCCTCCAAAGGCTAAGTTAACCTCCTTGGGCTTTGTTGTTGACTCCGGAGTTCCTTTTTTATCAGAACGAGGTGTTTTCTTGGCCAGTATTAGTGACTCAATATTGCCTCCTCTTGCTCTAATATCATCTTCGGCTGCAGCATGCTCATTAGCGGTTGTAAGCATAGATCCGAGATCTTTGTGCTTTTTAGAACCAACCATGAACGGTACAAGTCCGGGTTTTAGGCCATTGACGAAAGCATGCATTGCTTGTACGTCAGTTACTCCAGAGCAACTATTCTTCATTGCAGTCCATCTGGAGATGAAATCCACGTATGGTTCGTCTTCAAATTGGGTGCAACGGTTCAACTGGTTGATGCTATTTGGGCGTTTGTATGTTCCCCTAAAATGCTGGGTAAATACTCTCGCCATATCATCCCAACTGTCGACAGTTCTTGATGGTAAACCATTAATCCAATCTCTGGCTCCGTCTAGCAACATTAGGGGAAGAAACTTGACAGCTTCCAGGTCTGTCCCGTTGTTGATCTGGACGGCTGTGTAATAATCTGAAAGCCAGGTATCCGGGTTTGTACTGCCGGTATATTTTTGGTAGGTTGGACCAACTTTGGCGAAGCCAGAATGCAGGGTTATCCTTCGGATCCTGTCAGTAAAACACTTAGGACCAAAGTATAGATCATCCTTTTCTGCTCTATCAATATGTGCAGAATATCTCCCGGCTGAATGGACAGAAGGGGATCTGCTCCTTTCTTTTCCATTGTTACGCGGACACGTTTTTCCGAGGTTATCTCTATCTCTTCCGTTGTCACGCCCTCTGGGATTAGGTGGAGTCCTGCTCCTGTACCTTTCCTTATCTTTAGGCGGTGTCCGAGATCTTTCACGTCTGTGAGGTGTATCGTATCTTCCAGCTTTTTCAGCTGGGTTTCTCGGAGGTGGCATTATTTTGCCGTCATTCCGGTGTTTGTCTTCCCGATCGTGTGGTTTATATCCATCTTTCGGGAGATGAGGTCCGGTTCTAGACGCTGCGTCCCGGTTGTCGGGGTTTTTCTTGTCTTTTCTCGGATCCTCTTTTTTATCCCAATCTCCGGGTTCTTCCGGACCAGGTGCTCCAGCAGCGCAAGTAACAGTTTTGCAGAGGGCGGAGTTATCATGCAGCCTCCCTGATCGCTCTTGTCGTCGCTGTTGCTGCTGTAATGCTTTTCCTAGGAAAGCATACACCCCTTGGAGTTTTTCCCCGTTGGAGTATAGATCATTGTTCAGGATGGCGAACGCTGCTTCCGCGTTTTCTGCTGCGGTTTTGTATATTGGCTCGCCCTTGGCATCTTTGCCGTTTAACTGCTTTTGCCAAGATGGGTTATAGAACCTTTCTTTCGGCGGCAGTTCTTCCGGTTTTGCAATTCCGGGTAACCTAGTAGGTTTTAAGGCAGATCTATGCTTTCTCTCGTACTCCTCTATTTATTCCTTCATGATTTTGATGTCATTATGGGTTTGTTGGAGATGTTGCCGAGATCTAAGCAGATGTTGCTGTTGCCGTTGGAAAGCTTGTCTCCTGGCTTCCAGCATCTCAGGGGGTTCATTGGGTCCCACTGGAGTTTGTAATAGTTCTTGCTCTTCCAGTTCTGTCATTGGCGGAGCAGTGATTTCCTTAGATTTCTTTTCCGTAGGCTTTGTGCCACTAATATCTCCAACTTCCAGGTTTTCATCAGCGAGATCGGCTGACTTTTTCTTCCGGAGTTTGTACTGGAGTTTTTTAGAAGCACGGTGCTTTTTCTTGGAAGACGGAGGTTTTTTGACAGGTTCATCCTCTGTCATCTCCTTGACGTTAGGAAATATCGGAGAAGTTTCTCCGTCTTCCCTCTCTTCTGCTGGCGGAGGGGTTTTAGGGCTTTCCTGGCTATCGGCACCCGTTGTATCAGCTGGTTTTGCCATTAGCACTTCATGGAACCCTTCTTGAAAGGACTTAACTTTTCTTACGAAGGCCTCATCGTCTTCGTCTTCGGATTCGAAGTTATCCGATCCGGTTTCCGACTCCAATCTCGCCTCAATGGCGGCAAGCACGGACTCTATTTCCGAGTTCATCGTCTGGTTGACGGATGTCGGATCTTCCGTCTCCGTGACGGGTATTGGTTCTTCCGTCTCTGTGACGGGTGTAATGTTGTTATCTGCCTCTTGCACGGGATTTCCGTCATCCGTGTTTTCAGCGATCTCGGATTGCACCATGCCGATAAAGTGCGTATCACTGTTTTGTCGGCGATCTGAGCAAAATCCGGCATCATAGTCGTCTTCGACTGGGTATAGGGCGGGTGGGAAATAATTGCTTTCACCGCAAAACCCCATTGCTTCCGCGGTTAATCCGATAAAGATGTTAGCAGATCCAATCGGTAAAACGCAGGCACTTACCAGGTGGTTTTGCGCCGGTATGTAGGATCCGTTGTCGAGGAAGCGCCCGACGTCGTCGTCGAATTCCAAGCTTCTGACAGTGATCGATCTTCCAATTCCGCCTAGTATCCCAGATCGGAACTTCACGCCTGACGTCGTTTGCCCCACGGTGGGCGCCAACTGTCGAGACATCGTAGTAGTTTTCATAGACTGGGGTGCCATGAGACTACGGTAGAGACGTGGGGTAACGGGATAGCGTAGTAATACAGAACACGGGATTTTACCCAGGTTCGGTACGTCGCGACAGTACGGCGTACCTACTCCTGCACTTCTCACTATGTGGGACTAAAGCCCGTATAATAAGGTTACAATGTAAGGGAATAGATCCAGCTACTCGTCGAGGATGAACGTCCCGGCGAGTTGCGTAAAGCTTGAGCTTGAACCTAGAATCTTGGAACTAAAAGGAACTTATCAAATCTATCTCCCGTCCGGCTTTATATAATAGCCGGATTAGGGCTTACAGAACAAGAAACCTAGAAGACTACGTTTAACTTGTAACTTGGAAAGTAAGGAATCCGTCTTCTCCTCCAAGCCAGATCACGTGGGCCGTGATCCGGGTTCTTCTAGAATCCGGCTTCTGCGCGTCGGACTACTGGGCCGCCCAATGGACCTAAGCCCATTACCATGTAGGCCACCCTGGTAGTCCGGCTCTTTTGTCTACCATCTTCTATACCCCTATTCAGTATATATCCGACATGATGAGAGATTAGCAGCTGGGCATAAACGCCTAGACAACCAACACGATCTTCTAGTGTGACGATATGGTAGCTAAATCCACCCTAACGGTGTTCCTTGGATGTCATTGGGGGCATCTCTAAATTCACAAAGCCCAATACGTGCCTCTCTCTCAACTTCTTGAGGCGCATCACGCGTCCATATTCGGCAAGACCTAATTGCACGTTTAGAGAAATCGAGGCACCTCCTGCGAGTAAAGACAATTACCTATCAATCCTGATATAGTGGCACTACAGACACACTCCATGCAGTTCCAATACTAATACTAGTAGAAGTACTATCATCCTACTACTACAAACATGTCCTAATTGCCAGACAAGTGCTTTAATGCTAATTAGGACATCAAACTGGGCATGAGTTTGCGATTGGGCTAGAGCAGGAAGAGGTTGCACATTATAATCAACCTCCAACACCGAATGAATAAGTAGCACGTGCAAGTGCCGCTGCCATGTTGCGCGTGGAAGGGGCATCTCTCGGATCTTGATCAAGCGACAGATTTGACCAAACCCTAGGTCTGTTGTGAGTGGTGGCGGGAAGGGAGAAGCCAAGACGCAGAGTGAGAGAGAGGATGGAAGAGGGCAACAGTGAGGGTGTATTTGTCTCGGTGGTGAGATGTCTCATCTACCCCTCAGCGTATTGACCACCCATTGACCGGTTGTTGACTTATTGAGCTGCCCAGGTGGACCATTATAGGCGGCGAGCAAACAGGTAGGGCATGTTTGGTAGTATCGTATTTTTTGTTTTGTGAAGACATTCTCCACAGGTTCTGACCCGAGCCATCCAAACGTGTTGTGCGTTTGTAGCATGTACTCTCTCTGTTACGAAAAGTAAGACGCCGCAGCGTTTTCCGACAAGTTGATAAAATATGCAAACGTACATTACGCATACAGTAAGTCGTGGAAGGCAACTAGAAACGGGCCAACGGGGTGATCGCTTCTTCCTGCTATGAAGACGGTCGGAGATAGTATCGGATCGGCGCACCTGAGTACCATATAAGACGAATAGATCGATCGATCAAACATAATTGCGCGTCTCAACCACAACTCTTGCCTCATCCATCGGCTGGTCGATGCCGGCGGCCGGCCGTACCCATCGACGCCTTCGAGCGCCGTCACGGTGTCACCGACAACCCATAGCCGTGCACGCGCATGTGCAGCCGGCTATCAAGTACTCCAAGTACATATCGAAACTCGGACCAACAAGGAGGGAAGCAATCTACAGTCGCACGCACAAGTAATAGTAGTAGCAGTTCAAATTCACTCGCGAAAACAACACATTTAGTTCATGCAAGTCTGAAACTAGCTAGGTGTTAATATGGATCTAATGCTCTGAATTCCTACGTACCTTGTACGCCTTCGAGCGACGTCACACGAAACTGATGCGCGTAGATTATACACTCGATGGGAGACCCAAGAGGAGGGAATGAAGAACACATGAGCAAGTTTTCTCTAAGAAATAAACTAAGGTTGAATCGACCAGTAGGAAAAAGAAATGACTTCTGAAGGTTGTTGGCAGCTGATGTTGGCAGGACGCACTACCGGTCCTGCAGCAACGTGGATCTACACAACACAACCAAGTTACTTTGCCCCAACAAAACATCGAGATTGTCAATCTCACAGGTTTTGCTGAAAAAAAAGATTAGACCTATAGTGTGGAAAACAAGGTTTGTTTGCAGTAAATGAAAAGAGAACGATTATGGCAGTAAAGAAAACAATGTTTGCAGTAAAGGAACAGTGTTTGCAGTGGTTGTATTATCAGTGTAAAATAAATGGACCGAGGTCCAGTGTTCACTACTGGTGTCTCTCCATAAAAGATAGATAACATGTTGGGTAAACAAATTACAGCTAGGCAATTGACAGATATAAAGGCCGCACCGTAGGCATATGCATTACATGGGGATTAATATGTGATTCATGGGGGCATTACAACATAATTTATAGACCGTAATCCAACTGCATCTATGAATAATAATCCATCCTCGGAGTGTAATCCAATCAAAACTCGAGTATTAAGTTGGAAGAAACAGATAATTTCATTAAGTAAAGTGTGTAATGTAAACGATGTAAATATTGTTGTTTCCTCCCTAATGGAAATAGCACATCCCCAATCTGTTATGTTTCTGTCACTCGAGTGTGGATAACAGGGAGGCATGAACTCACTATCTAGCATAAATACCCCCTCTTGGAGTTATAAGGATCAACTTTGCCAAAGCATCTACTAGTAATGGAGAGAATGCAAGATCATAAATAACATAAACATGATAGATTGATAATCACTTGACATAGCATTCAATATTCATCGGATCCCGGCAAACACAACATGTAGCATTACAAACAGATGATCTTGATCATGTTAGGAAGCTCACAAGATCTAAACATGAGGCATAAATATGAGAAGACAACCATATAGCTACTGCTATGGACCCGTAGTCCAAGGATGAACTACTCACGCATCACCCCGGAGGCGGGTATGGTGGTGTAGAGCCATCTGGTGATGATTTCCCCTCCCGGCAGGCTGCCGGGGAGAGATTCAGAATCTTCCCGGACTAGGGTTGACAATGACGGAGGCTACGGAACTTTTTGTTGGAAAAAGGCTCGGGTCTTTAGGGTTTTCCGGAGGAGAAGCTTATATAGGCAAAAGGGAAACATCGGTGGGTGGCCAGGGGGCCACACCACCTAGTGGCGCGGCCAGGGGGACAGGCACCGCCCTATGGTGTGGGCCCTCCAGGGGCCCCCTCAGGGTCTCCTCCGGGCTCTGGTACGTGACATAATTCTAAGGTCCTGGGTTTTTGTTTCGTATAATTCCAAGAATATTTACGGAACAACTTTTCTGAAACCAAAAACAGCAGAAAACAGGAACTGGCGCTGTGACATCTTGTTAATAGGTTAGTCCCAGGAAATCCATAAAACATGTATAGAAAACATGTAGATATTGGCATGAAAACAACATGGAACATCAAAAATTATAGATATGTTTATGACGTATCATCAACCCATCGCCGTGCACGCGAATGTGCATCCGGCTATCAAGTACTCCAAATACACATCGAAGCTCAGACCAACAGGGAGGGAGGCAATCTAGAGTCGCACTCACAAGCTGTTCAAATTCACTCGCGACAACAACACAGTTAGTTAATGCAAGTCTGAAACTAGGTGTTAATATGGTTCCAATACGTACCTCGTACGCCTCGAGAGTAAGTTACACACACCATTAAAACATAAAGCCTTTGCTCTACTTTTGATCTCCAATGTCATGAAGAATCTACCGTCTGCACATTCTCTTTGCGTAAGTCATCAACGTAGCCATCCGGGAAGTGAAGAACCTCGCCATAGTGACCATACTAGAGAGGGTTGAGGAGCATAAATCGGAGCTAGCCCTCTAGACCGATAACCTGGTCAAGGTTGTAGATTTGACAGTCTTCCAAATAACTAAGGAGCGTGGCTTCTTCATTATCTTCCTCCTGCTGCCCCGCCTGAACTTCCTCTACACCATTGCCATCTTCAGCTAGCACTTTTTTTCTTTGGCACAGACAGTAGTTGCTCATCTTCTTCTATCTCCTAATGGAGAACCACACCAAGTCACCCAGTTCTTCTTCAACCACTTCGTATGTCATTCTGCCCACGAGGCCTTCCAAGACGCGTAGAATTCTGGTACACTCGCACAGAAGGATTATTGCACATAGAAGGGCTCACCTCACCACTGTACTACTTGACGCCAGTTTGGTGAGGACGCGGAAGATATCATTGAAGGCAATAGTTGTTCCAGTAGGGATAGTGGTTGTTCCTGTGTGGGTGCCCTTGAAACTGAGAGGTGTGGTGGCTCCAAACCTAGTCATGTGTGATTGCTGGTCTTTGAAACAGAACCACTCGCAACAGACATTGTTGACCCGCCAACGAAAAGCAACAAGGTATTGGTTCTGGTCACGTATTAGTAGCTGAGTATAAACGCCTAGACGACCAACAGGATCTTCTAGTGTGACTATATGGTAGCTAAATCCACCCTGAGGATGTTCATTGGATGTCATTAGGGTATGTCTAAATTCATAGCCCAATACGTGTCTCTCTCAAGTTCTTGAGGCGCATCACGCGTCGATATTCAGCAAGACCTAATTGCACGTTTAGAGAAATCGGGGAAAACTCCTGCAAGTAAAGAAAATATCTATCCATCCTGGCATAGTGGCACTACAGATACACTCCATGTAGTTCCAATACTAATATTAGTACGAGTACATGTCGTCTTACTACTACCAAACATGTCCTAATGGCCAGGCAAGTACTTTAGTGCTAATTAAGACACCGTGGGAAGGAGTATGCGATTGGGCTAGAGCAGGAAGAGGATGCACATTATAATCAACCTCTAAGAAGGGATGAATAAGTAGTAGTGCCGCTGCCAAGTTGCATGCGGAAGGGGCATCTCTCGGATCTTGATCAAGCCACAGATTTGACCAAACCCTAGGTCTGCTGTGAGTGGCGGTGGGGAGGGAGAAGCCAAGAAGCAGAGTGAGAGAGAGGGTGGAAGAGGGGAACAGTGAGGTGTATTTGTTTCGGTGGTGAGATGTCTCATCTACCCCTCTACGTATTGACCACCCATTGACCGGTTGTTGACTTCTTGAGCTTCCCATATGGACCATTATAGGCAGCGAGCAAACATGTAGGGCATGTTTGGTAGTATCGTATTTTGCGTTTTGTGAGGACATGCTCCACAGGGTCTGACCCGAACCATCCAAACGTGTTGTGCATATGTAGCATGTACTTCCTCTATTCTAGAAAGTAAGACACCGAAATGTTTTCCGACAAGTTGATAAAATGTGCAAATGTACATATTTACGCATACAGTATGTCGCGGAAGGCAACTAGAAACAGTCTAGCGGGGCGACCGCTTCTTCCTGCTATGAAGGCGGACGGAGATAGTATCGAATCGGTGCAACTCAGTACCATATAAGACGAACAGGTCGATCAATCAAATATAATTTTGCATCTCAACCACAACTCTTTCCTCATCCATCGGCCGGTCAATGCCGGCGGCCAGCCGTACCCATAGACGCCTTCGAGCACCGTCACCAGCAACCCATCACCGTGCACGCTTCATGTGGAGCCGGCTATCAAGTAGTCCAAATACACATCAAAGCTCAGACCAACAGGGAGGGAGGCAATCTACAGTCGCACACACAGGTAATAGTAGTAGTGGTTCGAATTCACTCATGACAACAGCACATTTAGTTCATGCAAGTATAAAAATAGGTGTTACTATGGTTCTAATGCTCTGAATTCCTACGTCCCTCGTACGCCTCAAGAGTAAGTTACACACACCAATAAACATAGAACATTTTTTCTCTACTGTGATCTCCTATGTCATGAAGATTCTACCGTCTACACATTTTCTTTGCGGAAGTCATCGACGTAGGCTTCGAGGAAGTGAAGAACCTCGCCATAGTGACGATAGTACACTAGTAGAAAACTGAGTATTAGAGACCGTTACTAGAGGCGGTTTTACCCTTAGAAAAAAGCAAGCTCGAAAACACTACCCCTCAGCCGTTTTGCGTAGATAAACCACCTGTAAAGAAAAGCCCAACTCCAATAAGCTCCGATCTGCGACAGACCGAAATCAAACCCCGCCTCCCATAATCGGTAAGACGGTTGCGAAATATAGCCGACGATGTAGCCTAAATTATATGAGTCGGTCTGTATTACGGACGACCTCAAAGTATGAACACGTCGGTCTAGAAAAGCGCTCGGCTCATTGGTTTTTTTAGACGATCTATGTGAAAGAACGATGAGCAGGCCGGGTTTGCACGCACTCGGGTCGTCCACCAAAATGTGGATGTATTGTATTGCGTCTGTACTGGGTCGGGAGGGCATTTGTTTAATCCAGAGAATAGAAGGTACTTTTATTGGGATTACTCTGTAGGAACAGATTTATGGTATTCACTAGAAACATTCCACATGCTCATCATAAAGTGATTTTGATCTGAATTGTTTGTGTGTTTTCCTGGTATATGTAGATATATTTTGTTAGACTAAAGTTTTTCGATCTGAGCAACGTAAGTGCCCCGAATAAATCATCTTTAAGGATTGTTCTGGTTTTGATAGATTCTGTCTGTATTTTCCATTCTCTCCTTTACGGGTTTTGAGTGGATTCTTTTAGGGTGAAAGAACTTCACTTAATGCTAGTAACAGTAGCTAATGTTTGAAAATAATTTCTTATGAATTTTTGTCCAAAAGGAACCAAGGTAGATTATTTGTTTTTTATGCACTAACCCCGCTAACTAGAAAAACACAGAATTTTTTATGTGAATTAAGTTTTCAAGTGTTAAGCAAGAAGGATTATAATGAAAGATCAAGAAGAGGGAATATCTTAAGCTTGGGGAAGCTCCTCTGGACCTACCCAAAGTATTCAAGAAGAATCAAGCGTCTAAACTTGGGGATGCCCAAGGCATCCCCTTCTTCATCGGCAAATTATCAGGTCATCTCTAGTGAGACTATATTTTTATTCCTTTACATCTCGTGTATTTTCTTGGAGCGTCATTGTGTTTTTGTTTTAAGTTTGTTTATGTTTTGTTTGCTGCTCTGAACAAATTCGATCCTAGCCTTCTTTTTTGGGAGAGAGACACGCTCCGCTTTTTCATTTGAATACTCCTATTCTTCGCTTATATTTATTGAGTATTCCTGTTTGCTGCTGCTAGACCTTGTAGCTCTCTGTTTTCATATATCTCTTGTCAGAGCTATTAGTTTCTTTTGAAGAAAGTACTATCTTGCTTCACTTATATTTTTTGGAGAGGTGATAAATAAGTTGATTGGTGTTTGGTTGGAACAGAAAATGCTGCATGTGGTATGGTATAATAGAATGCTTACATAAATCTTGTAGATCATTGTCTTGAGTAATTTGATGTCTATCAATTGTTTTGAGTTACCAAGTAAGTAATGTTTAAACTTATGTATCATGTAAGTAATGATTATTAGTGAAGAACTACCATAAAGCATGTTGATATTTGGTTTATATCATTAGTAGTTCCAAAGTCTAGATAGTTTCTAGTAAAAGGTTTTGGTTAACAAGGAAGACAATGTGGAGCATTGTAATTCTTCAACCATGTGTTTTATATAAGTCCTTGTTGTACCTGTTGGTAGTTTTGTTTGCATGAACCTTGCTATCCTAAACTCTATACTAAGCGGGAATGCTGCTTGTGCATCCAAAATCCTTGAGTCAAATCCACGCCATCTGTGTCCACCATAACTACCTATTATGTGGTATTTCTCCGCCACTCCAAATAAAGTTTTCAGGTGCTACCTTTAAAATATTCAAAACTCCTATACTCCCTTTTTGTGTCACTATTTATCAGCTCATGAGGACGCGTGTAGACGGTCTTTATTTCGCTTGTTGATTAGACTTTACACACCTCGACTAGTGGCATATACATCCTCTTATCCAATTTGCTAGAAGAGCTAGCAACAGGGTGCCCAGCCCAAAATTTGGTTACTACAAAATTCTCTTCAATCTTTTTACCGCTGATTTATCAGTTAAGACAAAATCATAAGTGTGTAAAAAACAGAAGAGGGATGATCTACTAACTACAGTAGAAATAATGTCCTTCATGGGAGCCTCTCTTGTAAAGTCTAGTTAACTTGTGACTTAATTTATTGTCTACTTGATGATTTGTTGACCAAACATACACACCTACCCCCTGAATAGATACTCCTCCATGGTATGTGATTGTTGGCAGGCACCCGAGAATTCGGTTAGCCATGGTTTTTGATAGCAAAGGTTGGGAGGAGTGTCAAATATTTTATTCTCTCTCTATATTTTTTCAAAACTTACAAGCTCTGGCACATGATTTAATCCCTGTTTCCCTGTGCGAAGGGCCTTTCTTTTACTTTATTGTTGAGTCAGTTTTCCTACTTGTTTCTACCTCCACAAGCAAACACTATTGTCAACTTTGGTACAACAGTTGTTATATAATGATATGTTTGACTTATTGCATTATTTTGGCTTGACAATATCCATGAGATATACATGTTTAAAAAGTTGAAGCCGGTTTTGAAACTAAATCTTCCTCTCTGTTGGTCAAACACTTGTATTTAGAATCTATTGCTTTGTGAGCTAACTTTTATGCAAATTATTATATTCTCATCGTCTCCAAAGTACTATTCATGAAATTTTGCACTTGTATGATTCACTTTGTTTACTCTTTGTTTACATGTTAGCAAACTATAGATCATTGACTTGGATCACTTCATTCAGTTCATGGGCTTTGCATTACTATTTGATCAAGATTATGTTAGTGGCATGTCTCCTCCAAAATTATGTTGTTTTATCGTTTAGCTACTTGAGGATGAGCATGAACTAGGCTTGGGGATGTATGATACGCCTCAAACGTATCTATAATTTTTGATGATCCATGCAGTTATTATATCAATTGCCACATGTTTTGTTTACACTTCATAGCATTTTATGCATTTTCTGAGACTAACCTATTAACAAGATGCCACAGTGTCAGTTCTTATTTTCTGCTGTTTTTATCTTTCAGAAAATCTAGCCGCAAAATATTCTCGGAATTGGACGAAAATTGGCGTACGTACATAATACACTAGAAGACTCCTGAAGCCCGAAGGGGACGATCAGCCGACCCAAGAGGCGGCCACGCCACACCAGGGGGCGTCCCATCCCTCGCCGGCACCCTCCTGTGGTGTGGGCCCCTCAGGTGGCCACCGACGCATCCCTTTCTCCTATATATTCCTGGTGCCCCAAAATCCTAAATACCCGATCGAGAAACCACGAAAAGTCCAGACGCCGTCGCCGTCGGCAACCCTAGTTCAAGAGGGTTCTGAAGCTCTTCTCGGCACGCTGTCGGAGAGGGGAATCATCAGCGGAGGGCTCTACACCGCCATTCCTGCCTCCGGAGTGATGCGTGAGTAGTTCATCCTTGGACTACAGGACCATAGAAGTAGCTAGATGGTAGTCTCTCTACTTTGTGCTATCATGTTTAGATCTTGTGAGCTGTCCTAAATGATCAAGATCATCGTTATGCAATGCTACATGTTGTGTTTGCTGGGATCCGATGAATAATTATGCTATGAGAAAGTTGTTTATTTTTCCATATGCGTTTGTTGGTTATATCTTGCATGCTCTCCGTTGCTATTAGATGATTTGGCCAAGTAGATGTTTGTGATTCCAAGAGGGGTATTTATGCTCGATATGGGGTTCATGCCTCATAAATCAGCGTTTGAGTGACAGAAACATGCACGGTTGTCGATGTGATGTTGCCACTAGAAATAAAATAATGATGCTTAGTCTACGTGTCTTTTGCATTGTTTACATTATACACAATACTTCATGCAATAATCTGTTGTTTGCAACTTAATACTAGAAGTGATGCGGATGCTGACCCAAAGGGGGATTATTTAGGCATAGATGTGCTGGATAGCAAGTCTATGTACTTTGTTGTAATGCCCTATTAAATCTCATAGTGAACATCTTGTCATAAATTGTATTTTCACGCCTTCAATATTTTTCAATTGCCCAGCTGTAATTCACCACTAGTGAAATGTGGACCCGGTCCATTTTGCTCATACTGTTAAACCAGCTACTACAACCATATTGTTCGCTACTGTTTCCTGCAATCATCACTGTTTTATGCACCATACGTTTAGTCCCTTTGTTTTCAGCAAGACCGGAGAGATTGACAACCTCTCTGTTTCGTTGGGGCAAAGTAGTGTGTTGTTTATGTCCAGGTTCCACGTCAGTTGCGCCGCTGACAACCTTCCGAAAAAAATGCGTGTCCTCCTGGATTCGTTAACCTTGGTTAATTTCAAGGGAAAGCTTGTCGTTGTTCTACATCAAACTATGCGCTTGGAGTAACCTAACGAACAACATGCCCCCAAGGTATCATGTGCCTTATTGTTTTGATGAAAAGTGTGGTAATGCTTTTTATCAGTTAAAAAAATCCATGGTTACCGCACCAATCGTAAACCTTTCAAATGGGGAGAACCAATCAAAATAATGTGTAATGCTTATGATTATGTTGTTGGTGTTGTTCTTGGACAAGAAAATGGTAAGAGTATTCATTATGCCAATCGCCTTTTTGATGAAGAACAAAATAATATGTGAACAACGTATTGTTAATTGGAAATATTATTGACATAGTAAAATGTTTCGTTTAAATCATATTTGAATGAAATGACTAAGTAAAATGTACTATAAGTATTTCCAGTTTGGAAGTGGGTAAGTGATAAACGTATGAATGGAAACTTCATGATAGAACTTGCCTATATAGGACAGAGTGTGGTTCTCGTTTTTCATCACTTGTCTATGTTGGATCAAACGTGTTAATATCATAGTGCTAAATTGTTGGAAAGAACAATTAGCATCTTGGTGCAAACCAAGGGAAGGATTTATTTTGAAATCTAATACTTATACAAGGCATGACTATTCATAGATAATACAAGAAGGAGACATATGATAGGCAATACGTATGAATGATTAGATCAGTCATGTATGCCATAATATGTGTAAAACCAGATATGGATTATGTTCTAAGTGTTATGAACATAAATCAAATAAGAACATGTTTATGATCAAGGAGAAGATAACCTTCTGAGAATATAAGGTACACTTCATAGTTGTGACAAATGCAAAAACAAATTAGTGTAAATTATTACACTAATAAAAGGTTTTTTGCATAATTAAAAAACCAATCAACTTTGTGTCAATAAGGTGGCATAGTGAAGATAGAAGAAATTCCATGATTAAACTTGGAAGGAAAATTACGAAGTTTAACACTATGATAGAATCTATAACAATAGAGGTAAGATGGAATACACTTTGGAAGTGTAAAGATTAAATGTTTTGATCTAAGTTCTTCACAGAATTGGATAGGGTACTTTGCAAACAAAACAACAATGTTGCGAACAAAAAACTGTCTTCTTAGTTAAAGCACCAAACATTTAAACCGCAAGGATCATTTGCGATCAAAGGGAGAAGCGATTCTCCAAGGTACGAAAATACATAGATCTAAAGTTTCAGATCCAAGGCCATAGTCTACACCAAAATCAACACCGCAATGCCATTGGGTGTTGAACTAAGGAACTAGATGATTGTTTCTTGTGCAAGTGGGAGACTGTTGGATGTATGCCCAATAGACAATAAAATACATTACTTTCATGATTAATGTATTATGTTTTTACGCTATAACTACTATGGTCACTGAATATAAGATTCATAGGAAAACCCATATGCACGTGTAGAAACATAAACACACCGTTATAACCCTCTGTCATGTCTCACAGACAAACTCATTAATATTAGATGACCACATTTTCCTGGTCATGGACATTTGTTATGTCAATATTAATGGGAACACATTGGTGTTTTAACATTGTGTCTGGGTAGAACCAAGTAGTTGAGAGACTACGAGATTAGTTTTGCTAAATAGTATCATCATAGATTGGTCGTTTTGTTTGCTTCCTTAGACCATGAGAATATTCAATGATGTTTACTGTAATGATAATTTTGGTATAGTCAACTATCAGACCGTAAACTAGGTGATAAAAAAGGCTAACACTGGATGGTCATGAAAGTATTCATTCATTGTGATAGTTCAAGATTGGTAATTACTCCTCTAGTTAATAGAATATGCATCTACGTTCCACTCGGTGAAATAGTATCGGTAAATAAGTCTGCGCAGAAAAGGACATGACACTAGTCATGGGGATACTATGTCACGGTAACGAGTGAAAGAAATCATATCGGATAACAGGAATAATGTGATAAGGTGATTAAAGAGTTTTATCATGATCTTATCATTTATCTCGTCCCGAGGTTTTGATTGGTATCGCGAAGTGATAAGAACTTACTTAACAACCAACCGGTTCAATATGGACGTCCATAGTCCCGATGTTCACTATTGATTGGGAAATATATTTTCTAGTCATGTATACTAGTTATCGAACCTGTAGGGATCACACACTGAAGGCGTAAAATTATGTTGTTTGCATTGGATTGGTCCGGAGAAGAGTAGGGTATCATTCGGGTAATTCCGACGTGGTTGAATAAATATTAAAAGAGATTATGGAGGATATGAGATGTCTAGTGATGTTGGAAATATGATTATAACATCAATAAGTAATGGTAGATGTCATTACGATATCACAGAAACAAGTCTGGTGTCAATGTGAGTCGTTTCGAGAAAATTACCATAAAAGAGAAATAATGCCGGTGCGGGTAGAATGTTATATGAGATATAACGGAGGATATGAGATGTCCCAAGATTTCAGGAATCTGTCTCTCACATCATTAGATAAGGTCTATGATTTTGACTATAGGGGTCACGGGGTTCCGGAAGAGTTCTGGGGGGCAGTGCCGGAGGGGGCAGATTTCCTCCTATGGACACACCCTAATTTTAGGGGCTGCTAGGTGGGACCCATGGTATCACAATGCACATTGGCCTTCCCTAGATTTTCCCGGATTTATTTGATAAATAAATAAAGAGGAAAAAGAGGAAAATAAAAAACCAAAAATTGAGAAAAAGGAAAAAATGCAGGTTTTTGGTGGGATTGGGAGAGACTCCTAATTCCAATTTGCATTGGACTAGGAGGGATAGCTACGGCCAGATTTGGTTCTCCCAAACAAACCTAGAAACTAGGAAAGTTCCCCTCCTTGTCCACTATTTACACTCCCCAAATCCCACCCATTGAGGATCATAAATTAGCCCTATGTCCCTCTCTCTCTCTCTCTCTCTCTCTCTCTCTCTCTCTCTCTCTCTCCCTCTCTCTCGGAAAGAATTAGAGCCTCTAATTAGAGATCCTATAATTGAATTTGAGCCTCTAGTTAGATACCCTCTACTTGGATTAGAGCCTCTAACTAGAAACCCACTAATTGTATTAGAATTTCTAATTAGAACCCTCTAATTGGTTTCGGGCTTCTTCTAATTGGGAGATAACGATCATATCCAGATTAGATCTAGCTCTAATCTCTCTCCCATATGTTGGGAACTTCTCGACCTCAATTACAAACTTGCGGTGCCTAGTCCTGGCCGGTGAAGCGCTGCAGGATTTTGACGGACGTATGTGTGCGACCTCTAGAGGGGTAACACGTGATACCCTCACTATGCTGAATTCAGAAGGTGGGATATGTGGAATCGGTAACACTCCCACCGCTAGGCTTAGACATGGGACTCTTCATCAAGCATCATAACGATACTAATTTTGCGCTTTGTGTCGGTAAAGAATCAGACCTATCCACCCCTTTACCTACATAGTAGATCATGTGTGCTGCGTAGGACAGAAAATTTTAATTCTTCTATGTACACCAGTAACACCATTCGTCATAGCCTTTAAGACGGAATGACCGGATGGCCCATGTGGTTGTAAAGCAGATGATTTACAAGACGGCCCAACAGGCCGACGCGCAGGAAGAAGGGGCTGGCATATTGGAAGACGGAGGCCCACTAGGACTCCGACACTAAGGAGAAGCGAGACGCCATAACCGTCCATGGTAGGCTAACCAATATGTACGACTAGATACTATTGTTGGATGTATGCCCAAGAGACAACAGATACATCAATTTCATGATTAATGTATTATGTTTTTATGCTATAACTGTTGTGGTCACTAAATATGAGATTCAAAGGAAACCCCATAAGCACGTGTAGAAACATAAACACGCCTTTATAACCCTTTTTCATGTCTCATAAAAAACTTTCTAATATTAGATGACAAAGTTTTCCTGGTCATGAACAAATGCTTTGTCAATATTAACATGAGCACATTGTTATTTCAACACTATGGTTTGGTAGACCCAAGTAGTTGAATGACTACGATATATGATTCCACCATTTCTATAAATAGGACCGTCGCCGTATGGTTAATTTGTTTGCTTCCTTAGACCATGCGAATATATGTTGGTGTTCGCTGGAAAGTTTGCTTTGGTGTACTCAAGTATCACACCATAAACTATGTGATGAAATATGGTATTACAAGGTATTCTCGAAGGTGTTCATTTCATCATGATAGTTAAATATTGGGAATCACTCCTATAGTCAATAGATAGATACATCTAGGATCCACTCAATGTAATGATATCCGTTAATAAGTCTGCGCAGATAAAGGCATGACATTAGTCATGGTGATATTATAACACGGTAATGAGTAAAAGGAATCATACCGGACATTGAGAATAATGTAATATAGTGATTAAAGATTTTAACAATGGTCTTATCAATCATATCGTATTGAGGTATTGATTCGTATCGATAAGTAAAGGGGTCTTACTTAATAACCATCATATTCAGCAAAGTTTCTTCGTATAACTTGTAAGAATCAATATGGACGTCCATGGTTCGATGTTGATTATTGATTAGTAAAATGGTTTCCTGGTCATGTCTTCTTGTTACTGAACGTGGAGGGGTCACACACTTAAGGCATCAAAGTCATTTGTTCTCATTGGATGATCTAGAGAATAGAGAGGGTATCATCCGGGTAAATCCGGCATGATAGAATTAATATTCAGAGAGATTACGGAGGGCATGAGATGTCCCTCGATGTCATAAATATATTTCTGACATCAGTAGATAAGGTCGATGGTTTTATCTATAGGGGTCACAGGGTTTCAGAAGAGCTTCGGGCAAAAACAAAGAAAGGGGGGAAGTGCCGAAGGAGGGGTGGGGGCAGAATTGCCCCATGGCCGCACCCATTATTTGACGACTGGCAGGTGGGCCCCAGGGCTCCACACAAGGCGCACCAATCCCTCTGGTTCCTTCCTTATTTGGTTCGAGAGAGAAAAGAAAAAGACCAAAGGAAAAAGGAAGAAAAAGTAAAAAATGGGTGAGTTGGAGTCCAATCCGATTCCTCCTAGGAGAGGGGTGCGGCCAGCCCTAGGTCAAAACCAAACCGACCTCCCCCCATGGTATGTCCCCCTTGCTTCACCTATAAAAGGACCCCAATCTCTTGAGGCAAAAGACACAATTGGCCTCGTGCCTATCTCTCTCTAGTTGAAATAGAGGGTATAATTAGAGCTTCTAATTAGAGTATCTCTAATTGAATTAGAGTCCCTTCTAATTGTTTTTGAGATGTCTAGATCTAGCTCTAATATCTCTCTCCCTCCCATCGGTTGGGCTCTCTCCACCTCAATGTGCACATGTGGTTCCTAGTTTTGGACGACGAAGCCCTACATGACTTTGATGGACATATGTGTGCGAAATCTCATAGGAGTAACACGTGAGACCCCCACTTCGTTGAATCCGGAAGGCTGGATACGGGGAGAAGGCAACCGTCCCACCGCTAGGCTTAGCCGTGTGACTCTTAATCAGGCACCCTTGATATCGTCATCGACACACGTTCCACACTCCTTGTCGGTAACGATTCAGATCTATATTCGCTTTTACCTTCATAGTCGATCATGCGTGTTGCGTAATATGGAAAACTTTATATTCCTGCATGGCACCCAATAGTTATTTCCTGTAAGCATGGCTCGGTTGTCTATATAAGTCCGGACGGGGAAACCCTAAAGGATACGCTCAATTTAAATCTGTACTCGACACATTGCCCTCGTAGTGAATCTTGCAAGAAGTAGGGAGCCACCGCCGGCTAACCTAAACCTAGGTAAACCACCGTGTACCCTCCACAGGCACTCCCCTTACGTTTCATCCCACACTATGCCGGGATATGGCACCGCACAACGTGCCTAGTTCCAATTCTATACACCGACAGTGTTGCCAGCGAATCCAATTCTATTTTTAATGAAAAAAGAAAATCTTCTAGATTCTATTCGATTTAGAGTAATTATTAGGTACCTAAGGAAATCTTCAACCAGAGTTGCTGAATCCTCCCCCAAACTGTACGCAGACATGACGTGTCTGCGGACAGAGCCCGGACAACCACCAAATATAGTCCCCTCTAACCAGAAGCCTCAATTTTTTAACAAAATCAAACATGAGATTTACATGAATCAACAAGTCCGATACATAGCTTAATTCAACACAAAATAAGTTTCAACAAGCTCATACATAAACTGTCCGCCAAGGTCGCGCTCGGTGATTTTCTTCTTCATGTTTCGGATCCATTTTGCGCTACATCATCCAAAAGGTTAGCTATCTTGAAACACGATCCTAGGATCCTCCATGAAATTTGCAAGGCTAACTTTTTCTTGTTCAAGTACGAGGGTACGGTTCATCTTCTTCTTCTCTAACTCCAATTTTATCCACGCCTCCTTCTTCTCCAATGCCAACCTCGCTCTCTCCAACTCCATCTTCTCCTTGACCCTCTCTCGATCAAACTCCACGCTTTTCCTTTGTGAAGTCAAGAATGCATTGTACCTTTCATCCTTTTTCTCCCCTCTATGTCTCTCTGTATCTCCAATTTCTTCAAGGTCTTGTCTTTGCTTGACAACATATATGTCTATGTGGCATACTTTTTCCTACTGCATCGTCATGTGCCACCCTATCCTTCTCCCACCTCCTCCCCATCATTTTTTTTGTATTGACTTGGGTCACTTGTGTTTCGGACAACCCCTATTCTTCATCAAATTCAATAGATAAGGATGAACTCGATCCATCGTCGTTCTTAATCCTCTTGGTTGGATTCTTGTGATCAGCATAGTAGGAGACCCATTTTGGTTTTATGTTCAATTTAAGCCAACAATAGGACATGGTAAATGGCTTACCCTCCACTTGATGGTACAAAGTGGCGGAAAATCCACACTAGCTAGCAATCAAATTAATGGAAATGGTAAATTAAACAAAGGGTATAGAAAAGTATGGAAAACAGTTGAATTGAAAAACATTGAATCAATACTTGTGTGGCTATCAATGACACCACCATTTTGATTCCTATTTACCACTTATGCGTAGAAACCGTAAAACTTGTTAATGGCCTCTTGGGTCGCGGACCATCTATTCAGGAGAGAGTCGGTGTTGAGAGTGCTAACGATTGGGTCCGGTTGCACATAGTACTTTTGATTGTTATAAAGGGTATAGATCTTCTCCCATAACCTTGAGCCCCTTTGTTTGGTTCTACATATAGCATCCATGTTAGTGGCCAACCAAAATTTACATAGCAATACATCCTCATGTGTTAAATATGTAGTTCATCTAGTCTTTGATACATTCTTCTCCTTTTTTTGAGTGTTAGATAAATCTGCATCACTAAAAAGGGGGGAAGTGTGCCATCTGAAACATCCTGTGGCGGATCTTTCTCCATTCCTGATAAAATCTAGAATGAACGTTTCCTAGGAATTTCTACCAATTAAACTACAGTTCTAAACTTGATCTAAACAATGCATTTGGAGAAGAATTGGATACCTTCATGCTGTCCGGACAGTCGTCGAACAAGTGGCCGGCTGATGCATGTAAAATGCATAGATGAATTTTGCATATTTTCACATGGTTTTCTATTACATATTGAATCATATAAGGGTATAATTCAATGTTTTATAGTATTTTGGGGTTAAATTACAAAGTCCCCCAACTTTTATGGCATTAACCCTGCCTATTAGAAACCCCGTTTTCTATATTTTTGACGTTTCAGGGGGCAAACTTCCGCGAAATCACCTGAAAATCTGCGGGGGTCATTTTCTTGGAAGGAGAAGACTTGCGGGCGAAGGATCCACGAGAATTGGGCAAGGAGGCCCAAAAGAGGACCCTCCACGCGGCCAGATTCCTTGGCCGCGTGAGAGGTCCCCTTTTGGCCCCTGTGGCCCCAATTCCTTCCATCTTCGACTTACCGACTCCGTCTTGACCTAAAACCGACTATAAAAAGGGTCTCTTGTACCCTTACGGAGAAGAGCGCCGCCGAAACACCGAAACAGAGACCTGGAGTTCAAGATTGGAGGGGGAAAACTCCGGCGGGGCGCTGCCGGTGTGATCTCCTACCCCTCCAACGTCATCACCATTGACATCTCCATGAAGAGGGAGTAGTCCACCCCAGGGCTATGGGTTTGTGGAAGTAGCACTTGTATCTCTCTCTATGTGCTTCACTAATTAGATCCGTATGAGCTGCCTCACCTGATTACGGGCACCGTTGTAATTCCTATGTGGTGGATCTTTTCTATGAGTTACTGAATCTGAGATTGCAATTGTTTCTCTTGAGTTATTTGAGTAGATGTATCTTATGTACCCTGTTCTTATTGCTAGCTTTGATCAATCTAGTTCTTGAGAGCCTGTGTGGGGTGATGGGTGCATTAGTTGGAGTAACGGGGGTGGCTAGTGCTGTGAAAGTGACAGAAGTTCAGCGATCCACTTAGGTTTTGTTAAACCTTTCTTAGTTACCTCACTAGGGATAAAAAGTAGTACCTTGTTACCGGGGATTTGAAGTGACACTAATCAATCTCCATGACTAGATCTAGCAAGTTCTTACTTCAACTTCATGTCACATTGCTTAAAGCTATATTCTGGTTTTTCCTTAATTATCGAGGTGTTATGATTTATTTCGCATCTTGGTGGAGTATAAGAGGGATCAATATGACCGTAGAGATCTCTATGCTAGGACATGATGCCCATATGAAAGTACTCAATGTTAAACATGTTATTGTAATCTCACATGTAATTATTTATGTCCACCGTCTACCACTTTATTTGAGAGAATGCAAGTGTGAAACCATGAACCCCTGTCCTATTTTAATTATAAGAAAACACTCTAGTTACTTTGCTGAAATTTACTTTACTTGCACTTTACTTTACTTGCATCTCCAATTCGAATTTACATTATCTCCATCACCACTTGCATCACAAAAATACAAAAACAATCCATTGCATATTTTTTTTCTCATCTGCATTTAGTAGTAGATTTAATTATTGCACATTTACTTTCAGTTTTGCATTGCAATTTAGAAGTCTCACACCTTCTGCTTGACAACCACTTGGTGAGGTTGAGGGCACAAAACTCTCTATTTGTTTGCAGGATCCTGGAGGAAGCTTGGAAGACAACTGCTGAAATAATGGCTCCCCAAGAGTTCGATATAAACCCTCGAGTCACCCTCGTGGGGAAGAAGGCTTGCCACTAGCTACACACTCTGCACTTGGAGTCTCAACCTAGCCATCAAGCGTTTTTCTGGCGCCGTTGCCGGGGAGCCATAGGTGAAGGAGTTGTCCAAGGGAGCTCACAAGAAGTCTTCATCAGCAACAAGGTGTGCAAACACCTAAGCTTGGGGAGTTTGCACCTACGTGAGTACCGTCCTTTCTATCTCCACCTTCTTTCAAGTAGATTGTTTTGTTTCTTGTCTTGTTTTTTGTTTTTGTTTTTTTTGTTCTTGTTTTTGTTTTGTCTTGCATATTTTATTTTAGTTTGCATTTTAGTTTTGCATTTAGTTATCTAGTTTATTTTAGTATTTCGAATTTGCCTAGTTACTTTACTTTTCAGTTTTGTATAAAAAATTAAAAACTACATAAAAACTGTTAAAATGGGTGATAGAACTAAATTAAGTGACTACACAAATACACACAATGACCAATTCATTGCTAGGCCAATTACTACACCTGAAATACAAGCTGACAGCTATGAAGTAAGTCCTAGTTTATTGAATTTAATTACTAGAGAGCAATTTGGTGGTAGTGCTATGGAGGATGCCTCTATGCATCTTCATGATTTCATGGAAATATGTGATATGCAAAAATTTAAAAATGTGGAAAGTAGTGTTTTAAAACTGAAATTATTTCCTTTTTCACTTAGAGGAAAGGCTAAAGAATGGTTACTTTCACTACCTAAAGCTAGTATAAAGTCTTGGGATGATTTAAAAGAAGCTTTCATTAAGAAATATTATCCTCCCGTTAAAATTTTGCAAAATAGGAATAATATCCTCTCATTTAGGCAAAATGATAATGAACATGTAGCCATGGCATGGGATAGAATTAAATTAATGCTTAGAACATTCCCATCACATGGAGTAAATGAATGGACCATACTACACTCTTTTTATAATGGTCTAAACTACATGTCTAGAAATATACTTGATTTTGCTGCTGGAGGTGCCTTTATGAGTAAAACTGTAGGTGAGGCTAAGAGCATATTGTAAAGCATATTGCAAGATTATAGTCAATGGAATACTGAAAGAGCACCCAATCCCACTAAGAAAATAAACTCAATTGAAGAAACCAATGATTTGTCTTCTAAAATGGACACTATTCTTGCTTTTATTAATAAACAAAATATGGAGAATGTGCCTTTGCAGAAGCTAGTTGGTAGTAATTCTGAAAGTGTGGATATTAATTTTGTTAGGAATTATGGTAGCAATGGTTTTGGTAATTCTTACAATTCATATAGTAAACCTCCTTATGTGCCAAATAAACCTTTTGTTCCATATCCTAATGCTAATGAAAATAAGTGGAAGCCTTCTAGTGAAATTTCTGAATCTAATAAATTGCTTATGGAACAAGTTGCTAGTCACAATGCTATGATACATGAGTTAAATAAGTCTATTGCATCCATTAGTAGTGATATTAAAGGATTGCAACTTCAATCTTCGAATTTAGATAAAGCATTGTCAAAATTAGCTGATAATCAAGCAACTCTATTAAGCATGTCAGCAGGAAAGCCACAAGCACAACCTAGTGTAGGAATGAATTCTATTACTATTGTTGCTCCTATTATTGAAAATATTGATCGTATTTCTGAGAATACAAGTGATCATGTCCCTACTAGCTTATAAGAAACTTTGAATGAAATAGTGAAGTACCCTGAATATTTACTTCCATATATGTCTTATCTTGCTAGCAAAGATGAAATTAGTCCTCATGAATCAAGCATGCTAGATAAATTAGAGAGTAAAGTAGAGGAAATTATGATGCTTACTGAAATTAAGGATCCATTGCTTGATTTAGAAAAAAGTATCTTGCAAGAACTTATTGCTACTCTACAAAAATTTGCTAGTGATCCCACTATAAATGTTAATCAACCTGGCTTTGGATCTTATATTTCTAATCATGTCTTGCAAAAAAAAATTGCTAGGTACAAGAATGAGACCATGATACCTCCTAAGATTGGGGATGCATGGATCCCCAAGGTGCTAGTTTCAATTGGAAAAGAAATTCACCATGCTATGTTAGATCTAGGTTCTAGTGTATCGGTACTCTGTAAAGAACTAAATGAATTGCTAGAACTAGAAAATTTAGAAAAGTGCCCAAGTGAATTTGTTCTTGCTGATAACTCTACTAAACATGCTATAGGACAAGTAAAAGATGTTATGATTGAATTGAACATGACTTCCGTACCCGTTGATTTCATTATTATGGATATGGGGGATAAATCCCCTAGTCCTATTATTTTGGGTAGACCTTCTCTTCGTACTACAGGTGCAATCATAGACTCCAAGGAATGGAATGTCAAGTTTCAGTTCCCTCACAAGAAAAGCATGGAGCACTTCCCAAGGAAGAGGGGCACGCTGAAGAACAAGCTCCCTCATGAGCTTTATCCCTCTTGATTATCAAGTAAGTAAAGCCTAGCTATATGGCTATAAAGAAAGCGTTTTACGGGAGGCAACCCGGTTGTTTTTGTTTGGATTTTCCTAGTGTCCTCTTGCTGTCTCAAGAGATTAGTTTTTTTGTTTTAATTCTGGAGTTTTCAATAAAGAGTCAATTCAAACCCATTTGGACTTATAAGTTGCTATCCTAGTGCATGAAATTTCTGTTTCAGCACGAGTCTGCTCACCGTATGATTTTAAGTTTTTTATTGGTATGTCGGATTGAGCTAATGTTTTAGTATGTTCTGCAACTTTTCGTCCTCTGTAAGCACAAAAATTGGCTTAATTTTTGACGAGTCTAGCTTAGGGAAAAACGTTCGTTTTGCTGCTGCTGCTTTTTTGGACAGATTCTGCCTTCTTTTGTTTTATGCACTCTTTGGGCTTGGGAATCGAATTTCCATGATTGTTTCAAGCAAGAGAGTGAACATACAACATAATGAACCTTATTGTATATCTACTGGAGCATTTGATTTGGAATTTTGCACAGCAAGCATGTGATTTGTTTGTCCTTGCTAATCTCACCCCACAGAAAAAGAATGGGAGAAACATGCTTGGTGAAGTTTTTTTCACAGGGAATAGAGGAGCTGCGCCTCAAGACATCCAAGAATGGTGAAAGCCATAATCTTGGGGATGTGATGAACAACCCACTGGAGCTACACTCTTTTGGTTAGCACACGTCTACGTTCTGTTTTTCTAAGCAAAGCATTTATCGTAGAGACTTGAAGCGTCTACTTTTTGTGTTTATTTTTGTTTTGATAAGACCACCACCATCATTTTATATGAGATTGAGCTACTGGAGTTTGGGGTTGGAATGTATTGGATGCTAGTATTATGACTTGGAATAGGGATGCCATGGTTGATTTGAAGAGCTACATATGTTTGCATGATTTATAGGCTTTTTATGTGTAGAAATTTGCAATAATGTTGTCTTGAGCTATCTATTATTCATGTCCTTGATGTTAATTGCTGGTTTATTTAGTTTTTCATGAAATGAGTAGTTCTATGGACATATGCATGCATAGTAGCTGGTCAACTATCTCCCTCTTGCTAGCCCAAAAATTTAAAAATTCCAACAAGTAAAAACTTGTTTCCAACACTCCTTAGCCAAGTATTTCCAGTGAGTCCACCATATCGTCCCATTAGCTTCATTGATATTCCGAGTATGTTCACCATGTTATTGTGTTATTTATGTTCTAAATTAAGATATTCACTTTATTAATTTTCATGGGTTGAACTTGGGATAGGACTCTCACGAACTTTTGAAGGCACACTTTACTTTTTATGCATCTAATAAACATGACCCAATAATGGGAGCCACAAGTTTTACGTTTGACAAGTGTGTGGTTGGGAGCTAGCTATAAACGTGTATCACCGGAAAGCTTTCAACATTGCACAAAAAATTTACATTTGGTTGATATCATGTACTTTTGTTTTTGTACTCCTGCCATGCCGAAATGAAATAGAGGAATAGTAAGTTTTGATGAGTAAGTATCTATATGACTAGAGAAACGCATTGGGCCGCTAACCCAAGCCATGCTTTATCATGTTGGAAATTTACTTACAGCTTGAGTGACTCTACAACACATCCTGTAATAAAATAAGAAGCTATGCATAATAGTGAATGAAAATAAAAAGGATGATGAGTCTACTCCGTTTGTTCATCTTGTCATTGTACATGGGCCTTTTTCCATGTCATGGGGCAAGAGGTACCTCTTTGCGGTTCTCTATGATGTCATTAATACTTATTATGATTGTACAAAGCTTATTAGGAATCTTAAGTTGAGTAATCATGGAGTAGGTTTTCACACTCACGGGGCATGAGGATTTCAACCACCTTGTCATTCTCATTACTTCAATACTCACAATTTTAAGATGCTAGTGATAAAGGGGCAATGAGATTCCTAGATCAATGGATACCACATTTCAATTAGTAATTTTAGTTGAATAATTTAGAGGCTAAATAAGAATTGATCATGTTTTACCTCTACTCAATTTTCTCCAAAGTGTCCACCATATTTTCTATTCTGCATTATGCTATTCTTTGACCAATATATTATTTTATTTTTCATTTTGTGTATGCATTTGGTCCATAGTGCTTTTATTTCATTATACACTTTGTGAACTTCCATGAAGCATCTTTGCTTGCATATTTGATATTTCTTACAACATGAATTGTATATTGCTACTCATTTCTAGTATTAATCATTTGATTATATGTAGCATGAATAATCCTCCTTGATATCCTATGATTGTTTCAATATGCAAAACCCATCTTAGTTTTATCACTTTCATACTCGAGGACGAGCATGGGTTAAGCTTGGGGATGTTGATGCATGTAAAATGCATAGATGAATTTTGCATATTTTCACATGGTTTTATATTACATATTGCATCATATAAGGGTATAATTCAATGTTTTATAGTATTTTGGGGTTAAATTTACAAAGTCGCCCAACTTTTATGGAATTAACCCTGCCTGTCAGAAACCCCGTTTTCTATATTTTTGACGTTTCAGGGGGCAAACTTCCGCGAAATCACCTGAAAATCTGCGGGGGTCATTTTCTTGGAAGGAGAAGACTTGCGGGCGAAGGATCCACGAGAATTGGGCAAGGAGGCCCAAAAGAGGACCCTCCACGCGGCCAGATTCCTTGGCCGCGTGAGAGGCCCCCTTTTGGCCCCTGTGGCCCCAATTCCTTCCATCTTCGACTTACCGACTCCGTCTTGACCTAAAACCGACTATAAAAAGGGTCCCCCGTACCCTTACGGAGAAGAGCGCCGCCGAAACACCGAAACACCGAAACAGAGACCTGGAGTTCCAGATTGGAGGGGGGAAACTCCGGCGGGGCGCCGCCGGTGTTATCTCCTACCCCTCCAACATCATCTCCATCGACATCTCCATGAAGAGGGAGTAGTCCACCCCAGGGCTATGGGTTTGTGGAAGTAGCACTTGTATCTCTCTCTCTCTCTCTCTATGTGCTTCACTAATTAGATCCGTATGAGCTGCCTCACATGATTACGGGCACCGTTGTAATTCCTATGTGGTGGATCTTTTCTATGAGTTATTGAATCTGAGATTGCAATTGTTTCTCTTGAGTTATTTGAGTAGATGTATCTTATGTACCCCGTTCTTATTTGCTAGCTTTGATCAATCTAGTTCTTGAGAGCGTGTGTGGGGTGATGGGTGCATTAGTTGGAGTAATGGGGGTGGCTATTGTTGTGAAAGTGACAGAAGTTCAGCGATCCACTTAGGTTTTGTTAAACCTTTCTTAGTTACCTCACTAGGGATAAAAAGGAGTACCTTGTTACCGGGGATTTGAAGTGACACTAATCAATCTCCATGACTAGATCTAGCAAGTTCTTACTTCAACTTCATGTCACATTGCTTAAAGCTATACTCTGGTTTTTCCTTAATTATCGAGGTGTTATGATTTATTTCGCATCTTGGTGGAGTATAAGAGGGATCAATATGACCGTAGAGATCTCTATGCTAGGACGTGATGCCCATATGAAAGTACTCAATGTTAAACATGTTATTGTAATCTCACATGTAATTCTTTATGTCCACCGTCTACCACTTTATTTGAGAGAATGCAAGTGTGAAACCATGAACCCCGGTCCTATTTTAATTATAAGAAAACACTCTAGTTACTTTGCTGCAATTTACTTTACTTGCACTTTACTTTACTTGCATCTCCAATTCGAATTTACATTATCTCCATCACCACTTGCATCACAAAAATACAAAAACAATCCATTGCATATTTATTTTCTCATTTGCATTTAGTAGTAGATTTAATTATTGCACATTTACTTTCAGTTTTGCATTGCAATTTAGAAGTCTCACACCTTGTGCTTGACAACCACTTGGTGAGGTTGAGGGCACAAAACTCTCTATTTGTTTGCAGGATCCTGGAGGAAGCTTGGAAGACAACTGCTGAAATACTGGCTCCCCAAGAGTTCGATATAAACCCTCGAGTCACCCTCGTGGGGAAGAAGGCTTGCCACTAGCTACACACTCTGCAGTTGGAGTCTCAACCTAGCCATCATCGGCATGGACACTTTCGGTGATGCCGGACAATGACTACGTCTGTTGGATGGACAGAGAGTCGGCCAGCATCTCCGTGTCCACCTGCGAGAGAAGTCCTTCGGGATGTGCCACTTCAACGGGTTCTCCTCCGTGTTCGTGGTAGGGGACGTCGACCTTCTTTCCGCGATCGGCTTCCGCATGGGTGTGGCCATGCCATCCAGCTGCATCTCCACAACCGCCTTACTCGCGGACTTCTCCTTCTTTGCCTACTCGCGGATGCGCTGCTTGTCCCACCTCAAATTTTGGGCAATGGTGTCCGGCTTTAGCTCCGATGACGACCGCCGCTCAACTGTTTCGCACGAGCGAACAAGGGGAATGCGAGACAAGTTTTTGGGACATACTGGGAGGGCATCACTCAGAGCGTTTTTCGTGTACGAACCCCCATTAGGCCCCAAGGACTCCGACGACATCCCCTTGGGACTGGCTCAGGGGTGCCGGACACGCCCCTCGGACAGGCGGGCCTAACCCTAAACCGTATGCTTTGCCTTTTTAATGTTTCCACCGTCCGTCCATTGCCAAATCCCCACCGTATACCTTGGATGAGGAGATCTCGGCCGTATAGAATGCTCCTCCATGTGTAAGACGAAGGTCTAGGCTTTGATGCATACCAAAATCGGAGTGAGGGAAGTAGACCCCCTAGCCAGGGGCGGACCAGACCCCAGGCAGCCCTGGCCATTGCCCGGGGTGTGACGACCGCGTGCAGGCTATACTGCACAACACTATAGCACTGTAGCTACTGTAGCTCTGAAGGTTGCCCGGGGCGTTCTGGTATCCTGCCTCCGCCACTACCCCTAGCCTTGCGTTACAAGATCCGGTTACCCTAACGGTTACTCCGAGATTAATATATGACACACTTTATAAGAAGCATACTCAAGAAAACATGGTTGGGCAACGGTTACTCCGAGATTAATGTGTTGTAAGACAAGATCTTTTGCAGCTACTTGTTTTGGTACGAGGTCTTATGTGGTGTTTTCTGAAACTGTCATCGTCTGTGATTTTTTTTCCTATGAGGTAGGAGTAGTAAGTAGTTTTTTTTAGGCTGTCACCGGGGGGGAGGGAATCCCCACCTGAATATACTCAAAACTGAAGTTAGATGTTACAGGAGGAGATATAAGCACGCCACATGTCGGCTGCGTCTCTGAGTTCCGTTTTTTTTGAAATGGTGTGACCATAATGTCAGGTCCTGGATTATGTTCTTATGAGTGAGGCTAGGTGTTTGATGGGAGGCGCTAAACACCATTGCGTTTCTAGCGTCCCATATCTTCCAAAGGATAATTAGCACCAAAGAGTCCCATATACATTGTGGTAGATGTTGGGGGAGCGGCGCCTCCCAAATGTCCTCGAAGGAGAGGCTATCCGAGTGGATGCCAATGCGTTGCCATATCGTCTTCGCGTGGAGGCAGTCGAAGAAGAGGTGGGCTCGGTCCTCCAGGTCGGAGGTGCATCTGGGGCACCTAGAGTGGTCGAGGATGTGTTTGTGGCGCAGATTTGCTCTGGTGTTGAGCGTGTCCAACGTGAGTAGCCAGCCAAAGATCTTGACCTTGGTCGGCACTTTGGAGTCCCAAACTCTGTCGGTGATGTCAGCGCGCGTCCCTGGGCGCATGGCCATGTACGCTCCCTTGGTGGAGAACGTAGAGCCATCACGAAGGACCCGACCATCGGCACCATCCGTTAGCACGAAGTCCTGCAACAGCAAAGAGAGAGAGGCAAGTTGGCTAGAGGCCGCATTGGTTAGCCGATTTTGGAGGCTCGATTCGACCCCATTTTGAAGAACATCCACAACAAATGCATTTCTGGTGGGTGTGGTGGGAAAAAAGAGCTGGGAAGACGGTATCTAGGGGCTCCTGAAGAAGCCAAGTGTCATGCCAAAACACGGTGGATTCCCCGTTCTGAACTGAGCATTTTGTAATTGTGGAGAGCAAAGGTGTATATTTTTCTAAAATTTTGCGTAGGTAGGAATGAGTGGTGGAGTGGAAGGCGAAAGGTGACTGTGAGGAAACCCAAAGTTTCCAAGGTGTGGTGGGGTTATGAAGGGCTTTGAAGCAAATTTTCAAAAGTAAACAAACATTCTGTGCATTTAAGTTTTAATCCCCAGGCCCCCTCCTGTCTTAGGTTGACAGGCCAAGTCCCGGGCTACCAGGCATTGGGCTCCTAAAAATTTGTCATCATCGGACCAAAAGAAGGATCTACGGAGGGAATCCATTTTTTGAATAACCGTTGCGGGAAGCAAAATGGAGGCCATGAAGTGGGTGGGCAGGCTGTCAAGGACTGATGAGATGAGAATCAGCTTTCCCCATTTAGATAGCAAGGAGGCCCTCCAGCCCGAAAGGTACTTATCAATGTTGTCGATAATCGGTTGGAAGGCGGAGGAAGGGATTTTCCTGTCAGAGAGTGGGAGACCAAGGTACGTTTGCGGGAAGGAGGAAGTGGTGGTGCCTAGCGTGTTAGCAATGCGCTGCACGTCTGAGTGGCAGCAGTGGGTGTGGCCTTAACTATTATGAGAGTGTCTTCAGCGTATTGAAGGACAAGGCAGGTAGCATTGTTCAAGAGGGGGTGGGAAAGGAGACCCTGAGAGCAAGCGTGAATGATCATTTGTTGTAGAAGGTCTCCCATGGTTATGAAGAGGTACGGTGATAGTGGGTCTCCTTGACGAAGGCCAGTTTTGCAGTTGATCCATGGCCCCGGGACTCCGTTGACCGAAACGGCCGTCATACCAGTTCGGAGGAGAAGGTTAATTAATCCAATGGATGAAACGGGGAGGGCATCCTCTATGGGTTAGGATTGTGATTAAGGACTCCCAATTTACCGAATCAAAGGCTTTGCGAAAGTCAAGCTTAATCACAATGGTTGGGGCTTTCCTTTTGTGGCAGCAATTGAGGACGTTAGCAGCAAAAATGAAGTTTTCTGCAATGCCCCGGTTTGTGATGAAACCCGTTTGGTTGGGGTGCACCAGGTCAGGAATTTTTGTCTGGAGCCGATTTGTGAGAAGGCGGGCGATGGCTTTGATGAGGCAGTTTTGCAAGGCAATTGGCCCGAAAGCGTCTGGAGTGCGGGGTCCGTTCCCTTTCGGTAGAAGGACCATGTAGGACCGGTTGATTGAGGAGAGATCTAGATTGTGGGAGTGGAATTGGTGGAATAGGTTATGCAGTTTAGGTTTTACCATCGTCCAAAAGGAGTGGTAGAAAGCAGGGCCAAAACCATCTGGACCCGGGCTTGAGGTCGCGTTCATGCCAAACATGGCTTGTTTGATTTCTTCATCGGAGAAGGGACGGTCCAGATCAGAGAGACCAGTAGTGTAGTTAGGGTAGATGTCTCGCAGGTTGAAGTTCACGTAGTGGCCGGGGCAGTGCCCAGAAGCTTCAAGTAGTATGAGGTTAGGATTTGGGTTTTGCGGAAGTGACTGTCGACTTGCAAACCATCGTGCTCTAACGAGCCAATTTTGTTTTGGCGCATCCTATTGGAGGCGCAGGCATGGAAATATGTTGTTTTTTCGTCCCCGTCTAAGGCGAATTTTATTTTAGCGCGAGCTTTCTAGTGAGAGATGCGGCATCTGATGGCTCTTCTTAGGATTTTGATAACAACTGCTCGTAGAGCACGTTCCGGGGCGGATAGAATCCTGTGTTCTTCGATGATGTCAAGATAAGCAATAACGAATTTGGAGTTATTTTCCATAAGGGGAGTAGGCAGCCTTTTTTCCTCCAATGTTTTAGCTTAGACCGCACGGTTTTCAGCGAAGGCGCAATGTTTTTGGCCGCATCCACAATTTCAGGCCCAGCGGCCCAGGATCCCTGGATGACAGCTTTACACGAGGGGAAAGCAGCCCAGCTTTGATCATAGCGAAAAACCGCACGTTTTGGGATAGAGGTCGAGATAGATGCGATCAGTGGGACATGGTCGGAAAGAAATCTGGTGCGGGAGGTTAGCGATGTATTGGGGTAGAGAGAGTTCCAAGCCGTGTTAATGAAGGCCCTGTCAAGCCTTTCGAGCGTTGGGTTTGGCCTATTGTTCGTCCAGGTGTAAGAGCGATCCAGAAGAGGGAGTTCGATAAGAGCGAGCAGACGAATGGCGTCATTGAACATATTTGCATTAGCCTGGTTAAAGTGGTCGTTATTTTTTTCATTTGCGAATCTAATGAGGTTGAAATCGCCCATGATGATCCAGGGGGTGTCGTCGTTGGGTTGTAAGCTGATGAGCTCGTCAAGGAAAGACTGTTTAAGCAGCTGAGTCGTAGGGGCATACACATTGGTTACAAGGATGGGCTTGGAAGTGGTGAACGTGGAGAGGTTTAGGGAAAGAGTAAAAACGCCAACTATTTCAGAGATCTTAGTGAATAAGCTTGGAGAAAAAGCAGTAATCAGACCTCCCGCGGACCCAGTTGCAGGCCTCGAGACGAACGAATTACAGAACTTTGGAAGGAAGGAGTTTTCCTTGAGCTTGCTGCAATCGTTCAGTTTGGTTTCTTGGATTAACATGAGGTGGGGTTTAAGTGCATAAATTTCAGCGAGGACGTCCGCGCATTTGTTTTGGTCACCTAGCCTCCGTAGGTTCCACGAAGCGATGTCAAAGGAGAGCTTATGCATTACGAGATTGAGTGCACCTAAGATGACAGACGAGAGGGGGACGCAAGTAATAAAACTCCAACATTTTCATAACTAGAAGGGCATGAACTGCCGTAGTACAGCGATTTTGACGCGGATTAGAAGGGAAACAAACAGAGGGTACAAGGGGGAGGTAGCCACCGTGGCACGCCGCTGGAGTGTAGCGTAGGGTCGAGGTCTGCAGGGAAACATGGTGGCTTCGCGCCCTGCAGGTCGATCTGGATGAGGGGGGCGTGGTCATGGGGGCTGTGGCTGCACCCCGTCGTCAGAGATGGGCAGAGTCTCGTCCTCGTCCGCACCACAGGCGAGTGCCACGGCCACGAGAGCGTGGATGTCCTTGCATGGCGCACCCGGAGCGGCGTCCAGGCCAGTTTGAGCGAGCGCCGAGGTGAGGTTGTCGGAGAGGGTAGCCATGTCAAGGTCACTGGCCTTTTTGTGGATGGCCTGCGAGAGCATGTCTATGTAGTTGTCCTCCGCCCTCGCCACGATGTGGTGGCTGCGGCGCAGCTTCTGCGCACTGTCTTTGGCCCGCTTGATGCGGACCCGGCGTTTCCGCGCCTCGTTCTCGTGCGCAGGCGACGCTCCGGAGGAGGAGATGGCTAGCCCGCGGATGGACTCAACTAGCTCCGCGGTGTCAGCCACGACGACATCGGCAGCAGCAGCAGCAGTAGCAGAGCTGTGGGCTTCCGCGGTGAGCGTCGGGATGTCGCGGAGCGCATCGGCGGGCGTTGGCGTAGGGGCCGGCACCTCCGGCAGCGTCGGCTGCGGAGGGTCCATGTGATCTCTTGCCCTTGGCGCGACGTGGTGGAAGGGGACCTGGTACGCCGGCGAGGAGGGGCGAGGAGGGGACGCGTCAGGAGAATCGTCGAACGGGTGGAACAGTGCCCCGATCCCCATGACCCAGGACTGGATGATGCGCAGCTCGACGATGATGGTGTCGTTGTTTGTCATGTGGAGAATGAGGGTAGGGGGGATGGCAGCGTTGGCCTCGACCTGCACGAATCCACGCACCGAGGACTTGTCAGTGGTGTCAAAACACGCACGGTCGACGCAGCAAAGCCTCCCGGCGTGGTTGAAGATGTAGGAGGCGCCGGCCTCGTGCCAGAGCTCGAGGAGGTAGTTGTTGGCCGCCAGCTCCACCATGCGGGAGTAGGAGGTGACCGAGCGGTCCTCCGTTTCTTCGGGGTGGAGGAGAGTGATCTTGATGCCCATGATGGTTAGCGGCGAGAGATCGCGGACGTAGTCGCGTGCGTCAGCGTCCTCTAAGATCATGAAGGCGGAGCCGTAGGTGGACGCGCCGAAGGTGAAGACCGCGTTGGAGGTTGCAGCCTCCACGGCCCTCCGAATGGTGTCGAACAGCTCCGTGAGCGCGGGGTCGAGGACGGCGAAGAGGTTCCTTCCCGTGTCTACGACGAGGACGTCAGGGACGTGGATGTCCATGGGCGGCCCGCTCAGCCTTGCCGCAGCATCGGCCGCGCTCTCGGGCCTCTCCAACCTGGCGACGGGGATGCCATGGAGGATCGCGTTCTCCGCGTCGGATGCGGAGTAGGGGTTGGGGTCAGAGGCGAGGCGTCGAAGAGGTGTGAAAGGCTTGTTGTTGGTAGCGGCCCCTCGCTGCGAGGGCGGCGCCGAGTAGTCGTCGGAGGAGAGGGTGACGGGGTTGTTGACGGAGCTGCTAGCTGGGCCCGGAGCAACTTGGGAGGGCGCGTCGATGAGAGGCTCGTCGATGTTGACGCGGTAGGTGCCAAACCAGATTTCCCCTGCGGGAGCAGTGATGATGGCAGGGGCACTGGCGTCAACCCCGACGGAGACGGGCTGAACAAGGTTGGCGGGAGCGTGGATGGCCATGGTGGCGGAGAAGGGGGCAGCTGCAGAGCTAGGGGGAGGTGGGCGTTGCAAGTGTTGGAATGGTGGCCTGAGACCCCGCAGCGCGCACAGCGCACCGGGTCGCGGCAGTCGTCTACGAAATGATCGGAGGCAAGGCACCGGAAGCAGCGCGGCATTCGTGATGGGGGGAGGACCGGGTAGCTGGAGCTTTGCTTTAAAGGGGGTGAAGAGAGCTTTGTCGAGGAGAGGGAGATGGCCTTTGGGGGCGAGAGAAGGGCATCTTTGAAAGGAGTAGGGGGCGGCGCGCGGCCCGGCAACGGGTCGACGTGATCGGTGTCGGGCGACGGTGTCAGGTCATAACGTCGCGGTAGGAGAGGGGGTAGTCGAGGTCGTCGAGAGCGCATGCATGGACGGGTTCTGGGTGGGACGAAGCCGCGGGTGCTGTCGCGTGGACAGGGTCCATGGGAGAGGAGATGGCGTGGTCCAGGTTCATGGTCACCTCCCGCTTGTCCGACAGAGAGTTAAGCTGCGCGATTGCGTGGGAACTAGGGCTGATTGGTTCCTTCAGCGGCAGAGCGGATAGAGAGCATAATTGGGCATCGTCAGAGGGTCCATTAGTAGATGCGGAAGCAGAGCTGGGAGGAGACATGGATTTGACGCAGGGGGTTGGCACAGTTCTCCGTTTGTCCGCGCAGTTACGGGACGAGGCATCTAGGCAGCTAGGCTGAGGCCGGTGCGGCAGCTGCATTTTGGGCGGCGCGGGACTCAGCAGCGATTCACTTTTTTCGTATTGCTCGGGCTCGTTGAAGCAGTCAACGTGGGCCCCGGGTTCCAAATTTGAATCTCTGAGCCGGCGTGCAGAGATAAGATCAGGGAAGAAGAACAGTGCCGCACCCGGCAGACGAACAGGAGAGCGAAGGCAGATTTCCGTCAGAACGTTCGACGAAACGACGAGCGAGCAGAAGATCCCAACCGAGTGCCTTTCGACTTGGAAACAGTCAACAGCAGCGAAGAGGAAATCAAGGGAGTTTTTGATTAAATGCACAGAGGGTTTAATACTTTTTGAAATGCAGCAAATCCAAATTTCGTGTCTTGGAGAAGGTGTTTGGCGGTGGAAGAGGTTGTGAATGACATCGGAGTGGTAGTTCAACAAAATGAAGGAACGAAAGGCGAAGCCAGGCCTAGATCGGTGTACCTTTGCATTCTGGAGCTGACTGCGGTCTCCCTTGAGCTGAGGAGGAGGATGGTCGGGGCTTATTCCCCCTCTTCGAGTTCACCGGCGTCAGGCACCTGCGTGCCCAAGGTGCCATCCCATGTGGGCTCGACCAGGCTGGGCAAGGCCTGCGTAGCCGATCGAGAGCATGCGTAGTGGACGAAGTCTGCCGGCAGTGTGGGCAGTCTGACGGCCGAGTTTAGCTCGAATTTGATGGAGAACTTGAGGCCAGTCAGAGGCGCCGTCGACAGCACGAGTTGCACTGCTTGCGAGGAGGGCACGAAGAACCTGAAGCGCACGTTGTCCAATCGCTGCACCGCGAGATTGCGCGTAGGCAGCCCGAAGCAAGCGTTGAGCAGAACCGCCATGAGCAGCTCATCGAAGTTGAGCGGCGATTTGACGACGGAGACCTTGAGAGGGAACACCAAGGCTGCAAGCCCGAACGGCTTCAGACTGCAGCAGAGCGGGAGGGTGGTGCCGTCCCCCAGCCCAAGGAACAGTCTCATTGACTGCAGGGCGGGAGAAGCATCCTCGACGGAGTAGGCGAGCTTCACCGGCAGTGGAACCCCGGCAAGCGAAGGCGGAGGCAGAAGGGAGGAATGTTTGGTGGAAAGTGGAGGCGGATTGGCCGGCGGCCGTGGCAGCGGGAGCGGCCGCGGGAGCGGGAGCGGCGCTGACATTTCTTCTCTTCTGGTTCCAGTAGTAAGTAGTTTAGATAGGGCTTTGATGCATTGTTGAACTGTTTGTTTTTGTAAAGTATAGTCTCTAAATTCTCGGGTTGAACTTACATCTTGAAATTGCATATTCAGCCTCCATGTCCTCACAGTTCAAAAATCAAAAAAATTCAAGTACGTCATAGTGCCAGATCCATTTTCAACTTTCATGGAACTGTGTCCATATGGATTGAACGGAGACGTGGTTCCATATGCTTCCAAGCACCCGAAAAAGGTGCAAATATGATGACTACCCACTCCACCCTTCCTGGAGACTCTCTTCATCCATAACTGAGCTGGGTGAGGTCTTTCGGCGCGAGCATGACACATTATCAAGCAATTGGTTCTGATAACCTGAGTGTTCGCCGAGCCTCCGCTGTGTGAAACTGAAAATGTTTAGGATACATTCATGTCTACTGCATTTGGCCTTATATGCCTAAAATAGTACTCCGAACTATCACCAAATGTTCTATTTTGGTAGCTAAAAATAAATAGTTTGACGCACTCTCGATCAAGCCCTCTGCTCACCTCTCCATCAGTCAACTTGTCATCGTGGTCGTCGATTGCCCCAAATATATTCTGGATGACCGTGTATAAAATTATATTCTGGATGGCGAGATCTAAGCAGAAACTTTTTGCACCTTACAAGCACATTAGTCCAGTATCATTGGCATGGACTATAAAATACATAGTTTTTGAATTTGTAAGGACTTAAAACGTTGACCAAAGGGATAACATTCGCTGCCTCTGCGACTGAGCTAGTATGACACTCGGCAAAGGTGTTTCTCCGTTATGGCTAGGAGTCAAATGACATGTACTCCCTCCGTTCATTAATAGATGACTTCAATTTGTCACAAAGTGGATGTATGTACACATGTTTGAGTGTCTATATACATCTATTTTTGGACAAATGAAAGTCATCTATTTGTGAACGGAGGGGGTAGCACCTAGTGTAATGCCTGACAAAGAGATGATTTGCCTAGTGTGGTACTGTGGTATCTTTGCGGAGTACTATACCCGGCAGACTAGACGTTTGCCGAGTGGTGGTATCTTTGCCAAGTGTTGTTTCCTGTGTCTCGGCAAAGAGATGATTTGCCTAGTGTCCCGAGATTTGACACTCGGCAAAATCCCTGTTACTAGGCAACGTTGAATTTTCCGGTAGTGCTAGCACTCAATTCTCTAGGACTTAGAAACACGGGTCATTTTGAATTTGTAAGTTGTAAAGATATAGTCAGCACAATAGTTTATCAAGATATCAAAGCTAACTTTTTTCATGCATCCAGATATAAGACACCACTTCATACAAGTTTTTTTTGGAGAAAAGGAGCCACACGGCTATGAATTTCAGAGAAGTTCAGGTTATTTTAACAGAATCCAACTCCCCCAGACTTCAGACCAAAAACTCAGATAAAACCTCAACTATTTTCAGGACATCAAACTACTACTTCCTCGGTCCCAAAATATTTGTGTACTATGCCACGCCCAAGAAATTGTCAACGGACGCCCAAACAGTGTACTATGCCAGAAATGCCCAACAGTGTTTGATAGACTTCATACAAATATTTTGTGACGGAGGGAGCACTTTTATATAGACTTTATACAAAGTTTTAACATACCATTTCAGAAGCAATAGACACAATCATTTAAGTTCCAGAAGTACTCCGTACATTAACATATCACACTATGTAAGCACAAATTTCACACAACATTTCATTAATACAACTAATCAAATTTCTACATACAGGGACCTACTTCTTCCATGCATGCAACAATATTCAGACATCTGTGGATATAATTAATTACACAAAAACACAACTTCATGCAAGTTAACATACCATTTCAGAAGGAACAGCCACAATCTCAGTTCCAGAAGTACATATAACACTACATGATCAGCACACATCAGATGTGATTCGGCTGGATTAGGCTAGCGCCAGCCTTAAAAAACTGTTGATTAATATAGCTAATCAAAACTTCCTACACAGTTGCCTCACTGAATTACATATTATCATTAGATACCCATATTACCGCTTCACCCATCCTTGCTTGCCTCACCATTGCTTGAAGAAATACGGGCAGTGCGATAGCTTAACGGAAAAAGAGACCAGCCAACGGTAACTTCCATTTTACACGCGTCAACAATCAACTCACAAGAGCGCCTACCAGATATTAAAGGTTCAAAGAGCATCTCACGCTCAACCTTGGTGCTGCCTCGCCACGCTGCTGCACGAATTCGCAGCTCCCCAAAGCTTTCAACAGAAACCACACGTCGTGAGAGCTCTATGGTGCCATCAGCGGCAGAAACAGGCACATTCCCATCTCTAAATTTCAATAGGGACACCTTCATGTGACTGAAGTTAGCAGTATAGGCAGTGAACTGCCCGTTGAATCCATCTGGCCATGGCCCTTCAATAACACGGACGCTGATTGTGGCCTCAATGGATGAAACCACGGTGCCACATGTCAGCTCCAGTGTGCTGAGCTTGCTTTTATATTTCTTACTGCTCACGCACGATCTGAGAGCGCACTCTCTTGCCTGATAATCGATTGATTTGCAGCAATTGTAGCGTGTGGCTACCAGGCTTAGAGTTTTGTCCTCAGATTCGTTAGTGTGCTTCACCTTCAGGCTGATATCAAAATGTATAGGCCCAACCATAGTCACAGGATGGTAGAAGCTAGGGTTCTACCGGGTTTAGGGCGGAGGTTATATGGGTGGAAGTGGGGGCGGAGAGGTTGAGAGGCTTGGCGCCGGCGGCGAGGCGCCGTCGCGGAGGAAGGAGAGCGGCGGCTAGGGTTTGGTGCGGCTGGGGGCTGGGGGTCTCCCGTCTCCTTCAGGAGACGAGACAGTATGATACTGATTATTGTCTATTCAATCACGAAGGGATACATTTGTTTATATAGGAGGACGGCCTCCTCTAAACCCTAATTTACTTGGGCTAAGCCCCTAATTTCCTTGGGCTAAGCCCACAACTAGCCACTAGTCGATTTCTTGCGTGTATACTGTAATCCGACCATAACACAGGAGCACGGGCAGGACCTGTTAGTATTAAATATGGATCCTGAACAGAACACACCAACACCATCGATTGGGCACATATTTAATTCTAACTGCATAACATAAACAATGAAAAAGTGCATAAACATAAATAAATGAAAATCCTTTATGGTTGAGTTATGCTTCAAATGCATGCCATGTCTAAGAATTACACTGAACACGTTTGACTGAAGAAAGAGCATCTTACATTCTGAAAATGCAGGAGTAAGTGCATAGTAATATAATATACTCCCTCTATCTCAAAATAAGTGTCACCGAAATGGATTTATCTTATTTTGAGACGGAGGGAGTACAGCAATGTGAGGAGCATATACCACAAATGATACCAGAAAGTATTGGCACGAATGCATTATTAACATAAAAGATTGAGGGACATAATGGTTATATTTCCTTTGTATTTTGTGATCAAACACATGGCATTCGATTAATTTCTCACTTTGCTTGTTCCTACATAAACAGATCTGTACACATTGCTCCAATTTATAACTTAAGTTTACAACCGAGAATCATGGTATTTGTAACAAGCAACAAGGTCAAGTTATCATGTATAGCACAATTAGCACATTATCTTGTAGAAGCTCATTAATGAGGTTTCTTTATGAATTAAATAGGCCAAAAAAAAGCTGTGAAGTAAACAGCATGAAAGCCTGGTAACAACAGAGAACCATAATAAAAGAAAAGGTTGTGTTGCACAACAAGTACAAATGATAAGGGATATAATGAACCTGCTTATTGAGGGTTTGACAGTTGTCCCTCTTGCGCTCAAAGATGATATTGCGATGGTAATCCAGGTCGTCGCGCACAGCAATCATACCAAACACATCTAGCGGCCAGTGCAAATCCCCATCTACTTCCTCGACTTTGACTGAAAATATCTGCATAGTAGGCAGGGTGTCGGTCCTACGAGGCATCGGCTCATCGGTGAAGCACATAGCGGGGATCTGAGCTGCACATTGCGACAGAAGGTTTCAATTCGGTAAAGAGATAGTCAACCTACCTATTTAGTGCCATGAAATCTTGATTCAGTTTTACATCCTACCATTATCTATCTAGCATAGTAAGAACATCAACAGATGATAAATAAACAGTTTCATAATAGAACATAAATCATAGATCCGAAGTAATCAGGTCGTCCACTAGAGATATGAACGTACTCCTGTCCTCGAAGGAGCCGAACTCTCTGGCCGTTTTCCACTCCCAGTGCTCTTGGTACTCTTGGTAATCCCGGTCGTCGTCGTCTTGGTTTGGATCCCTTTCCTCCTCCAATCTCGCCATCTCTTCCTCCTCCCTGGCTATGCACGCCTCAGCAAGCACACTCCCTCTGGCCAAATCCTCTTGTACCAACGACGCCCGCTGCTGCTCCGTGAGCGCTTCCAGCACGAGCGGCGTCGCGTCGGGGTTCTCGGCGTTCCACTTCGCCACCAGTCGCTTCACATAGAACTCACCTTCCTCCTTAAACATAGCTTCCATCTGTTCATCCAAAGCATCCATCTGCTCCAGCCCTGATGAATACTCGGTCTGTACGATCTTCCTCGACGTTCTCCTCACCGCAGCCATCTCAGATCCGGTGTGGATTTCCCTCTTTCTCCCCACCTCCCCCGTCATCTCCGAATCGACGTCCATCTCGGCGAGCCGCTGCAGTTGTTCGTCCTGCCGGCGTCGCCGCTCTGGTCCTAATGGGGGAAAACCTTAGGTACACTCCTCTGGCTTCGTTTGGCACTTTGGAGTTGAGAGATGTAAACCTTGGGCCGGCCCGTCTATTGTAATTTGTAAACAGGGGTTTCGTGTATTCTTGGTTTTACTCCTCTTTGATTTGAAGGAAAGGAAAAGTAGAATATTAGGAATTTTTCAAGAGATACCAGTGTTCATTCCTTTGATTCATAGGAATGGTGTGAAGGAAAACCATAGGAATTTTACCCATAGTTCTCAATTTCAATGCAAAACGTAGAGGAAAATAAAATTTACTCAGACCTCATGCTTATTTCCTGTGGAGGCAAAGTTTTGCACCGGCCATCCTTTCTTATTCCTATCCCTTTCATATTCTTTTGAAATCCCTACCCTATGAATCAAAAAAGCCCTTAAGGTTTCTGTTTTAAGAGCAACTCTAGCGGATAAACTAAAATCTCATACGGCAAAAAATTATCTCGTGACCACTATAAGGGTGTGTTTGGTTTAGGAACCAAATGGAATAGAGTGTCATGGTTCCATTCTAACATAATGGGTTGGTTCCATTCTTACGATTCGCAGGAGTAGAAAAGTGGAATGGGCTGGTTCTGTTCGGGTGTTTGGTTGAAGAGGTGGAACAAGGAGTAACCAAGTTTAATCTAGATTGATTAATACTCGTACAAATATTAATTTATGGCGAGCGGTGATGGGCACCGACGCCCATCCGCACAAGTGGACACCATGGAAAAGGTCAATTTCTGGCGCGGCCCTGAGCGCGGGGGTTAGCTGGCCTTCCTATACTCTCCGTGAGCAGCAGCAGATGGCTCTCCTGCTTGGGGTCACCGTGAGGGCTCACGAGCGAGCAGCACAAGTTGGCGACATTGGCTCCGAGGCGACCTGCGGCGGTGGTGTGGTCGCTGCGGTGCGCCTTGGAGGATGGAGACGCGGGATAAGGTCAGGACTCGGAGGTGCAGGAGAAGGCGAGCATGGCGGCGACGCCCTGGAGGATGGAGACGACGACGGTGTCTGACATGTGAGTTGTGGTGTAGGCTGGGAGAGAAGATGAAGACGAGAGAGATTAGTGAAGAGAGAAGCCGGAACCATGTGATTCCACCGATTCGGTGGAACTACCAGATTCAGGATCTCTAAGAAATATGTCGTTCTCAGAAGGATAGTGCTGAGCGTCCCGGGGGGGGGGGGGGGCAACCCCTGATCCCCCGCATGGAGAGCTCGACACGTGTTCCATCGCTCGGTCAAAGGAGCGATTAGCGTGTGCGTGACCCCACCTCTTCGTCCTCCTCCCGTGTCTCTCACGCGAGCCCCAGGAGTGACCTTGACTCATCTTGTGCAAACCATTTTCGGCTGGGAATTGCATAGAAGCACACCGACGAGGATGGCTGTCGTTCGTACCCACTGTCCACGGCGGCCGTCTCCGGTGAGAGACTTTGCCGGCGGCGACTGTGACGCCCCGAGATCGGGCACTATGCAGATTTCAGCATTTCCGCCCAAATCCACATAATAACCGATTCCAGGTTGCCACTTGTGATAACATTACAACAGTTCACGAATAATCCACAACAACAACAGAATAGATATATACAAGAGGACTCAAACGAGTCAAGGATACAACTGATACCATACAAAGATCCAAATAACAGCGGAAGAAACAACATAGTGTCCGACTACGGACAAGATACAAATTGGACTAAGAGTCCTGAAGATAACCAAGAGCGTCCAATCCCTGCCCAGGACAAGCCGGAGGGATTCCCAAGCTAACGTCGTCAGACTTCAAACATGTTGACTGCAATATTGAATATGCAGCCACGAAAAAGGATTCGTGGTTCAGTACGGTTAAGTACTGGCAAGTGGATAAACCATACTCACAAGATACCGGCGTAACCAGTCATCACAAGATACAAATACTTTGGGTCAACGGAAAAGAAGGGATTGTTGCAAAGGAGCGGCAGCGGGATGCACTAACCAACTACAGAAACACGCTACAACTTCCGGCTAACAGAAAGAAGATAAGATAGCGTATCGTAACCAACTACACTAACCACCAAACAAACCCATCCAATGTTACCCCCTACTAAGGAAGCAACCCAAGGATAACTCACACTGTTGATTAGGGTGACATCATTTGGATGGTGGAAGTAATCTATATTACTAGTCTAGTTAGGTGTAAGTTGTCTGAGTACTTGTTAGCCAGCACTTTCACCAAGTCGTCACATAACCGCGGACAACACGGCTTCTCGAGAAGATTTATCCCTGCAGGGTGTGCTCCAGTACCCGTACACACTCGAGCCACCAACTAAAACTCAGGTTGGCTCGACACGACCCAAACCGTCTCTACAACCCATCCTAGGAGCCACAGAGCTATAAGGTCCCAGCCATGCAGCCGAATACTCAGCGCAAGTGTGCAAAACTCCCGCAGGACGCAACACCCCGGCAATACAGGCCTCGCCCTATATGCATCATCATCATCATCATCATCAGTAACCAAGGGGGGCCAACCCATTATGCAAAGGAGCAAATGGAACACCCGAACTAAGTGTGGCTCTTCGGACAAGCTGCAGATCAGGTCTAAGTCGAGGGGGGGCCCATACTACCTCCCGGATGCGGTGAGCACGCTCATCATGGATCAGTAGACAAGACTCTTTTCCTAATTAAGTTCGACACTAGCAGGCTTCAAAACCCTAACCCGGACCTCCTGCCGGTGCCTTATCATCAAATTATTATTACCCAAAACATTAACATGTTGTTGATTGAATTGAAACCCAACTATCAACTAAACAGGTGATGGAACAAAGGACAACAAGACTCGAGCGCAAACAACACTAAGCATGCAACTACGACACGGGGGCCAACAAGGTAAACAAGCAACAGTTAATAGGAAGTGGAAGGAAAGGCTATATCATGGCTACAAGGTAAACATATGATAGGATCGGAACACAAGCATCGAATCAACAGGCTAGAATAAGAACAACAGAAAGAATCGGTAACAAGTGATGAAAGGCAGCCATTTGGCAGCAAGTGAGTATACTTGCCTGGAATCCAGCAAGTAGAGGTACATCCGAAGAACTTGTCGTTGCTCACATCATCTCAACGTCCTATCCACGAAGAAGCAACGAACCTCGAACAAACACCGGATGCAACAATTACTTCTACGGCAAAAGATCCAGCATGATCAAGATATGGATGCATGACAAGTTTAAAGATGCATCAAAGATAAACTAGTTGACATAAGGAATCAATTTAAATGAACCCATATGCATTTGAGATGCATATGGCAAAGTCCATGGTGCATACATAGTTAATGTTAGTAAACTAATAGCAAACTTTATGTTCAAGTGATTAAATGGCAAGATGCAACATGAAAACAGCAAGAAAACAAGTTTAGCTTCAAGTTGGTAATTCATTTGTCATTTTTGGAATTGTAATTATTTAGTTATGAATTATTACATTTTAAATGGTTCAAGTAAAGCATTAATTTGTTCACCACTTTTAATTATAGAAAACTAGGATATTATTTTATAAACAGAAAGAACATTGAATTTTGGATGGAAAACATATTTTATTTGTTAGGAAACAATTTTAAATGATTTAGTTAATCATATTACCAATTTAAATGCATTAAATAAGAGGTGAAGCAAATATCCAATTTAATTGTTGCAAACCAGAAAACAAAGTTGATATTCAAGTGTGGCATTTAATTTTGGATGGATTTCATGTTTTGGGTTTTCAAGTTGGAGCAAGCATGTGAAAGTTATTCATTAGGGATAATTAACAAGGTGCCCTCAGTTGGCACCACGACCTCAGTTTTACCCCTAGCGCCGAATCGACCTCAGTTTTGCCCCTAGTCAGTGCGCAAGGACTCTTTTCGCTGCTCCCACCGTTATTTTCGGCCCCCCGTTAGGATCCTGACCTGTGGGACCCATCATACAACCGTTGGCGCGGCCTGTGGGCCCCAGCTGTTGAGCGTTGGCGCGGTTTGTGTGCCCCATCTGTTGACGGTTCGCGCTGCATGTGGGCCCCACCAGTTGACCGTTCCTTGCGGCCCAATGTCACATGAGGCCCAATGTCAACATGTAGACTACACATTATCCATTTATATTTATTAATCACTACATGCAGACTACGCATTATCCATTTATTAAACCATCAAATTATGCGTATTAATAATATAAAATATACTGTGCTCAACTCAAATTTTTTATGTTATGTTAGAAAACATAATGCAGCTCTTTTAGAAAATATTATTCGTTAAAGCACATCTCTTATATATAAATTTTGTTTACAATGTGCAGATTTTAAAGCGATGATTAGAAAGGATAAAACTTCTAAACAGTGGGTACATTTGGACAAATATAAGAACATAACTTTATATATAGGGCTTATATATAATTAAACATACTTAGAAAGGATAACTGGCCCCACTTTACATATAATCAGTGGGGCCGGATAAACATTACATTTAACTAAAAAAAAAAGGGCTAGCCCTAACTGCTCCCGCTCTGCATGCATGCGGGAGCCCTTCCCCCGCTCCGGCGCCGCCCTACTTCCTCCACTCCGCCGCCCGGATCTCCATCTCCTGCTTGATCCGGGCGCTGCCGTTCTCCGCCCGCATCGTCTCCTCCTGCCTCTCACGGGACCGCTTGATGCTGGCCCGGAAAGCCTTCGCGTCCTCCTTGGCCTCCTTCTTCTCCATCGCCTTCAACTCCTTCTTCTCCAGCCGCTCCAGTCTTTTGAGGCGGCGGTTCGTCTTGGGGGAGATGTCCGACGTCTTGGTGGTGGTGGAAGGGACGGGGCGGTGGACGAAGGGCGGCGTCGGCGATCGCTCCCGATCGGGAGAGTCGTCGACGGGAAGCACGATGGGCAGGACGTCCAACTCCGCCTCGGGCCACTCGGCCTCGTACCAAGGCAGAGCCTTGGGGTGGTTGTCCTCGTCGGAGACCGACTCCGGGCTTGAAGGTAGTGAGTAGGAAGACATTGTGCGTTAGGGCTTGAAGGGAGAGAAGGGCAAATGGCTGGAGAGGGATGAGAATATGGAGGACGACTGAAGGAATATTTAAAGACACGATTAGACGTGAATTTATTTGGGTAGATGAAGCAAACTGTGTGAAAACCTTGAATTTATTTGGGTAGATGCATGGTCAAAGCGGTGTAGAACAGGCATAGGCGTAGGCGTAGGCCGGACAGCTATTGATACGGAGTACGAGCGCGTGTGCATTCGTCAGTCGAAGTGATTCGACGTTGCATGCGTGTACTAAAGAGGTGAAGAGAAGAAAGTCCAAAGTCTCACGCCAAATCCTGCCTCGCTGCATATGCATTGATGCGTATCTTGTGAAAACTAGGCGTGGAGGGCTGCGTCGCTGCAAATGCGACACGACTCGTGTTTCTGAAACCAGGCGTGGAGGGTTGCGTCGCTGCAAATGCGACGCGACTCGTGTTTCTGAAACAAGGCGTGCAGGGCTGCTGCAAATGCGACGCGACGTTAACTATTTTCTTCTTCTGCCACGTTGTTTACTCTGAAAAAACAAGGCGTGCATGCACCGGGCTGGTGAACGGGGCCGTTACATTGAGACAAAACACCCAGTCCATGCACCGCTTCATTTTCGATCGTTTGACCGTAAGGAACGGTGCAGATCGAGTCCATGCATGCAAACTACGGCGGCAACGGCCTGCAGACGCTGAGACGAGCGCTTCTCTGTGCGGGAAAGCAATCTTGGACATACAAAGCACACAACACACATATAATAACATGGTATGGCACCCCCTAGCTTGTGTTGGGATCCAGACGCTCCGTAGCCCCCCTCCTGGTGAAACCCTAGCCCCGCTGGAGAAATACCGGACTTATACGGAAACACGCGGTAACAGCGTCGAAATGGGGTAGCAATGTGGAACTATTTGCTTGGTTGTGCTAGGATAGCCCATAGGAACACAGAACAAAAAGGTAGAACCCACCTCTTCGGAAGATTCACGGTGTTTGGTCCGATACGGGAGTTTCACCCTGTAATCGCCTACGAGAGAGAAGTGGATGCCGGTGAAGCCGGGTCACACTCCAGAGAGAAATCTTGGACATACAAAGCACACAACACACCTATACTAACATGGTATGGCACCCCCTAGCTTGTGTTGGGATCCAGACGCTCCGTAGCCCCCCTCCCGGTGAAACCCTAGCCCCGCTGGAGAAATACCGGACTTATACGGAAACACGCGGTAACAGCGTCGAAAGGGGGTAGCAATGTGGAACTATTTGCTTGGTTGTGCTAGGATAGCCCATAGGAACACAGAACAAAAAGGTAGAACCCACCTCTTCGGAAGATTCACGGTGTTTGGTCCGATACGGGAGTTTCACCCTGTAATCGCCTACGAGAGAGAAGTGGATGCCGGTGAAGCCGGGTCACACCCCAGAGAGCAATCTTGGACATACAAAGCACACAACACACCTATACTAACATGGTATGGCACCCCCTAGCTTGTGTTGGGATCCAGACGCTCCGTAGCCCCCCTCTCGGTGAAACCCTAGCCCCGCTGGAGAAATACCGGACTTATACGGAAACACGCGGTAACAGCGTCGAAAGGGGGTAGCAATGTGGAACTATTTGCTTGGTTGTGGTAGGATAGCCCATAGGAACACAAAACAAAAAGGTAGAACCCACCTCTTCGGAAGATTCACGGTGTTTGGTCCGATACGGGAGTTTCACCCTGTAATCGCCTACGAGAGAGAAGTGGATGCCGGTGAAGCCGGGTCACACCCCAGAGAGCAATCTTGGACATACAAAGCACACAACACACCTATACTAACATGGTATGGCACCCCCTAGCTTGTGTTGGGATCCAGACGCTCCGTAGCCTCCCGGTGAAACCCTAGCCCCGCTGGAGAAATACCGGACTTATACGGAAACACGCGGTAACAGCGTCGAAAGGGGGTAGCAATGTGGAACTATTTGCTTGGTTGTGCTAGGATAGCCCATAGGAACACAGAACAAAAAGGTAGAACCCACCTCTTCGGAAGATTCACGGTGTTTGGTCCGATACGGGAGTTTCACCCTGTAATCGCCTACGAGAGAGAAGTGGATGCCGGTGAAGCCGGGTCACACCCCAGAGATCAATCTTGGACATACAAAGCACACAACACACCTATACTAACATGGTATGGCACCCCCTAGCTTGTGTTGGGATCCAGACGCTCCGTAGCCTCCCGGTGAAACCCTAGCCCCGCTGGAGAAATACCGGACTTATACGGAAACACGCGGTAACAGCGTCGAAAGGTGGTAGCAATGTGGAACTATTTGCTTGGTTGTGCTAGTATAGCCCATAGGAACACAAAACAAAAACGTAGAACCCACCTCTTCGGAAGATTCACAATGTTTCCACCTCTTATTCTTTGAAATCTCTAGTCTTGTATTCGAGGAATCTCATTTTAGTGATGGATTTCGTTCTAATGTTTATAAATCCTATTTATATTTTTACTAGACTTGTATTAGACCTATATAATGCAATTCCGAAGCCCAAAAATTTATTGGATGAATATTCGTATTATTTATTTTCTTTTGAATAATAATGGTTTTAATCGAAAATCGTAAATAAAACAAGTTTAAAACATCAAAATGGAAAAATAACTTTGGATCTTTCTTAATCACACCAAAATGAAGCTTTGGTGAGATTTTGACCTTATTTGAGTTCAAAAGGTTTGAAACTCATCTCATTATCTTGAACTCTCTACTAGACTGTTCAAGATATCATATGTTACACAAGGTTTTTTCGTTCCATTCTTTATAAGACAGGTTTATATTTTTTCTCGTTACTATATGACATAACACTACTATGTGCGTCACCAATATATTTTTTCGATTTTTTTTGAATTATTTATGCTCATTTCAAGCTTGGTCAACCCTCTGTTTGACCAGCCGAAAAGCTTCTAGAAGGAAACACAGAGATTCGACCTGGGCTGTTGGATCGACGCCTTCTAGAAGGAATCGTGCATCGGACGGATGCGCTCGCAGCCACAGCGATCCGCGAGACGTTCGTTCTGCGCTCTGATTGGTTGGTACGTTGGCCACAGGGATCGATGGTTCTACATATGATTTCTTTGCTGTTAAGTATTATAAACCATGTTATTTAAATAAAAAATATAATGAAACTTCAGATTTACTACAGAGATGATTTTTATCAGTTTTACATATGATGTTTCTATTAAACCATGTTATTTAAATAAAAAATAAAAAATAGAAGAATTATTCAAAACATAATGAAACTTCAGATTTACACTATACATGTAGAATAGATGTCTAGGAAATTCATTTGGTTGATTTATAAAATATGCCAAAAAATGTTGAAGCACAAATGGGGGTATTTACCCTAGCTTCGGACCTCATTTGAAGCACACTTCAAACGAGAATTGAGCGATGGTTGCAAATGAGCATAAAAAATTCAAAACAAATCAAAATGACATGAATCCAACACACAACGTTGTTATATGTGATATAGTTGATCCTCAAATTTCTATGGATAATTTTGGCAAGGTCGAATTTTTCATGAAATTATAAACGGGGGTATTTACCCTTGCTTCGGACCTCATTTGAAGCACATTTCTCATGAGAATTGAGCGATGGTTGCAAATGAGCATAAAAATTTCAAAACAAATCAAAATGACATGAATCCAACACACAACGTTGTTATATGTGATATAGTTGATCCTCAAATTTCTATGGATAATTTTGGCAAGGTCGAATTTTTCATGAAATTATAAACGGGGGTATTTACCCTAGCTTCGGACCTCATTTGAAGCACATTTCTCACGAGAATTGAGCGATGGTTGCAAATGAGCATAAAAAATTCAAAACAAATCAGAATGACATGAATCCAACACACAACGTTGTTATATGTGATATAGTTGCTCCTCAAATTTATTTGGTTAATTTTGGCAAGGTCGAATTTTTCATGAAATTATAAACGGGGGTATTTACCCTAGCTTCGGACCTCCTTTGAAGCACATTTCTCACGAGAATTGAGCGATGGTTGCAAATGAGCATAAAAAATTCAAAACAAATCAGAATGACATGAATCCAACACACAACGTTGTTATATGTGATATAGTTGCTCCTCAAATTTATTTGGTTAATTTTGGCAAGGTCGAATTTTTCATGAAATTATAAACGGGGGTATTTACCCTTTGCTTCGGACCTCATTTCAAGCACATTTCTCATGAGAATTGAGCGATGGTTGCAAATGAGCATAAATAATTCAAACACATTCAAAATGACATGAATCGAACGCACAACGTTGTTATATGTGATATAGTTGGTCCTCAAATTTATTTGGTTAATTTTGGCAAGGTCGAATTTTTCATGAAATTATAAACGGGGGTATTTACCCTTGCTTCGGACCTCATTTCAAGCACATTTCTCACGAGAATTGAGCGATGGTTGCAAATGAGCATAAATAATTCAAAACAAATCAAAATGACATGAATCCAACGCACAACGTTGTTATATGTGATTTACCCTAGCTTCAGACCTCATTTGAAACACATTTGCCCAAAATTTTGGAATGACTTAGTTCAACATGCATCATATATACAACATTATTCAAACATTCTTTTCGCTTTTAATCTACATTCTGGCTCGTGATTGCGTTCAGAAATACTCAAAATTAATTAAAAAACGCGAACTCGTTGAATTAGGCTAAAATTCATAGATTCGACGATAGTTTTACAGAAAGCTAGACGGCATAATTTAACTAAAAACATTGAAAAAACTTAAAAAAAAATTAACTACGGTTGCCCGAGAGGCCTAGTCGTCGCCCTCCTCCTAGACGTCGTCCTCTACTCCTCTTCCTCATCGTCCTCATCGTTGTCGTCGTAGGCCAGCATGCTGGAGGGCCCCGCCTCGTGGTCGTTCTTGGCTAAGGGCGATGGGTTCGCCAGCGTAGCGATCGCATGCCGCTCCGCTCTGCCTCGGATACGCAGCCGGTGCAGCTGCGCCTGCTCGGAGGGATGGCGGCGGTCCCGCTTCTCGCTCTGCAGGGCAGCCTTGCGCCGGTCGCTCTCGTACAGCGCGACGACCGCCTGCTGCTCATCCGACGCCGCGGTTGCGGCGAGCTCCCGGTAGACCTGGCGCTCCGCCTGCTCCCTCTGGTGGGTCTCCAGGGATGCACGAACAGCGGCAGCCTCGGCCGTTGCCGCCGCCTCCTTTAGCCATGAGCGGACCGTGTGGAACGCCTCCTCGTTCCGCCATGTTTCGAACGAGTAGACGGTGGCGTGCTGCTCGGGCCAGATAGGCTGCATCCGCCTGAGCCTCCTCCAGCGCGGCGCCTCCTGCGGCGGCTCCTGCTCGGGCGCCGCCTCCTCCTGCGGCGGCTCCTGCTCGGGCGCCGCCTCCTCCGGCGGCTGCTGCTGCTCGGGCCCCGCCTCCTCCTGCGGCAGCTGCTGCTCGGGCGCTGCCTCCTCCGGCGCCGGCTGCTCGTTCTCCTCGCCGTCATTGTGGCCCCGCGTCGCGGCCGTGGGTCGGCAGTACAACGGCGAGTTGCGCCATGCACGGAGTCGGCGAGGCATCGTCTCGGGGTGTCTGGCGAAGTGCGGCGAGGGCGATGAGAGTTTGTGCGGTGAGGGCGAGGAGATGAACGGCGAGAATGGGGAGAGCGGCGAGCGGTGAGGGGGCCTTTTGTAGCCCTGGCGGTCATTTACTGCGACGCGCGTGCCGTTACTCCGGCGGACTTTGAACGACCCGGGGGCCCACAGTTTTTCCACGCGTCGCTGACAGCTCTGGCCAGCGTGGGCTGCCCCGCCTTTTCGCCCCCCAAGCCGAACCCAGCGGTGGTGGTGGTGGTGGTGGTGGTGGTGCCGCAGGTGCTCGTGGCGCAGCAGGGGATGGTGCGGCGGCGGCGGCGGCGTGAGCGGCAGCGCACGACGGCGGGTCAACTAAATTGGACGGCAGCGCACGACGGTGGTGGCGGGAAACTCGGGTGTGGACTATTCAGCGTAGTCAACTAATTGCGCGGTCCCACCTGTAAGCTCCGGATGGTTTCAACGAACTTGGCAGTCCCACTCGGACCCACTTCGCGAAACGGAGTCTGACTCCTCGGTCCCACTTCGCGAAATGGAGTCGACTCCAAACTTACCGTTCCAGCCTCTCCATAGTAGTTGCGCATAGACTAGGGGCAAAACTGAGGTCGATTCAGCTCTAGGGGTAAAACTGAGTACAAGTGGTCCGCTATGGGCAATTCGATAAATGACCCTATTCATTATGCCATTTAGTTTGTCATTTTTAAGGATTATTAAATAACCTTAATTTTAATTGCCCAAATTGCAGAACAGAGGTGATAAACAGAAAGGTGGTTTCATTTTGAGTGGAAAACATGTTTTATTTGTTGAAATTGGAATTAAAATGAAGTAGTTATGATTTTCACAAAATTGAATGAATTAATTAAAGAGGCAAAATTATATTGAATTTTATTTGTTCAAAATGTGAAACAATTGTGATAAACATTTAGAGCATAAAATTTGGAGTGGAAAACATGTTTAAATTATTGGATTTGGAATTACAGTTTAAGAGATATTCAATTTGGAAGTTTTAAACATTTTCTGCCATTTTATTTAAGGCCCGGGGACTTTATGCACCGTGGGCTGGTGTACCCACAGTGGCTGCCGTGCGGGCCACTGCCACGCAGGCGTTGGTGTGGCGCGGGTGAGGTGTGACTGGGCCAGTGCAGCGTATGGCAAGTGGGCCTTGCCCTTCCGCGAAGAAAACAGCAAAAAGATGGGATATTTGCGCCCGCGGGGGATCGAACCTGGGTCGCGCGCTGCGCGCAAAGGGACGCTACCAATGCGGTGATGCTGCTGTTTGTGATGGTAAGGGAAAGCGCGGGCTTTTGTGGTTCAGTTCGTGACAGATACTGTAACTGAATAAAAGTCAGATGCAGCTAACAGAGGAGCACGGCGGCCGACGGCGATCGCACACGGCTCGACGGCCGGTTCACAGAGCATGACGGGAGGAGGAGGAAGGAGCTGTCTGGAGGTGTGGCTCACCTCGAGGGGGACTTGGCGGCGCGGAGGCTCGAGGCCGGAGCCGCTGCCACGGCAGTGGACGCCGGTGGGCAGGAGGCGACGGTGGCGTGGCCCTGGCGCCTCTCCGGGTTCGTCGAGGTAGCGTGGAGGAAGCTGGAGGCGCCAAGTGTCCATTCCCGCCTCTGCCAGGCCCCGACAAGGGTGTAATCGGTGGCGCCATGGCTCTGAACTCGCGGCCTCTGCTGCTGTTCGTGGGGGGGCTTCAGAGGCAGAAAGAATCGAGTAGAAAGGAGGGAGATCGGAGGGTGGCGGCGCAGGAGGAAGGAGGGGGAGATGGTAGGGTTTGGAGGAAGCCTCGATGGGGTTCTTCTTGTAGGAGGGGCAAAGGGGGGAGCAGGTGGTCCATGGTGGGGAATGACAGCGACACCCTCGTGTCTGGTTGTACGGAGGGAAGAAGAAGGAGGCTGGGCTTCCTTCGGGGTTGTAGGTGGGCTACCCCTTGTGGGCTGGCCTGCCTCCCCCACAGCTCACCTTTTCTTTTATTCTTTTGTTCTCTTTTTTTTAGAGAAGAGAGAGAGAGAGAGAGAAAAGAAATAGGGTTTGGGGTTTTTATTTTATGAATAAAATTTTATTAATTTGCAAAACAGTAAGTCAAAGCAATTTAACATTAACTTTCAAAAATTTGACATGTTATTTGATTTGAATTTGTTAGTTGAAATTCAAATAGGGTTTTCATCTAGATTTGAGTTTTTTAATTTAAGCAAGTTTATTCAAAGCTCAAATAACTATGAAACTTAGTGAGTTTAAAAAAATGTTTGCAAGTTTTTAATTGTTAAACCACAATTGGATCATGCCCATTATGATTGATTTTGAAGTGAATTTGAATTTGCCATTTAGGGTGTTGATTAAAGGGAGTTTTTATTTAACAAGCAATTTAAATAAATCAACTTCAAACTATTTGAAAACAATTTGAGGTATTTAGTTTGCAACTTTCAATTGGAAATTTTAGACATGTTTTGAAAGTTTAAATTGGTTTGGATTTTTGAGTGGTTTTTGAGAACAGGATGCAATGCATATGATGCATGTGATGCAAAAAGAAAAAGGAAAGCAACCAATTTTTCTTCTTAGGGGGAACACCCCAGGTGTTACAGCGACCACGTTGTAGCACCGTCTCCGGCCCACGGGAGCACTGTTGTCAGCCTTCGGAAGAATCGTCTCCGGCCTTCGGCAGCATCATTGCCGGCCCACGGGAGCACTTTCGCTGGCCTTCAGAAGCATCGTCGCCGTTCCACGGGAATAACGTTGTTGTCCCACGAGAGCACCACAGATGTCCCACGGGTGCACCGTCTCCGTCCTTCGGCAACACCACCGATGTCGCACGGGAGCACCGCCGCTAGCCTTCGTAAGCATCGTCGCAGTCCCACGGGAGCAATGCCGCCGGCCCACGGGAGCACCGCCGATGTCCCACGAGAGCACCGTCCCCGTCCTTCGACAGCACCGTCGCTGGCTCATGGGAGCACCACCGCTGGTCTTCGGCAGCACCGTCGCCGGCTTACGGGAGCACCTTCGCATGTCAACGGGAGCACCTCCAGCGGTCTATGGGAGCACGGCCGTGATTCTTCGGTAGTGCTGTCGTCCTCGCATGGGAGCATCTCCACGCTCCCATGGGAGCACCGCAACACAAAAGACGGCAACACCTGAGCCCACTGCATGCATCTCTGCCTGCGCCTGACAAAGGTGGATGTGGAGGCGCTTGTAGCAACAGCGTCGTACCTTGGTAGCACGGGCGATCAGCGCCGTACCTTGGTAGCACAGGCGACCGTCGTATGAAGCACGAAGCACAGTCGCCCTCCGCGGCCCATCTTTGAAGCTCCGACGCCCTTGCATCACTATTGGCGCCCACAATGGAGGTTGCAGGACCGCTTTGCCCCGCCCCCACCGTCCTCCTTTGTAGCACCGCTGATCTCTGTAGGCAGCGGCAGCGCCACCGTGCGCAGCTCCACGCGAGGAGCACATGGCCGCGAGCCTGCGAGTGTGGTCTTGACCAATCCATGGAAAAATCTTTCGCGAGTTGGGGAAATGGACGAGTGGAGGAGAATTGCTGGGAGGATATAAGGCAGGATGCGCCGAGGAGCCGCATCGGTGGGCCTCAAACCATTTTCGTCTCCACGATTTAGGACGTGTGGCACGCGGAGGAGCCGGAGGACGCGCACGCGCAATCCTCCGGATGATTAGTAGCTTTTTCCTTCCGAGAACGGTTGCATTCCAATTCAACTTGCCTACCAAACGCAGGAATGAGTCTCAGGGATGGGTTCGACCCATTACATTCCGCTCGGTGACACAAACCAATCGCACCCTAATGCCCCGCTTGGAATGTCTGAATAATTTCTGTTCCCAGAATATTTACCGCGTCGGTTTGATGGGCACACAAAAACGGCCGGTATTTAATCAGCGCCATCAGTGGTCCGTGCGAATTTACGGGGCTTACCGAGGAAATGAACCGAGGAAAAGAAACAAAAAGAAACGGGGGAGGAAATAACGACCAACCAAGTGGCTCATCCGAGCATAATTTCCGGAGCGAAATTTTCCAGCCGTTTTGCCTGTAGTACGTTGAACCAAGCATGCCCTAAAACGATTTTAGTGTACCTGAGGAGCTAAGGCCCTGATTGGATTGTCGTTTTTTAGCCCAGAACCCCTATAATATAGTGGGCCGTGAAAAGATCCGGGCTAGACTCTGGAACGTACTTGGTTCGTCGTTTAAGTTTCCTGAGTCGCGCCATTACCGGGTTCCCCTATACAGTGCTCATAGCGAGCGCTGTAAGGACACGCCTGCGCGCCCGGATAGATGGGCCGGCCCATTAGACCAGGACGGATTTGCTCCATGTATTTACTTTAGATTTTTTTTCCAAATATGAACTATTTTTAATTTTGAACAAAATTTAAGTTTGAACAATTTTAGAAAGATAAACGATTTCAAACATGAATAATTTTCAAATTTGAACATATTTGAAATTTGATTTTTTTTTTGAATTTGAACCGTTTTTGAATTTGAACCGTTTTTTATCCGAACAAAATTCGAATTTGAAAACATATAAATTTGAACATTTTTTAAGTTTGAACAAAATAAATCAAAAAAAGAAAGAATAAAACAGAAAAAAGAATAAATCGGAAAAGAAAAACAGAAAATGGAAAAAATGAAAACAGAATAAAGAAGGAGATAATTATACGACTAAACAAAGAAGTATAGCACGACCTGAAAACATAGCCCAACGGTTGTGTGATACGTAGCAAAGCAAGAGGTGCCAGGTTCGATCCCCCTCCCTTACAAGTTCTTTTCTTCGCTTTTGTCTGAATTATATGGGTCGGCCCATAAGTCTAAACCGCACGGGCGAGTCCTATTAGGACTCGCAATAAGCGGTATATAGTGTCTGCGCCATTACCGGCCATAACGACGGGAAAATTCCACGGACCTATCCAGGTCCCATCTAGAATCCGACGAGATTCAGTTGGGGCCCGCTTGGATTGCTAGATATTAGCCGAAAACCTAAGTTTTTTAGTGGGCCTAATAATTTTCTGACCATGACCAGTTTCGCCGCTTGGTTCGCAGTTTAGTTTTCCTGTCCCATCCGGTTTCAGTGCATTTCCGTCTGTAAGCAACACAGACCTATTGGCGTCCGAATTTTTTACTCGGGTATTAGATGTGCACAAGGAAACGGTCTCGTGAGATGTTCCCGACCGGAAATTATACCATAGTGTCAAGCGGGGCCTGGTTTGTTGTGCATGCAGAAAATATGCTGGAGAAATTTACGCGCGTGAAAATATTCGAAGTTGCCAAGTGGGGCCTAACAGGTTGTAGATAACTGGATTTCAGCAAAAAAAACTGTGGTTTTGGTTTCCTTCATCTTTCCCATCTCATATTCCTCTTCTTCTTCTTCTTTTGGTTGAACCAGATTCCCTACCTCGCTAGTCCTTAAAACTGGGGCAAAACATAAATGCCAGGACACCTTCAAAGTTTATGAGGAAGACTGGAACAAATAATTTGAGAGCAAGCAATAACACATCATGAATCGATTAAAAAAATTCTGGGACAATGCACATTAAACTCAGAATGGCAGCCAAGTCGTCGTGTAACTTCACTGATCTTGCATGTCCTCGCTATTGATGTTGTAGTGCTTTTCCTAAGAAAGCATACACTCCCTGAATCTTTTCATCATTGGAGTACAGATCATCATTAAGGATGGAGAACGCGGCCTCCGCGTTTTCAGCTGTGGTTTTGTATATGCGCTCGCCCTTGGCATTTGTGTCGTTTACCTTTCTTTGCCAAGAAGGGTTATGGAACCTTTCTTTTGGTGGCAGCACATCCGGCTTTGCAATTCCGGATAACCGTGTAGGTTTAATGCCAGACCTATTCCTTCTTTCGTATTCCTCTAATTCTTCTTGCTGCAACTTAATGTCAGCCTGAGTTTTTCATAGGTTCTCTCGAGTTCGGAATAGATGTTGCTGCTGCCGCTGTAGAGCTCGTCTACTGGCTTCCAGCACTTCAGAGGGTTCATCTCGTCCCACTGGTGTTTGGATTAGATCGATTTCCTCCTGTTCCGACATTTGTGGAATAGGGATTTCTTTCTTTTTCTTCTCCACGGGTGTGACTCCGCTTCCTCCTCCTACTTCCAGGTTTTGGTTGGCAATATCTGGCAACTTTTTCTTCTAGAGTTTATACTGGAGTTTCTTGGCAGTCTTCTTTTTCTTCTTAGAAGATGGAGGCTTTTTACCAGGTTCGTCCTCTGTCAATTCCTTGACATCGGGGTAAATTGGACTGGTTTCACCATCCTCTCTTTCCTCATCTAGCAGAGGTGTTCCGGGTCTTCCTCATCATCAGCATCCGTGTTTTCAGCCGGTTTTTCCATAAGTACTTCATGGAAGCTCCTCTGCATGGATTTGACTTGTCTCTCGAAAGCGTCTTCATCTTCATCTTCGGAATCTATGTCTTCAGATCCGGGTTCCGACTCCAATCTTGCCTCTAGGGCAGCTAATACGGAGTCGGCTTCCGAGTTCGTCGTTTCATTGACTGGTGTCGGACCTTCCACTTGTTCTGTGGGATATTGTGTTTCTGCTTCTTCCACGGGATTGCTTACTTCCGTGTTTTCAGCGACCTCGGACTGCACCATGCCAATGAAGTGAGATCTGATTGCGGGCATCTCCGAAGAGGCAGCAAATTCAGGGTTTTGGCGATTTGAGCAGAACCCGGTATCATAGTTTTCTTCAACTGGGTATAGGGCGGGTGGGATAAATTTTCTTCCACCATAGAATCCCATTGCTTCTGCAGTTAATCCGATAAAGATGTTTGCAGATCCAATCGGTAAAACGCAGGCACTTACCAGGTGATTCTGTGCTGGCATGTATGATCCGTTGTCGAGGAAGCGCCCGACGTCGTCATCGAATTCTAGGCTTCCGACAGTTATGGTACTGTCGATTCCGCCGAGTATCCCGATCGAAACGTAACGCCTGACGTCGCTGGCCCCGCGGTGGGCGCCAACTGTCGAGACAACGTAGTAAGGATCATAGACGATGGTGCCATGAGCCTACGGGTAGAGACGTGGGGGGACGTGGTAGTATGACAATCGAGAACACCGAGTTTACCCAGGTTCGGTACGATGCAACTTGGCGGCGTTCCTACTCCTGCAATCTCACTAAATCAGGGCTGAAGCCCAAAGTATACAAAGTACAATGTGAGTAGAGTTTCGCTAACTCGGCGAGGATCAACTTCTCGGCGAGTTGGCTTCTAGCTAATTATCTCTCTCTTTCTCTTCTCTCCCGTCCGGCTTTATATAGATAGCCGGGTTAGAGCTTACAGAAAGGAAACCTAGAAGACTACGGAAAGTATCTAACTTGGAAAGGAAGAAATCTGTCTTCTACTCCAAGCCGCACCACATTGGGTCGTGGTCCGGGTTCTTCTAGAATCCGGCTTCTGCGCATCAGCTTACTGGGCCGCCTAATGGACTATGGGTCTGTTTGTTTGGGCTGCTGCTGTTGAGAATCAACTATAGCTGCTGAGCTGTTAGAAATCAGCAGTGGGGAGCAGCTGTTGGAAGCAGAGATTTGATGTTTGGCAGGACAGCTGTTGAGGGTTGTTGTTGCTGGTTTAAAAACATTTATGAGTTATTTGTTAGGCTTTTGGGTTTTGGCTTTTAGCTTTTGGCTTTTAAGTAGAAATTATATGAAACATAAATCATCACATATATTCATTATCTTTTGAGCTATTGTATATATGTATGTCAGCAAGACTACTAGATCGGATGTGAGAGGTCAAGGTCAGCAAATCAACTCTTGGACTGCGGGGTATAACAAGCATGCCCTCCCTCAGGTCACAAGTCACAACCACATTGGCCGAAGTGTCCACACCACCGTTGGAGTTGGTCGTGTTGTCGCGCCCTTCGAACAACACAACACCCAAGCCGTAACCTTACAAAAAAAAAGGTTGGATGAAAAAAATAAAAATAACAGAGAAATCAACGGTACAATCATTCATTTGAAAGTAAACAAAAAATAGAAATTTCATCGATACAACATACAAGTCTGCAGTACAAGCATTCATTTGAAAGGGAAAAGATATCTGTACATCATACGAATGTTTTTTTTGCATGGATACGTCATACAGATCTAAAGATCATACAGATCTACGGCAATAGCAATCGTTTGAAAGGAAAAAAATCATCAATATAGAATACAGATCTATAGTACAAGCATTCATTTGGAGAGAAATTAAGATTGTGAGGAATGACCTCCAGATCGGATGGAGTAGTAGCTTGAGGCGAACGAGACGTGGAGCAGCACAGCGCGCTCACAGGATGTGGCGGAGCAGCTCGAGGCTGAGGAGATGAGGAGCAAAACCGCTGGTTCACGGGATGGGGAAGGAGCAGTCATGGGGACAGCGGCAGACGAGGCAGAGTGGCCGACGAGCTCCTGCGGACGAGAGAGGACGGTGACTCCTCCCTCCAACGGCCTTGCTCGTGGACGACGGCCGGACGCGGGAGGGGCGGTGGCGCCGGTCGATTTGGAGGACCGAGGCGGGGAACAGGGAGGGTGGCGAGGAACGGCGACCGGAACGCCGGTGAACGAGAGCGGCAGGCAAGGAATGGCAGGGGCGGCGGAATCCTAATCCTCAGCCGCCATGGCTTCCAGGGGGCAGAGAGGGAACGGGTCGACGAATGTCCGGCTCAGGCAGATTTCTTCCACAGGACTAGTCATTATATGCAGTGGCAAGTTCTCGTAATTAACATGAAGTGGTATGGGCAATTTAGACCAATCCAACTCGGGAAGCAGCACAAGCGCTCGGGAAGTACCTCCTCACTCGCTTTCGCTCAATTCACCTGACGCAATGCATTTTGGGCCAGCGCTTTTCAATTTTTGGGTGTTTGTTTGGGCTTCCGCTTTTACACCCCAAAAGCATAAGCAGAGGCCCAAACAAACAGACCCTATGATCCATTACCAACATGCCACCCTGGTAATCCGGCTTTTTAGGACAATGCCGGATATGCCCCTAATAGGTATATTTTAAAACGGGGCCTGTTTTAACCCATATAAGGGTTTGTGAAGACGACAAACATGGGTGGGGTAGGTGGGATCAACAAATCCAAAGGGTTGTTGGCAGTATATAGTTTCTTCAAGATTACCGTGGAGGAAAGCATTTTTGACATCTAACTGGTTGATAGGCCAGGATTGGGAGGTGGCGATGGAGAGAAGAACACGAATGGTGGAGGGTTTTACAACAGGAATGAAGGTTTCACCGTAGTCCACACCAGGTTGTTGAGTGAACCCACATATGACCCATCGAACTTTATACCATGAGAGAGAGATAGACATCATGATTCATCTTGTGCCGAAAAATCCATTTGCCCGTGACAACATTCGCACCTGCAGGACGAGGAATCAAATACCAAGTGTCATTCCGTAACAGAGCATCAAATTCATCGTGCAGCAGCTTGCCAATTTGGATCTTTTAATGCCTGGCGATAAGAGTAGGGAAGTGGAGATTTTTTTGTAGGGGTGGAGGCTGCAGATAGATTAAACAAACGTTTGGGCATCAAGAACCCATCTTTTGCGCGTGTGTGCATTTTGTGTGCATTGTGGGTGCATCTACTGGAACCGCATGGGGGGGCAGACTGGGCTGAGGTTTCGTCGCCGGAGTGGAGGGGTTTGGGCTCTGGTGGGGGAAATACTCGACATACGAGGTGGATGCTGGGGTGGGCAATGATTGGAGGGTGCGGTCGTTGTCTTCTGCATGAGGGGGCGTGGCGAACAAGGTCGATCCGATACGTGCGGATCCCGGTGGAGATACATGGACAGGTGGGTAGGTAAAACGGATGACGCCGTACATCGGGGTGGGATCGTTTGTGGCTGGTGTGGTGGTCGGATGCGGTGTGGCCTGCGCATTTGAGTTATACGAAAAAATGGCTTCATTAAATACAACGTGTGGGACACGATCACGCGCTGTGAGCTAAGATCAAAGCGGCGGTATCCTTTGTGCTCTTGTGGGTACCCTAGGAATACGCAACGTGTTAAACGGGGTAGAAGTTTGTGAGAGGTGGAGGCATACAAGTTTGGGTAACATATGCAACCAAAGGTCCGTAAATGCGTGTAAGATGGGTGGCGACCAAATAGGCGAAAATTAGGTGTGTCATGGCTAATGGGGCGTGAAGGACGAAGATTAAAGAGGTTATTGGACGTGTGGAGTGCTTCTACCCAAAAGGTGGGAGGGAGGTGAGCTTGGACAAGGAGAGTACGGAGAACGTCATTAGTTGTGCATAACATAGGTTCGGCCTTTCCATTCTGTGGTGAAGTGTGGGGGCAAGAAAAGCGTAAAGACATTCCGTTTGTGGAGAAGAACGAACGTAAAGCATGGTTAAGAAATTCCCCCCGTTGTCACATTGCACACACTGGATCACTTTGGCTAATTGTGTTTTGACATAGACGAAGAAGCGTTGAAGCGTGGAGGCGGTGTCTGATTTGTTGCATAGAGGAAAGGCCCACGAGTAATGAGAGAAATCATCTAACACAATAAGATAGTAATTATAGCCAGAGAAACTAGAAACCTGGGAGGTCCGTAGATCGCAATGAATAAGTTGGAAAGGACAAGTAGTGAAGCTAGAGGAGGAAGGAAAAGGGAGCCGGGGCTGTCGTCCTAGCTGACAAGCTTCACATAGAGTGGGAGCAGAACTAGGTTTCTCAACTAAAACAGAAGGAATTCTTGAAAGACTATGAGCACTAGGGTGGCCAAGACGTTGGTGCCATAGCTCTCGAGTGTTGGAGATCGTCAGAGCGACATGCGGAGAATGCTGATCACCAAAGAACGCGTAAAGTTCGCCACTGCTACTGGAGCGAAGAAGAATTGTCCGAGTTGCTAGGTCCTTCACAGAGAAACCATCAGAGTCAAATTCAATTGAACACGAATTGTCACGAGCAAATTTACGAACATAGATGAGGTTTTTGACAGCAAAGGGAGTAACTAGACCGTCATGTAGATGAAAGGGGCGATTGGTGAGAGTAGTGGATCCGATCGAAGAAATGGGCATGAAAGAACCATTGCCAACAACTATGCTACGAGAATGAATGCCTGAAAGGGAAAGAGACGAGGTGAGATTACCCCGAGTGTTTGTCACGTGCGTGGTGGCGCCAGAATCCATGACCCATTCGCCCCCGGGGTGGAGTCCAAAAGCGCTGCTTGGGCAGCATGATACATGGCGGAGTAGTCGTACGAGGGAGGCAAAGCGGGCGTCGGGAGGAGCGGCAGTGCAGAGTTGGGCGCAGCCGGAGTAGGCGCCATCAGAGTGTAGGCCTGCGAGTCGGCGCCGGGGCCCTGCCCGAGGACGTTGGTGGCGTTGGGTCGAACCCAGGGCGCCGGACGAGGAGTGGGGGCACCGTGCTGGTAGCCATAGCCCGGATTGTAGTCGCCTCGCCCGCCTTGATCACCGCGTCCACACCCGCGCCCGTAGTGGGCGTCGTAGCCCTGCCCGTAGTTGTTGCCGTAGTTGGTGCCATAGCCCTGCCCGTAGGGATGCTCGCCACCCCCACGCCCGGAGTAGATGGAACCGCCACCGCCGCGCTCGGGCGGCCCGTAGCCGCCGCGGCCGCCATGAGCACTGCTGCGGGTGAAGTAGCGCGCCATGTGCCCGTGCTCACCGCAGCTGTAGCAGTTGTCGTAGAAGCGAAATCCGCCCCTCCTCCCCCCGGTTGCTGGGGCCGCCGGCTTGCAGAACCTGAGGCGGCGGCTTGAGCTTCAATTTCTCCTCGACGAGCTGAAGCCGGCACTGGGCCTGCATAAACGTGGCGAACGGCTTCATAGTTTCCAAGACCCCCTGCTGTACCTTTGGTCGTCCAGGCCGGCGATGAGACACATGGTCAGCTTCTTGTCGAAGACGGGGGCGCCGACGTCGCTGAGCTGATCAGCGATTCCTTTGAGCTTGCGGCAGTAGGCCACGACATCCAGGTCACCCTGGGTGGCGTTGGAGAAGGCCTTGTCGAGTTGGGTCGCTCGACCTTCCGCGTTCTCGGTGAAGAAGTGCTTGAGGTTGTGCCACGCGGTGTAGGCCGTGCAGTCGGCCTGGAGGATGACATCCTGCAGCTCATCGAAGATGGTGTTGTAGATCCAGATGACGATGTCGGTGGCAAGCCACACGCAGTCGGCGAGGTGAGGAGAGGTCTCCTCCTCGACGTGATCTCGCGCCTTGTACTTGGACAGAGCGAGGAGGAAGAAATTCCTCCACTTGCTGTAGTTGCCGAGAGTTGCGTCAAGTTTGAACTTGATGAAGCGTGTGATGTCCACGCCATCGGTGGTGGGAGGGGAGGGAAGCAATTGGACGGAGGTGTTGGCTAACTGCTAAGAGAGAGAGAGAGGGAGTCTTCGTCGCCCATGGGGAAGGAGAGGGAAGGGGATATAAGGGCTCTGATACCAAACTCAAAACTATCACACACACACTATATTGATCAACGGGAGAACCCGGTATAAGTACAGGGAGATCGCAGTGGTGGGCGATCGTGGGCAACGGCGTGCCATGCATCTAGCTAGATCTAACCAACCTATTGACTAGGACTCAATGAGCCGTTACAAACAACGTGACATGTACAAACACCGACAGAAATAACGTACACTTCAACAAAACGTAGCTAAATAAGTCTATAGATCTAGGTTTCCCAGAGCAGCGCAGGACGATCAACTGCAGCGGCTCGCCGAGATGGATCTAGATTCGGAGATGACGGAGGAGATCGGGAGAAAGAGGGAAATCCTCAATGGATCCGAGATGGCCGGGGGGAGGAGAACGTCGAGGAAGATCACACACAGAGGGCTCGAGTGCATGGATGATTTGGACAAGATGATGGATGATTTGTTTAACGAGGCAGATGAGAAGCATATGAAGCGACTAGTGGCGAGGTGGAACACCGAGAACCCGGACGCGACGCCGCTCGTGCTGGAAGCACTCACGGAGCAGCAGCGGGCGTCGCTACTACAAGAGAATTTGGCCAGAGGGACTGTTCTTGCCGAGGCGTACGTAGCCAGGGAGGCGGAAGAGATGGCCAGAATGGAGGAGGAAAGGGATCCAAACCAAGACGACGACGACCGGGATTACCAAGAGTACCGAGAGCACTGGGAGTGGAAAACGGCCAAAGAGTTCGGCTCCTTCGAGGACAGGAGTAAGTTCATATCTCTAGCGTACGCCCTGATTACTTCGGATCTATGATATCTGCTCTGTTATGATACTGCGTATTTTCATCTGTTGATGCTCTTACTATGCTAGATAGATAATGGTAGGATGCCCCTGAATCATGATTTCCTGGCACTACATACGTGGATTGATTATCGCTTTACCGAATTGAAATCTTCTGTCACTATATGCAGCTCGGATCTCTGCAATGTGCTTCACGGATGAGCCCATGCCTCGTTGCACTATCATCCTGCCTACTATGCAGATATTTTCAGTCAAAGTTGTGGAAGTAGATGCAAGTTTACGCTGGCCACTGGATGTGTTCGGTATGATTGCTGTGCGGGACGACCTGGATTACAATCGAAATATCATCTTTGAGCGCAAAAGGGACAACTGTCAAACCCTCAATGAGCAGGTTCATATCCCTTAACATTTGTTCTTGCTGTGCAACATTACCTTTTCTTTTATTATCGTATCTGTTGTTACCAGCCTTTCATGCTGTTTACTTTAAGCTCTTACTAGCCTATTTAATTCAATAAATGAACCTCATTACTGAATTTCTACAAGATATTGTGCTATACATGATAACTATGACCTGGTTGCTTGTTACAGATACCATAATTCTCGGTTATAAACATATGTTACTCACATTGGAGCAATGTGTACAGCTCTGTTTATGTAGGAACAAGCAAAGTTAATGAAATTGTGCGAGTAATCAGTCACATGCCATGTGTGTGACCACAAAATACAAAGAAATAGTCATTGTGTCCCTCAATCTGTATTATGATAGCGTTTTATTTTCACTGTATTTGCTAGTTTCTGGTGTTTCCTGTGAGGTTGGCCCCAATATGTATTATGAATGTCGTAAGTTATTGGTAAACAAATGTTTTAGACATGGCTCTTGTCAATGTTCTTTGAGCAACAGTTTATCTTTATATGTTATAATGCATTCATACTAATACTTTCTGCTATCATTTGCGGTATGCCCCTGAGGCTGAGCCCCTCACATTGTTTATATTACTCCCTCTGTACCAAAATATATGACGTTAAAGCTTTTTTCCGACCAGGTGAGAACATGCAAAAAAGTCTGGTCTACCCCTCCCCTCGTCTCGTTACAAATAGTTAGATCGTCTTCCTGTCCAGCAGCTCCTCGCCCCGTCCAGCACCTCGCCTCGCCGAGGCGCTTAGGTCGCCTTGCCCAGCCCAGCAGCAAGACCCAGGCCATCGCGCAGCAGCTCCTCCCCAAATCCTGCACCCAGGTCGCCTCGCCCAGATCACCTTGTCCAGATCATCTCGACCAGGTCCTTACCCAGCACCTCGCCAGGGTCTTCGCCCAGCACCTTGTCTCGCCCAAGTCATCCCTGCCTCGAACAGGTGCTCGCCCACCAGCAGTGACAGAAGATTTCACCCAGCTGCTCCTCGCCTAGGTGTTGCAGGAGCAACATCTCATCAGGCAGATCTTCAGGAATAGCAGCACAAGCCCAGCTCATGGCCGACTCCACTCCTAGATCGTGTTTTCCAAGCTCCTCGACCAGATCATGTTTCCCAAGCTTCTTGCCTCGCCTACATCCTCGAGCTCGCGGGCCCAGTTGGTCCAGCAGGCACGCCAACTTGAAACTGGCAACAACAGCAGCACTTGAACAATTCCAGCAGCAGAAATAGTAATCAGAACCAAGTGAAATCAGGTGGTAGTTCTATTTACACTGAAGATCATGTGCTAGTTTCCTACTCCCAGCAATACACCAAGGAACATTTAATTCAGCAATATCGCAGACTAGAAATAATACAAAACGAAAACCAGGCAGAAGCGGAGCTATGGGGAACTTTGTGTGTTGCAGCTTTGGAGTACATTATGAATGCATTTTACTTAAAGAGCATAATTACAAGCAAGTTGATGTGATCAAGTAGCCATGGTTTCAGTCTAGAATAACTAGTGTTCTGCACAAGTAATCAACAAGCAGTAATCAATAACTGAAAGTAGTTACAATAAGTGTTGTCTGAACACTAAATGTAGGCACCACATTCAGTTATTTTTTATGGCATGGCACGGCACGGCTCAATAGGGGTACTACATCATTCATGAGGTGAAGTATTGCATTCAGGAGCACACTAGTTGTTTAATTGCACACATTGATGTGAACAGAATCAAGGCAAATACAAAAAAAAGAAGAGTTTATACCAGTTGATATGTACCTTTTCTTGTTGGCTTGTTTTTTTTGGAGTACTCCTAAAAGCACTTCATCGATGAACTGATGAAGCTTGATGCCATCATGGACACTATATCCCTTGATACCATGTGCCTTTGACATTCTCTGCCATTAGAAGACCCAAGAAATCATTAGCCAGTAAAACTTGAGCAGTAGCAATATTTCATACTGTAGCATCCAGTATTTAAAACTGAAACTTGAAATTTCCACAATGAATTTTCAAACTGAAACTTGAAACTAAAACTAATTCAAACTGAAACTGAAACTGGAAGGACTAAGATGCAAGTATACTGATCTTATTTAAACAGGTGTGCAAGTGTACATCACAAGCAAACAAGTGAGCAATTCAAACTCCAGCACAAGCAAACAAGTTTTGCATTCATATTTAAAATAATAATAATCGGTGATGCTACTGCACTGGAGCACAAGCACTAAAACACAAGCACAATTCATACTCTGAATGCTACTACACTATTCATATTCTGCACTATTCAAATGACACAAGCACAAGCAAACAAGTTTGCATTCATATTCTGGAGTATTCAAATGACACAAGCACAAGCAAACAAGTTTGCATTCATATTCTGGAGTAGTCTGTCATGTCAAGATACCTCTGTGATGCTCAAGATACAGTGAATATAATCTGTGATAATCAAGATATAGCGAATATACCAACATAAGGTTGGCTCATGCACAACATCAAGGCATCATTTTTAAATTAAATCCATCCTCTATGTACTCGTAGCTGATGACTTTGTAACTTCCATATTCCCACCATCCAAGTCACTATATAATAAAACAAAACAAAACTACCACTACCATCAAGAGGTTCCTTGCAGTATTACACAGGGAAATGAATCTGTACTAGTACTGCAACTCAACCGAATCGAAGTCAACATAAACTACTCCGAAACCACTAAACGCTAAATTGCAGCACTAAGCAACTGTAAAATTGCACTGATTAGTGGAGTAATCACCACTAATCAGGAAAATTGCCTTGGGCCATGTAACCGTAGGAGCCGGTGATGTTGCGGTGGACACGTCCGCTAGATGGACATGTAGGCACCCGTGTGGGTCACGTCATGGTAGACGATGTCGGTGCTGCCCTTGCTGATGACGTTGTCCTTCTTGAGGCACTACTCGCCATCCTCGCCGGCCTCGGTCTCTCCATCTTTGTCGTGAGCACTATGAGGACGCGGTGACATTGATGAAAATGCTGGTAAGAAAATACTCATGTGTTATCAAGGTTAACTTGCAGTTAACTTGAAAATGCTCCTATGTTCTGACTATGACTTCGAATAGCAGGAAATTAACTACTGCCAGATATTGCAAGTGGTTGCTACTGTGAATCACTTGAGGTTGATTTCTTTCTAAATAAGGTGTCCAGGAGTACTACTGTGAAGCACTTATAGAGAAAGAAATAAATCAACTCTCGGTGCACTTCGGAGTACATTCAACAGTTCAACCAAACAAGTAGTGTAATGGAGCAAGAATTTCATCCAATATTTCTAAATTGAACTTTAAAATAAACTTGAACACACATTGTTGCGATATTTTGACAAAAACAATTCGCCCTGAGTAGTACAGACTGAGAATATGCATATTTGGGTACATTTCAGAGCAGTTACAGACTGAACATTGGGGCGGACAGCTTGACAGTCTGGGGAGCAGAAAAACAGAGACGAAGATTACCCGGGCGGAGATGAATCCCTGCTTCAGCGGAGCGGAAGGTCTGCCTGAGCAGGACGTGGACCGAGTCTGCGCTGGGCGGCACCACGGCTGTTGTGGCCTGCTCCTCCTCGGCGTCCCCTGCGGCAGGCAGGTTCAGGGCCGCGAGCTTGTCCGCCATGCTTGGCTCCTCGAGGTCGTAATCTGGACCTGTGCTGTGCTCGTCCACAGTGCCCGTAAGAGAGGCACGGGTCGGCCCCTGGTTAGTCGTCAGAGAGGTAGGTAGCGGGAGCGTGCTGCTGTTACCTGGTGGGAGAGAGGCGGACAGAGCGCGTCGACTGCGGCGGCGAGAGAGGGCGGGTTCTGTGGTGGCGTCCATCTGGTTGTTGCTACGGGCGGCACAGAGACGGGGACAAGTGAGCCTCCACGTCGAGCAGCAAATCCAGCTCCGGCGCATAGAACGCATGCAGTGCCTCCACACCCAGCAGCACGTCGCCGGGGAAAAAAATGCAAGCTTTGACCTCAAACTCTTGGCGCGGGCGGGGTACCTGGAGAATTAGGGGTGCGACGAATCGGCGTAGTGGAAAGCAAGGAGGAAGATGCCGATTGGGGTAGGGAGTGATGGGGAGCGAGATTGAGACGGCGGCGATGGGGAGCGAGAGGGAGACGGTGGGGCGATGGGGAACGAGAGAAAGCGGTGAAAGGAGAGAGACGCGAGCCAGAGTGAGGACAAAACGGGAAACACGGAAATGTTTTGTACGGAGTACGTGACAAAGTTTGTACATGGAATCCTTTAACGACATATATTCCGGAACAGAGGGAGTATATTATTATGCACTTACTCCAACGTAAAATGCTCTACATTTTTGCAAAGTCAAATCTTATTCAGTGTTGGGGTGGGGGCTGTAGTTTTTAGACATGACATGCGTTAAAGCATATATCAACCACAACCGATTTTCATTTATTTGTGTTTATGCACCTTACATAGTTTATGCTATGCAGTTAAAATCATGTATATACTCAATCAACGTTGTTGGTGTGCTGCAGGATCCATATTTAGTACTAACCGATTTTCATTTATTTGTGTTTATGCACCTCACATAGTTTATGCTATGGAGTTAAAATCATGTATATACTCAATCAACGTTGTTGGTGTGCTGCAGGATCCATATTTAGTACTAACAGGTCCTGTCCGTGCTCCTGTGACTATGTGTGGGCCTATACATTTTGAAGTCATCCTGAGGGTGAAGAGCACTAACGAATCCGAGGACAAAGATCTAAGCCTGATTGCCACACGCTACGAATGCTGTGAATCAATCGATTATGAGGCAAGAGAGTCCGCTCGCAGATCATGTGTGAGCAGTAACAAATATAAAAGCAAGCTCAGCACACTGGAGCTGACATGTGGCGTCGTGGTCTCTTCCATCGAGGCCACAATCAGTGTGCGTATTGTTGAAGGGTCATGGCCAGATGGATTCAGCGGGCGGATCACTGCCTCTACTGCTAACTTCAGTCACATGCCGGTGTCCCTATTAAAATTTGGAGATGGGAATGTTCCTGTTTCTGCTGATGGCACCATAGAGCTCTCACGACGTGTGGTTTCTGTTGAAAGCTTTGGGAAGCTTCAAATTTGTGCAGCAGCGTGGCAAGGCAGCAACAAGTTTGAGCATCAGGTGCTCTTTGAACCTTTAAAATCTGGTAGGGGCTATGGTGACTTGACTGTTGGCTTGTGTGAAATGAAAGTTACTGTTGGCTGGTCTCTTTGCTCGTTATTCTATCCCACTGGCCATGGTGAAGCAAGCAAGGTTGGGTGAGGCGATAATATGGGTATTTAATGATAGTAACTAATTCACCGAGGAATGTAGGAAGTTTGATTAGCTATATTAATCCACAGTTGTATGAGTCTGGTGCTAGCAGAATCACATCTGATCTTGCTTTTATGTAGTGCGATATGTACTTCTGGAACTGGGATTGTTGCTGTTGCTTCTGAAGTGTTATGTTAACTTGTATGCGTTTGTGTTTTATGCTAGCTAATTATATCCGGATATGTCTGAATATTGTTCCATGCGTGGAAGTATGTCCCTGTATGTAGAAGTTTGATTAGTTGTACTAATGAACTGCTGTGTGAGATTTGTGCCAGCAGGATCTCATCTGACCTGTGCTTTTATGTAGTGCGATATGTTAATGTACTCAAAATAATTGTCTCAAAGTTGGACAAAAGTGAATGTATCTAGACATATTCTAGTGTTGCACATTCATTTTTGTCCAACTTTAAGACGGTTATTTTAAGACGAAGGGAGTACTTCTGGAACTTAAATAGGATTGTGGCTGTTGCTTCTCAAATGCTGTTAACTTGTAAGTGGTGTTTTATGCCAATTCATGATAATATGATGCATAGAAGAAGTTAGCTTTGTTGTCTTGGTAAACTCTCGTGCTGCAAACATTTTTGCAACATAGAACTTCAAAATGGCCCGTATGTTTTTTTGAAGTCAGAACTGTAGAGTCCGTACCAATCATACTGGACTAATGTGCATGTATACGCACGATTTCCCTTTCTGCAGGCATTGCACTTGATTTTATTGTGCAGAAAGTTTCTGTTGCATCTTGCCATCAAAAATATAATTGTAGACATAGTCGTCTTCGGAAGTTAAAACAAAAGCAAGGAAATAAGCGCTAGGGTAGTAATAGGTTTCTTCCTGTTCAAACTCGCAGAGTTCAGTTTGCCGTGTTTTCACGCGCTCACGATGAGAACCAGGCAACCTACACATGGGTTACAGTTATGTCTCATGCTCTTAGAGAAACCAAGAGCACTGGATTTTTTTTTTGAGAGCAATCACATAGTTAATTAATAGAAAATTAAGTTACAATAAGTAAACACATGTAAAAACTAAAAGGCAAATCAGGATAAAATGATTATTCTGAATTTGCAGATAAAATCGTAATAGATCGAGAAATACAAAATGACCCCTAGGGTTTAGTGCAAGCACCGTAGCGAGCGGCCGTTGGTCTACTCCAACACCGTCGAGACGAACGCCGGAAGAAACACCGAGCCTCCACAATTGCAAGATCCGAGAAAGCACCATTGTCAACGAGGCTTTGTGAGTCGACGAACAGACCCGCTGCACGCAGCAAGACACATGTCGTCGTGGCACGTCAACCGGGGGACGTCCCGTGTTGTCTTGGACCAAGCTATGTCGCCTCCCATCGACGAAGTCGGAGAGGAACGAGGTCCACCACCTCCGGACCAGCATCCTCGCTCTAGAAGAACCACCTCGCCCCGGCCGCTAGCGTCGTCGCGAATAACAAGAAACGCCAGTGACACACCGAAAAATTGATTTCGCCAGATCTGAAGAACGACGGGAAGACCAAGCTGCCGATCTTAAGCACCAAGCAGTACACATTGCCATCAACTCCGAGACGCCGCCATGAAGGTCGCCGTCGGTATGGGACTGTAGTTGAGGCAAATTTATTTGCCCGGGCATCGCTCCCACCATCCCAACGACGCCCCAAAAAAACAGTAGGCAAACCCTAACTACAGATAGGCGCCGAAGCGTCATGGTACCCACCTCCTCGCGTCGCTGGAGTGGTCAACGGAGGAGGCAGGGACCGACGGCGGCCGGTGTAGTTGGAGCCTGACTCGCCTCCCGCGATCGCCTTTTCCTAGGGAGCGAAACGGTTCGCGTAACAACTAATCATTTTCTACGCAATTAGTGTTGTTACCAAGAGCACTGGACTAGGAGTAGGAGCAATCGACTAGCAGCGTCAACTCAGTCAAGGACCAGGTGAGCACAGGGCTTGATTGAGAATGTGTCAAAACTATTTATTTTTAGATAGCATAACAGCACATCGCGATAGAGTGCAAATTCAGGCATACAGCCAACTACAGTAGAGACGAAAGTATATCCTTTACAGACATTTTTAGTGTCACACAACGAAGGCTCGACGAACACTCAGGTTATCAGAACCATTGCTTGATTGGTAGGTGCTAGGGTTCTACCGGGTCTAGGGCGAAGATTCTAGGTGAAGGAGGGTGTTGTGTGCGGGCAAACTCGCTACCGCCGACGGCTGGGCGCCGTCGTGCTAGAGGGAGGAGGCGGCACAAGGAGAGAGGCGGCTAGGGTTTAGGGTTACAGATCCTCTGGGAGCCGCGCAACAAAGATATTCTTATTGCTTGATTTTCAACGAAGTCCTTACAACTGTTTATATAATGAAGATGCTAATGAAAATAGGATAACTGGTGGGCTAAGCCCCTAACTAATCCTGCCTAGTGGGCCTCCTCCGGGTATAAGTAACCCCGGTCATAACATCTCTCCCCGCCTGCGCAAACAGCTCGTCCTCGAGCTGGTTGAACTCGTCACGTGGCTCCCAAGTGGCTTCGTCCTACGGTAGGCCCTCCCACTGAATCAACAAGTACCACACTCCGCGACGTAGCTGGGCCTGCAACACCTTCGCTGGGCTCGGAAAAAGGCGCCCGTCGGAGGACGGAGGAAGTGCGGGTGGGGCCGCCGGTGGCTCCCCACGGAAAGGCTTCAACAGCCCCACATGAAAGACATCGTGGATGCGAGCTCTGGCCGGAAGCTGAAGGCGGTAGGCCACCTTACCGATGCGCTCCAAGACGACAAATGGCCCGGCCTAGCGAGGACCCAGCTTGCGCTTGGCACGTGGGTCCAGGGACTGAGTAGAGCGATGCAGAAGACGCAACCACACCCAATACCCACCGCGAACTCTGCCTCGCGATGGTGGCCGTCGTAGTAGTGCTTGGCCAGCTGCTAGGCCTGAATGAGGCGTTGCGGTACTCCGCAAGCATCTCGTCACGACTGCGAATGAGATCTCCCGCCGCTTCCATCAAGGCTATCGCCGGGTCAACCGGCAGTATGGGCGGGCGCGGCCGGCCGTATACCACCTCAAATGGCGTGGCGCGTAGGGTGGAGTGATAGGAGGTGTTGTAGCAGTACTCCACCCATGTGAGCCAATCCACCCAAGCGCGAGGACGATCACCTGTTACACAACGCAAATACATGGCAATCACCTTGTTGACCACCTCGATTGACCGTCCGTCTGAGGGTGGAAGGCAGTTCTCAAGCAGAGTTTCACTCCCGCCATCCTGAAGATATCGCGCCAGACATTCCCCGTGAACACCGGGTCCTGATCGCTGACGATTGAAGAGGGGAACCCGTGGAGGCGGACGATGCCGTCGAAGAAGGCACGGGCCACGGATGCTGCAGTGTAAGGATGGCAGAGCGCGATAAAGTGGGCATACTTGGAGAAGTGGTCGACCACCGTGAGGATGAAAAACTTGCCGCCCACCTTGGGCTGCAACATAACAACCGGCCGCAGTGCCTCCGTCTTGTTGCGCTGGCACGTCACACAAGACCGCACCCAGTCTCGGACCAGCGCGCGATCACCGGGGATGTAGAAGTCAGTGCAGAGACGATGGAGGGTTTTCTGCACACCCTCGTGGCCCTCCGAGTGTGCCATCAGCAATACTGGTGACGGAGGTCGTCATGGTCCGACACGAAGATACGACGTCCATGTAGGAGCAAGCCACCAGCCAGGCGCCACGGCTCTGCCATCTTCCCATCATCAGGTTGCTGACGAAGGAGCTGAGCATCTGGCGCTGTCGCGGTGGCCCGACGGACGTCGACGAAGAAGGCGAAGGTGGGCCCCGAGCGGATGTAGAGCGCCACCCCCTCGGAGTCGCCGACGGCTGCGTCATGGTCGGCGTCGCGGCGAGACAGGGCATCGGCGACGGTGCTAAGGCGCCTCGGCGGTACTCGACTGTGAAATCGAAGCCAAAGAGCTTGCCAATGGCGCTCGTCGACAGTGAAGATGGTGCTAGGGCGCCCCGTACGGTACTCCACTGATGTTGCGGCACCGTGGATAGCCTCTGGTTCAATAATAATTTGAGGCTGTAGTGATCCCTTCGAATCCGAAACGACTGGCCCCAAAGATAGGGCCGCCAATGGCGCACCGCGTGCACCAAGACAATAAGCTCTTGCTCATACGCCGCAAGCTTAAGATGACTGATAACCCACAAGTATAAGGGATCGCAACAGTCTTCGAGGGAAGTAAAAAACCAAATTTATTGATTCGACATACGGGGAGCCAAAGAATATTTATAATTCTTAACAGATGAGTTGTCAATTCAGCTGCACCTGAAAGTAGACTTGCTCGCAACAATTTATCAGTGATAACCGTTTTATAGCAGCAGTAGTAGTGAAATAACAACAGGAGTAAAATAGTAACAACAATAGCTATCGTGAAAACATCTGGATGAAGGTACAGTAGGCATAGGGAATGGATGAACGGGCGTTGGATGGATACGATAGTTCATGTAATAATAATAACATGGGCATTGCAGATAGATAATAAATAAGAATCCAAGTTCTAGGTAAACCATAGCCAAGTGTTCCAATATAGTCATACGTGCTCGCACAACATCTTTTGTCCTACCAGCCCATTTGCAGCGGGGCCTCAAGGAAACTACTGGTAATTAAGGTGCTCCATTTACCGGAGAAAAGCATTAACACTCCATGAACACATGTGATCCTCACATCGCAACCATCCCCTCCGGTTGTCCCAATTATTGTCACTTTGGGGCATCGGGTTCCGGACAACGACATGTGTAAATAACTTGCAGACATGATCAAGAAACATAATTATACTCATGAAACAATAACATGTTCAGATCTGAGATCATGACACTCGGGCTCTAGTGACAAGCATTAAGCATAACAAGTTGCAACAACTGTATATAGAACTAACAACCGATACTAGGCACTATGCCCTAACAATCTAGCATTATTACATGATCAATATCATCAAATCCCTACCATCCCTCTCAGCCTACAGCAGGGATTACTCATAAATGGACGTGGGAATCATGGATGGTTGATGGAGAAGTGGCGGCGGTGACGATGGCGATGATCTCCTTCGAATCCCCGCCCGGTAGGGTGCCAATACAGGAACTTCTGATCCCCGAATTGGGTTTCGAGGTGGCGGCAGCGCTCGGGTGTGTTTCTATGAAATATGATGAACCCTCTCTCATTTTAGGGTAAAGGAGGTTATGTAGTCGAAAGGGAGCCCGAGGGGGTGCCTGGGGCAGCCACACCACCTAGAGGCGCGGCCTAGGGGGGGGGGGGGGGAAGCCGCCCTATGGTGTGGGCCTCTCCTTCCCTCCCTCCGGGTCTCCTTCTGGCACCGGGGGTCTTCGGGTGATATAAGGTCATTGGGATCTTTTCTGGGCAATTTCCCAAAATTTGATTTTTCTGCACAAAAACGAGACACCAGGATAATTCTACTGAAAACAACGTTAGTGCGTGTTAGTTGCATCCAAAACTCAAAGGTTTAGAAGAAAACAATAGCAAAAGTGTTCGGAAAAGGAGATATGTTTTGGATGTATCAACTCCCCTAAGCTTAGCTTATTGCTTGTCCTCAAGAAATTCAGTTAACAACTGAGTGCGATAAAAGAACTTTTACGAACACATTTGTTTCATATGATGTAAATATTCTCACTATATGATCAAGTTCTTAGAAATTCATAATAAGAAGTATGCACAATAAAGTCACCTAATAGTTATGCAAACCATGAAGAGATTTTAACACACTAATAAAATACAACATGAAATATATCAATTCGCAGGATTGCAATGTTCATAATAGGGTATGATAAAGTGGTATCTCGCTTGCCCTTAATAATGGAGCAAAACATAAATGCCAGGGAACCTCTGAAGTTCAAGTGAAGACTAGAAGTAAAGATATCAAAGATAAAAGCATCAAGATTATACCACAATTAACCGTACCCTGGGACAAGCACATTACACTAAGAATGACAGCTATGCTCTCAAGAAAGTGCATAAAGTGAGAAGGTGAAGACTCAACATAAAAGTAAAAGAAAGGCCCTTCGCAGAGGGAAGCAGGGATCACTCATGTGCTAGAGCTTTTATTTTGTTAAACAGAGGTATAAAATGTTCGACACTCCTCCCAACCTTTCTTACACAAACCATGGCTAATTGAATCCTCGGGTGCCTGCCAACAATCACATACCATGGAGGAGTGTCCAATTTTTAGGGGTAGGTGTGTATGTTTATGTCAACGAATGGTAAACAGAAAATACAGTACATCACAAGCCAACTAGACTTCACAAGAGCGGCTCCCATAGAAGGACGCATCTGGGTAGAAGGTCATCCCTCTTTATCTTTTATTTACACAATTATGCTTTGAATGATAAATCAGGGGCAAAATTAGTGAAGATAATTTGTTTGTATTAAGTTTGGGGCTGAGCACCCCGCTGCCAGCACTTCTAGCAATTGGATAAGCGGATGAATCCACTAGACCAGAGTGTGAAGTCCAATCAACAAGTAAGATAAAGATTCTCTATTTACGTCCCCATGAGGTAAAACAGGGGCACAAAATAGGAATAATTTTGAAAGTTTTAACGGTAACACACGAGCAATTTACTTTGGAGTGGCGGTGAAATACCACATATAGGTAGGTATGGTGGACACATTTGGCAAAACTTTGGTTTTGCGAGTTGGATGCACGAGTAGAGGTCATACTCAGTACAGGTGAAGGTTAGAAATAGACTGGGAGCGACAATCAAGAGAGCAATAACTTTCATAATCATGCTTGCGACAAAATAAAATTAACGGGGGCATAAAAGTGATACAAATACTCTGAGGAAAAATAAATCGTCGATGCTTAATTAACCTTTTGTTTTTAGTCATAGCATGCGTGAACATGTGCCAAGTCAATTCAAATGAAACATTCAGACGGAAACACCACAATGTCATACCCTTCTATGAATAAAGCAATGAAGCAAACATTTATATGACATACCATTTAATATTAGTAAGTTGGAACTAAACATGAGAGAGCACGAACTACTAAGCATCCATTAAATAACATACACCTTACACGGACAAACTAAGCATGTCCACATAGATGAGCATATGTACAAAAATGAAAGCAAATAGAGTTCATACGAGCCTCTCACCACAACTTGAATTGTCGTAAATCATCATTATTGCTCTTCACTTGTGTGGATTGGATGATATAAATTAATAACCAAACTCCAATGGAGACATGAAAGACCGATGAACTCTGCAAAAAACTTTACAAAACCAAAGAAGAACAACAAATATTTTTGGTTCTTCGAATTTAAAACAAGAACAAAAGGAAAACATGCAAACAAAGCGAAATCTTTTTGGGTTTTTGAATATTAAACCGAAATGGAAAACAAAGAAAACCAATGAAACACACTAAAGAAACTAATAAAGAGAACAACAGAAATATTTTTGGTATTTTTGTGTTTTGGAAAGCAACAACAAAACAATAAAAACGAAAAGAAACGAAAGCGAAACAAACGAAAAGAAGCAGAAGAAACGAAAACAAGCGAAAGAAACACAAAGAAACGAAGGCATGGATATACAAAGAACCGACAGAAACATGATATGTAGATGAGTGTGATGTCGTCGTACCTCCCCCCAAGCTTAGGATTTTGGCCTAAGTGGATATCAATCATGATGCGTGTAGTAAACCCATGCTGGTGGGTCATCCCTAGCATGGTCGTACTCAGGCGCCAATGAAGAAGATGAAGAAGTAGGCGCATAATCCTAACAGGAATGCTAATATGGAAATCCCGTAGTGTCAGAGGGCTGGACTAAATCATTTTCTCCCTCCTCTCCAACGTGTTCTATAAGCCGGGGATGCTCCTCAATGTATTTATCAAATTCACTCTCTGAGAGTGACCATCCTTCCCTGACATTAAGGTTAAGCAAAAGAGGTGCATGCAATTTGACTACTCTATCAGATTTAGTTACTCTCCACCTTGCTTTCTCGGAGAAAGTTATTTCATAGGATAAATTATTCAGGTTAGCACAGGAGGAAACAAATTTATGTTGTATCATGGCATTAAGGTCAAGCCTCTCTCTAGGAAACTGAAAGTCTAAGGGATGCGGCTCTAAACCATGCAAGGCTAGCAAACGAGAGGAAATGAGACCTCCACATATTCCGCCTTTCTCGCGGTTAGTAGCAAGAAGGAAAGCAATTAAAGCACCAAAATTATAAGACCTATCATGCTTAAAAGCAGCTGAAATAAAAGCTAGATCATACATAGATGACTTACTTGCGGTTTTTCTAGAAAGCAGCACACTTGGCAATAAAATAGGCAAAATATTGAATAGATGGGAGTTGAATTTCTCGTATTTTACCACTCTGTCCTGTGAAGCTTCTACCTTGGCAAATTTCTTCATATAGATCCATCAAAGGCTTGGGTTTCCCTTTTATCTTTCCCCGTGGTCCCCATTGTGGCACTCTAATAGATGCGTAAAAATCATCGGAAGGCAAGCTGACAACTTTATTATAAATTTTGTAATGGACCATGGGGTTAGACAAGGACGAGCTGAAATGGAAATCCTACACCACATACATAGTTAGTTTAACATGTTGGGCAGTTTGATCCTTAATGAAATGTGTCAATCCTTCATTAGCCACAAGAGTTTGGAAATCTTGCAGAATTCCTGCGGCATGCATAAATCCTTGGCATGGATAAATGAATGGAAACACTCTTTCTTCTCGGTGAAATGGCATGACCTCTTGCAACTGTAACTCATGCTGGTCAAGTTGGTGTACATTGTGCTCTATTTCTGAAAATTTTAACAAGCATAATAAAAATTGATTTCAAGCAACTATATGGTGGAAACTACTATAGGGACTTGTAGGAGAGTTAAACATGCATCAAAACTATATTATTTCAACTTAAATCAAGAATTCACACTGACATAAGTTGTCACCTACTATATAAAAATACTCAAGAAATACTCCACTAAAGAAAATTCTACTTGGATAATCAGAGAGTCACATACCGAAGAGCAAATGCACAATTTTCAGCAACTATAGTGGGCTGAACAAAGAGATCCAAAAATCCCAAGGAAGAACAACAGGAACTCGGGTTCGAGGAAATGTTTTGAGTTTGTGGAGTGAGAGAGAAATCTTTGGCAGGAGAGAGAGCAAGTGGAGGGCCAGGGGGCCCCACGCCATTTGCTGGCGCCACTAGGGGCTGGCCGCGCCACCCTATGGTGGGTCCCCCTGGGTTATCCCAGATGCCTCTGTGCCTCATTTTGGACGTAGACATTTATTATAATTTTTCAGGAATTTTTCGAGAAACTCTATTTTCAAGGTATTTTTAGATTTTAATAAGTAATTATAAACCAGGAAAACAATTATGGAATGTTGGAAAACATAACTAAAACCAATTCTACAGAGGTCCTAAGACATTCTAATGTGTAAATACCCAGTGAAAACAAAGGTGGAATTGCTGAACACAAGGTTATGGGTGGTGAAAACAAACATAACATGGTGAAAACAATAGTAATCAGTGTGAAAACAAAAGTATGGATGGCGAAAACAATGGTGAGCATGGTGAAAACTTAGTGAAAACATTGGTTCATTCATTTCAAATCATTTTGTCAACAAGGTTGATTAAGTCTTGTTACGAGAACAGTTTTTATGAAGCAAAACTTTGTTTACCACTAAATGATTATGTTACCTCAACTTTGATAGACATAGTACCAATCATAATAATTTCATATTCTTTTGGTGGCTACCGAATAGCACAATAGAGTTCTCCAATCTTGATAGTCTCAATATTTTCAATTGAATTTAGACCATATCTTCCATCAATCTTATTAGGAAAATTGTAGCGCCCTCACATTTAATAATTTAAGAACTACTGTGTTAAGTGCTAGTCCATGGATCAATGCTAGCACCACCGAACAAAATGTAGAGTATCATTGCAAAAGTATCAAAATTATTACAAAAGATCCAAAATAGACAAGTATAGCTTTATTACAAAGTGCATAGTCTTGAAAGACTAGCAAAACTCAGAGTTCTAAATGGCAGAAATAACGATAGAATGAGCCTCCATCTGCATAGTTTTAATATAGGTTAATATGAAGATTATAGGGTTTCGGTTATAAAGTTGCACAAATAATATTTCCAATGCTTCTACTGGATAGAGGACATCAAAACAAAACTATAGCAATTGATTTCACCTAAAAAGGGTTTGTAGATTAAAAGTTATTCCCAAAATTGTGATTAACAAAGATCTACAAATAACATATGAGTGAACGATTCAAAATTAAAATTTCAATAGCCTAGATTAATCTACACATTGTGCTGATTTAAAAAAATCCCAAGATCATCGAATTTGGATAAATAGAACTCAAGATATGATTTTTTGAAGTTTTAAACCAAATCTGTTATTTTCTGTTTTTATTAAAAACGTGCTCGATCCGGGGCGCACTCAACGGAGGCTTCTGATTGGCTCGTAACGCTTCGCGCAGATCATCCTCGTGAGCCGTCAGATCAAAGTGGAGATGGACGCGATAGATCTGCCCGTACCGCTTCAGGGTTCCTTCTGTTTCTGGCCCTTCCATGAAGATCCGGCGGTGGAGATCGTTTCCCCTGCTCGCTGGCGGCGCTAGGTCATTGGAATCTTGCCGCAAACGTGTGCGTGCGGCGGCAGAAACAAAGCAAACGCGGCGGGGCCTATCTACAACACTAGGATATCGTTGGAACATACCGTGGGGTGCAGGGGGCCGTCGCGGAGTCGATGGCGAGGTGGCGCACGCCGCTGGGGTCGCCTCCTCCCGCAATCCCTCGCTAGAAGTGCTCGGAACGGTGGAGGCTTCCTGCTGTGGACGGCAGCGTCGATCTGGGGGCAAAGGAGGGGCGCGATCATGTCAGAATGGTGCGCGGAAACGGAAGAACACAAGAAAGGGTAGAGAGGAGGATCAAGGAGGACGGGGCTCACCGGAACGAGCTCAAACTCGATGGCGACTGTGGCGGACAGACTCGAGATCGATCTCGACGATTTCGGGTGGTGAGGCTTTGGTGTTTTGTGAAAAATATGCCATGGGGGCCGGGGAGTATTTATGGAGGTTTTGGCGTGGCCGAGGGGCATCGGAGACGCGAGGAGGAGTCGAAGTCGTGCTAGAGTCCGTCGTCGTTGTTCGCTCGAACACCTCCTGGGCGCGTAATCCGTGTTCGGGTGGGAGATGATAGGCGTGGGACCCGATTGTCAGCGAGAGAGAGAGGGTTAGCGGGTTGCGCGTTCCTGCGGTTCCGGGCTGGCCCATCTGCGGGGCGCTGCGCGCGCGGGAGAGTTAAGAGGGAGAGGGAGAAACAGTCTGCCCGAGAGAGGGGTAAGTACGGGGCTGGGCCGCCGCACTGCTGCTCTTTTTTTTAACCTTTGTTTTTCTTTGCTTTTTTATTTGAAAGGCATTCAAATAAATTCGAAAACTCCTCAAAAATAAATCAGAGAAATTCACAAAAATAAGTTTTGGAAAGCTTATGGAAATTAGAACATTTTGGTATTAAAATTTCCCAAAAATAAAATACTTACTTTAGGAAATTGATTTAAATTAAAAAGGTGGTTTAATAGGTAATAACACCTATATTTTTGTGTTTAGCAAATTAAAAGCCAAATTTTATGCAACCAAAATGCAGGGATGTTATGATTCTCATGAATGCATAAAGGTTTTTAAAAATTTGCAAAAATTTCAAAAACCTGGGATGTTACAGACTACCCCCCTTAAAAGGAATCTCGTCCCGATGTTCGAGAAGGCTAGCAATTGGGTTGGAAAAAGTTTATGGGGTGGGCTATCACCCTTAAAAGAATATCCTTGAGATTGTACTTCCACAATGCAATTAGGGTAATGAAACATGTGATGGAATAAAATGAGTTAGGGGTTACCATTCACTAACTCCATGTTGATATGATTCACATGCCCTTTCTTGAATGGGTTGGGCTTGGAAGCTTCTATAGTCTTCTGCTCTGGGCAATCAGTTGCATAATGTCAATTGTTTCTGCACTTGAAACACATCACTTGACTAAGATCCCTCTTCTTCTCATGATTGTGGTTGGGGTGTCCATTGCCATTTGAGTGACCATTGCTACTACCATTGTTTTCCTTGAGTCCTTCAACGTGATCATGACCATTATGAGTGTATCCATTCCCACCATTGTGATGGTTCTCATGTTTGTGAGCATTGTGTCCTCCATTGGATGTGTGACTCTTATATGAGGGTCCAGAGTGGTATTTTCCACCATTAATGTACTTCCTCTCCCTGTTTTCCTCCTTCATCATGTTGTTATCCAAAGTCATGTCTTGATCCAACAAAGCTTGGTAATTTGGGGCATATTCTATAGACAGAGGTATCTTCATATCTCCTTTAAATCCATTGAGAAAATTTTCCTTCCTCTTGGCATCAGTGTAAATGTTTTCTGGTGCATACCTTGATAAAGAATGGAAATCATCCATATACTCCTTTAGGGTTCTACCTCCATTATAATATTGAACAATAGGTAGAAGTACTATAAGAAGATTTATTTTAGCTATGTTAGTGTAGAATAGATAATACATACTAGGGTCCTTGAAGTCCTTGGTGGTGGTGAAGTTGCATCTCTTCATCTTTAAGTTGGAAGTCCTTGGCGGTTATGAAGTTGAAGCTCCATCATCATTGAGTTGTTGAGGTTTAGGAGAACATAAGTCATAAAGCACAAGGTAAATAGGTACTAGATACGAGACGAGTAGGAGTACTTAGAAAATATTAAGTCATCTTCCATGGTGATCATCAGATCATTAAGAACTTATTGAACTTTGGCTATTCACTATACTGAGAGATACTGACACCCGCTAGCCAATCAGGGAACCGGTCTCATGTACGTAGACATGTAATGTTGGTCCGGGCTGCTTCATCTCACTATGCCGCTAGGATCCAAAAATACTCAAAGAACTTAATAAATTTGATAATAAGGGTTTTCCAATCCTAAGCGCTCGAACCTACATGCAACACTTTGCTCTGATACCATTTTGTAGCGCCCTCACATTTAATAATGTAAGAACTACTGTGTTAAGTGCTAGTCCCTGGATCAATGCTAGCACCACATAACAAAATGTAAAGTATCATTGCAGAAGTATCAGTATTATTACAAAAGATCAAACATAGCCAAGTATAGCTTTATTACAAAGTGGATAGTCTTGAAAGACTAGAAAAAATCAGAGTTCTAAACATCAGAAATAAAGATAGCAATGAGCCTCCATCTTCAATCACGCGCCACATGCATTACATGTTGGGTGTAGACTCGAGTCCAAGATAACATGATAGATTGAAAATCAGAAGACATAGCATTGAACATTCATAAGATCCCAGCAAACACAACATGTATCATTACATAAAGATGATCTCGATCATGTGAGGCAGCTCACAAGATCTAACCATGAGGTACAAAGTGGAGAGAACAACCATCTAGATACTGCTATGGACCCATAGTCCAGGGATGAACTACTCACGCATCACTTCGGAAGAGGGCATGGTAGTATAGACCCCTCCGGTGATGAATTCCCTTCCCGACAGGGTGCCGGGGAGAGCTCCAGAACCCTCCCGATCTCGGGATAATGATGATGGCGGCCTCATGTGTTTTTCAGGATGAAGTGGTATATCCTTAGGGTTTACGTCTTGGGGGTGTAAACAGGCGAAAGGGGCAAAAGCGGTGGAGACCGGGGGCCCCATACCACCCCATGGTGCGGCCCGGGTGGGTGCCCTATGGTGTGGGCCCCCTTTGGACCCCTCCAGGTCTCTTTGGGACTTCGTGGAACCTTCAGTAATTCTAAGACTTCCGGACTTCGAATTTTCCAATTCCGAGAATATTTCCAGAACAACTTTTTGAAAACTAAAAACAACAGAAAATAGGGAACTGGCTCTGTGGCATCTTGTCAATAGGTTAGTCCGTAAAATCGATAAAAATGATATAAAGTGTATAGCAAACATGTGGGAAACAATAAGAAAACAACATGGAACATCAGAAGCTAAGGATACGTTTATGACGTATCAACATCCCCAAGATTAGTTCGTACTCGTCCTCGAGTAGGCAAACGATAAAAACACATAATTTCTTAGGTGACATGCTACTAACATTAACTTGATCATCAATAATGTAAAAGCATAAGTAAGCTGAGATCATAGAAATTCAATACAAGCATGATAAATAGAACTTTCATAATAAAGCATAGCAATCACCTTGCATCATGAGAAGTAATACAAATAAAATCATGAATACCAATGCATCAAAAGTTATACGTTTTTTTCAAGTATACAGAAAGCATTGAAAAGTGATATTTTGCTAGTCCTTAATAGTGGAGCAAAACATAAATGCCAGGACCCCTTCAAGGTTCATGAGGAAGACTAGAACAAATAATTAGAGAACAAGCAATAACACATCATGAATTAATTAATAATGTTTTTGGGACAAATGCACATAAAACTCAGAATGGTAACTATGCTCTCTCGACCATGCATAAAGTTAGAAGATGGAGACTCAACATAGAAGTAAAAGAAAGGCCCTTTGCAGAGGGAAGCATGGATCACTCATGTGCTAGAGCTTTTATTTTATTAAACAAAGGTATAAAATGTTTGACACTCCTCCCATCCATCTTACACAAACCATGGCTAACCGAATCCTCGGGTGCCTGCCAACAATCACATACCGTGGAGAAGTGTCTATTTTTAGGGAGGTGTATGCTAATGTCAACGAATGGTAAACAGAAAATACAGTACATCACAAGCCAACTAGACTTCACAAGGGAGGCTCCCATATGAAGGACTCAACTGGTGTAGAAGGTCAACCCTCTTCTCTTTTGTTTACACAAATATGCTTTGACTGATAAACCAGGGGCAAAAATAGTGAAGAGAATTTGTGTTATTAATTTGGGGATGGGCACCCCGCTGCCATCTCTTCTATCAATTGGATAAGCGGATGAAGCCACTAGTCCATGGTGTGAAATCCAATCGACAAGTGAGATAAAGATTCTCTATTTACGTCCTTATGAGCAAAAAAAGGAACACATAACAAGAGTAATTTTGAAAGTTTTAAAGGTAGCACATGAGAAATTTACTTGGAGTGCGGTTAATTACCACATGTAGGTAGGTATGGTGGACACATTTGGCATACTTTGGTTTTTGGGAGTTGGATTGCACGAGTAGAGCTCATACTCAGTACAGGTGGAGGCTAGCAAAAGACTGGGAATGACAAATCAAGAGAGCAATAATGACCGTAATCATGCATAGTGATATAAACATCATTAATAAAAGCATAAGTGGTACCACAAGTTCAAAAACTAAATAATCACATAGGATATTAGTGACTGTTTCGAAGTCATAAACATGGTGTGAGCATGCTCCAAGTCAACCAAACAAAACATTCGAAGGAGAACACCACAAATTTATGCTTCAATATGACAAGAACAACTCATGATTATTTCAATGGCACATTAAAAACTCTCATCTATTTGAGGATAATAATGATACTCAATAACCACAAGGCTTTAGAACTAAAATAACATCTAGCATGATATGAAAAAGTCTAGCCACAGTCTATACAAGCTTCTACTTGCATCGTTAAAATTCTACTTCAAGCATCCGTTTATTTTCCCAACAAGAACCATACAAATCATGCTTTAACAAAAACTCTATAAATTATACAGAAAAAAAACATGAGAGTACTCACATAACACTACTAAAAGTAACAGCTCTGAATAAGAGACGCAATGAAAACAAGAGCCAAACAAGAATTTCTGCGACAGCTAAAAGAAAAACTATGAATACTAGCATAACAGGTATTCAAACGAAAAAGCGGAGTGTGTCTCTCTCACAAACAAAGAATTATAAAGTCCAACTATATTACTGCAGAAAGGAAAACAAAATAAAACAAAAGAAAAACAAACAGACGCTCCAAGTAAACTTCATATGATGTGACCGAATAAAAATATAGTTTCACTTGAAGTGACCTGATAGATGGTTGATGAAGAAGGGGATGCCTTGGGCATCCCAAAAATTAGATGATTGAGTCTTCTTAAAATATGCTTAGATGAACCAAGGGGGCATCTCCAAGCTTTGACTTTGCACTCTTCTAGATCACATATATCACCTCTTCTCTTGACCCTTGAAAACTTCCTTCACACCACACTCAAAGAGTAATTCACATTAGAGGGTTAGTGAAACAATTAAAAATCCTTTGGTAATGTATGGAACAAGTTCTATTGATACTTCTAAACATAAGCTACAGCCACTGATGTTTCGTGAAGCAAAGAAATCCATTTGACATCGTAAAAGAGCAAATGCAAGAAAAATGGCAGAATCTGTCAAAACCAGAACAGTCTGTAAAAGAGATTTTTTTTTCGAGGCACTTACCTTGCTCAGATCGAAAAACTTAAAGAACAAAAACATTGCGGAATTAGCTAAGGAATAAGCACAAGAAATTTCAGGTCATCCTTAATTTTCTGTGAATTATACGATTTTTTACGGTGGACAGCAAAAATCTGTTTTCTGCACAGAAATCCCAAAACCAACTCCAACTTTCGTCAGAAACTCAACTTGGCACAACTAATACATGAAAATAAAGATACAAAGGAGTTTCTACAGAATTATACATCCCCTTGTCTCAAAGAAAACAGAGAAAAATAAAGCAAAAGTAAAGCCATGGTTATCTCCCAAGAAGTGCTTTTCTTTAACGCCTTTTAGCTAGGCCGAGACAAGTGGATTCACGTGTTTTCAAGTGAAAAAGATGATCACATAAGAAATATGAATTAAAGCAAAATAGAGCATCAAGAAGAAAGTATAAAACAAATTTAAGTCTAACCCACTTCCTATGTATGGGAATCTTGTAAATAAATAAATTTAAGAAGCTCAAACTAGAAATTATGGGAAGGTAGAACAAGAGCAACTTCAAAACTTTCAACAAAATTAGAGGTGTTTTAGTAACATGAAAATTCCTACAACCATATTTTCCTCTCTCATAATAATTTTCAGTAGCATCATGAACAAACTCAACAACATAATTATCACATAAAGCATGTTTGTCATGGCGTAAAAGCACACAATTCATACCAAGCTCCAAAACTGTGGGATCAAAATTAAAAAATAACTCCTCTTTTTCCCCACTTTTAGCAATATCAAAATGAGAAGATTGATCACTCATAAAAGGTACATGACACATTATAGCAATCCTTTTTTCAGTAGCATTATAATTTATAACTTCAACTAACATAGGACAATCATCTAGAGCATTATACTATAAATTTTCTAAACAAACTTCCTCATTATCATGCATATCAATAGTCTGAATAAATAGAGAATTATCATAGGATTTATCAAAGTAGCATAATTTGTAATAAAATAAGGTATGAGTAAAAGAGTTACTATCATTCGGAGGTAGACATGGGCACTCTTACTCCTCTAGATCATCACTCTCCTCCTCCTTCTCATCCAATGAGCTTTCAAATTCAGCAATTTCCTCTTCCATAGGCTCCTGCAAAGCATTAGTTTTCTTTGGTTGAGAGCATTTATAAAGATATTTAATAATATATCCATCTACTTCTTTGTATCTATCAAAGAAAAATTCAAGTATATCATAAGTCTCATATTTATAAGGTGCATCATCATTATTTCTACACAAATAAGCAATTTCTAATGCACCCTTCCAAGCAATAAGTTCTTCAATTTGTTCCACATCATATGGTTTATAATTTCCATTAACATAAGAAGATATGGTAAAATTATCATTACACTCACATTGAAAGGGTAGGTGTTTATAATTCCTAAAGTAACAAGATTTATCAAAGCAATAAGTAACATTATAAGTAGAGCACAAGTTTTTAGCATAGTCATGCAATTTATTAATTTGCTCCCATAAGTGTATTCCTTTTTGTGACAAGTGGTGTTCCTTATAATAATTTTGTTGTTCTTCCATGAAGCACCTTGGCAATAAGATCTAGTTTCAAAGACATCAAACATCGATAGCAAGCATGATAAAGGAAAAATAACAACTAGAATAAGAACTAATATTTTTGTGTTTTTGATATAGAGAAACGAACAAGACTAAATAAAATAAACTAAGCAAAACTAAAACAAAGTAAAGAGATTGGAAGTGAGAGAGTCCCTTTGCAGAAATTATCTTCCTCCCCGGCAACGGCGCCAAAAAATAGCTTGATGGTGCAGGTCTTGCACTCATTGGGAAACCACAAGAGGAAGGTATGATGAGCACATCAGCCGTTTTCGCTCAGAAAGAAACCAAGGTTTAATTGACCAGTAGGAGGAAGGAGTAACTTCAGAAGGTTGATACAGCTGAGATGGCAGGGCGCACTACCGGTTCAGCAGCAACGTGGAACCTACACAACACAATCAAATCACTTTGCCCCAACGAAGCAGTGAGGTTGTCAATCTCACCGGTTTTGCTGAACAGAAAGAGGTTAAACGTATGGTGTGGAAAACAATATCAAAACAGTATGAAAACACTAGCAGCAGTATGAGAGCAGTGGTAACAGTGGTTGTATTATCAGTATGAGGAAATAGACCGGGGTCCACAGTTCACTAGTGGTGTCTCTCCGCGAAAGATAAATAACATGTGTGTGAACAAATTACAACTAGGGCAATTGACAAAAATGAAGGCTGCACCATAGTGCATAGGGAAGACATAAAGATTACTATGTTATTCATCCGGGCATTACAACAAAATACATAGACCGTCATCCAACTGCATCTATGACTAATAATCCACCCTCCGAATATCATCCGAACAAACATTGGGTATTAAGTTGCAAGCAATAGATAATCGCAGTAAGCAAAGTGTGTAATGTAAACAATAACATCATCCTTAGACAAAGCATTGTTGTTTTCGCCATAATGGCAACAACACATCCTCCATCCGTCACGTTTCGTCACTTGAGCACAGATGCAAAGGAGGCATGAACCCACTATCGAGCATACATACTCCCTCTTGTAGTTACTAGCATCTACTTGGCCAGAGCATCTACTAATAACAGAGAGCATGCAAGATCATAAATAACATATGCATGAAGATAACATGATAGATTGATAATCATAAGACATAGCATTGAACATTCATCAGATCCCAGCAAACACAACATGTAGCATTACATAAAGATGATCTCGATCATGTGAGGCAGCTCATGAGATCTAAACATGAGGTACAAAGTGGAGAGAACAACCATCTAGCTACTGCTATGGACCCGTAGTCCAGGGATGAACTACTCACGCATCAATTCTGAGGAGGGCATGGTGCTGTAAACCCCTCCGATGATGAATTCCCCTCCCGGCAGGGTGCCGAGGAGAGCTCCAGAACCCTCCCGATCTCGGGATGACGATGATGGCAGCCTCGGGTGTTTTTGGGACGAAGTGGTATATCCTTAGGGTTTACATCTCTGGGGGTGTAAATAGGCAAAAGGGACAAAGAGATGGAGGCCGGGGGGCCCACACCACCCCATGGCATGGCCAGGGGGTTCCGCCCTATGGTGTGGGCCCCCTGTGGCCCCCCTCCGGGTCTCCGGGTCCCTCGGGTGTTTCTCGAAAAAATGTGGTATATTCTTAGGGTTGATATGTCGGGGGGGGGAATAAATAGGCGCAAGAGCGATGGCAGAGGGCGCCCGAGGGACCCACACCATGCCAGGCGCGGCCCGGGGGGGGGGGGCGTCGCCCTATGGTGTGGCCCCTCTCTGGGTCTCTTTGGGACTCCGTGGAACCTTCAGGAGTTCTAAGACTTCCGGTCTTCTAATTTTCCAATTCCGAGAATATTTCTAGAACAACTTTTCTGAAACTAAAAACAACAGTAAACAGGGAACTGGCTCTATGGCATCTTGTCAATAGGTTAGTCGGAAAATCGATAAAAATGATATAAAGTGTATAACAAACATGTGGGAAACAATAAGAAAACAACATGGAACATCAGAAATTAAGGATACATTTATGACGTATCACTTATCAGGTTCTTCTTTATTGGAAGCATCACTTTTATCATTACCACATTTAGTTTTAGCATCAGAAATAGATATACTATTAGGATCTTTAGCAGATTCAGGAGATTCTACAACAGTTTTATGTTTCTTCTTCTTTTTCTTAGAAAAAGTACTATTGTTTTTAGGTTTTTGAGAATCTTGTTCAATTCTTTTAGGATGACCATCAGGATACAAGAGCTCCTGAGTAGAAACACCACTTCATGTAATTATTTCATAAACATGTTTTTTCTCTAGAGGCATTAGCGAGCAAATCTTTTTGCACTCTAGTAAGTTGATCAATTTGAGTTTGAACCATAAGAAATTGTTTAACAAGAATTTTAACATCATTTGAGGTTCTCTCAATAATACCATGCAAATTATCAATAGCTCTAGAGTTTTCCATTAGATGATTCTGCATTCTCATATTAAAATTATCTTGCTTAATAACACAATTATCAAATTCATCTAAGCATTGATCAGGTGGTTTAGAATAAGGAATATCTCTATTATCAAAATACTGGAGGGAGTGTACCTTAACTGTGGATGGAAGAGTACTTGGCTTACCTTATTCTTATATAGGAGGTAACTTCTTCACATCTTCAGATTTAATACCCCTCCCTTTAAGAGATTTCTTCGCTTCCTTCATCACTTTATCATTTAATTCAATCATTCCCCTCTTCTTGGGTGTTGGTGTTGCTGTTTGTGTTGGTGTTGGTGTAGGTTCAGGTATAGTCCAATCATCATGATTCTTGCTTATATTAGCAAGTAATTCCTAAGCTTCTTCTAGAGTTCTTTTCCTGAAAACACAACAATCACAACTATCCAGGTATGTCCTAGATTCTACAGTTAGTCATTATAAATTATATCTAGGATCTAATTTTTAGGTAATGGTTTCCAGGACTAGCTCTTATTAAAGAACAAAACCTTGACCAAGATTAAGGAAAATTTTCTTCTTCAATTTGTTTAAAATTAAAGATACTCGCACAACAACATGTTGAGAACTAGCATGAAAATATTCTGGAAGAAAGCATTAGCCAAACCAATAGGACTAGTAATAGATCCAGGTGTCAAATTGTTAAACCAAGTTTTAGCCTCATCTTTCAATGAGAAAGGAAAAATCTTAGCAACAAAATAAGTGTGTTTCTTAATATCATCAGAAAATAAACTACTCAAAGATGAGACCTCATTCATATGTTCTATAGCACTTTCATTTTCAGTACCACAAAAAGGTGTTTTCTCAACAATAGATATGTAAGATAAATCTAGAGAGAAATCATAATCCTTATCCTTAATGTACATCTGAGATGTGGCAAATCTAGCATCATAAGGAGATTTATATTTAACAGCATGTCTTGCAAGAATACTCTTAAGAGCACTTTCACTAGTGGTAGCTTGAACGTCTTCAATAACGTCATCATTAAGTTCAATATAGGTTTCATCAAGATCATCAATAAACTCAGGTGAATTTTAGCATTTTCAACAGGAATTTCAGCATTTGCAATTTGTTTGGATTTAGCAATTGTAGCATCTAGGAAAGGACCTAGTGAACCAGTATCATCAACCACAGTAGAAACATCATCAAAAGTATCAGAAGCATTTTCATACTCAGCAGAAGTAACAGTGTGTGTAGCATGTTGTGGTGTAAGAACCTTACTCATAACAGATGGTCAACCAAGAGCAACAAAGGTTTTCAGAGTTTTACGTCTCCTTGTAGTGCATGGTAATATGGGGACCTTCCCATCACGAGTTTTTCCCATGATGAAAATCTTGGAGCGAATAATATCATGTTCAAGTGAGAAAATAAATAAAGCTATGCTCCTCGGCAACAGTGCCAGAAAATAGTCTAGATAACCCGCAGGTTTAGGGGATCGCAACAGTCTTCAAGGGAAGTAAAACCCAAATTTATTGATTCGACACAAGGGGAGCCAAAGAATATTTATAAGCTTTAACAGATGAGTTGTCAATTCAGCTGCACCTAAAAGTAGACTTGCTCGCAACAATTTCTCAGAAGTAGTAGTTTTATAGATGCAGGAGTAGTTAAATAACAGCAGGACTCAAATAGTAATAACAGTAGCAATCGTGAGAACAACAGTAGCAATCATGAAAACAACAGGATGAAGGTACCGTAGCCATAGGGAATGGATGAATGGACGTTGCATGGATAAGATAGTTCATGTAATAATAATAACATGGACATTGCACATAGATAATAAATAAGCATCCAAGTTCTACGTAAACCATAGGCATGTGTTCCAATATAGCCATACATGCTCGCAATGAGAAACTTGCACAACATCTTTTGTGCTACCATCCCGTTTGCAGCGGGGCCTCAAGAAAAAGTACTGGTAATTAAGGTGCTCCTTTTAACAAAGCAGCGAAGCAAAGCATTAACACTCCGTGAACACATGTGATCCTCACATCGCAGCCATCCCCTCCGGTTGTCCCAATTATTGTCACTTTGGGGCCTCGGGTTCTGGACAACGCCATGTGTAAACAACTTACAGATATGATCAAGAAACATAATTATACCCATGAAACAATAACATGTTCAGATCTGAGATCATGGCACTCGGGCCCTAGTGACAAGCATTAAGCATAACAAGGTTCAACAACGGCATATAGCACTAACAACGAATACTAGGCACTATGCCCTAACAATCTAGCATTATTCATGACCGATCTCATCCAATCCCTACCATCCCTCTCAGCCTACAACATGGATTACTCACACATGGACGGGGCAATCATGGATGGTTGGTGGACAAGTGGTGGCAGTGAAGAGGGCGATGATCTTCTTCGAATCCCCGTCCCGGCAGGGTGCCAGAATAAAAATTCTGATCCCCGAATTGGGTTTCGAGGTGGTGGTGGCGCTCGGTTGTGTTTCTCTAGAATATGACGAACCCCCTGTTGTTTTAGGGTAAAGGGGGTTATGTAGTCGAAAGGGAGCCCGAGGGGGTGCCTGGGGCAGCCACACCACCTGGTGGCGCGACCTTAGGGGGGGGTGCCGCCCGATGGTGTGGGCCCCGTTCTTCCCCCTTACAGGTCTCCTTCTGGCACCGGGGGTATTCGGGTGATATAAGGTCATTGGGATCTTTTCTGGGGAATTTCCCGAAAGGTGATTTTTCTGCACAAAAATGAGACACCATGGCAATTCTGCTGAAAACAGCGTTAGTCCTTGTTAGTTGCATCCAAAACTCACAAGTTTAGATAAAACAAAAAAAGTGTTCGAAAAAGGAGATACGTTTTGGACGTATCAATCGCGCACGGCGAAGGGCCTGTTGAAGAACGCAAGCGGTCCATCGCCCTGATAAAGGACGATGCTGAACCCCACACCGGAGGCGTCGCAGTCCACGATGAACGGGCGGTCAAAGTGAGGCATATGAAGAACAGGACCCATCGTGAGGGACCCTTTCAGAGCCTCGAATTATGTTGTCACCTCCGCATCCCAGGCAAAGACGTCGCGACACAGCAGGCGGGTGAGCAGGGACGCGATGAGGATAAACTCCTGGATAAATTTTCGGTAGTATCTCGCGAATCCGAGGAAGCCGCGAAGAGACCATGGTGAGTGCGGTGTCCGCTGGCTGCGACGGCCGCCACCTTGTCGGCGTCCATAGCCACCCCCTCGCCCGGGAGGACGTGGCCGAGGTAGGCGACTGAAGTCGTCCCAAACGAGCACTTCGATCGCTTAAGATGAAGATGGTGCGCTTGCAGCTCTATGAAAACGATGGCGACGTGGTGAAGATGCTCCGCCCAGGAGGCGCTGTAAATAAGAATGTCGTCAAAGAAAACCAGCACTAACCGTCGCAAGTAGGGGTAGAGGACGTCGTTCATCAAAGCCTGGAAGGTAACCGGGGCGTTGGAGAGGCCAAAGGGAGTCACCAAGAACTCGAAGTGGCCGTGATGAGTCTGAAACTCCGTATTGGTGATATCTTTTGGATGCATCCGCACTTGATGGTAGCCCGACCGGAGGTCGAGCTTGGTGAAGAAACACGCCCCATATAGCTCATCTAGGAGCTCGTCGACCACCGGAATAAGAAACTTCTCCTTGAGCGTCAGGGCAGTAAGGGTGCAGCAGTCGATGCAGAAGCGCCACGTGTCATACGATTTGCGGACGAGGAGAACCGGTGCCGAGAATGGCGATGTGGAGATCCGGATGATGCCCGCGGAGAGCATGAGCGCGCACTGCCCCTCCAACTCGTCCTTCTGCAGCTGGGGATAGCGGTAGGGGTGCACGGCCACCTGCGCCGTGTACGGCAAGAGATGAATGCGGTGATCATATATCCGGACGAGCGGAAGGACCCGAGGCTCATCGAAGATGTCTCTGTGCTACTGCAGTAGGTTCTCCAACAGTGGGTGCTCGGACTCGGTGGCAGTCCTGGCAAGCTGAAACCGTTGTGCCACCGAAGAGGCGCCCCCGATTCCCTCCCACCGGATGTGGCGACCGAGACGACAGAAGGTCATCGTCAAGGTGTCAAAGTCCCAGAGTATGGGACCAAGGGTCTGCAAGAAGTCGACGCCGAGGATGAAGTCGAAGCAGCCCAAGTCGATGCTGGCGCACGTGATGGAGAAGTGCTCATCGACGATGGTAATTGGCACGTTCCGCGCCAGCCCGTGGCACTGGAGGCGGTCACCGTTAGCCGCCGTGACCTGAAGGTGCTCCCCGCATGTCGGTTGAAGCGCCAAGCATCGCATGGTAGCCTCGGGCAATAAGTTATGCGTGGATGCCGTATCCAGGAGGGCCACCAAGCTCTCGCCGTGAATCAGAACCGGCAAAAGTATAGTCCGCTCGTTGTGGATACCGTACAGCGCATGAAGGGAGACCACGAACACAGTCCCCTTAGTGGTCGCGGAAGCGGCCTCCGTAGCTACATGTGGTGGCAATGCACCGAGCCCGTCAGCGGGTGTGTCCTCTGCGACGTAGTCGGTCACCTCCAAGTAGAACATGCACGGGCATACGTGGCCCGACACATAGGGATCATCACAGTTAAATCAAACCCCTTGGCGGCATCACTCGAGCTGCTCGGTCGGAGAGAGCCCACGGGAAGTCCGCGTTGCGGACGGAGCGGTAGATGCTGGGGTGGCCGAGGTTATCCGACCCGGCGCCGGTCTGGTAGGGGGAGGCCTGTTGTAACACCTGGGGTGTTACCTTTGGTAGAAAGTGTTTGTTTCCTTTTTGCTTGCATCACATGCATCATATTGCATTGCACCATGTTTGCATCACAACTGAAAAATTCAAAACAATTTAAACCTTCACTCATGTCTAAAAATTTCAATTGAAAGTTGCAACTCAAATTGTTTTCAATAAGTTGAAGTTGAATTTATTTCAAATTGCCTGCTAAGTAAAGTTTTCCCTGTTATTAAAACCCTAATGGCAAATTAAAAAAATTCAAATCAAATCAATCTTATTTATCATATTTCAATATGGGTTTAAATATTAAAATTTGGCAAACAAATTAAATTCAATAATGTTTGTTTAATTGCTTGAGCTTATTAACTAGAATTTGCTTTTCCAAATTTCCCAAATCAAACATTATTGAAATTCAACTAACCACTTAGAAATCAAACTTATATTTCCAATTTTGAAATCATTAACTAACCTTTGCTTTTGATTATTGTTTGCAACTTAATAAAATTATTTATCAAATAAATACCAGAAACTCTATTTGGAAAATTCTACTAACTATTTTAAATCAAATTCAAACTTTCAAACTTGTGAAAAATACTGCTAACCTTTGCTTTCATTTTCTGTTTGAAAAGTAACAAAAATATTTAATAGAATAAACCCTCCAAATTCTCTCCCTCTCCTCTTCCATCCTTTACAAAAAAATGTGTTCATAAGGAAAAAAAAAGAAAAAAAAATGAAAGAGAGAGGGGTGAGCTGAAAGGAGGCAGCCCACCCCCCTTTTCTCCCCCAGCCCACTTCTCTCTTTCTGGCCCAGTACCCTCCTCCTCTCTGTCGTCTTCCTCCCCCGACGTCAACCTCACCGCACGAACCTCGCTCCACCACCCGATCTCTGCCCCCCTCTCTGATGACTAGCCGTACTAGGCTCTTCCCCCATAAAACAGCCACCCTCCCCTTCAGCCTAGCCCTAACCCTAGAGCCCCATCTTCCTGCCGCGCCGCCCTCCATCTCTCTTCTGTTCTCTGAACCATCCAGTGCACCACCACAACCACCTAGCCACCGTCAGACCACCACCACCATCCCGTCGCCTCGGCCGTCCTAGGGCTGAACCCACCACGGGAATGGAACCGTGGTGGTTCACCCTCGCCCCTCGCTCCCTCGACGCTTGCCGGGATCCCCCAGGGAGGCCGCGGTGTCGACCTCCCTCTCCTCCACCGACTGCTTCTTCGACAACGTCATCGTCGCCTGCACCCCCCCGATCGTCTGCTTCGACCACACCGTGGTGAGCGCCTACTGTCCCTGCCCCTCTCGTTTTTCCTCCAGCTGCACGCTACGCCCCCACCACGCAGTCAACACCGCACGCCGTGGCCACAGAAATCCTCGCCGGAGATCGCTCTTGTTCCTGTCAGTTTCAGCGACTGCAGTCGAGTTTCAGTTAGCAGTCGCTGCGATTCCTTTTCCTCCGTCAGAAACGTTCACCAACGCAAACAGCAGTTCACCGCATCGTTCAGTTCCGTCCGCGCAGCGCTAGCGACCCGGGATCGAGTCCCCGCGGTCGCGCACCCCCTTTTTGCGAGATTATTTCCGCGCCGCGCGGCAGGCCCACGGGTCAGTGACCCCCAGGCCACGTCACCTTCTACCCACACCCCGTGGCGCCCGCGTGGCCCCCTGGCCCGCCTGTCATCGTCGTGGGTGGCTCTGGATCTGCGCCAGATCCAGATCTGGTAGCAGAATTCGCAGCAGGACCCCTGTCCTTCCAGTTTTTGCAACAAAGCCCCTCTCTACTGTTTTTCCCTCACAACCACATCCTTGCCTTTTGCAAAATAAACCCTAAACTTCAAATGCACATAAGTTTCAAACCACAAATCCAAATGACACAAATTTTATATGTATTCCAATCAAAATTTCATGAACTTTTCAAATATCACATTTGTTATCTGTTTTGCACAATTCAAATTGTTTCAAATTTCAAATTTAAACAAATCATCTCCAATTTGGTTAATTCCATAATTAATTCATACTTAATCCAAATAACCCAAATAAAATATGTTTTTCAATCCAAATTCAATGTACTTTCTGTTTATCAACTTTGTTTTGCAAATTGGGCAATTAAAATTAATGTTATTTAATAATCCTTAAATTGGTTAATTAAATGGCATAATTAATAACTTTCAAATGGTTGCTCCAAATTAAATACTCCAAACATGAATTTCATCCAAAATCACATGCCACACTTGGATGTCAACTTTGTTTTCTGGTTTGCAAGAATTAATTTGAATAATTGTTCCATCTCTTATTTAATACAATTAAATTGGTAACCTGCTTAATTAAATCATTTGAAATTGTTTTCCAACAAATAAAATATGTTTTCCATGCCATTTTGAACCACCTTTTCAAATATAAATTTTGTTTCATGATTTGAATAATTTAAATTGCTTAAATAATTTAAACCTTGTTTAAATCATTTAAATTTGCTAAATTCATAACTTGCTCAAAGTAAATTATTTTTTAACAAATAAAATATGTTTTCAAACCAGAAAAACATAACCTTTTCAAATATGAATTTGAATTTATGTTTTGAACAAATAAAATTCAAATAATATTCAAACTTGAATTAAATTCAATTAAAACTTGTTTAATCTTGTTTAATTCATAATTAAATCATTGTAATTCCTTTTCCAATAATTGAAACATGTAATCCACCTAAAATTTTGTGTTCTAATCAAATATGAACTTTGTTATCTGTTTTGAACAATTTAACTTGATGAAAACAACCAAATGCTTGTGTGACACCCTTAAGTAACCAAAATTCCCAAAACTTAATGAGTGAATTTCTAAATGGGTAAACCTTATTTCCAACTGGTTCTATTGTTGTTATTTTGTTGTTTTCCCCATCCATGCATCATGCTAATCCACTTTCACCTATTGGTTAGTTGTAAAACAGATGTTTCAACCATAATTCATGGGCTTTTCATGTGCAACTCAAATTGCGTATGGGTCCATTTAAATCTGTTTATCTTGTCAACTAGTTTACCTTGATGCATCTTTAAACTTGTCATGCATCCATATCTTGATCATGCTGGATCTTTTGCCGTAGTAGTAATTGTTGCATCCGGTGTTTGTTCGAGGTTCGTTGCTTCTTCCCGGATAGGACGTTGAGATGATGTGAGCAACGACAAGTTCTGCTACCTTGCGGGATCTCAGGCAAGTATACTCACTTGCTGCCATATGGCTGCCTTTCATCACTTGTTACCGATTCTTTCCGTTGTTCTTGTTCTAGCCTGTTGATACGATGCTTGTGTCTCGATCCTATTATATGTTTACCTTGCAGCCATGATATAGCCTTTCCTTCCACTTCCTTTTAACTGTTGACTGTTTACCTCGTTGGCCTTCGTGTCGTAGCTGCATGCTTAGGTTGTTTTGCTCGAGTCTGTTACCCGTTCCTTTCCGTTACTAGATTACTTTTATGTTCTGGGGGCTCGATGTTAATCAATCAATCCTGTTAATGCTAATGGTAATAATAATTTGATGATAAGGCACCGGCAGGAGGCCCTAAGTGGTTTTGAGGCCTGCTAGTGTCGACCCTAATAGGAAAAGGGTCTTGTCTACTGATCCATGATGAGCGCACTACCCGCATGTGGGAAGCGAGTATGGGCGCCCCCCTCAATTTGACTCGATTCGCATCTCGTCCAAATCGCCTCATTTAGTTCGGGTTTTCCATTTGATGCATGCATGATCTTGCGAGCCCTTGGTACCCGGGTGGAACTTTCGTAGTCGGCATATAGGGGGACACGTTCTTAGAGTGCTATGAGGGTCCATTTTCTTCTGGGCTCGATTAGCCGTGCGCCCAAGGTGCTTTGGGCTTGATGCGAAGAAGAGTTGAGTTGTGTTGAGTACCTCGCTTGGTGGGTTGATCCCCCGTCTGGCGGGTTATTCTTACATGTACGGCCAAATTGGTGCAACCCTGCAGGGATAATCTTCTCGAGAAGCCGTGTTTTCCGCGGTTATGGATTACTTGGTGAAAGTACTGGCTAACAAGTACTCAGAACAACTTAAACCTAATGATTAACAACCTTACACCCAATGATTAACAACGTGACTAGTAATAGGCTTATTTACACAATAATCTGAACCATCATTAATTCAACTGTGTGAGTTATCCTCGGATTGCTTCTTTGGATAAAGGGGCGAGATCCAGGATGGGTTTGTTTGAAGTTATCTTTCAGTTGGTTACAATACTCGATCTTATCTTCTTTCTGTTAGCCGGAAGTTGTAGTATCTCTCTGTAGTTGGTTAGTGCAGCCTGCTGTCGCTTATTTGCAATAACCCCTTCCTTTCCGTTGATCCCGAAGTATTTGTATCTTGTGATGACTGGCTACGCCGGTATCTTGTGAGTATGGTTTATCCACTTGCCAGTACTTAACCGTACTGACCCACGAATCTCTTTCGTGGCTGCATATTCAATATTGCAGTCAACAGGTTTGAAGTCTGACGACGTTAGCTTGGGAATCCCTCCGGCTTGGCCTGGGCAGGGATTGGACGCTCTCGGTTATCTTCAGGACTCTTAGTCCAATTTGTATCTTGTCCGTAGACGGACGATGTGTTGTTTCTTCCGCTGTTATTTGGATCTTTGTATTGTATCAGTTGTATCCCTGGCTCGTTTGAGTCATCTTGTATCTATCTGTTTCTGTTGTAATTGTGGAATATTCGTGAACTATTGTAATGTTATCATAAGTGGCAACCTGGAATCGGTTATTATGCGAATTTGGCGGAAATGCTGAAATCTGCATAGTGCCCGATCTCGGGGCGTCACAAATGGTATCAGAGCCTTGGTTCCGATTCCCGAGATTGTTTCGATACGAATGGTTATCGAAGCAACGGGTCCGCAAAGCCTGTAGGATAACCTCGCTAACGGTCGTTGTTTCTAGAGTGTCAAAAACTATTTCTGCTAAACTATTTTGGAAAAACCTCTCAATAGGATTCTTGTTTTCTCCTTATCCCTATTCTATGTCCCCTCCCATCTTATTTGTTTTGGAGTCTCCCCCTTGTCTATCTTTCAAAGTGTTAGGATCCTACGTGGGTGGACGTTTTCTGAGCCCTTAACCTAATAGGTTCGATCATCGGAAGGTTCCTGGTGGAAGAACATCGTCGTCACTCCGAGCAAGAAGCCCTTGTTAGTGGTGTCGAGGATATCAGCTGGAAGCATGAAGAATCGATAGTCGAACTTCTTTCCCCTCCCGGGTTAGCAGGAGGATTGCGAGGGCGCAATCCCTTGTTAGTGGTGTCGTCTGTAACACCTGGGGTGTTACCTTTGGTAGAAAGTGTTTGTTTCCTTTTTGCTTGCATCACATGCATCATATTGCATTGCACCATGTTTGCATCACAACTGAAAAATTCAAAACAATTTAAACCTTCACTCATGTCTAAAAATTTCAATTGAAAGTTGCAACTCAAATTGTTTTCAATAAGTTGAAGTTGAATTTATTTCAAATTGCCTGCTAAGTAAAGTTTTCCCTGTTATTAAAACCCTAATGGCAAATTCCAAAAATTCAAATCAAATCAATCTTATTTATCATATTTCAATATGGGTTTAAATATTAAAATTTGGCAAACAAATTAAATTCAATAATGTTTGTTTAATTGCTTGAGCTTATTAACTAGAATTTGCTTTTCCAAATTTCCCAAATCAAACATTATTGAAATTCAACTAACCACTTAGAAATCAAACTAATATTTCCAATTTTGAAATCATTAACTAACCTTTGCTTTTGATTATTGTTTGCAACTTAATAAAATTATTTATCAAATAAATACCCCAAACTCTATTTGGAAAATTCAACTAACTATTTTAAATCAAATTCAAACTTTCAAACTTGTGAAAAATACTGCTAACCTTTGCTTTCATTTTCTGTTTGAAAAGTAACAAAAATATTTAATAGAATAAACCCTCCAAATTCTCTCCCTCTCCTCTTGCATCCTTTACAAAAAAATGTGTTCATAAGGAAAAACAAAAAGAAAAAAAATGAAAGAGAGAGGGGTGAGCTGAAAGGAGGCAGCCCACCCCCTTTTCTCCCCCAGCCCACTTCTCTCTTTCTGGCCCAGTACCCTCCTCCTCTCTGTCGTCTTCCTCCCCCGACGTCACCCTCACCGCACGAACCTCGCTCCACCACCCGATCTCTCCCCCCCTCTCCGATGACTAGCCGTACTAGGCTCTCCCCCCATAAAACAGCCACCCTCCCCTTCAGCCTAGCCCTAACCCTAGAGCCCCATCTTCCTGCCGCGCCGCCCTCCATCTCTCTTCTGTTCTCTGAACCATCCAGTGCACCACCACAACCACCTAGCCACCGTCAGACCACCGCCACCATCCCGTCGCCTCGGCCGTCCTAGGGCTGAACCCACCACGGGAATGGAACCGTGGTGGTTCACCCTCGCCCCTCGCTCCCTCGACGCTTGCCGGGAGCCCCCAGGGAGGCCGCGGCGTCGACCTCCCTCTCCTCCACCGACTGCTTCTTCGACAGCGTCATCGTCGCCTGCACACCCCCCGATCGTCTGCTTCGACCACACCGTGGTGAGCGCCTACTGTCCCTGCCCCTCTCGTTTTTCCTCCAGCTGCACGCTACGCCCCCACCACGCAGTCAACACCGCACGCCGTGGCCGCAGAAATCCTCGCTGGAGATCGCTCTTGTTCCTGTCAGTTTCAGCGACTGCAGTCGAGTTTCAGTTAGCAGTCGCTGTGATTCCTTTTCCTCCGTCAGAAACGTTCACCAACGCAAACAGCAGTTCACCGCATCGGTTCAGTTCCGTCCGCGCAGCGCTAGCGACCCGGGATCGAGTCCCCGCGGTCGCGCACCCCCTTTTTGCGAGATTATTTCCGGGCCGCGCGGCAGGCCCACGGGTCAGTGACCCCCAGGCCACGTCACCTTCTACCCACACCCCGTGGCGCCCGCGTCGCCCCCTGGCCCGCCTGTCATCGTCGTGGGTGGCTCTGGATCTTTGCCAGATCCAGATCTGGTAGCAGAATTCGCAGCAGGACCCCTGTCCTTCCAGTTTTTGCAACAAAGCCTCTCTCTACTGTTTTTCCCTCACAACCTCATCCCTGCCTTTTGCAAAATAAACCCTAAACTTCAAATGCACATAAGTTTCAAACCACAAATCCAAATGACACAAATTTTATATGTATTCCAATCAAAATTTCATGAACTTTTCAAATATCACATTTGTTATCTGTTTTGCACAATTCAAATTGTTTCAAATTTCAAATTTAAACAAATCATCTCCAATTTGGGTAATTCCATAATTAATTCATACTTAATCCAAATAACCAAAAAAAAAATATGTTTTTCAATCAAAATTCAATGTACTTTCTGTTTATCAACTTTGTTTTGCAAATTGGGCAATTAAAATTAATGTTATTTAATAATCCTTAAATTGGTTAATTAAATGGCATAATTAATAACTTTCAAATGGTTGCTCCAAATTAAATACTCCAAACATGAATTTCATCCAAAATCACATGCCACACTTGGATGTCAACTTTGTTTTCTGGTTTGCAACAATTAATTTGAATAATTGTTCCATCTCTTATTTAATACAATTAAATTGGTAACCTGCTTAATTAAATCATTTGAAATTGTTTTCCAACAAATAAAATATGTTTTCCATGCCATTTTGAACCACCTTTTCAAATATAAATTTTGTTTCATGATTTGAATAATTTAAATTGCTTAAATAATTTAAACCTTGTTTAAATCATTTAAATTTGCTAAATTCATAACTTGCTCAAAGTAAATTATTTTTTAACAAATAAAATATGTTTTCAAACCAGAAAAACATAACCTTTTCAAATATGAATTTGAATTTATGTTTTGAACAAATAAAATTCAAATAATATTCAAACTTGAATTAAATTCAATTAAAACTTGTTTAATCTTGTTTAATTCATAATTAAATCATTGTAATTCTTTTTCCAATAATTGAAACATGTAATCCACCTAAAATTTTGTGTTCTAATCAAATATGAACTTTGTTATCTGTTTTGAACAATTTAACTTGATGAAAACAACCAAATGCTTGTGTGACACCCTTAAGTAACCAAAATTCCCAAAACTTAATGAGTGAATTTCTAAATGGGTAAACCTTATTTCCAACTGGTTCTATTGTTGTTATTTTGTTGTTTTCCCCATCCATGCATCATGCTAATCCACTTTCACCTATTGGTTAGTTGTAAAATAGTTGTTTCAACCATAATTCATGGGCTTTTCATATGCAACTCAAATTGCGTATGGGTCCATTTAAATCTGTTTATCTTGTCAACTAGTTTACCTTGATGCATCTTTAAACTTGTCATGCATCCATATCTTGATCATGCTGGATCTTTTGCCGTAGTAGTAATTGTTGCATCCGGTGTTTGTTCGAGGTTCGTTGCTTCTTCCCGGATAGGACGTTGAGATGATGTGAGCAACGACAAGTTCTGCTACCTTGCGGGATCTCAGGCAAGTATACTCACTTGTTGCCATATGGCTGCCTTTCATCACTTGTTACCGATTCTTTCCGTTGTTCTTGTTCTAGCCTGTTGATACGATGCTTGTGTCTCGATCCTATTATATGTTTACCTTGCAGCCATGATATAGCCTTTCCTTCCACTTCCTTTTAACTGTTGACTGTTTACCTCGTTGGCCTTCGTGTCGTAGCTGCATGCTTAGGTTGTTTTGCTCGAGTCTGTTACCCGTTCCTTTCCGTTACTAGATTACTTTTATGTTCTGGGGGCTCGATGTTAATCAATCAATCCTGTTAATGCTAATGGTAATAATAATTTGATGATAAGGCACCGGCAGGAGGCCCTAAGTGGTTTTGAGGCCTGCTAGTGTCGACCCTAATAGGAAAAGGGTCTTGTCTACTGATCCATGATGAGCGCACTACCCGCATGTGGGAAGCGAGTATGGGCGCCCCCCTCAATTTGACTCGATTCGCATCTCGTCCAAATCGCCTCATTTAGTTCGGGTTTTCCATTTGCTGCATGCATGATCTTGCGAGCCCTTGGTACCCGGGTGGAACTTTCGTAGTCGGCATATAGGGGGACACGTTCTTAGAGTGCTATGAGGGTCCATTTTCTTCTGGGCTCGATTAGCCGTGCGCCCAAGGTGCTTTGGGCTTGATGCGAAGAAGAGTTGAGTTGTGTTGAGTACCTCGCGTGGTGGGTTGATCCCCCGTCTGGCGGGTTATTCTTACATGTACGGCCAAATTGGTGCAACCCTGCAGGGATAATCTTCTCGAGAAGCCGTGTTTCCGCGGTTATGGATTACTTGGTGAAAGTACTGGCTAACAAGTACTCAGAACAACTTAAACCTAATGATTAACAACCTTACACCCAATGATTAACAACGTGACTAGTAATAGGCTTATTTACACAATAATCTGAACCATCATTAATTCAACTGTGTGAGTTATCCTCGGATTGCTTCTTTGGATAAAGGGGCGAGATCCAGGATGGGTTTGTTTGAAGTTATCTTTCAGTTGGTTACAATACTCGATCTTATCTTCTTTCTGTTAGCCGGAAGTTGTAGTATCTCTCTGTAGTTGGTTAGTGCAGCCTGCTGTAGCTTATTTGCAATAACCCCTTCCTTTCCGTTGATCCCGAAGTATTTGTATCTTGTGATGACTGGCTACGCCGGTATCTTGTGAGTATGGTTTATCCACTTGCCAGTACTTAACCGTACTGACCCACGAATCTCTTTCGTGGCTGCATATTCAATATTGCAGTCAACAGGTTTGAAGTCTGACGACGTTAGCTTGGGAATCCCTCCGGCTTGGCCTGGGCAGGGATTGGACGCTCTCGGTTATCTTCAGGACTCTTAGTCCAATTTGTATCTTGTCCGTAGACGGACGATGTGTTGTTTCTTCCGCTGTTATTTGGATCTTTGTATTGTATCAGTTGTATCCCTGGCTCGTTTGAGTCATCTTGTATCTATCTGTTTCTGTTGTAATTGTGGAATATTCGTGAACTATTGTAATGTTATCATAAGTGGCAACCTGGAATCGGTTATTATGCGAATTTGGCGGAAATGCTGAAATCTGCATAGTGCCCGATCTCGGGGCGTCACACCTGTCAGGGCGCCGACTGCCTCGGGCCGGTGTCGCCTGTTGTAGGCCTTGCACGCGCTGCTCGAAGGCGCTGGCGTAGTACATGGCCTGGAGGTTCTGGGGTTCCCGCAGCTCCACGTCCACCCTGAGGTGATCTGGAAGACCACCGATGAAGAGCTCGGCACGCTGCTGTGCCGTCACACCAGGTGCGTGGTATGCCAGGGCTTGGAAATGGTCGGCAAAGTCTTGCACCGTGGAGGTGAAGGGTAGGAGGCCGAGCTCCGCTAGTCGGCTCCAGCGGATCGGCGACCCGAAGCGAAGGAGCCATAGCTCGCGGAATCTCTCCCAAGAGAGTATGCCGCCCTCTTCCCGCTCGAGGGCGTAATACCACGTCTATGCGGTGCCCCAGAGATGATAAGAGGTGAGCCAGGTACGGTCTGACGCGAGGGTGCGTTGCCCGCGGAAGAACTGCTCGCATGGTTGAGCCAGTTGAGGGGGTTGTCCATACCGTCGTAGGTGGCAAAGTCGATCTTGGCGAAATGTGGCGGCGCCTGTGTATGCCCGTCGTGGCCTGATGGCTCTGTACGACCCGCGTATGGGACCGTGGGGCCCGATGGGGAGTCGTACGGTAGGGTGTGCGCCTGCTGGTCCCCGGCCATAGTGTAGACCGGTGGCGGCGACGACCCGGACAGCCAGGCTGGCAGCGGTGATGGCAACGAGGAGAAGCAGACATGCTGAATTGGGACGCCTCCCGGTGTGATCGGAGCTGGTCTGGTGCGGAGCGGCGGAGGCGCCTGCAGCGGCAGCGGCTACGGCATGGGTGCGACGTGCGCGGGGAGTGCAGCGAGGGCCGACGACGGCCACTGCGTCCATGACAGGGAGGTGGTGGGTGATGACCCACAAGTATAGGGGATGTATCATAGTAATTTCCTTAAATAAGAGTGTCGAACCCAACGGGGATCAGAAGGTGTTGACAAGCAGTTTCGATGAAGGAATAACTGTAAATACTGGAAGATAAATTTGTAGGGCTTTTTGATATTGCAGATAAATAAAGTGCGAGTAAATAAAATGCAGTAGTAATAATTGCAGCAAGTGGCCCAATCATTTCTTTGGCAAAGGACAAGCCGGCGGGTTTACTTATGATTAACAAACATTCTCGAGGACACACGGGAGGATTCTGCCAAGTGCTTTTGTTCCATGCAGCTGAGTAATCTTGGTGTTTTGATAAGTGTTGTGTGGGTGAACCTATGCTAATGTACCGTCCCATCCAAGACTAATACATACTTTTGATTATACCCCTTGCAAGCATCCGCAACTACAAGAATGTAAATAATAAATAAATCTAACCATATCTTTAAACTCCGGGATCCTACGCTCCCTCGTGTAATGGTTTCCTAACGTGGGTTTAGGTTTCTGTCACTCCGGCAACCCCACAATTAGTAGCCAAATACACGATGCATTCCCCTAGACCCATAAATGGTGAAGTATCATGTAGTCGACGTTCACATGACACCACTAGAAGAATAACACCACAACTTAAATATTAAACATTAAATATTACTCAACATTACTTCATTACTAACAACTTGACTTCTCCCATGTCCTCAAGAACAACACGAACTACTCACAAGACATCATATTGATCATTATAAAAGGTGATATAATGGATGATAACAATCTGGTCATAAAGTGAAAACACCGATAAATCTCACAAGCAAGAACTACTAACAAGTAATCCACACCGGGAGAGAGATCTAATGCAAAACAACGATAGAGGCCCCTAATTTTTACAGCGGGATGACGGTGGATGATGAGGGTGATGGTGTTGGTGGTGATGACGATGCTGACGATCTTGATGATGCTCGGAGTGATGACGGTGATGATGGCAGTGATTTGCCCTCTCGGGAGAGGAATTTCCCCGACAGATTTCTCCCTGCCAGAGAGCTTTTCTCTCTCGGGTGTTTTCCGCCCGAGGCGCGGCTGAATAATTCTTCGACGATGGTATGAGGCTTAGGGTTTCCTCGGGGCCAGGTACCCAAAAGATATCCCTAGAGGTGGGTTAGGTGGCCACACCCCTGGTGGCGCGACCAAGGGGGGGGGCGCCACCTCATGGTGTGGGCCCCTGTTGGCCCCCCTCTGGCTCTCCTTCTGGCTGGGTTCCTCCTCTGAACTTCTAAGACACCCTCGGTGTCCCACTTCTTCTTCTGATATTATGAAATATGGTATCCTGGCGGTGCTTTTTTCCATCAGATTCCCGGTCCCGGTGTCTATTATCCAAAAATTATGAAGCATGCAAAATAAGATAAAACAACATAAGGGATGCATCATAACATGAAATATATCGATGAATAACAGAAAATTATGATATAAAATAGTGATGCAAAATGGACGTATCAACTCCCCCCAAGCTTAGACCTCGCATGTCCCCAAGCGAAACTGAACTCAGTAAACATGACCACAGGTTTATGGAGTGAAGAGTCGATAAATAAAATACGGACAAAAAGCATCACATTTATCTATGCACCAATCATTATAGACAACAACTTCCTCTCATATAACCTAACTTGAAACGAGTAATGGGAGTCACAAACAAAGATGAAAAAGAGAGAATAAAAATTGGTAATGGAAAACTTCATTCTTGGTCAGAGAACATTTAGAAGTCTTTATAACAAGGTTTATCTTGTAGAGCTTAACATGTTTAATTATAAAAATTCTTTTACGGTGATTCATAGCTTTTCAAAGTAATATTCATTCAGACAATAAAGCATGTGCTAAACAAAGAAGGTTAGAAAATATGACTGAATAAATCAACATATAGATGGTGAGATCAAAACAATTCAAATGCTTGTTGGAGACAGAAAGAAATGGGTTTACTGACTCAACATAAATGTATAAGATAGGCCCTTCGCAGAGGGAAGCATGGATCACTCATGTGCTAGAGATTTTATTTAGTAAAACAGAGGTATAAAAGTTTGACACTCCTCCCATCCATCTTACACAAACCATGGCTACCCGAATCCTTGGGTTCCTGCCAACAATCACAAACCGTGGAGGAGTGTCTATATTTTAGGAGAGGTGTATGCTAGTGTCAACAAATGGTAAACAAAAAATACAGTACGTCACAAGCAACCTAGACCTCATAAGAACCCCTCATTCTCTTTTGGTTACATGATTATGCTTTGACTGATAAACCAGGGGCAAAAATAGTGAAGAGAATTTGTGTATTAGTTTTGGGGCTGGGCACCCCGCTGCCAGCTCTTCTAGCATTTGGATAAGCGGATGAAGCAACTAGTCTAGGTGTTTGAAGTCCAATCAACGAGTGAGATAAAGATTCTCTATTGACCTCCTCATGAGCAAAAACAGGAACACAAACCAGGAGTAATTTTGAAAGTTTTAAAGATAGTACATATGAAATTTACTTGGAGTGGCGGTGAAATACCACATGTAGGAAGGTATGGTGGACACAGATGGCAAGGTTTTGGGGCTCAAGGTTTGGATGCACGAGAAGCATTCTTTCTCAGTACATGGTTTTTGGCTAGCAAGTTTGGGTAGCAAGCATAAGAGTTGAGGGAAAACAAACAAATATACACATGATGAAACCAATCATGCAATCTTCATTGAAAGCCCAAGCGATCTTAACTTGTGAATACTAAGTTTACGAGCTAATAGGCAAATTCCTCTTTCTTATACTAGCATCTCAAATTATTATTTCTGCTGACCCAAGCTAAGTTTGTCAAAACCAACTAGATTAACTTGATGATCTCTAGAGTGATACCAAATACTAACAACAAGCTCAACCATATGAGAGAAATTGAAAACTAAAATAATGCGTGCATAAAGTAAATGATGAAACTTCTCATTAATATTTCAAACCGGCAACTCACACCAACGGATACAACGATAACCAACTAAGTAGAGATACTTCCATACTGCAAACCATCCTATATGATAACTTCTCTACTCATGATATGACTCTACTGAAAAAGTAAATAAGATGAAAGATAGTGATGTGATACCGCGGCACTACCCCCAAGCTTGGAACAAGCCGAGGGGATTCCAAAACCAATGACGAATCAATTCTTCGGTGGTGGTGGTGATACACTCTTCTCAAGCAAGGCGTAGAAACGTTGCAGCATCTCATGAAACCTGTTGTTTCCTCTTGAAGAATCTCTACCTCCATCCTTAAAGCTTGATAACGTTCACAAAACTCATCTGCAACCTGAAGAGATTCCTCTATTGCAGGAACGGGACTGAGGCCCGAGACTGATGGTCTTGGTCCATGCACGCTATAAGAATAAGCACTGTTTGATGACGTCCTTTTTTCTTATTTCTTGACGCACTGATCCACGTTCTTGCGCTTGGGACTTTGGAGATCATCGTCCATTGGCTCCTTCCCCTTGTTGTTGTTCTTGCCAGAGGCCATGATGCTTCTAAAACAGAAAACAGACCAGCTCGAAACAAAAACACGACGAGAAAATGATGTACGGACCTCGGGGGATTATATAGCAAAAAGTTTCATAACGAAACGAAAGTCTAGGTCAAAAACGAGTCGGAGTGGGGATCCGGGGCGCCCACACCATAGGCTGGCGCGGCCAGGGGTGGGCCCGCGCCACCCCATGGTGTGGAGCCTCCGGGCTCCATCTCCGCCTCGTTTCCGGCTCATAATTTTTCATATTTTCCAAAAACAGTAAACATAAAAGTTAGAAGATGTTTCGCGAACGCTTTCTTACCAAAACCGTTACCTATTCAAAAACTGACTCTACAGATTCTGAAATATGCTTCTTAATAAATTCCTCCGGGATCATGGCTTGAATACAATCAACATTCTCATTATAAGGATCTCCAGAAATATAATGCTTGAGTATTTGGCCATTCACCACTTGTGAAGTGTTGCCTTCAAGGGAAACAATTTTAATTGCCCCCAAACGATATACCTCTTCGATAACAAAAGGTCCTTCCCATCTCGAGAGTAATTTTCCTGCAAAAAATATGAGACGAGACCTATACAATAGCACTTTCTCACCAACATGAAATTCTCTTTTAATAATTATCTTATCGTGCCACATTTTGACTTTCTCTTGAAAGAGCTTAGCATTTTCACATGCTTCACTCCTCCATTCATCTAAAGAAATTAAGTCAAGCAACCTTTTCTCACCAGCAAGTTTAAAATCTCTATTTAGGTCTTTCACTGCCCAATAAGCTTTGTGTTCTAATTCTAGGGGCAAGTGACAAGCTTGTCCATAATCCATTGTCGGGGGGTTACCCCCGAGTAGGGTAAAGACAGGTGGTAAAGGCCGCTTACAGAAGAGAGGTTTGGTCGAGTAACCGACTACCGGGTACTCGCTACCCGGTCGACGGCTACTCGGTCTCACCTCAAGATGACCAGAAGGAGATATCAGTCAAGTTCTACCCTGTCGAGTAGAAGGTTTGGCCCGAGTACAATTGGCGGGAACCTTAGGCGGGAACCTACTCGGGCAGAAAGTCAAAGGAGCCGTTCTGACACAGGATCCCGCGTATCCTGGGTCCGTACTTGGCAGCATTCGAACTACTGTTCACGTGGGGACGGCCTGCCTGACAGTGACAGCATGGAAGCAGGCCGTGGCAGGATAAGGGGGGCCTACCCTGTGCCTAGGTACAGTGATACCAGTCTGTCCCCTAGTTTTGCCCAACGACTTTACAGAAGCAGCCAAGATCAACGACCAAAGTTGTCAGCGGGTACTCGGAGAAAGGACAGTGTGCACACTATGTCGACACTTGTTTAGGATTTGGACGTATCCGGCTGGGCACCATGTATATAAGGTGCCCCGCCGCCTCCTGCGCGAGGCATGCTCTCACATGCTCCCATACAGGCTCAGAGTGAACCCTAGAAACCCTAAGTTCTTGACCTAGCTCTACTCGGAGAGGGGCAAGGGGCTACTCGGTAGCGATATCATTTGTATTGTACCTACTCGGAGAGACATCGTAATACATAGAGAAAGGCAGGAGTAGGGGTTTTACCTCCTCACGAGGGCCCTGAACCTGGGTACATCGTGTTGTTTGTGTTGTGTGGATCTCACCTCACGCGGCTACTCGTCGCGTGATCCCTCCCCGGACACCTCCAGCGTCCATCGTCCCCACATCTTTAGCCATCCCATGGCATCTGCCGTGACACCACCACGACAGTTGGCGCCCACCGTGGGGCAACCAGCGGCGCTGGCTGGAGTTTCTGTTCGGACGGGATCTTCATCAGCGGAGCGCGTAGTTTGTGTCCTTGTCCACAGATTCGGCTCCTTCGACTTCGTCACCGACAACGCCGGCTGTTTCGGCGGCATGGCCATGCCGGAGGGCGGTTCGGTGATCTCCTTCGGCTCGCATCTCGTCTACGTCGCCACCGTCGCCAACAGCGCCTACCCCGAGCTGGTGCAGGACGCGGAGGATCCTCCCGCGGTGGTTGCAGCTCGCGGAAGGCCGGCACGTAGCTCTGCATGCTGCGCTGAGGTGATGGTGACGGGCTTGGCGGCGAACGCTGGCGCAGCTGCTACTGGCGCTGCGGCCGTCGTCGAGGAGGTTGACGACCCGCCCGCGGGTGGCAGGACCCACCGGCCCTACGAGAAGGAGAGCAACTTGCCGCCTTCCACGTCTACGGTCATCCCCGCGTCTGCCGCGCGAACCGGGATGCCCACCCCCACCGACATCGAGCTCCTAGCCGCGAGGGAGCAGCTCGAGCGGCAACGCCAGGAGCTGCTTGCCGAGCAGGCGGAGTTGGAGAAGATCAGGCTTGAGTTGAGTTTGGACCAGCTCGAGTACAACAAGGCTCACGGCTTCACGCCGGTCGCCAGGAGGCCCAGCAGAGTGGGTGCTACGCGGCGCAACCTAGGCGCCGAGATGGCGACTGTTGCGGAGGAGCCCGCGCAGTCCGCCACTGCGAACACCTTCACAAGGCCGAGGTACAGCACGCCCGCCAAGACGCTGCGAGCTGCGCAAGCTGTGGCTGCCGAGTTGCCGCGCCTAGATGGAGAGGCGCGTCTCAGACAGCAGGAGAGGCTCAATGAGTTGGTGCTGGAGGCCGCCAGGCAGAACGAGGAGTTCCGCAAGGCCAACCCGGGAGCTGGAGCCTCGCAGGTAGTTCACTCGCACGCGGCTAGATCTAACGATCAGGCCTCGTCACCACATCCGAGCCGCGAGAAGAGCCGCAGCGGGCGTTCGGGTAGAGACAGGCAGATGCAGGTGTATGACCCGGCTGCTGCCGCGAAACAGGTTGCTGTGCCGCAGCAGCCCGGGCAGGAACACAACGCTGCAAGAGCAGGCTCTCAAGCCCATCAAGCTCAAAGCCGTGTCCGAGAAGCCGCGCGTCCGGGTACTTCTCGGCAACCCGCAGCTCCGCCTACTCGGCAGAGGCAGCAGCCGCGCCCAATGGCACCAGTCGCCAACCCGGTGGAGCAGCCCGCAGCTATGCAGGTGGATAGGTATGATGATGGCTACTCGGCTATGGAGATGGCCGGTTATGACATTCATGACCGTGTTGGTGAGCGCGTGTTGGCGCCTGGAGATGCAAGGCATCAGCTGGACCGTATCAGCTTGTCGGCGCGGCTTGAGAGCACGGGTCCCCCCGGCCCCGAGTGCTTTGGCCCGCGCATCATGAACGAGCCTTCCGTGAAGGGCTTCCAGCTCGCAAGAGGCACCAAGAGCTACAATGGTAGCACCAAGCCTGAAGATTGGCTCAACGACTACGTCACCGCAGTCCATATTGCGGGTGGCAACAGGAGATGGGCGGTGCGTTACGTGCCGCAGATGCTAGAGGGTCCAGCTCGCACTTGGCTCAACAACTTGCCCAAGCACAGCATAAACTGCTGGCTGGACTTCTCGGACGCATTCGTCAGCAACTTCACCAGCACCTACAAGAGGCCGAATAGGCCACAGCAGTTGTCGGCTTGCCGGCAGCGAGAAGACGTGACGGACCGCGAGTACCTTACTCGGTGGAGCACCTTGAGGAACACTTGTGAGGGTGTGAATGAGGCACAGGCCATCACTTGGTTTGCGCAGGGTTGCCGACATGGCAGCATGCTTTGGCAGAGATTGCAGAGGGAGATGCCGAACACCTTGGCCGAGACCATCAAGATTGCGGATCAGTACGCACTCGGCGATCCTACTCAGCCACTGATGGATTCCTCAGAGCCGAGAAGAAACTTCAACAGCAGCAAGCGCAACGAGTTCCGCAACAAGCGCCGAGTAGATACTCGATATGATCCCGAAGAGGTGAATGCAGTAAATGTCGGAGGCGGTGGTGGCCAAAGGCAGAAACCTGCTGGAGCCTACGGGCAGAACCAGAACCAGGGCCAAGGCAACAAGAAACCGTTCCGCACTGCGCAGCCGGGTAGCGGGAACTCCGAGCAGCCGAAGAAGTTTGTCTTCGATGACATGAAGGATGGCCCATGCAGCTTTCACACTCATCATCCCTCGAGGCCTGCGAACCACACTACTCGGCAGTGCGAGTGGTGGGATGTGTTCAAGAGTGATGGCTTGCCTCCTCCTCCCCCTCTGCCAGCTGCCAATGCTACTGTTCAGCCTACTCGCGCTCCCGCAACTCGGCCGCCAGTTTATCCGAGAAGAGAGAATGTCAACCAGGTGGCTTTAGGAGCCAACCGGAACTTCAACAACGAGAGATACCGCAACAACAACAACAACTACAACCGCAACAACAACAACAGAGGCAACAACAACTATCAGGGCAACAACAATGGCAACAATGGCAACAATGGGGGCAATGGCTCCAATCAGTACCAAGAGCACCATGAGAGCTATATGATCTTCACTTCTGAGGCAGTCGACAAGCAGTCACAGCACAGGCGGGCCATGGAGGTCAATGCAGTGATTCCGGCTGTCCCGCACTACATGTATTGGTGCGACCAGGAGATCAGGTGGACTCGGGCAGATCATCCCAAGGTGATGCCCAACCCGGGCACCTATGCTTTGGTGCTGGATCCTACCTTCCTGGGCCCCGAGAAGAATGTGAGATTCAGCAAGGTGCTGATCGACAACGGCAGCAGCATCAACATTGTGTACAAGGACACACTCGAGAAGCTTGGCCTGGCCGAGAACATGATGCTGCCGAGCAAGACCACCTTCCATGGCATTGTGCCCGGGATCTCATGCAACCCGATTGGCCGAGTGTGGATTGATGTGCTATTCGGTACTCGGGAGAACTGCCGCACTGAGCGCCTGCAGTTTGAGGTGGTGGATCATCAAAGCCCCTATCATGCTCTACTCGGCAGGCCTGCTCTGAGCAAGTTCATGGCCTCTACCCATGTGGCTTATCTGAAGATGAAGATCCCTGGCCCCAATGGCATCATCACCATCTCGGGAGATTACAAGAAGTCCATGGAGTGTGCCTCAGCTAGCTCCCAGCTGGCGGAATCGATGGTGATTGCTGCCGAGAAGAAGAAGATGTACGAGGTGGTGGCCATGGCTCAGTCCGCACAGGCTGGCGCACAAGGTGTGCCGAGTACTCAGCATGGTACTGCTTTCCAAGCTGCCAAGGAGACCAAGACAGTCCAGGTTGACCCCGAGTTCCCGGAGCGCGTGGCCATCATTGGTGCCGGGTTGGCGGAGAAATAGGAAAGCGCGCTCATCCACTTCCTCCGTGAGAATCGGGACGTGTTCGCCTGGACCAATGAAGATCTACCAGGAGTCCCGAGGGAGTTGGTTGAGCACTCTTTGCATGTGCGTCCTGACGCCAAGCCCGTGAAGCAGGCTTTGCGCCGTTTCGGGGATGAGAGAAGGAAGGCCATCGGTGATCAAATCACCAAGCTGCTGATCAGTAACTTCATCATGGAGGTGCTGCACCCGGACTGGTTGGCCAACCCGGTCATGGTCGAGAAGAAAAAGGAAGATCCCAAGGCTGCCACCGCATGGCGCATGTGCGTCGACTACACCGACTTGAACAAAGCATGCCCCAAGGATCCCTTCCCGCTACCTCGCATCGATCAGGTGATCGATTCCACTGCCGGCTGTGAGCTGTTGTCTTTCATAGATGCCTACTCTGGTTTTCACCAGATTGCACTCAACCCTGCTGATCAAATAAAGACTGCTTTCATTACCCCGTACGGGGCTTATTGCTATCGTGTCATGTGTTTTGGCCTGAGGAATGCGGGTGCAACCTATCAGAGATGCATGCAGAAATGCTTGCATGACCAGCTCGGCAAGAATGTGCAGGTGTACGTAGATGACATTGTCATCAAAACGAATAAAACACATACTCTGCTTGCCGACTTGGAGGAAACCTTTGCTAACCTACGCAGGTACAAAATGAAACTGAATCCGAGTAAGTGTACCTTTGGTGTACCAGCTGGAAAGCTACTCGGTTTTCTGGTTTCTAGTCGGGGCATTGAAGCCAATCCATCTAAGATAAAAGCTATTGAGAGCATGTCTTTGCCGAGATCATTGAAGGATGTGCAGAAGTTCACGGGCTGTCTGGCATCTCTGAGCCGCTTTCTGGGCCGAATGGGCGAGAAGGCTTTGCCTCTGTACCAGCTGATGAAGAAAAGCGACAAGTTTGTCTGGACTCCGCAAGCGGACGTGGCATTCAATGAGCTGAAAGCAATGCTGGCTAGCGCTCCCGTCTTGGCTAGTCCGCTACCCAAGGAGCCTATGCTGCTGTACATTGCCGCGACTAACCGAGTAGTCAGCGTGGTGATAGTGGTGGAGCGAGAAGAAGAAGGCAAGAGTGTGCAGCGCCCAGTCTATTATCTCAGTGAAGTGCTGTCCAGTTCCAAGCAAAACTATCCTCACTACCAGAAGATGACATATGGTGTGTACCTGGGCGCCAGGAAGCTGAAACATTACTTCCAGGAGCACCCCATCACTGTTGTGAGCTCTGCTCCCATCTCGGACATCATGGGTAACAAGGAGGCGAGTGGCAGAGTAGCCAAGTGGCAAATTGAGCTAGCCGCGTACGCTCCCGCGTATACGAGAAGAGAAGCAATCAAATCTCAGGTACTGGCGGAATTTCTTGTGGACTGGGCCGAGATGCAATATGAACCTCCTGCTCCAGTTTCCAATTATTGGAAGATGCACTTTGATGGCTCAAAGGTGAAAGAAGGCCTTGGTGCTGGCGTTGTGCTTACATCACCCAAGCGGGATCAGCTCAAGTATGTGTTGCAGATTCATTTCAAGGCATCCAACAATGTAGCCGAGTACGAGGCAGTTGTGCATGGTTTGCGAGTAGCAAAGGAGGTTGGTGTGCAGCGCATTATCTGCTATGGCGACTCAGATCTGGTGGTGCAGCAAGTCTCAGGTACCTGGGATGCTTTGGATGCCAACATGGCGTCGTATCGCTTCCTGGTGCAGTCAATGACTGGGTTTTTCGAAGGCTGTGAGTTCCAGCATATTCACCGAGCAGAGAACGAGGCAGCAGACGAGCTATCCAAGTTGGGATCTTCTCGGCAGTCCATCCCGGCGGGGATTGCCTTGGAGCATTTGAGGAAGCCATCCATCAAGCCTTCCCCCAACTCGGAATCCATCTTTGTTCCTTCTCTGCCAAGTGAAGAATCTGACCCAATGGAGATTGACTGGGAGAGTGCTGCAGGGAACCCGGGGACTGCCGTCTTCTACTCGGGGACTGCCGCTCCCTACTCGGGGACTGCCATTCCCTACTCGGGGACTGCCGCTCCCTACTCGGGGACTGCCATTCCTTACTCGGGGACTGCCATTCCTTACTCGGGGACTGCCACTCCTTACTCGGGGACTGCCACTCCCTATTCGGGGACTGCCATTCCTTACTCGGGGACTGCCACTCCTTACTCGGGGACTGCCGCCCTCAACCCAGAAGCTGTTGCATTCATTGAAGAAGTTCTCGCCAATCGGTCTGGGCTGCAGAGAAGCGCTCCCACTCCTCCTGTGCAACCACCAGAGCCTGCCCCAATGGAAGTGGACGAACCAGTGTTTCCCGTGCGGGAGACACCGAGTTGGGCAATGCCCATATTATCCTTTCTAAGGGACGGCACTTTACCTGAAGATGAGGTGACTGCGAGGCAGATTCAGAGAAGGTCCAAGGGCTACACTATAGTCCGAGATGCGCTGCACAAGAGAAGTGCCACTGGTGTGCTGCAACGCTGTGTGAGCCCAGAGGAAGGAGAAGAAATCCTGGTGGAAATACATCAAGGGGAATGTGGGCATCACGCTTCTTCTCGGGCTTTGGTCAAGAAAGCTTTTCGGCATGGTTTCTACTGGCTCACTGCACTGCAACAAGCTGAAGATATTGTGAGGAAGTGCGCCGGCTGCCAGATGTTCGCAAGTAAGATTCACATGCCAGCTTCCGAGTTGAAAACAATTCCTATCACATGGCCGTTTGCTGTTTGGTGCTTGGATATGGTTGGTCCTTTCAAGCCGGCTAAAGGCAATATGACACACATCTTGGTCATTGTGGACAAGTTCACCAAGTGGATCGAGGTGAAACCTATTCGGAAGTGCGATGGGGTCACAGCTGTGAAGTTTGTGAAGGATGTGATCATGAGATATGGCTACCCGCACAGTATCATCACCGATAATGGCACCAACTTTGCAGAGGGGGCAATGGTGCGATTCTGCAGAGATAAGCATATCCGACTAGACGTTGCGTCAGTCGCGCACCCTGCCTCCAATGGGCAAGTTGAGAGAGCAAATGGGATGGTATTGGCAGGCATCAAGCCAAGGCTGATTGAGCCGTTGCTGAAAACACCTGGGTGTTGGCTAGAAGAGTTGCCAGCGGTGTTGTGGAGTCTAAGGACTACCCCTAACCGGTCAACCGGCTACACGCCATTCTTCTTGGTATACGGGGCTGAGGCCGTGTTGTCAATAGACTTAGAGCATGACTCCCCCCGAGTAGCCCTCTACACTGAGGTGGAGGCGAGAGAAGCTCGAGAAGACGACGTTGACCTGCTTGAAGAAGCAAGAGAGCTGACTCTGTCACGTTCGGCTATCTACCAGCAAAACCTGCGGCGCTATCACAGCCGGAAGGTGAACCCAAGGGTTTTCCGAGAAGGAGACATGGTCCTTAGGCTGGTGCAACGCACAGCCGGGATGCACAAGTTGTCTCCTCCATGGGAAGGGCCTTTCATTGTCAGCAAAGCGCTGCACAATGACGCATACTATCTTGTAGATGTGCGCCCATCGCAGGCGAACAGGGCAGATAAAGCTGGAGAGGAAACCAAGCGTCCCTGGAATGTAGCTCTACTTCGTCGTTTTCATTCGTAAGCAAAGATGTGTATGTACCCTCTCATCCGAGTTGAAATTCTACTCTGCAATATGAGTGTAGCCTTGTGAAGGAGGGAAAGGACCCATAAAGTCAAAACTCCAACAATCAAACGGCTCAATAACAAGAGAATAATTCATAGGCATTTCATTACGTCTAGAAATATTTCCAACCCTTTGACATTAATCACAAGATAAAATAAACTTTCTAGCATCTTTAAAGAGAGTAGGACAATAAAAACCTGATTGTAGAACCATATGTGCAATTCTATCTCCAGCGTGATGTCCTCCATAAGCACTACTATGCCATTTTCTCAATATCTCTCATTGTTCATTTTCAGGAACACATCTTCTCATAATACCATCAACACCTTCTTTATATAAGTGTGGATCATCCCAAAAAGAATGCCTCAAATCATAGAAGAATTTTCTTCTTTGCTGAGCTGTAAAGGTAGGAGGCAAATACTTGGAAACAATAAAGTTAGCATAATCATCATACCATGGACTCTCTTGAGAGCTCACTTTTATTGCAGCTAACTGTTCATTAGGAAAACTATCATTAACATGAATAGGGTCATCAAGGATATTTTCTAATCTAGACAAATTATCAGCAACATGATTTTCAACACCCTTCCTATCCATAATATGTAAATCAAATTCTTGTAAAAGAAGCACCCGTGTAATAAGCCTAGGCTTAGCATCTTTCTTTTCCATAAGGTACTAACTTTAGAATCAACAATATACTGCCTAAATTTATCACAAGCAAAAATTACAGCTAGGAACTCTTTTTCAGTGGTAGCATAATTCTTTTGAGCAACATCAAGAGTTTTACTAGCATAATGAATAACATTTAACTTCTTATCTATTTGCTATCCAAGAACAACACCTACAACATAATCACTAGCATCACACATAATTTCAAACGACAAATTCCAATCAGGTGGTTGAACAATAGGGGAAGATATTAAAGCCTTCTTTAAAATTTCAAAAGCTTCTCTACAATCTTCATCAAAAACAAAAGGTACATCCTTTTGAACAAGATTAGTAAGAGGCTTTGATATTTTATAGAAATCTTTAATAAACCTTCTATAGAAACCAGCATGACCAAGAATACTATGAATACCTTTGACATCCCTGGGACAGGGCATTTTCTCAATAGCTTCAACTTTAGTTCTATCAACTTCAATACCTCTTTCAGAAACTTTATGTCCAAAAAAAATTCCTTCATTAACCATAAAATGGCATTTCTCCCAATTAAGAACAAGATTAGTCTCCTCACATCTCTGCAAAACTTTATCAAGATTCTGCAAATAGTTATCAAAAGAAGTTCCATAGACGGAGAAATCATCCATGAAGACTTCCACAATTTCTTCACAAAAGCTATGAAAGATAGCAGACATGCATGTTTGAAAAGTAGCAGGAGCATTACACAAACCAAAAGGCATACGTCTATAAGCATATGTTCCATAAGGACAAGTGAAAGTTGTTTTCTCTTGATCAAGCTTTCTAACAGGAATTTGAGAGAACCCAGAATAACCATCAAGAAAGCAGAAATGAGTTTTCTTAGACAACCTTTCTAACATTTTATCAATAAAAGTCAAAGGATAATGATCTTTCTTAGTAACTTTGTTAACCTTCCTAAAATCAATGCACATCCTATAACCAACCACTACTCTTTGAGGAATAAGTTCGTTATTTTCATTTGGCACAACAGCCATCCCTCCTTTCTTAGGGACATAATGCACATGACTAACCCATCTACTATCATCAATAGGATAAATAATACCATCATCAAGGAGTTTCAATACCTTGTTTCTTACCACATTCTTTATCTTAGGATTTAAACATCATTGAGGTTCAACAATTGGCTTTGCATCAGGTTCAATATTAATAGCATGCTGACATATAGCAGGAGAATTCCCCTTCAAATCATCAAGAGTATAACCAATAGCACCTCTGTGTTTCTTCAATATTCACAATAGTCTCTCCTCTACTTCACCAGAAAGTTTAGAACTAATAATAACATGATATAATTTCTTATCATTGATATGAGCATATTTAAGATTGTCACGCAAAGGCTATAAATCAAAAACAGGATCCTCCTTGGGTGGTAATGTGGTACCCAAATCTTCCACTGGTAAATTATGTTTCAGCATCGCTCGCCGATGTAGGAAAATCTCGTCAATTTCATTCCTTTCTTCCATAAAGACATCACTTTCGTGGTCTTCCATATATTGCTGCAAAGGATTGTTAGGAGCAAGAGCAATAGCAGCCAATTGTTCAACTCTATAATTCTCATTAGGTAATTCAGCTTCATAAGGTGCTTTAGAAAATTTGGAGAAATTAAATTCATAAGACTCTCCATCAAACTTTGTAAGGATTTTCTCCTTTTTACAATCTATAACAGCACCACAAGTGTTTAAGAAAGGTCTACCAAATATAATAGGACAAGTATCAGTAGCAGAAGTGCCTAGTACTAGAAAATCAGCAGGATATTTAGTTTTACCACATAAGACCTCCACATCTATAACAATACCAATCGGAGAAATAGTTTCCCTATTAGAAAGTTGAATAATCACATCAACGTCTTCAAGTTTACAAGAACCAATTTCATGCATGATTTCTTTATAAAGCTCATAAGGAATAGCACTAGAACTAGCGCCAATATCACACAAACCATAATAGAAATGATCACCTATCCTAACAGATAGCACATGAACAGCAAGTTTCCAAGATTTACAAGGATGAGAGACAATATTAGAAGCATCTTCACAAAATATAATGTGTCCCTCTTCTACATTTTCAGAAACAAGGTCCTTTACTATTGCTATTGTAGGTTATACAGTTATTTGTTCCTCGGGTTCTACAAGTTTTCTTGCACTTTTATTAACCACACTAGCTAACATAGAATGTTCTTTTTTACCTTAGCAGGGAAAGACATTTAATCAATATAAGGTTCAGGCACAATAGAATCAACAGTATGAACTTCTATATCTCTAGCAGGAACACAATTAATAGTATATTTATAAGGTTCATGGTACTTATCCCATTCCTTTTTAGGAATATCAATGTAAGAAGCAAAAGCCTTAAATAAGTTTTCTGCAACTTGAGAATCAAGACCATAAACAACACTAACATTATGAAAATCATCGGATGACATAAAAGTTTTAATGCATTCATAGTCATAATTTATACCTGACTTTCTATCTTTATGATTCTCCCATCCTTCAGTGTTTTCTTGAATAAGGTCAAGAAGATCCCATTTAGCTTCATCCTTCGTACGTGTAAATGATCCAGAACAAGAAGCATCCAATAAATCCTTATCATGAAGAGGAAGCCTTGCATAGAAATTATTAATAACAATATTACCGGGGAGATCATGAATGGGGCATTTGAGCATTAGTAAATTCAATCTCCCCCATGCTTGGGCAATACTCTCTCTGTCATGAGGCCAAAAATTATATATATAATTCCGATCTCTATGAATTTCACTTGGAGGATAGAATTTAGAATAAAAGAGAGGTACAATTTCCTCCCATGCAATAGTCTGGCTATTTTTCAGTAGTTTGAACCATTCAGCGGCTCGACCTTTCAATGGTATAGAGAATAATTTCCTCTTCACTTGGTCCATTGTAATACCTGCACACTTGAACAACTCGCAGAATTCATGTAGAAAAAGCAAATGATCACCATGATGGACAGTTCCATTACCTGAATAGCAGTTATTCCTAACATGTTTAACAATCTTTACAGGTATTTTATAAGGATCCAAATCATCAGGCGGTGGGTCACTTACTACCCTAGTAGTGATAGCATTGCCGGCAAATAAGGACTCAAAAGGAGATCCAAACATAGTGTAATAAAGTAGTAGACAGTAATAAAAACAACACTTACAACAGAAGATTCCTTTACCAATTCCACTTCCCAATAGCGCTTCACTCCCCGTCAACGGCGCTAGAAAATAGTCTTGATGACCCACAAGTATAGGGGGTGTATCGTAGTACTTTCGATAAATAAGAGTGTCGAACCAAACGAGGATAAAAAGGTGTTGACAAGCAGATTCATGAAGTAATAACTTTAAACTAGAAGATAAATTTGTAGGGTTTTTTGATATTGCAGATAAATAAAGTGCGAGTAAATAAAACGCAGTAGTAATAATTGCAGAAAGTGTCCCAATCCTTACTTCAGAAAAGGACAAGCCGTTGGGTTTACTTATGATTAACAAACGTTCTCGAGGACACAAGGGAGGTTTCTGTCAAGTGCTTTTGTTCCATGCAGCTGAATAATCTTGGTGTTTTGATAAGTGTTGTGTGGGTGAACCTATGCTAATGTACCATCCCATCCAAGACTAATACATACTTGCAAGCATACGCAACTACAAGAAAATAATTAAGAAATAAAACTAACCACAACTTTAAACTCCGGGATCCTACGCTCCCTCGTGTAATGGTTTCCTAAAGGGGGTTTAGGTTTCTGTCACTCCGGCAACCCCACAATTAGTAACCAAATACATGATGCATTCCCCTAGGCCCATAAATGGTGAAGTATCATGTAGTCGACGTTCACATGACACCACTAGAAGAACAACACCACAACTTAAATATCAAACATTAAATATTACTCAACATTACTTCACTACTAACAACTTGACTTCTCCCATGTCCTCAAGAACAACATGAATTACTCACAAGACATCATATTTATCATGATCAAAGGTGATATAATGGATGATAACAATCTGTTCATGAAGTGTAAACACCGATAAATCTCACAAGCATCAACTACTAACAAGTAATCCACACCGGGAGAGAGATCTAATGCAAAACAACGATAGAGGCCCCTAATTGTTACATAGGGATGACAGTGGATTATGAGGGGGATGGTGCTGGTGGTGATGATGATGATGACGATCTTGATGATGCACAGAGTGATGACGGTGACGATGGCGGTGATTTCCCTTCTCCGGAGAGGAATTTCCCCAACAGATTTCTCCCTCCCAGAGAGATTTTCTCTCTCGGGTGTTTTCCGCCCCGAGGCGGCGGCGGAATAATTCTTTTACGATGGTATGAGGCTTAGGGTTTCCTCGGGGCTAGGTACGCAAAACATATCCTCCAAAGGTGGGCCAGGGTGGCCACACCCCTGGTAGCGCGGCCAAGCGCGGGGGGGGGGGGCACCTCATGGTGTGGGCCCCTGGTGGCCCCCCTCTGGCTGGGTTGCTCCTCTGAACTTCTAAGATACCCCCGGTGTCTCACTTCTTCTTTCGATCTTCTGAAATATGGTATCCCGGCGATGCTTTTTCCATTAGATTCCAGGTCCCGGTGTTTATCCTCCCAAAATTATGAAACATGCAAAATAAGATAAAATAACATAAGGGATGCATCATAACATGAAATATATCGATGAATAACAGAAAATTATGATATAAAATAGTGATGCAAAATGAACGTATTAGTCGGCGGCGGCTGGAACGCCGTTGGGCCCACCGAGAACGACGAGTACCACAGCAGGGCTGGCGGCCCGGTTGTGGCGGTCCGCGGCGGGAGAGTAGGCGGCTCGTAAGGGCTCGCCAAATACAGTCGGATCCCCTGGACTGTTGCGACGAGGTCGTGTAGGACCCCGGCGATCTCCTCGAGGGTGTGGAAGGCGGCGACCGTCGCGGGCGGAAGCCGGCATGGTGGTGACGGCGGCGGTGGAGGCTAGTGGCACGGATGGGAGGGGCGTTGGCGTGGTGGTAGTGACCGGCAGCATGAGGGAGGTGGTGGGTGGTGTCGAAGACATGATGGAACAAGAGCAATCTGATACCAAGGTGCTAGGTGTTATTGTTCTACCGGGTCTAGGGCGAAGGTTGTAGAGGAAGGAGGGTGTTGTGACCGGGCGATCTCGCTACTGGGGACGGCTGGGCGCCATCGTGCTAGAGGGAGGAGGCGGCGCAAGGAGAGAGGTGGCTAGGGTTTAGGGTTCCGGCTCCTCTGGGAGCCGGGCAACAAAGATATTCTTATTGCTTTATTTCCAACGGAGTCCTTACAATTGTTTATATAATGAAGATGCTAATGAAACTACGATAACTCGTAGGCTAAGCCCCTAACTAATCCTGCATAGTGGGCTTCCTCCGGGTATAAGTAACCCCGGTCATAACATTGATAATGTGTCAAACTCTCATCGTCAGACCCCACCAAGCCCGTGAGGGAGGAGAGAACTGACGAGTAGGAATGGTAGAGCGGGCAGGCATCATCATTGAACCTTTTGCGGGTTCTTGGAATCATATGGAACCACATAGCAATTCAATCTCTGAGAAAACAAACAGTTCAACAATTCATCAATGCCCTATCTAAGCAACTTATTACATCACGAAGGGCTACGAGGAAAAAAAATCACAGACGACGATAGTTTCAGAAAACGCCACATAGGACCTCATAGCAAAAACAAGTAGCTGCAAAATACCATGTCTTTCAACGCATTAATCTTGGAGTAACCATTGTCCAACCATGCTTTCTTGAGTATGGTTCTTATCAAGTGTGCTATATATTATAGGGAAGTGCTGGGCGTCCTCCGGAGGATTTCCCCCAAAAATCCTCCGGATCCAGGAGCCGACACGTGTCCTACAAAATGACCAAATCCCCTTTTTGCTGCTGTGAGCAAAAAATGTTCATTAAAATAAGAATTTTAGCCTATTGTAGCAATTCACAAAAATTTCCTCAGATCCTGCTTTTGCTGCTGTGAGCAAAAAACGGTTCGATTGAAATAACAATTTTGTGCTGTTGTAGCAAATCAATTTGTCCATGTAAAAAAAATAAACTGACTTTGTCGGAGACATCACTGGAGATATTGTAGCAAACACTTTGCACTACTATAACAAATCTGAACAACCATTTTAGCAAAAAAATTGTGCTATTCTAGCAAAAAATAATGACATCGTCGGATACACTGCCGGAGATACTATAGCAAAAAATTTGTGCTACTATAGCAAATTTGGATAACTATTGTAGCAAAAAAAATATTACATCGCCGGAGACTCCGCCGGAGACCTCGTAGCAAAAAAATTATATTACTATAGAAAAATCGAAAAAAATTGTAGCAAACAAAAAATTCTATTGCAGCATCATATGTTGCAGTGTCAGCTAGCTGGAAAACACAAAAACTGATTAACGTGGGCCGCGCCTGCTAAAGGGCCTGCGGGCCTTCCAGCGAGAAGGCCTGCTAAAGCAATTTTGGGCCTGCCAGCTAGCGATCTCCTCCGGATGAAACAAATCGTTTCCCTATATTATACAGGATCCGCACGGTTAGAGATTACACCGGATCTTGTCACGAAAGGCTAGGGGGTCTAATTTTCTGACTCGGGTTTTTGGAATGCATCAAATTCTAGATCTTTGTCTTACACATGCCGGTCTTACACATGACGAAGCATTCTATACGTCCGACATTTGCTCATCCAAGGTATACGGTGGGGCATCAACGACGGACATACACTGGAAATATTAAAATACAAGGTATGCGGTTCAGGATTTAGGGTTGGTCCCATCTATCGGAGGGGTGTGTGCATCACCCTTGAGCCGGTCTCAAAAGTTGGACGCGTATAAGGGGATGTCGGGCCAGTTTTTGAGCCGCCCGGGCCGATGAGGGCATCGTGGGAGAGCTTTTGTGCCCAAACCCCTATTAGACCGATAGGAAGGCCTATCGTGGGCGCCGGTAGAGATGCTCTTAGTGACTTTCCCCCTTTTTTGACTACCCGTGATAACATATACAGATAGACGTGTGAACCCACAATTTTAAACCTTAGGTTACATATACACATATCCTAAGATGCGAAGAATATCTAAAGTTTAACTCTCGTTTTAGGTGAAGTTTGTCTTTTTGAAATAGTATTATGTAAAATCACAATAAACATTGAAGTAGGATGTTATTCTGAAAGTAATATGACATGGACAGCTCTGGAAAACTTGATAACAGATTTTTCATTTAAACATGCACTAATACCCGGATCATGCTTGTTGTTGAAATTGAACAACGGTTGATTTGGGGGTGTCTTGAGTGACATTTTTAAATAATGATTAATAGGGGGTGTGTGCGCCGGCCTTATGACGAAGGTCGTCGTGCACCATGCAAGAGTTGACACAATAATGTTTTTATGAGTAGTGTCGTGGGATAATCACGGCAGATGTTACCAGGGGTAACTGATCTTAGGGCAAGTCGACACAGGCGTTCGGGAGAGGGTTTAGCTCAAGAGAAGACATGATACAACTTGATCTGACAGCCGGCAATCGAAGTCGCCGGATCTCTATTCTCGATACAATAACTCGATTAAGGTTTTACACTGGATACTCGATATCACACGATATTGCTAGGGTTCTTAAATCTCTGCAAAACTATACCCGAGGGTCGGTTTATAAAGCACCCGTACCCCCTAACTTATTCGGCAAGGCATATTCCGGATCCTACATGAACACGGCGCACTAACCATAACTTTCCTTTACAATAGCCCATAACCCGGGCCGTTAAGCCCACAAGTTTGGGCCTCCACAAGCTTCTTTATTCTTAGTCGAATCCTGCACGCCATCCTTCGGGCCGGGTTATTTCCTCAGAGCTTGGCATACCGGGTTAGCATCCCCCTGTCAGTAGTCCCCAGAATAGCCTGGGCTTCATGGATCTCCTTGAAGCGCTTGCTATTCCCTGCAAAGATATCGATCATACGGGCGTATGAAGACCGGGTTAAGATGTTTTGATATTCGGCTAGGCCTCACTCCATGGTGGCCATGTGATAACCCGGATTTGGCCTCCAGACATTTAGGTTCAAATTCCCAGGTCCAGACTACAACCAAAATGCCAAGATCTCATGCTCGATAATCAGTCCCGTCATCACGGGGCAAATCCTTTCCTTCTTCTGTCCCAATGCCTCGCCCAATACTCGACGCATATCGCGCAAGATCTTTCGCTGATAACCTTTACCCCGCGGTTTCCGGCTACTGGCCGTTAGGATAGGCTCACCCTTGCCTTATAAATAGTACTTAATGGGCAACCCTAAGCCTCTCACCACGCCACAACTTCCCCTCTTCTTCCTTGCTCCCAACACCCTCGCAACACCACCGTGAGAAGCTCGCACCTGTTACCAACGCAAGATCACAAGCGGCCGCGCCCGCCCTTGAGTCGCCTTACGCCACCGTCAAGTGTCACCGTTGCTCCTCCGTTTCTCTCATTCGAGCCACGCTGCCCGTCGCCATCGTATTAGACTCCAATCTCCCCGGTAAGCTCCTCGCAACCAGTCAATTAATCCTCACAACTTTCAATTTATCCAAGATCAGATCTAGGTCAACCCGCAAGTCATTTGTCCGATTGCACCAAATTAGATCGACTCGAGGCCTGCCAACTCCTTTAATCATCTGCCCTATAGTCACAAATGATCCTCCAACCCTTATTGATTACCAGTTTTGCTTAAAAATCATCCGCAAGCATTTCCATCTAGATCCGTTCCTCCTCGATTTTCCGCTTATTGCATTAACACCCGGAAAAACCCTCCTTTTCCAGCCATTTCATTTGCGATATAAATATGGGCAACCATCCGTCATCCCCGAATGCCTTTCCCTATGTAAGTGACCAACAATTTCACAAGTGTGCTCAATACCCGGACAGTCCTCGGCTTCGCACCTTCTTGATACCTTTATACTCGGATGTCTCAGTATTCCCGGGTCTTATTTCACACGCCTCTTCTCTTTGTGTTTTGCAGGCTGGCCCCATGGCTCCCAAGCGACAAGGAAAACAACCGGCTCCGACGAGGACCACCCAAACCATATCCGCCAACTGGGGGCGTTCCACAACCACCAAAGCCAAATTGGACGAGCTAGCCGAATTAGGAACCCTCCCTTCCCAAAAAGACATCCACTGGAGGGTCCCGGGTAATGAGACTCGTCCCACCCCCGAAGAAAACGAGGTAATCTGCTTCGTTGACCACGTGACCCGGGGATTTCATCCTCCGGGTCATCCTTTCTTTAGGGAGGTCTTAGATCATTATGGACTCCGGGTGTTCGACATAGGGCCTAACTCCATGTTAAACATTACCCACTTCATTGTTCTATCTGAGTCGTACTTGTGCATGCCACCGAGTCTGACTCTTTTCATTGAGTTATTCCAGTGCAAGCCGTGCCGCGAAAGCGGCGACGGAGCGCTTCTCACTTGCGGCGGGGTATCCATCCAACGCCGTAAGAATTCTTTGATGCCAACCCTCAACCTGCACTCCCACGTTAAACATTGGCAGTTATCCTTCTTTTACTGCCACGATACCTCCCCCGACATCGAAAAGAAGCTGCCGGGTTACTCAGAGGCCCCCCTCAAGCTCTCCGAGTCTTTCAATGCCTTCGCATCAGACTCAGACAGGGAGGCAATCCTTCCTTCGCTAGCCAAGATAGCCATTCTCTCAGCCCAGGGCCTCCTAGGGCTCAATTTAATAAAAACTTGGGTCGATTTCCGAATCCAACCTAATTCCATTCGCGCCAAATTGATGTGCGAGTATTCGGGGCACACCACAGACGCGCTCCGCTACTCCACCAAGAGCTTTGCGACCGGTGATACTATAAAGACTATCAAAGGCTTCTTGGCGGAGAAACTGGAGGCGATAAAGGGCATCGCCGGGTTACCTCCGTTTACCCGGGAAAATCCAGCTCCAGCGGTAATACCCGGTGCTCATAGCTTGTTTCCACATTTCAACTCGATACTGCTTCTAAGCCTTTAATCTTATCTTTTTACCTCAGGCTGATGACCCTTTCTGGAGAGTTGAACCACTCCCCCCCTCCAGAGACCCGGAAGAGGAGGACGAGGCGACTGACGATAGTGAAGGTATTCACTCAGGATCTGCGTATTTTTACTTGCATTACTTTCCTCTCGTCTGTCTTTTTTCCAATGAATGCACACCCGGTTCGCAGGGCTAGAGGACGAGGGTGGAAACAATGAAGACGACCCAGAGAGAACCGAGTCTGACCCAGAGGCAACAGTCGGGGCCAAGAGGAAAAGCAGGGGGACAGTGTCCAAGGTTCCTTTTTCCTCATTATCCTCTGAACCTTACTCCTTTGACGTCATGCGACGACCTTACCATCAATTATCAAATTCATCATGCTTGAAGGATTCCTTCCCAGCCAAGCGCAGGGTAACTCGGAGCTCCCCAGGTGAAGATCCACTTAACCCGGGCATCTCCGCCCCCTCGGTCCCTCGTGGCAGTGCTCCTCCATCTCGTTCTTCCAACTCTCCTCAGCGCCACCCTTCTCCTAACCACCCACGTGCCGGGCAACTCCGGGTTCCACTAGTGGTTCCTGCGAATACCTCGTCTGCTTCCAGTGGCGAGCTCCCACCGGATTACACCGTAAATGCCGGGTAAGTTTTTGCCTCACTATTTCTTTTTGCATCTAGCGAACTTTCATCCGAGCCGCCGTCATCATTAATAACTGCCTTTTTTCATCTTTCTTTCAGCGCTCAGGTCACCGTCAGTGACCCGGAAAACACAGAAACGGATAACCTCCAGGTGGAGAAGCCGACTGACGACGCAGACGCCGCAACTGGTGGTGATGCGGCCACTAACCGGGAACAAGGCCCTCTGAACAATCCACTTTCCCAAACCGTCGGATCTCCTTCCTTATCGGAACCGGTAGACGAAGAGATAGAAATTCTAGATACAAGGATGAGCCCTCCCAACCCGGACACTCAGACTGTCCGGGTCTCCACTCCAAATGCAAGGAGAACCCCCCTACCAGATGATCAAGCTGCCAGCTCTTCCGGGACTCGCTCCGAGGAGTTAACTTTTGCCAAGATGCTAGAAACCCTGCGCGCCTTAAGGGCTAACGAGGAAAACATCTTGGGGTCTTTAATAACCAAACACGAGGTAAGTTCGATTAATGTTGCTTGTACCTTTGTCCAGTCCCCAAGTTCCGAGGGAGTTCATTCATGACTTGCTCGGTACTTTTATTATACCAATGACTGATAACTGTGCTCTACTTCCTGACTAATGCTTTTTTAACATCCATGCAGTCTTTCGTGACTCAATACGAGGAGAAACTTGCGGACGCCGCCAAGCTCGTTGAAAAGGAGATATCTTTACGTGAAGCAGCCGAGACTGAAGCCAGGAGGAATAGGCAATTAATGAAGAAGTACCGAAGAAGGGCTCACCAAGCCGAAGATGACCTGACAAGCCTTTCCGTCGAAATATCTGACACCTATCGTTCTTTGCTTGGTATGCTTCCTTCTCCGGTTTTATCCTTTTGACAAACAGCAAAAGTTTTCCGACTTATATCTTCATTTTACTTCAGGCCCGGACGAAGCCATGCCGGATGAAGATGACATTGCCAAGCTGAAAACCATAAAGAGTGCTATCCGACAGCTATGTGCCGGGACCAGATGGATCCTTGACGAGTTACGGTGTCCGGGTAGAGGACATGTTGACCTGAAGAGGCTGTTGGACGCCCTATCCACTATTCCCGAGTGGATTCGGCACTGGAAGCGCTCATCTTGCCGGGTTGGAGTGACCCGGGGGCTTGCACTTGCAAAAGCTTATCTCCCCAAGCTCGAGTTAGCGAAGCTTATGGGCGGCTTCCCAGAGTTCAAGCTTGACGGATCCAAGTTTTCAGTAAAGGATTTCCAGGCCGTCCAGAAGGAGGTCCGTTACCCGGCCAGCGTAATTGCTGATGAACTGGATGTTAACATACTTGTTCCAACATATGATTCTGCCGATAAAGTAATTAAGTCGGATCTTCCTGAGCCGTATGACATGCTGTCTCGGTGGAAGGAGGAAGCTGCTGCGATAAGGGCGGAGGCTGCCAAGAAACAAGCTGAAGCCGGCTCTGCTCCTGCTGCCTCAACATCAGTCGTTCCGCCCCCTGCAGGGGCTGGCGCCGCCGATCCGGGTGTTGCTGCTACCACCAATGATGGCAAGGGTAAGGCCAAGATGGGCGCCGAGTGATATATGGTTTCCAATGCCTCTTCTTAAGCGTCAGTCGGTCGACATACTTTTTGAAACAGTCATTTTTTAGGCGGTGCGCCTGTGCACCTTTGATATTTTTTCACCAGTATTTTGTAATGCACACTAAGGCCTTGATATACTCGATGCCTGTTCCGACCTTTTTAAGTTTAAGCTCATCTGTTCTCGATATCTGGTTTTATTTATTGCTCCTTTTGTGAAAACTCAATTTCCGGGTCTCATGGGTATTGACAAGCGGATTTTGCTTCGAAGTCCCCAAGTCCCCAAGACTCGGATATTTGGATTTTTGCAACTATACAAGTAAGCCAGCTCTTTTCAAGGTTTCAAGCTACCGGGCCCGGATTGCCGAGCCTAGGACACTTGATCTTGAAAAGGGAACAAAATGCTTATTGCTATTTTCACAAAGATCCATGAGTTGTTTCACATCGGTTTTGAAGTTATGCTTAATAGTCATTGAGTTTCCAGCTATTCAGCCTTGTACTCTGCATAACTTGTGGTTTAGATGACCCTTTTGACTGTCTTGTACTGTAAGCCGGCTTTCGCGTGGATACCATGTTGTTACATCAATACGAAGACGTAGCCAGCCAATTCCCGTCGGGTTTCATGACTAACTGCCATCGTAAGCGAACAAATCATGCCACTTTAATGCGAGTCACATCGAGCTTAAGTAAGAGTAGCCAAGAAATTTGGACTTCTTTGTCCGGTTATAAGATTGTAGCCGTACTCGTTTGCGAGTAATCGGCCCTTATAACTCATAGGCATCATGGCCGGGTCTTTGAGTTTGTAACTGTGCTATTTAAGCGACCAGCCCCCAAGACCTAGATATACGCATCGTACTGAGAATACATAACCTGATAACAACCATCTCTTTTCTTGATATCCATCTCTTTACTTGATATGAAAAACTGATAACAACCATCTCTTTTCTTGATAACCATCTCTTTACTTGATATGAAAAACTGATAACAACCATCTCTTTTCTTGATAACCATCTCTTTACTTGATATGAAAAATGTAGGTCAGCAAGCCGCCTCATTAAAAACCCGTCCAGTCCCCAAAGGTGCCCTGGATAGGAAAAGAGTACGTCAGAAAACCTGCTGCCTATTACATCATGCAATTCCACTTGCCAATATAGTCTTTACTAAGTATAATACGGACGCAGCTGAGCCACGTTCCATGGTCTATCTCTTTCTTGCATAGATGAAGTGGTGTGTGCGGTGTCATTGACTGTAGCCGACTCTTCCCTTGCATCTATCAAATAATATGATCCGTTATGTAGGCTCCGGCTTATGATAAATGGTCCTTCCCATGGTGGTGATAATTTGTGTTTTCCTTCGTTTGACTGTACCAGACGCAGAACCAAGTCTCCTTCCTGGAATACCCGGGTCTTCACACGCCGGCTATGATACCTCCGTAGATCTTGCTGATATATGGCTGATCTTTCCAGGGCTTGTTCTCTTTGCTCTTCTAACATATCTACGGCGTCCTGCCGGGTTTTTTCGTTCTCTACTTCGACGTAAGCTGATACTCTAGGCGAATCGTGAATAATATCACTTGGTAACACTGCTTCCGCACCATAGACCATGAAGAAGGGTGTCATCTGAGTGGATCTGTTAGGTGTAGTGTTGATACCCCAAACCACAGAAGGAAGTTCCTCGACCCATGCACCAGCGGCCCTGACACAGGGAACTCGCAATCGTGGTTTTAATCCGCGAAGCAGTTCTTGGTTTGCCCTCTCCACTTGTCCATTGGCCTGGGGATGAGCCACCGATGCCACATCGAGCCGGATTCCATTGTTGCCACAAAACTTCTCCATCTCACCAAGGGACATGTTGGTTCCATTGTCGGTAATTATGCTGTGGGGGTATCCAAACCGGTAGATAATCCTTTTCAGGAACTTGACTGTTGTAGCTGCTTCGCAATTAGTAACTGGCATAACCTCAACCCACTTGGTAAACTTATCAATGGCCACCAAAAGATGTGTTTTATTGCATGGTGACATATGGAAGGGGCCAACCATGTCCATACCCCAGACGGCAAACGGCCAAGTTAACGGGATAGTCCGCAACTCCATAGCCGGCACATGGGTTTGGCGAGCGTACCTTTGACATCCGTCACACCTTGCTACCAATCGCTCCGCATCCGTTAGGGCCGTGAGCCAGAAAAACCCGTGTCGATAAGCTTTAGCCACAAGAGACCTTGTGGATGCATGATGTCCACAGTCGCCTTCATGGATTTCCTTGAGAATCTGTCTGCCTTCTTCCGGCGCTACGCAGCGCAAAAAGACTCCTGTTGCACTTCTTTTGTACAATTCCCCATTGATGATAGAGTACCCCTTTGCTCGCCTCAAAATTTGCCTTGCTAATACCTCCTGTTGTGGTAACTCGCCTCGTGATAGGTAGGCCAAAAACGGTTCTGTCCACTCGGGAATAGTACGTACAGTGGCTACGAGCCCTGAATCCGAGTCTTGATTTGCCAATTCCTCCTCTGACTCGATTTTAACTGATGGTCGCCATAATTCGTCCAGGAAAACGTTAGGTGGAACCGGCTCTCTGCGCGAGCCGAGTCTGGCGAGGGCGTCGGCTGCCTCGTTCTTTCTTCTGTCTATATGCTCCACCTCATACCCGGAAAAACATCCTGCTACCCTATCAACTTCCCTGCGGTATGCCGCCATAGTTGCGTCCTTTCTATCCCACGTTCCTGACACCTGCTGTACCACAAGGTCCGAATCTCCGAAGCACCGTATCCTCTTGATGTTCATCTCTTTGGCTACCTTTAAGCCATGCAATAGGGCCTCATACTCGGCCACGTTGTTGGAACAGTCGAAGTGAATTTGTAGCACGTAACTCAATTTGTCCCCTTTGGGTGATGTTAGCACCACCCCAGCTCCTGATCCCTCGTACTGCTTTGATCCGTCGAAGTGCATGATCCATGACTCGGAATTTGGAACCGTTGCGGTCATGCCTGTATGTGTCCAGTCGTTAACGAAATCAACTAAAGCTTGAGACTTGATTGCTGACCTGGGTTCGTAGTTGATATGATAATCCCCCATCTCTATCGCCCATTTGGCTATTCTTCCCGTCGCGTCCGAGTTTCTGATGATATCCGACATTGGTATTGAACTAACCACTGTTATCGGATGCTCTTGGAAATACGGCTTCAACTTCCGGCTAGCCATAAAGACCCCGAATACCAACTTTTGCCAATGCGGATAGCGCTGCTTTGCTTCTGATAATACCTCACTGACGTAATAAACCGGCCTCTGAACCGGGTAACCTTTCCCGTCCTCTTTGCGTTCCACGACAACCACTGCGCTAACGGCTCGGGGGCCAGCTGCCACGTATAGCAACATAGGCTCTTTAGGACCCGGCGCCGCTAGTACTGGTGCTTCAGATAATTGCTTCTTTAGTGCTTCAAACGCTTCATCTGCCTCTTCGTCCCATACGAATTTATCCGATTTCCGCAAGAGCCGATACAAGGGTATTGCTTTTTCTCCGAGTCTAGATATGAACCGGCTCAAGGCTGCTACACAGCCCGTGAGCTTTTGAACATGCTTCAAGTTTTCCGGCTTTTTCAAACTCTGGATTGCCTTGATTTTATCTGGATTTGCCTCAATTCCTCTCTCGGAAACTATGAAGCCGAGTAATTTCCCAGCCGGAACTCCGAACACGCACTTCGTTGGATTAAGCTTCATCTGGTACCTCCTCAGGTTTTTGAATGTCTCCTTTAGATCATCGATAAATGTCTCCGCCTTCCTAGTATTGATGACCACGTCATCCACATAAGCATGGACGTTACGTCCGATTTGGTCCTCAAAGCACTTTTGAATACACCGTTGGTAAGTTGCGCCAGCGTTCTTCAACCCAAACGTCATAGTTTTATAACAAAAGGCCCCAAACGGGGTTATGAATGATGTTTTCTCCCAATCCTCCCTTTTGAGCTTAATCTGATGATACCCGGAATATGCATCCAGGAAGCATAACAGATCGCTTCCAGCTACTGCGTCTATAATCTGATCTATCCTTGGGAGCGCGAACGGATCCTTTGGGCAATGCTTGTTGAGACTAGTGAAGTCAATGCACATCCTCCATTCGTTGGTCTTTTTCATCACCAGAACCGGGTTAGCCAACCAATCCGGGTGAAATACTTCCATGATAAAGCCGGCTGCCAATAGCCGAGCGATCTCTTCGCCTATAGCTTTCCTTCTTTCCTCATTCATTTTCCTCAAACCTTGTTTCACGGGCCTGGACTTGGGATCCACATGCAAACTGTGCTCAGCCAATTCTGTAGGGATACCTGGCATGTCGCTAGGTGTCCAGGCAAACACATCTGCATTCGAGCGAATGAACTCCACGAGCGCTCCCTCCTGCTCTTTTCCCAGGTTAGACCCTATGGTAAACTGCTTAGTAGAATCCCCTTCGACAAAATCTATCTTCTTGGTGTCTTGCGCTGCCTTGAATTTTGCTCTCTCATCCTCAGTATTCGGCTTTTTCAAGGCTGTTCTATCGTCCGGATTTACTTGAGACCGGTAATATTCGAGCTCTTCCTTCCTGCATGCCTGCTCGGCCATAACTGAATCTCCTTCGTCGCACTCGGCCGCTATATCCCGGTTCCCATGTATAGTGATGGTCCGTTTAGGACCCGGGATTTTCAGCTGCAAATACACGTAGCACGGCCTAGCCATGAATTGGGCGTAAGCCGGCCTCCCCAACAGCGCGTGGTAAGGACTGCGCAACTTGACCACCTCGAACGTGAGCCACTCCACTCGATAATTATCCGTCGATTCCCCAAAAGCAACTTCCAAGGTGATCCTTCCCTCGGGGCTCGTCGAGTGACCCGGTACGATCCCGTGAAAGATTGTCGAACTTTTCTGCAGCTGGGACTCTTTGAGACTCATCCGTAAGAAGGTCTCCCAATAAAGGATGTTGATGCTACTTCCACCGTCCATCAGGACCTTCTTCAGCTCGTAACCATTAACTTGTGGAGCAACCACCAACGCCAAGACTCCTGGACGCTCCACTTTTTCCGGATGATCTCTTCTACTCCACGTTATCTCTTGTTCTGCCCATCTAAGATATCCCGGCGCGGCTGATGAAACCGAATTTGCCGCTTGCTTTGATGTCTCTTTGTTCCTGCTAGAAGTTCCTGTAGTATGCACATGATATTGTCCTTTTAAGTTAGTCGTTCGTACCGTGCCGACGAAGATGTTGATCCGGCCGATCGTCAATATAAATCCGGACTCGAGGTGATCCGATTCTGGCCCCCAGCCGGAATCGTCCACCAACTTTTTTTCTTCGTGGTCGATGTAGATTTCGCCAATGACAAGATTCTTCATGCCCTTCCGAGCTTCTCCCGTGATGTAAACACCTTTGGACGCAGGCCCCACGGTGGGCGCCAACTGTCGTGGGATAATCACGGCAGATGTTACCAGGGGTAACTGATCTTGGGGCAAGTCGACACAGGCGTTCGGGAGAGGGTTTAGCTCAAGAGAAGACATGATACAACTTGATCTGACAGCCGGCAATCGAAGTCGCCGGATCTCTATTCTCGATACAATAACTCGATTAAGGTTTTACACTGGATACTCGATATCACACGATATTGCTAGGGTTCTTAGATCTCTGCAAAACTATACCTGAGGGTCGGTTTATAAAGCACCCGTACCCCCTAACTTATTCGGCAAGGCATATTCCGGATCCTACATGAACACGGCGCACTAACCATAACTTTCCTTTACAATAGCCCATAACCCGGGCCGTTAAGCCCACAAGTTTGGGCCTCCACAAGCTTCTTTATTCTTAGTCGAATCCTGCACGCCATCCTTCGGGCCGGGTTATTTCCTCAGAGCTTGGCATACCGGGTTAGCATCCCCCTGTCAAGTAGGTTCGGCCGCCTCGTGGGAGCGCGACTTAATCCTATGTTAGGAGAGAGCCCAAGAGTTTTAGCATGGACCCCTGGCCGAACAAGGCTTCCCGAGGAGAAGTCAAGGTCCCTCAAGACGTTGTTCTTTGTCGAACGAGGCTCCTAGGATCCAAAACTAGACCACCTTGAGGTGTGGAGCTCTAGCCCTCTCCCCTTCTTCTATTGACTAAGGATTGAATGAGCCCTCCACCCCCGGGGTGGGGGGTTATATAGGGAACAGGTCCATGAAAAATGACCAAGGCTATATTTCATGGTGGTAGGTAGGAGGGGTACAATGATAATTTTTGGTCCAATAGTTCATGGGGGATGTGGACGAGGGAGGAGATGGAGCCCAACTAGGACTCCACCTAATGGGCTTCTTGTTTCATGGGCTTGATTACTGACCTTTTCTTTTCTATCTTGTCTTGATCTTTGACTTTGTGATCATGTCATGACCATGGGCTTGGGTGAACCAGACTTGAATTGATCATTCTTAAATTTTGTCCTTGTAGTCTCCTAGTAGGCACAGAGGGAAGGGGGTCCCTTTAGGTAGGAGAAATCAATTCTTACAACAGAAGTTTCTGTGAGTTGTAGTCACAAGATGTTCCTTTGTGGCTGCTTTTGGTTTACGAAGAAGAGAACAAAAAATTCTAACAAAGATAGAAAAAAGTCCAATATCGGTTACTATGCAGATATAAAATAACAAAGGGAATCAATGCTCATATCCCTGAAGACCGGAACACGGGGTTTACACTTCGGCACAAGCGTTGTTGAGGAAGACGATGTAACCGGACTCAAGGTCCTGTAGTCGAACCGGCGACAAGTGCCACAAACGGCAACACCTCGTAGGTCTACACACGCACGATGTAGGTTACGACTCTCGGACTCGGTCCAGCGAAGCAGCGGAAGTTGGAGATTTGGACCGAAGATCCGACTGTGCGGCGGTGTGCGTATGTGGAGACACTACAAAAAATATGCTGACACACGACGTTTCAATTTTTTCACTATATTTCGCTCATGACGATCTAATGACGAAAAACTGATCGTTGAAAACCGAGCGTCAGAAATGAACCACAATGACGATTTTTTTAGAAATCGCCATGAATGTCTATGAAAATTTTGGACCATCATAATAGTGTGACGATTCAAAATCATCATGCTCAGTCCGACCAGGTCACATTATCTCCGACGTGGATAGTCCTACGTGGCAAAATCACGACGTAATGAAATTATCGTGAATCAAAATCAGCCCGGTTTATTTCGGTGATCTTCGTGGGCCTAGCCCAATAATATTGGTTTTTGCTGGTCCTTTTTGTACTTCGGCCTTGGCCTTTTTCGGCCTTTTTCATTGATGGGCCTTGGCCGATTCATTTTTTTTCTGGAGTGTTTCTAATCAAATTTTTTGGGCCGTGGCATATAATTTTTTGGTCTACTAGTGTATTCGCCCCTTTTTAGTTTTTATTTACCATCTAATTTAGGGCATTATTTGGGCCAGGCCGTGGCATTTTTTGGTCCATTAACTTTTGGTCTGACCCCACATAGTTTTCGATCCATTTTTTGTCCAGGTAAGACATGAATTTGAATACAACCCATATATATATATATTAAACAAATATTCAGAATGAATACCCAGCAAATTACATTCAAATCCCAGCATTTGAATAATCAGCACTACATTGACAGTTCACGATTCAACATTTGAACAATACAGTCATCATCATAGTTCAAGAAGTACTAAGTTCACCAAAATGTCCAAGTTCCAATTTCCCAGCAACATTACAGAAATAGACTTGGCAAAATAACAAAAATGGGAAGTTTCGTGTGCCTTTGTCCTCAAGGTCCTGGATCCAAAAGAAAGATGGCGATTAGACATCATTGATAAACAATCATAAACATAGAAATCACTATTTTCTAGTAGCTACTATATGTATAGATTAGTGAAGTACAGGACAATGAGTATCAGATCATAGACTATATGTACAAAATGGCCAAAACTAAAGCTGCTCAGTTGATGCAAAACATACAGGTGGTACCAATGCATTTAGATCCCAACTATGTCTTACAAATGCTAATGGTATCAATTGGTCATGATCGAGAGTCGTACCAGCACAACCCTCAAGGCTGTCCCAAGATCCTTCCCCGTGCTTGGAGTTGTAGTCGACCAGGATGAGGTCCTCGTCCCGCATCCATGGGCCCTTGCGCATTGTTATCTTGCTGACGCGGCCTCACATAATCCTAACCATCCTAGCGAGTCAGATTTTTATGCATGGAGTTCCTATTCAGAAGAATACACAGACGTTAAGCCCTGTAACTACTAAAAGTACAAATGAATAAAATTCTAGATACCAAAGAACACATATAACAATGTTACAAAGTTCTTGATTTTCTGAATAAAAAGAAGTGTCAGATAAGAATTTCTAATACCCATATCTTCGTGTATAAGAAAATAAACTACATGGTGAATGGACAACGATGTCGCCTAGAGGGGGGGGTTAATAGGCGATTAGAACTTTTTCGGTTAAGGCTTGCTAAGTTTGGAAATAAATTAGGTGTTTAAAATAACAAGCACACGACCAAAATAATCTAGGATCAACTAGGTGCACCAACAAGTTATTCTAAGCAAGACAAGTAACAAGGTGATAGCAACATATATAACTTCAAGTACGAAGGCTGTCACAATGTAAATTGCATAAGTGAAAAGCTCGGGTATGGAAATAACCGAGGCACACAGAGACGATGATGTATTCCCGAGTTCCTCCCTTTGAGGGGAGTACATATCGGTCGAGGGGTGTGAGCTCGCCACAGAGGCCTACTCAACGCCACAAAGTTCCTCACCCTATTTTCCAATGAATCTCGCCACAAAGGCCTAGTTCACCTTCCAGTATTGGAAACCTTCGATTTAGGCACACATCCACAACTTAACTAGCGGCTCTCGATGTTACCACAATCTTGGGGCACGCATCCACAACTCAATTGGAGGCTCCCAAGAATGCCACAAAATCGTGTAGGGTCCAAGACCCAAGAGTAATAAGTCCACAAACTTTCACTTCCATGAATCCTTGTGGAGAGAGCAAACCGATACAACCGATGCAAATGGCAAGAGCACAAGTGCTCAAATCCTCCACTCTCAAATTCCAACAAAGAAACAAATGCTTATGGGGAGATAAGAGAGGAAGAACAATGGAGGAGAAACACAAAGAACTCCAAGATCAAGATCTACTAGGTTTCCCTCACTAAGAAGGAAGATAGATTGGTGCAAATGTAGATGTAGATCTCCTCTAACTTCTCCCTCAAAGATATGCAAGAATCATAGGAGGGATCGGGAGAGGGGAAATCATTACAAGGTCAACACTGGTGGAGAGAGGGGAAAAACGAGCTTGGGAAACTTGGGGACCAATGGGGAAGAATGCCCCTTAAATAGGTCCCCTCAAAATATGACCGTTGATGTACAGGAATTCAACAGGACATTCCGGTTCAAACTTGAACAGGATATTCCGGTTGAAATTTCCGATCCAAATTTTCGTATTAAATTTATGGTTACCTCTAGAACCAAAACTTTCTTTTCCTTAGCTGTTTTTCTCGAGTTCTAGTTCTGACCGGATTTTCCGACTGACACTAAAATTTCCGGTTGCTACGAGGACCAAAACTAAAACCTCATAACTTCTGCATACGGACTGCGTTTTTGACGTTCTTGGTCTCATTGAAATTACAAAGAAAAGCACTACAAGAATATGCAGAGAAATACCATTATACAGAAATGTAAGATAAAACCAAATGGGCAAAGTTTTGACCTCTCTAAAATGAACAGCCGGTAAAACTTCCAACTCCAAAACACACATAACTTTTGCGATGGAAGTCCGAATGAGGTGAATCCAATTGGGTTGGAAATATAACAACAAGGATTGTACAGAAAAATGGAGAAGTTAGAACACATGGAAGGTGTGGGAACTTACTCAAAGACGAACCGGTAGGATTTTCATCACTGAAAATGCAACAAGTTTTTCTTACAAAATCTGTTTTCGATAAACCTTGGCTTGTCATGAAGATCACGAGAAGCACAAAAACCCAAGGATATAAAAGCCAAATAAGAACCATGAAAGATGATATGAAAGTATGCAAAGGTTTGACCTCTCCACAATGATTCGATAAAGTTACTCACTTGAGAGCCCTCTTGATAGTACGACTATCAATCCTATAACCCGGTCTCCCAAAGCACGAGACCGGTAAAATAGAAAACCTATCAGGATTTATACCTTTGCCTTGAGCATTCCACTTGAGCTAGATGATGACGATCTTGACTCTCTCATGTTGGATCCTATTTCTTGATCATTCTTGCTAGCACAAGCTCCGCTTGATGAAGACTTGCAAGTTGCTCCCCAATACACCATTATGGGAGAGACCCTTCTCGAAAACACACATAACTTTTGCGAATGAATTCCGAATGAGGTGAATCCAATTGGGTTGGAAATATAACAACAAGGAATGTCCATAAAAAATAAGGAGAAGTTAGCACACATGGAAGGTCTGGGAACTTACTCAAAGACAAACCGGTAGAATTTTCACCAAAAAACGCAACATGTTTTTCTTACAAAATATGTTTTCGATAAACCTTGACTTGTCATGAAGATCACGAGAAGAACCAAAACCAAAGGATATAAAAGCCAAATAAGAACGAAGAAAGATGATATGCAAGTATGCAAAGGTTTGACCTCTCCATAATGATTTGATAAAGTTACTCACTTGAGAGCCCTCTTGATAGTACGATTATCGATCCTATAACCCGGTCTCCCAAAGCATGAGACCGGTAAAATAGAAAACCTATCAAGATTTATAACTTCGCCTTGAGCATTCCACTTGAGCTAGATGATGACGATCTTGACTCTCTCATGGTGGATCCTCTTTCTTGATCCTTCTTGCTAGCACAAGCTCCGCTTGATGAAGACTTGCAAGTTGCTCCCCCATACACCATTATGGGAGAGACCCTTCTCAAAAAATCTTCACAAGGACACAATCTACAAATGGGTGGCAAGAATCAAGCATGATTACTTAGAGATGCTTCACTTGAGCTTCCACAACATGCTTGACAACGAAGATCGCTTGACTACATAGACCATGGGCTATATGAAATGTTTATTTTGGTTCATGCCCATGGAAAGATACCTAACCACACATAGAGATGCCACAAACATATCATGGGTTAGTTCACAAAGCTATATGCACAATTTCTTACCATACCATGAGATTCATAATCCCACTTGGTACATCTTGTAGCTTTGTGTGTTGATCACTTGATTGATCAACCTTGTATCTTTTCTTCTTACTTCAAATGATGATGTCTTGAAGATAATCATGAAATATCCCTAATCCCTTTCTTCAAGACACAATAGAAATATGCACAACTCTATACATGGCCATTCTTCATATAAAACCTTGAATATAACAATGGTCATCATGAAAGCTTCTAGAGTCCAACACATGAACTCCAATCTTTCATATCGACAAGATCCATAAGGATAACTCAATGCAAACATTAGTACATAAGGATTACCATTAATTACGAAAACCACATATGGGCCACCATGCGCTTTCACATGGTCATATTGCCATGTTGTAGTTAGTTTATACATTCCGTTTCCATGGTCCCTTGTACTGGTTTACAAAAATTGGCACCTTCATCCCATCAGGATCAACAATTTTTCTGAAGTAACACTATAATCCCACTAGGTGAATAACACACCTAACTTAATGCCAGTGACCCATGTTCTGTTAGGGAAAGTATTGGCATGTAGTCATGGAGCAATCTTAAATAAATTAGCAAAGTTCATATTGCAACATTACAAAGACTAGTGAGTTAAACCCATGTAATAATATTGACATAACTGCACATGAAATTCTAAACCCTCACAAGGAACATATATAGATGGCTCATAAGATGCAGACAACAGATATAGGAGCATTCATCCAGTTAATTAAAAGCTTTAGAAATAAGCAATTTAAAGAAACAAGCAAAGCACTAAACCAATCGCAAGATGATAATAAGAGGCTCAATAAGTTGACCAGTGATCATTATCTACTGAAAGATCAAGCATAGAAACCTATAGGATATGTGTGAGCATTTACTTGCGTGACTGAACTGAACACTCCCGTCTTACTCAGGCGAAAATGCAACAGCTCAGATACGTTGACCCTTAAGAACACACAACAAAGGCCCAAATTAACAGTGATAGCATGATGGTTCCTTGCCTCTGTGTGTGGAAGGGTGGAGAAGAAGTTGACGTCAAGCAAGCCACAATTTATGAAGAAACGTGTACATCTTCACTCCTGGTTGGGCATTGATAAGGTAGAAGTACAATGCACACTGCATCCTAAATGCAGCGAACCTGTCCAAAACAATCACTCATGTTCATAAGACAGACCAACATATATATAGATACACATAAGAAAAGGTTAATATATCCAGCAACACTTAAAGAAATAATGTCTATAAATGATTATTAGCATTATTTTATTGTAGGTAACACTATGAAACAACTACCGTAAAGCTAATTACCCTTGTTTTGTTGAGGAAGTATCAACATTGAGGGATCAAATATCTTAAATAGGACAACAAAGTTCATATTGCATCATTATAAGGACCAGTGAGCTCAGGTAAAAAATATATAATGACAGAACTTCACATGAACTTATAAGGTACATAAAACAGATATAAGAGAGCAATTACAAGCCATACATCACACTAAATACACTCAAAATTAAAGGCCAGCCATCCCATATAGATCATCTCTATCATGCTTATTGTCATTCTAGTTTGGCTTTCTGGTTATGAACTGGTTACTGATACGTCATAAACATATCCTTAATTTATGATGTTCCATGTTGTTTTCATGTTATTAGCTACATGTTTGCTATACACTTTATGTCAATTTTATTGATTTTCGGGACTAACCTATTGACAAGATGCCACAGAGCCAATTCCCTGTTTTCTGTTGTTTTTAGTTTCACAAAAGTTATTCTGGAAATATTCTCGGTATTGGAAAATTCGAAGCCCGGAAGTCTTAGAAATATCAAAGGTTCCACGGACTCCCGAAGAGGCCCGGAGGGGGGCCACACCGTAGGGCGGCACGCCCCCTGGCCGCGCCGTCATCGTCAACCCGATATCAGGAGGGATCTGGAGCTCTCCCCGACACACTGCTGGGAGGGGAATTCATCGTCGTATGGCTCTACACCACCATGCCCGCCTCCAGAGGGATGCGTGAGTAGTTCATCCCTGGATTACGGGTCCATAGCAGTATCTAGATGGTTGTCTTCTCCACTTTATGCCTCATGTTTAGATCTCGTGAGCTGCCTCACATGATCGATACCATCTTATTGTAATGCTACATGTTGTGTTTGCTGGGATCCGATGAATGTTGAATGCTATCTCTTCTGATTATCAATCTATCATGTTATTTTCATGCATATATTATTTATGATCTTGAATTCTCTTCATTATTAGTAGATGCTCTGGCCAAGTAGATGCTAGTGACTCCAAGAGGGAGTATTTATGATCGATAGTGGGTTCATGCCTCCTTTGCATCTGTGCTCGAGTGACAGAAATGTGACGGATGGAGGATGTGATGTTGCCATTAGGGAGAAAACAACGATGTTTACTTCGTTTAGATTGTTTACATTACACACTTTGCTTACTGCGATTATCTGTTGCTTGCAACTTAATACCCTACATTTGTTCGGATGATATCCGGAAGGTGGATTATTAGTCATATATGCAGTTGGATGACGGTCTATATATTTTGTTGTAATGCCTGCATGAATAACACAATAATCTTTATCTTGCATATGCACTACGATGCAGCCTTCATTTCTATCAATTACCCAGCTGTATGTTGTTCATCACACATGTTATTTATTTTCGATGGAGATACACCACTAGTGAACTGTGGACCCCGGTCCATTTCCTCATACTGATAATACAACCACTGCAATTACTGTTTTCACACTGCTGCTACTGTTTTCATATTGTTCTCATACTATTTTCCACACCATACGTTTAACCTCTTTGTGTTCAGCAAAACCGGTGAGATTGAAAACCTCACTGATTTGTTGGGGAAAAGTGATTTGATTGTGTTTTGTAGGTTCCACGTTGCTACTGAACCGGTAGTGCGCCCTGCCATCTCAGTTGCATCAACCTTGAGAAGTTTCTTTTTCCTCCTACTGGTCGATTCAACCTTGGTTTCTTTCTGAGGGAAACTTACTGTTGTGTTCTTCATACCTTCCTGTTGGGGTCTCCCGACGAACGTGTTTTACACACGCATCAAGCTAATTTTTTGGCGCCATTGCCGGGGAGGAAGATAATTTCTGCAAGGGGGGTTTCTCACCTCCAATCATCTTTCCTTTGTTATTATTTTCCTTGTTACTTGCTTTATCATGCCTGCTATCAATGGTTGATTTCTTTGAAACTAGATCTTATTGGCAATATGGGTTCATGGAAGAACAAAAAAAAATATTATAAGGAACAACGCTTGTCACAAGAAGGGATACACTTATGGGAGCAAATTAATAAATTGCATAACTATGCTAAAAAACTTGTGCTTACTTATAATGTGACTTATTGCTTTGATAAATCTTGTTTCTGTAGGAGGTGTAAACACCTCCCTTTTCAGTGTGAGTATAATGATGATGTTACCATATCTTCTTATGTTAAGGGAAATTATGACTTTGATGATGTGGAACAAATTGACGAATTTATTGCTTGGAAGGGTGCATTCAAAATTGCTTATTTGCTTGAAAATGTTGATGATGCACCTTATAAATATGTGATATACTTGAATATTTCTTTGATAATTACAAAGATTGTAATTACTACATAATTAAATATCTTAAAAGATGCTCTCCACCAAAGTAAGTAACTGATGCCTTCCAGGAGCCTTTGGAAGAAGAAATTGCTGAATCTGGAAGCTCATTGGATGAAAAAGAGGACGAGAGTGATGATCAAGAGGAGGAAGAATGGAGCTCCCCATGTCTACCTCCCAATGATAGTAACTCTTCAACTCTTAATTGTGATGATCGTATTGAATCTTTTGAAATATCCCTTTTTGATAAAATTAATACTTGCTATACTGGTGACCTTGATACTAGTATGAATGAAACTTGTGAGAAGAATATTTCTACTGTTATTTATGATAATCCATGCGCTACTTTGATAAATCCTATGACAATCCTCTATTTATTCCAACTATTGATATGCATGATAATGAGGAAGTTTGTTTAGAAAATTTATATGATAATGCTCTAGATAATGTTCCTATGTTACTTGATGTTATAAATTATAATGTTACAGAAAATAGGATTGCTATAATGTGTCATATAACTTTTATGAGTGATCAATCATCTCGTTTTCATATTGTTAAAAGTGGGAAAAAGAGGAGCTGATTTTAAATTTTGATCCCACTGTTTTGGAGCTTGATATAAATTGTGTGCTTTCAGACCATGACAAACATGCTTTATGTGATAATTATGTTGTTGAGTTTGTTCATGATGCTACTAAAAATTATTACGATAGAGGAAAATATGGTTGTAGGAATTTTCATGTTACTAAAACACCTCTCTTTTTGTTGAAAGTTTCGAAATTGGTCTTGTTCTACCTTCCCATGATTTCTAGTTTGAGCTTATCCAATTTATTTATTTACAAGATTCCTATGCATAGGAAGTAATTAGACTTAATTTTTTTTGTAGTTTCTTATCGATGCTTTGTTTTCCTTAATTCATATTTCTTATGTGAGCATCTTCTTAATTTCTATGCCTAGCTGAAAGGCGTTAAAGAAAAGCACTTCTTGGGAGATAACCCATGGTTTTATTTTTTGCATTGTTTTTCTCTGTTTTCTTTGAGAAAATTGGTTTTATACTTATGTATCAACTCCTTTTTATCTTTATTTTCATGTATTAGTTGTGCCAAGTAAAGTTTCTAACGAAAGTTGGAGATGGTTTTGGATTTCTTCGCAGGAAACAAATTTCTGCTGTCCACCGTAAAAAATCGTATAATTCACAGAAAGATCGAAATGACCTGAAATGTTTAGTGATTTCTCCTCAGATAATTCCGAAACTTTTTTGTTCTTTAAGTTTTACGATTTGAGCAACATAAGTGCCTCGAAAATATTCGTCTTTACAGACTGTTCTGGTTTTGGCAGATTCTGTCATTTTTCTTGCATTTGCTCTTTTACGATGTCAAGTGGATTTCTTTGCTTCACGAAACATCCGTAGATGTAGCTAATTTTTAAAAGTCTCAATAGAACTTGTGCCCATACATAACCCATGAGTTTTTGATTGTTGCACTAACCCTCTAATGCGAATTACTCTTTGAGTGTGGTGTGAAGGAAGTTTTCAAGGGTCAAAAGAAGAGGGTGATATAATGTGATCAACAAGAGTGGAAGGTCAAAGCTTGGGGATACCTCTGTGGTTCATCCCAGAAAATTTTAAGAAGACTCAAGCATCTAATCTTAGGGATGCCCAAGGCATCCCCTTCTTCATCAACAATTTATCAGGTCACTTCTAGTGAAACTATATTTTTATTCGGTCACTCATATGAAATTTACTTGGAGCGTCTGTTATTTTTAGTTCTGTTTTCTTTTGTTTACTTGCTGCAATAAACATCATTGGAACCTGGAATTCTTTTTTGGGAGAGAGACACGCTCCGCTTTTTTCATTTGAATACTCGTTATGCTCGTATTCTTTGTTTTTTCTTCTAGTTACTGCAATCTTTTAGCTCCTGTTTTGTTTTCATGCATCTCTTATTCAGAGATCTTAGATTTAGTAGTGTTATGAGATTACTCTCTTTCTTGCTTGCTGTAACATTTACAGAGTTTTTGTTAAAACATATTTTGTATGGTGCTTTGATACGTCTCCAACGTATCTATAATTTCTGATGCTCCATGATCATATTATGACAATTGCTACATGTTTTCTCCCTTATTTATAGCATTTATATACGTTTTCCGGGACTAACCTATTAACAAGATGCCAAGTGCCAGTTCCCTGTTTTCTGCTGTTTTTGGTTTCAGAAAAGTTGTTCTGAAAACATTCTCGGAATTGGACCCCACAAAGCCCGAAGTGCCGATTTTCCCCGAACGCAAACAGAACACCGAAGTGGAGTCGAAGACAGGCATCAGGGGCGCCACACAATAGGGTGGCGTGTTCCCCCTGGTCGCGCCAGCTATGGGTGTGGGGCCCCCTGGCCTCCACCGCCTCTGCTCTTTCGCCTATTTATTCTCCCGGATGGAAAACCCTAAACACCTGATAAAAAATCCCTGAAAAGTTGTGCAGCCGCCGTCGTCGTCAACCCTAGATCAGAGAGGTTCTGGAGCTGTCTCCCGGCACCCTGCTGGAGAGGAAATCATCAACGGAGGCCTCTACATCACCATTCCTGCCTCCGGAGTGATGCGTGAGTATGGGTCCATAATAGTAGCTAGATGGTTGTCTTCTCCTCATATGCCTCCATGTTTAGATCTCGTGAGCTGCCTATCATGATCGAGATTGATCTTATGTAATTCTATATGCTGTGTTTGCTGGGATCCGATGAATATTGAACTTATACCAAGTTGATTATAGTCTTTATTGCATATGTTATATGTGATCTTGCATGCTTTCCGTTGCTAGTGGTTGCTCTGGCCAAGTAATTTCTAGTGACTCCAAGAGGGAGTATTTATGCTAGATAGTGGGTTCATGCCTCCTTTTCGCCTGTTCTCGAGTTACAGAAACGTGACGGGGGAGGATGTGTTGTTGCCACTAGGGAGAAAACAGCGGTGAGAGTGCCCGCGTGTACAATCATTGCTTACATTACACACATTGTTTAATGCAGTTATCTGTTGCTTGCAACTTAATACGTAAGAGGGGTCGAATGATAACCTGAGGTTGGATTGTTAGTCATAGATGCAGATGGATTTCGGTCTATGTATTTTGTTGTAATACCCACACGAAATATCATAGTAGTCATCATGTTATAATGTGCACTACGGTGCAACCTCTATTTGTCAATTGCCCAGCTGTAATTTTTTCACCCAGCATATTATTTTTATGGAGATACACCACTAGTGAACCTATGAACCCCGGTCCATTTTCCACACTGTTAAACAAAGCACAACAATTTCCCGCTCTCTTTACTTACTGCAAGTATACACTGGTTTTCCACACTATACGTCTAATCTTTGTTTGCAGCTAGACCGGTGAGATTGACAACCTCACTGTACCGTTGGGGCAAAGTATTTTGGTTGTGTTGTGTGCAGGTTCCACGTTGTTGCTGACACCGGTGAAGCGCCAGCACCACCGTCAGTGGCGTCAACCTTCCAAAGGTCCTCTTTCTACAACTGGATTGATAACCCTGGTTCTTAACTAAGGGGAAAACTACCACCGCCGTGCTCATCACACCCTCCTCTTGGGGTTCCCAACGCAAGCATCAAGGATTTTTTTGGCGCCGTTGACGGGGAGGAAGAAGTCTTATGGCAAGGGGAGTCTCTCACGCTCAACCTCTTTATTTTGTTTATTTTCTTGTTTTTATTTTTGTCATATTTTTCTTTTCTATATTAAAAACACAAAAAAATACTCCCTCCGATCCAGAATAAGTGACGTAAATACTAGCCTAAGTACGTACATACTTCTGAACACTCTACGACACTTAAACAGGATCGGAGGGAGTAGTTTACTTTATAGCTTTTATTTATTTGCTTGCTATTATTCTGCTAAAATGAGTTCCTCTGAGAACACTAAGTTGTGTGACTTCACTAGCACAAACAACAATGATTTTATTTGCACACATATTTCTCTACCTGCTCCTACTGCTGCTTTCTATGAGATTAAACCTGCTTTATTAAATCTTGCTATGAAAGAGAAATTTTCTGGTATTAGTATTGATGATGCTGCTGCCCACCTTAATAATTTTGTTGAACTATGTGAGATGCAAAAATATAAAGATGTTGATGGAGATATTATTAAACTGAAATTATTTCCTTTCTCTTTGAGAGGAAGAGCTAAAGAATGGTTGCTATCTTTGCGTAGAAATAGAATTGATTCATGGAGTAAGTGTAAAGATACTTTCATTGGAAAATATTATCCTCCTTCTAAGATTATATCCCTGAGAAGAGACATAAGGAATTTTAAACAATTTGATAATGAACATGTTGCTAACGCTTGGGAAAGAATGAAAACTATGGTGAAGAATTGTCCCACTCATGGACCGACTACTTGGATGATTTTACAAACTTTTTATGCAGGGATGAATTTCTCCTCAAGGAACCTATTGGATTCAGCTGCTGGAGGTACCTTTATTTCTATCACTTTGGGCAATGCAGCGAAGCTTCTGATGATATGATGATAAATTATTCAGAGTGGCACACTGAGAGAGCTCCACAAGGTATGAGGTAAATTATGTTGAGGAAACCTCCTCTTTGAGTGAAAGGCTTGATGCTATTATGTATATGCTTGTTAATGGTAAAGCTCAAGTTGATCCAGATAATGTTCCTTTAGCCTCTTTAGTTGCTCAAGAAGAGCATGTTGATGTAAACTTTATTAGAAATAATAATTTTAACAACAATGCTTATAGAAATAATTTTGGTGGAAACAATTATAAGCCCTATCCTCCTAATAATGGTTATGGTAATTATTATGGAAACTCCTACAATAGCAATAAAAGCCCTACCTCTGATCTTGAAAACATGCTTAGAGAATTTATTAGCACACAAACTGCTTTTAATAAATCTGTTGAGGAAAAGCTTTGTAAAACAGATGTTCTTGCCTCTAAAGTAGATAGCCTTGCTATTGATGTTGATTTTCTAAAACTGAAGGTTTTTCCACAAGATGTTAAACAAGGTAATTTTTTTAATGCTATCCAAGTTCAAATTAATAATAATGTTAGGTTGATGGCTGAATTACGTGCTAGGTGGGAAAGAGAACATGAATTGGCTAGAAAGAATAATATTGTTAGAGTCTGTACTATCACAACCACTAGTAAAGCTGAAACTTCAAGTGCTAGTAAACCTCGTACTATCAATGGTAAATTAATTGGTGTTAATAAAGTCCCTACTCCTTCGGTGAAACGTGCTAAATTGCCTAAAATTGCTGAAACTACTTCTAATAAAAGTGCTGAAATTTTTAAAGATGTAAGAGATAATGGTCCCATTACTTTTGATGATAATATTTTTGATTATGATGATTGCAATATCTCTGAAGTTATTATGTTTCTACAAAAGCTTGCTAGAAGTTAGGGAAGAAAAGTTGAAACTTGAAACATATATCCCTAAAAAATTAGATGATGGTTGGGAGCCTATCATTAAGATAAAAAAAATGATTTTTATTGCAGTTCTTTGTGTGATCTTGGTGCTAGTATCTCTGTTATGCCTCAAAAGCTTTATGATATTCTTGATCTTCCACCGTTAGAACACTGTTATTTGGATGTTCATCTTGCTGATAATGCTAACAAGAAACCTCTTGGTAGAATTGATGATGTTCTTATTATGGTTAAACATAACCCTGACCCTGTTTATTTTGTTGTTATGAACATTTAATGCAATGCTTTTTTTCCTATTATTTTGGGAAGACCTTTTCTTAGAACTGTTGGTGCTGTTATTGATATGAAAGAGGGGAGTATTAAATATCAATTCCCTATCAAGAAAGGTATGGAACACTTTCCTAGAAAGAGGATTAAGCTACCTTTTGACTCTATTATTAGAGCAATTTATGATGTTGATGCTTCTCCACTTGAAAATACTTGAGTTGATCTTTTATGCCTAGCTGAAAGGCGTTAAAGAAAAGTGCTACCGGGAGACAACCCGTTTTATTTCTCGGTTTTCATTCACTTTTCCTTTGTTTTATTTTGTGTGCTTTGCACCTGGGTGTTGTCTATTTCCTTATCAACCCCTCTGTATCTTTTCTTTTGTGTTTTTGTTGAGCCAAGTAAAGCCTCTAGTGGAAAGTTGACACTATATTTCGGATTTTTCGCAGGAAACAGATTTCTGCAGTCCACTGTTAATTACGTATAAAATCATAGAAAATTCAGAATGAACTGAGATTTTTTTTGCTTAATCATGGGATATATACTAAACTTTTCTTAGTTTACAACTTTTTGATTTGAGCAACAGAAGATTTTCTAAAAATTCGATCTCTGCCTGCTGTTCTGTTTTGACAGATTTCTGCCAATTATTACATTTGCATCTTAATCTCTTTCTTTTGTTGTTCTTTGATAAAAAGAGTTAAAAAGAATTTGTGACAGTATCTAATGTGTTTTTGAGTGCTAGTATTGTGTTGAAACTGAACCATGTGATTTTATTATTTCGATTGCACTAACGTTGCTAATGAAGATTGTGAGAATTTTGGTGTGAAGGAAGTTTTTAAGGGTCAAGAGAAGAGGATGATATGATGTGATCAAGAAGACTGAAAAGACTAATATTGGGGATTCCCCAGTGGTACATCCCATCAAATTCCAATAAGACTCAGCGTCTAAGGTTAGGGATTCCCAAGGCATCCCCTTCTTCATCAACAAATTATCAGGTCACTTCTAGTGAAACTATATTTTTATTCGGTCATACCTTATGTGCTTTACTTGGAGCGTCTTTTATTTTTGTTTTCAGTTTCTTTTTATTTTCATAATAATCTTGGTTGTACCCCAGCATTCTTTTATTGGAGAGTGAAATGCTCCGCTTTTTCATGAGAATACGTTGTATTCTTAGTCTTTGTCTGGCTGCTGCATTTATTTAGCTCCTGTTTTGCATGCATCTCTTATCAGAGCTGTTAGTTTTAGTAGAATTATTTGAGTACTCTCATGTTTCCTTGATGTATCATAAATAGTATTTTTTTAAACATATCTTGTATGGTGCTTGTTGGGAAAAGAAAATTGATGCTTGATGTAGAATTTATAATAGTACAAGTAGAAGCTTGTATAGACTGTGGCTAGAACTTTTTTTCATGCCATGCTAAATGTTATTTTAGTTTTTAAACCTTGTGGTTATTGAGTAGAATGAATAGCCTTAAATGGCTGAGAGCATTTAATATGTCTTGAAAGATTCATGAGGTGTTCTTGTCATAGTAAAGCATCAATATATGGTATTCTCTTTCGAATGTTTTATTTGGTTGACTTGGCGCATGCTCACACCATGTTTATGACTACAAACCAGTCACGAATAGCCTTGATGACCACTTAGTTTTTGAACTTGTGGTACCGCTTATGTTTTAATTAATGATGCTTATGTCACTATGCATGATTATGGCTCTTATGCTCTCTTGATTTGTCGCTCCCAGTCTTTTGCTAGCCTCCACCTGTACTGAGTATAGAATTCTACTCGTGCATCCAAACTCCTTAAACCAAAGTTTTCCCATTGTGTATACCATACCTACCTACATGTGGTATTTACCTGCCACTCCAAGTAAATTTCTCCTGTGTTACCTTTAAAACCTTCAAAATTACTCCTCTTTTGTGTTATTGTTTTTGCTCATGAGGACGTCAATAGAGAATCTTTATCTCACTTGTTGATTGGATTTCACTCCCTGGACTAGTGGCTTCATCCTCTTATCTCAATGATAGAAGAGCTGGCAGCGGGGTGCCCATCCCCAAATTAATACGAACAAATTCTCTTCACTATTTTCCCCGTGATTTATCAGTCAAAGCATAATTGTGTAAACAAAAGAGAAACAAGGATGACCTTCTACACCAGTTGCATCCTTCACCATGGGAGCCGCTGTTGTGAATCCAGTTGGCTTGTGATGTACTTTATTGTTTGTTTCCTATTCGTTGACATAAGCATACACCTCTCCTAAAAAATAGACACTCCTCCAAGGTGTCAAACTTTTAATACCTCTGTTTAATAAGATAAAAAGCTCTAGCACATGAGTGATCCCTGCTTCCCTCTGCGAAGGGCCTTTCTTTTACTTTTATGTTGAGTTTCCATCTTCTAACTTTATGCATAGTTGAGAGAGCATTTTTTGCCATTCTGAGTTCTATGTGCATTTGTCCCATAAACATCAATAATTACTTCATGATGTGATATTATTTGTTCTTAAATTATTTGTTCTAGTTTTCCTCTTGAACTTTGAAAGTGTCCACGCATTTATGTTTTGTCCCACTCTTAAGGACTAGAGAAATACCACTTTGCCATGCTTCCTCTATATCTGAAACAAACATTTATCTTTCTTTGCATTATTATTCTTGATCCTTTATTTAAGATACTCTTCATGATGCAAAGTGATTGCTATGCTTTATTATTAAAGTTCTATTTATCATGTTTATGTTTGAAGTTTTATGATCTCAGCATACATATGCTTTTACATTATGATGATCAAGTTTATGATAGTAGCATGTCACCTCGGAAATTATTGTTTTATCGTTTACCTACTCGAGGACGAGTAGGATCTAAGCTTGGGGATGCTTGATACGTCTCCAACGTATCTATAATTTCTGATGCTCCATGATCATATTATGCCAATTGCTACATGTTTTCTCCCTTATTTATAGTATTTTTATACGTTTTACGGGACTAACCTATTAACAAGATGCCAAGTGCCAGTTCCATGTTTTCTTCTATTTTGGGTTTCAGAAATGTTGTTCTGGAAAAATTCTCGGAATTGGACCCCACAAAGCCCGAAGTGCCTATTTTCCCCGAAAGCATCGAGAAAACCGAAGAGGAGTCGAAGACGGGCATCAGGGGGGCCACACCATAGGGTGGCGCGGTCCCCCTGGTTGCGCCAGCCATGGGTGTGGGCCCCTGGCCTCCAACGCCTCTGCCCTTTCGCTTATTTATTCCCCCGGATGGAAAACCCTAAACACGTGATCAAAAATCCTCGAAAAGTTCCGCAGCCACCGTCGTCGTCAACCCTAGATTGGGGGGTTCTGGAGCTGTCTCCCGACACCCTGCCGGAGAGGAAATCATCACCGGAGGCCTCTACATCACCATGCCTTCCTCTGGACTGATGCGTGAGTAGTTCATCCTTGGACTATGGGTCCATAGCACTAGCTAGATGGCTATCTTCTCCTCATATGCCTCCATGTTTAGATCTCGTGAGCAGCCTATCATGATCGAGATTGATCTTATGTAATTCTATATGTTGTGTTTGCTGGGATTCGATGAATATTGAACTTATGCCAAGTTGATTATAGTATTTATTGCATATGTTATTTATTATCTTGCATGCTTTCCGTTGCTAGTGTTTGCTCTGGCCAAGTAGTTGCTAGTGACTCCAAGAGGGAGTATTTATGCTAGATAGTGGGTTCATGCCTCCTTTTCGCCTGTGCTCGAGGACAGAAACGTGACGGGGGAGGATGTGTTGTTGCCACTAGGGAGAAAACAGCGGTGAGAGTGGCAGCGTGTACAATCATTGCTTACATTACACACATTGCTTAATGTAGTTATCTGTTTCTTGCAACTTAATACCTAAGGGGGTTCGGATGATAACCTGAGGGTGGATTATTAGTCATAGATGCAGATGGCTTTCGGTCTATGTTATAATATGCACTACGGTGCAACCTCTATTTGTCAATTGCCCAGCTGTAATTTGTTCACCCAGCATGTTATTTTTATAGAGAGACACCACTAGTGAACCTATGAACCCCGGTCCATTTTCCACACTATTAAACAAACCACAACAATTTCCTGCTCTCTTTAATTACTCCAAGCATACACTGTTTTTCTACACTATACCTCTAATCTTTGTTTTCAGCAGGACCGGTGAGATTGACAACCTCACTGTACCGTTGGGGCAAAGTATTTTGGTTGTGTTGTGTGCAGGTTCCACGTTGTTGCTGACACCGATAAATCGCCAGCACCACCGTCAGTGGCATCAACCTTCCGAAGGTCCTCTTTCTCCTACTGGATTGATAACCACCCTGGTTCTTAACTAAGGGGAAAACTCCAACCGCTGTGCTCATCACACCCTCCTCTTGGGGTTCCCAGTGAAAGCATCAGCTGCCCTGGGGGATCGGGCCGCACCGAGCGCAGGTGTGCGGCCCACGTCTGCCATTGCAGGGGACCCAGGCCGGCCTGGCAGCGGCCCAGTATGGAGGCACATGCCGTTGTTTCAGCTCATCGGGTTCTTCCACGCCGGGCTACACTGTGGTCGAGGGGGCATCTTCGTCACTGCTGCCCCCTTCTGCAGTGCCGACAGCTACCGGGGCGCACAACATGTCGGTTCGGCGTAGTGCTCGGCACGCCATGGCGGCGGATGGATCTTCTTCTCGGATGAAGACGCGTTCGCCAAGGCTATGCGGCTTAAGGCTGCGATGTTTTCTCCTCCTGCTGTGGGTACGTCTACCACTTCTAGCTCATTTTTACCCTTTTCGACTTCTAAATTATCCTCTTGTTTAGCTGATGTAGGAGTTAATTCAGGTAGAAATGAGAATGAAATTACTGTCTCGGCTAATGTATTGAAACATGTGGAGTATGATCGCCTTCGGGTTTCTCCATGTGGATCTACTAAGACGATTATCTCACCCTTAGATGATGAGGAAGCGTATGCCACGATTGCTGTACAACTTCTATCACATTTTGTGTGTGAAGTGACGGAGGTGGGTATGGATGAGGACGGGCTAGGATCTTTACATGATCTGTATGCCTTAGGCCGTAAATCTAAATCTGCCAAGAACAAAAGAAATAAGAAAACTCGTAAAAACGAGAAGTTAACAAAAACTCTATATGTTTCCCAATGAACGGAAATTTCGCTAATAGCAGAGGTCTTGGTGACTTGGCTAAGCATTTGAATTCTACTCAATATGTGGGGGATCATAGGTTGGAGTTTTTGGCTATTTCGGAAACGGGTAATAGGGATTTTACACTGAGTGTTTTGGACCGTCTTTCAGGCGGTGTCCATTTCATTTGGCATTCTATCCCTCCTCGTGGAAGATCTGGCGGCATTCTACTAGGCGTTAAATCAGATTCTATGGATGTATTGGCAGTCTCAGATGGTGACTTTCATATTAAGGCACATATCCGGAACAAAGCTGATAATTTCATATGGAGTTTGGTTGCCATCTATGGTGTTGGCCAATAAGAGCATAAAGCAGCATTCCTTCGCGAGTTGGTGAATCTAGAAAATGAGAACCCGTATCCTATGATTATAGGTGGGGATTTTAATATGCTATGGTTCCAACACGAAAAAAGCAAAGGAAGGTTCGATAGACATTGGCCTTTCTTGTTCAATGCATTCATTGACAGCTTGGATTTGAGAGAGGTTCATATGACCGGGAGACAGTTCACTTGGGCTAATAGTCTCCCGGAACCGACATACGAAAAACTTGATCGAGTACTTATGACTACTGATTGGGAAGATAAATACCCATTGGTCACAGTACAAGCTCTGTAACGTATTGAGTCTCTATCGGATCATGTACCCATTCTACTTTCTGCTGGTACATTAAGACCAACTGCTCAACCACAATTCAAATTTGAATTGGGATGGTTGCTGCGTGATGGTTTTGATGAACTAGTTAAAAATGAATGGGCTAAACCAGTGGCTGGGAATACTCCGATCGGAAGATGGAACATTAAGATGCACAATGTTCGCATATATCTTCGTGGTTGGGCTAGACATACTTCTGGTAATCTAAAAAAAAAGAAAGAGCGCATGTGCTCCATTATTAATGAACTTGACCTTATAGCAGAAAGTAGGCTACTAAATCAGCAGGAAATTGAGCTAAAAAACCAATCTAATGAGAAAGTAGCCTCCTTGTTGCGTGAGGAAGAGATCAAATGGTACCAGAGATCAAAGGCTAAATTCATCTTAGAAGGAGACTCGAATACACGCTATTTTCATAATGTAGCCAATGGGTGACATAGAAAGAAGTGGATTCATTCTCTGGTACAGGATGAAGGCCTGATCGAAGGATAGGAACAACTCAATGCCTATATCACAAAGTTCTATAGAGATTTGTTTGGGGCTCCGATGGATACTAATGAATCGATGGATGAGTCGCGAACAGATGATATTCCCCAAGTATCTGTCGAGGAGAACACCTTCCTTAATGCTCCCTTCGGTGAAGAGGAGTTTAAGAAGGCTGTCTTTTTGATGGAACACAATAAGGCGTCAGGACCGGATGGCTTTCCGGGAGAGTTTTACCAGCATTCTGGGACATCATCAAGTATGATTTACTGGAATTATTTGGTTGCTTGCATGCGGGCCAACTGGATCTGTTTCATCTTAACTTTTGGTAAATCATTTTGTTGCCTAAGGTTATGGAAGCAGAAAGGATTCAACAATATCGACCAATCTGCCTACTAAATGTTAGCTTCAAAATCTTTACGAAAGTTGCTACCATGCGGCTAAACGCGGTGGCTGATCATGTGGTGAAACCTACACAAACTTCTTTTATGCATGGTAGGAATATCCTTGAAGGGGTCGTGGTTTTACACAAGACTGTCCATGAGATGCACACCAAAAAGCTAAATGGAGTGATTTTCAAAATTGACTTTGAAAAGGCATATGATAAAGTTAATTGGTCGTTCCTCCATCAAACTCTGAGGATGAAAGGTTTCTCGGAAGAATGGTGTGTCATGATCCATAATTTCGTGTCTGGGGGCAGTGTTGCTGTTAAATTCAATGATGATATAGGCAAATACTTCTAGACAATAAAAGGATTGACGCAAGGTGATCCATTATCGCCCATACTTTTTTATTATTGTGGCGGATATGTTAGCGATCATGACTGAATGAGAAAAAGAAAATGGCATCATTGAAGGGGTGGTACCTCACCTTGTGGATGGGGGACTATCTATTCTTCAATATGCAGATGACAAAATTCCTTTTATGGAACATGATCTACATAAAGCAACGAATCTAAAGTTAATTCTTTCACCATTCGAGCAATTATCTTTAAAGATCAATTTTCATAAGAGTGATATGTTTTGCTTTGGCGAAGCCCATGAGGCAATTGCTCAATATTCCGAGCTTTTCGGATGTGAGCAAGGTCAGTTTCCTATTCAGTATTTGGGTAACCCAATACATTATAGGAGACTGGATAATGTTGAATGGAAACATGTTGAAGATCGTTTGGAAAAAAGGCTAGCGAGTTGGAAAGGGAAATTATTATCCCTAGGTGGAAGATTGGTACCCATAAACTCAGCCCTCACAAATATGGTACTGCATATGATATCATTCTTCCAATGACCCAAAGGAGTCTTGAAGAAGTTGGATTACTTCAGATCGAGATTCTTTTGTCAAGGGGATAATGAAAAGAAAAAATATCGACTAGCAAGATGGGACGTGGTTTGCAGACCCAAAGATCAGGGAGGGCTAAGGATTCATGACCTTAAGGTCAAAAACTCAACACTTCTAGGTAAATGGCTATTTAAGCTGCTTACAGAAAATGGTGTTTGGAAACTCTCCTAGAGAGAAAATACATCGGCACAAAAACGTTATCACAGGTTGTTTGGAAACCAGGTGATTCTTACTTTTGGGCTAGCCTAATGGCGACAAAGAAGCATTTATTTCGATATGCGGTATTTAACATCAAGGATGGATCTTAGATACAATTTTGGGAGGATCAATGGTTCGGAAATGCTACCCTCCGAGAACAGTATCCGTCCTTATACAATATTGTTCGTCACAAAGGAGATACATTAGCTACAGTAATGCAAACGTTCCCACCAAATGTGTCGTTCAGGCGAGATGTTATCGGATCAAGACTGCAATCTTGGAATGCTCTGGTAGATAGATTGGCTATGATCCAACTATCACAAGGCACCGATGAATTTCGATGGAGCTTAACTAAGAATGGAAAGTTCTCAGTTGACTCCTTGTATAGGCGTTGGTACATTCAGGTGTGCCGGTCGATAATAATAAAAGTATATGGCGCATGAAGATACCTCTTAAGATGAAAATCTTTGCATGGTACCTTCGTAAAGGAGTCATATTAACTAAAGATAATCTTGTCAAACGCAATTGGCACGGAAGTACAAAGTGTGTCTCGTCTCCTATGGATGAGACGATAAAACACTTATTCTTCGAGTGTGTCTTTACGCAGTCTATATGGTCAGATATCCAAATGGCTTCAAACTTATATCCTCCAACATCCATTGCAAATATTTTTGGCAACTGGTTGAATGGAATTGATAATAGGTTTAAAGATATGTTTAGGGTAGGAGCGCTAGCCGTCATATGGTCGCTCTGGCTGTGTAGAAACGACAAGATCTTTAATGATAAAAATTTCTCTCGTTTGCAGGTTCTATTCCGTTGCACAAGTATTCTCTCCGTTCGTGGTGCATATTACAACGGGCGGAGTATCGAGGCCTTTTTACGGAGGCGTGCGCACGGCTGAAAAGAGTGGCGAGGGATATTTTTATCCCACATGGATGGCCGCTAGATTTACGGATTACGGCTCCATAGACGACAGTTGATTCTTCAACTTGATTGTAATCGAAATGTTGCGTCTGTTACGCTTTTATTTTATACTTTGTCGGCTGTGTGCATCATGTTGTGCAGAAGCCGGGTGTAATACTTTTTTAAAGTAATAAAGGCCATTATAAAAAAATGGAGAAAATGGGGATAAATTTGATCTGAGTGGCGAAAAACAAAGGAGAAGGAAGCTGGCTAGCTCGGGCATTTCATCGAGCAATATGTAAAAACAACAAACTAGCAAACACCCCTCAAGATCTAAAATAAAAATCAAAGGAGATGAGGAAGAGAGGGAGGTGATTATATACGAATAGGACATCTAGTCCCTGTCCGTATTACGAGACGAGACTAGAAGTTCTCGCACATGGTCGTGCCGGGCGAGAGCGAGACCCCTCTAGTCCCGGTCCGTATTACGAGTCGGGACTAGAGGTCCCGTTCGACCCGGGACTAGTCCCGGTCCAAATGTCATCTGGTACTAGAGCCAAATTAGGCTCTGGACGAAAGGGCTGTTTTCTACTAGTGTTTTGTCAAATTTTGCGACACTTAATATAAGATGGAGGGAGTATAAAATTTGTCAAACTTAAGATAGTTTGACTTACGTTTAACCTAGAACTTCAATTATTTTTTGGATCGGAGGAAAGTTATTTGAAGCACTTCATACTAAAACAGTATTGAAGTACATGCACACCGTCACGTCTGATTTTGCAGCATGTTCCATAAGAGCCCTCCCCAATAGGTTATGTGAACTACTTTCGAAATAATCATCATCGCATGGCACGAAAACTGCCGCCACGGATAGTCTTCATGTAATATTTCTTTCTTTCTTTCTTTAATAAGCACTCCTTGAGTATCATAGTCAAATATATACTTGGTCATTCCAAAAAATAAAACTCAAAGACCAGCGAATATGATAGTCAATGAAACTGGCCATCAGCTTCTCTGTTTGGATACATCATTAACGACGAAAAAATAGTAAGAATGGGATGCATCCAATTAATAATTTGGGTTCATAAGTAGCATTGAGAATTAAATACTTCAACACTCAAGAGAAATGATAGAGTCAATTCTCTAATTATTTTAGGGCATCTACAATGTAGAAATAAGAGTAGACCGTAAGTAAAAAAGTGGTCTTAAGACCCACTCTTACAAATTGTGGCACCAGACCTTAAGCTAAAAATCTTAAAACTCACTCATACCACTATGGGCTTGCCATAAGAAATTTAATAAAGAAAAGTAATAGTTCTCTCACCTACTTTATACTGTTTGCATTTGTCAATTGGTCAAAAATTTCTGCTAAGTGGGCTCTACCTTAAGGTTCATCTGAACCTTAAGGCTAGTCACAATGGGGAGTAACTTAGACTAGTAACATACACGTTTATCTAGACTATGTTACTACCATCACAATGCAAAGTAACTTAAAAGTAGTAACATGCATGGACTCATTAATTAGCTTATAGACTCATCCTGTGTTGAAAACTGTGATGTGATGGTAACTAGCTAAGTTACTCCATTTGTCTCTCTCCTCATTAATTAGCTGCCACATCACTATTTTTGCTTAGGTGGCACCTATGTTACTGCTGAAGTTACTCCCACTGTGGCCAGCCTAAGCATTGTGAGATTTTTAGACTGCTATAACCCATATTGTGGGACCCAGCTTATGGACTTTATTGAAAATAAGCGTTGGAGATGCCCTTATAGCTAGATACAATGAAAGGCAATTAAGAGAGTGGACTTTTCCCAATTGATTCCCTATAAAAAACCATATACCATCGGCAATCACTAACATCATGATCTCATTCCCGGACTTGCATTGTTGCAGGCAGCTCGCCTCGTAAGCAAAACAGAGCGTGATTTCCCCGGAGGCTAGCTGCATCCTCGAGTGCTTCTCCCTGTTCTGCGGTACTGGTCGGCAGAGCGGTGTGTTTTTTTCTTCTTCTTGTCGTTGAGGTAAGCGATCTTGCATGCTAATTCATCTGGCGCGCTCAAATGCTCGTCAAAATTCATTCATTCTGAAGAAACATCTTTTTGTATCATTTGGCTTCGTGCTGGGCAGCAGCAGCTGCTGCGCGCAGAGGCAAGGAGCAGAGAGCGGCCATGGACGTCGTCGGCCCGGACCGCACGCGGACTGCGCTGGAGATCGAGAAGCACGAGGCCGCGGAGGGTGACATGGAGTCGGACCCTGCGCTCGCCGCTGCTCGCGAGCGCGAGCTAGAGCCCGTGGGGAGGTGGCAGGACGAGCTGACGGTGCGGGGCATGGTGGCAGCGCTTCTCATCGGATTCATCTACACCGTCATCGTCATGAAGATCTTGCTCAGCACCGGGATGCTGCCCACGCTCAACGTCTCCGCCGCGATGATCTCCTTCCTCGCGCTCCGCGGCTGGACGAGCTTGCTCGACCGCTTCGGCATCGTGTCACGCCCCTTCACCCGACAGGAGAACACCATCGTCCAGACATGCGGGGTGGCCTGCTACACCATCGCGTTCGCCGGTTAAGCCCACATATACTGCCACGTCTTCGTATTAGTATTACTTGCTGGCAATGCAGTACTTGATTGGTTGTGTGAGTGGTGCATTGCAGGTGGGTTCGGGTCAACCTTGCTGGGTCTAAACAAGAACACGTACGAGCTGGCCGGCGACTCGGTGGCCAACGGGCCTGGGAGCTACAAGGAGCCAGGGATTGGCTGGATGACGGCGTTCCTCTTTTCTTGCAGCTTCGGAGGACTCCTCACCTTGATTCCACTTAGACAGGTGCTTCCCGCTTCATTATTCTCGTGTTTGTTTGCTAGGATTAACGTTCACAACTCTTGCTCATCCACACCGGATGCGGATATATAATGACCTATTAAATGAAATAAAAAGCAACCAAGAAATACAGAGTAGGAGCCTCTCCTGCAGCAAGAACTACAGAGTAGGACCTCGCCCCTAACCTTTTCAAGAAGATCCCCAAGCGTGCTCGCAACTCTCGGCGGGTGAGGGATGGTCTTGAAGGGGGCTGGCTAGCTGACGTTCCACCTGACTTAGGCGAGATCGAACTTCGAGAGCTCCTGGGTCTGGCAGACTGTATCACCGGAGTCACCCTCACGGAGGGCGTGGAGGACGTGGTCCGTTGGAACTGGGAGGAAAATGGCGTGTATTCCGCAAGGTCCGCCTACAGAGGGCTGTTCCACGGATTGGAGGGGCTGGATGGATCCCGTCAAGTCTGGCACTCCCGTGCGCCGAATAAGTGCAGGTTTTTCTTCTGGCTGGCCTTGAGGAACAGATGCTGGACTGCGGACAGGTTGAGCCGCAGGGGTCTGCCTCACCCGGCAAAATGCCCCTTCTGTGACCAGCAGGACGAAGATATCAACCATCTGCTTCTCGGCTGCACCTTTGCTAGGCAGGTGTGGGTTGCACTGATCGATAGCTGGAGGTTAGCTCATTGGGTTCCGAGCCAGCATGACTCGCTGGCTTTGTGGCTGCCTGCCCAGACTATGGCAGGGGTGGATAGGAAGGACCTGTGGACGGCGATCACCCTGTCGTGCTGGTGCCTCTGGAGACACCGGAACGGGGTGGTCTTCGAGGGACACAGGCCTTCAGTGGAGGCCGTGCTAGACATGATCGGGAGTGAGGCAGCTCTGTGGTGTGCAGCCGGTCTTTTTAGGGGTAGCCTTAGACAGGTGGATAGGTGGCGGTTTCGCGAGTAGTTCCTTTCGAACGTGTGGGTAGCGCTCTGAGTGCATGTGCCAGAGACGCGTTGTAATTGGCATCTGGCCACCCCTTCTTTGAAACAGATACGTATCCTTAAAAAAAAAACTAGCAAAGCCGTATTATAGAATTGTGACAGATGGTTCATCTATCTTTGTCACTTACTAATAAACATAACATTTTCAGATTTTGGTCGTCGACTATAAGTTAACTTACCCAAGTGGGACCGCGACTGCAGTTCTTATAAACGGGTTTCATACCACACAGGGTGACAAGAATTCAAAGTATGTACAGTACGACCTTAGTTATGCTCATCGAGTTGTCATTTCAGACATTAAGCAATTTGCAGTGACTGCTTTTCATTTATATGACTGGACTAATCTTACCTTACATCCATAATAGGAAGCAAATCCGTGGGTTTCTGAAATACTTTGGAGGTAGCTTTATATGGAGTTTCTTCCATTGGTTCTACACCGGCGGCGATGTTTGTGGATTTGTACAGTTCCCTACTTTTGGTCTGAAGGCCTGGAAGCAGACGTAATCCTTTTATCACTCTTTTCCTCATTGCGAATCGCCTTGATTATTTGTGGTGTGCACCACACTTTCTTAATTCTCAGTGTTTTGTTTTGTCAGATTCTTCTTTGACTTTAGTATGACATATGTCGGCGCCGGGATGATTTGCCCACATATAGTAAATATCTCCACCCTCCTTGGTGCAATTCTTTCTTATGGAATATTGTGGCCGCTAATCAGTAAAAACAAGGGGAATTGGTACCCTGCAAATATACCAGAAAGCAGCATGAAAAGTTTGTACGGTTACAAGGTATATATTGTACTAGCATAATATTTACAAATTTTGCATAAATTAAGAGCACAAGTAGTTACATATTTTTATGTCACTGATAATATAAATCTCTTCACCATGCAGGCCTTCATATGTATAGCTCTCATCATAGGGGATGGACTCTACCACTTCACAAAAATTATTAGCATCACTTTCAGGGGCATGTATCAACGATTTAGCGGTAAACGTGTTAAAAATAGAGGTGAGAATAGAAGGACAACATAGATCTAGGTCATTTATTTTTCGACATTTATCACTAGCTTAAGATGTGTGTAATCTTTTTTCTAATGTTGGCTAAATGACTTACAGTGAAAAATGTGGACAATACGGTTTCGCTTGAGGAGCTACAGCGCGATGAGATCTTCAAGAGGGGCCATCTTCCCGCTTGGATGGCGTACACTGGGTATGCCTTGTTAAGCATCATTGCAGTGGTTACCACGCCGATAATGTTCCGACAGTTGAAGTGGTACTACGTAGTTATAGCCTATATCGCCGCCCCCATGCTTGGATTCGCCAACTCTTACGGCACGGGGCTTACCGACATCAACATGGGCTATAACTATGGAAAGATCGGTCTCTTCATCTTTGCGGCTTGGGCAGGAAGGGACAATGGTGTTGTTGCAGGCCTTGTTAGTGGTACATGTGTGAAGCAGCTGGTGCTTATATCTGCAGATCTGATGCAAGACTTCAAGACGGGTTATCTAACTAAGACATCACCAAGATCCATGATGGTGGCACAGGCTGTTGGTACTGTCATGGGCTGCATCGTCTCTCCCCTTACGTTCATGCTCTTCTATAAGGCATTTGATATTGGTAACCCAAATGGTTACTGGAAGGCACCATATGCATTGATATACCGCAATATGGCAATACTTGGTGTGGAGGGCTTCTCGGTGTTGCCAAAGTACTGTCTGGCACTCTCTGGTGGATTCTTCGCATTTGGAACACTCCTCAGCATAGCAAGAGATGTCATGCCACACAGGTACAGACAGTATGTGCCCCTACCAATGGCAATGGCAGTTCCATTCCTTGTTGGCGGGAGCTTTGCCATTGATATGTGTGTCGGGAGTTTGGTAGTTTATGCCTGGAACAAGATAAACAAAAATGAGGCTGGCTTCATGGTCCCTGCGGTTGCATCTGGTTTGATATGCGGGGATGGAATATGGACATTCCCTTCTTCCATACTTGCCCTTGCCAAGATTAAACCACCAATCTGCATGAAGTTTACACCTGCACCCTAGAGAATCATTTCGTTCAAGAATGTGGGGTCAAATGTACAATTGAAGATCTAGGAGGCCAAAGTACATTGAATTTCCATAGCAGTGTCTCATTTAACATTGTTTGCACCGTTTTCTTATTTTTTGTAGATGCTTTAGTATGTGAGCGGATATGATGTTGTGTGGTTTTACCGTGTTGTGCATATATCTACATCTGATGGATGGCGTGTGATTATAACTTTATCATATCTCATATGTGTCTACTGAATTCATGTGAATACATATGTATTGAATACTTGTGGATTATTCAGATAACTTACTTTTTCTGTTATTTCGTGTTCTGCTTACTAAAGCCTGGGTATTTTTAAGCATGTATAAATGGAAATCCAATCACTTTGCACATAAATATAGGGAAAACGCTTATATTAGGGGGACCTAGCGCACGCTAGCGTAGGTCCCTTGCGTCACTCGCTTCTTTTCATGCGTGGAGAGCCCATTTGGGCCGGCCTGACTGATTATGTAGGCCCAGTTAGCAGCAATTTGGCTGGTTAGCCCAATTTTCGTATCAATTTTTTTTCTAGCAGTCCACTATGTGCAAACATGTAAACGCTAAGTGCTTCATTATATGTTGCATACGTCTTTAAAAATTGTTGCAACTTCGCACGTATTTTGTTGAGAAACCACAAGCGAGATGTTGCAATGTTTTTCTGGATGATTTTGTAAGAAATGCTTATATGTCTATTAGATCAATTCATTTGGAATGATATGTTTATGCACTCATTCACATGTTGCAAACATATGATTTCATTGTAGCTATCGATTTCCTTTTTTCTTGAAATATGGGATAATTTTTGTTGCAACTGGAACAGTGACAAATTATTTTGTTGTTTACCAACTTTTTAATTGATGCAAATAATTTATTTTGTTGCAATAGGTTGGGATTTTTGTTGAATTGCTTGAACTTTTTTGTCGCAATGCGATAAACACATTGTTGAACTATTCTTTGTAACATTATTTGTTTTGGAAAAAAATGTTGCAATACTTTTTTTTGTACACGAGGTGATAAATTTTGTTGCGATACGAGTGAATTTGTTGCAATGACAGTTTTGCTGTAATTATCGAGATGACCGGGGGCAACACAATATACACTTTCGTTTTAAGTGGGGCTAGTGTGGGGTGCGGGTTCTATAAAAACCGGGGGGCTAAAATGTAAAATTGTGATGTGCTCATTCTAGCCATTGGACGAAGATCTGAGGGCTCACAAGGGGACCTGCCTTTAGCAATTTTAGGGGGACCTGTGCCTAGCGCTGGCCTTACAAAATGGGCCAAGGACTTCTGCATGGCGTGAGCTAGGCCCATGGTCTATTAGGCCTTCATGGTAGGTGGTGCTTCCATCAGTCATGAGTAGGAGACTATTGCCATCCTAATATGATATGATCATGTGCTCCCTCCAATCCATAACATATACGTCCGATTCAACGACAATTAATATGGATCAGAGAGACTAGCTCTTTAAAACCCCATAAAAAGGGTGCTAGTAAATGATAATTTTCTTTGCAGGAACTCTTTTCTGATGATCTGATCATGAACACTAAATCAGAAACAGATACTTTGCTTTGCACATACATAGTTTGTTATTTTTAGAGAAACATAAATGCACATGAAAATCTTGCACCATTTGTGAAAGTATCTAGTATATGCCGATGGAATATTTTCTTTCTCATAATGATTATACTGTAGAAAATGTGATTGCAGGGTAACTAAATGCCGAATCTCATCGTGAGCGCATGCTGAATATAATGCATGCGGATTTTGAATTGGAAGAGACGATTACTACCCTACCTGACTTATTTCTTGTATGATTGGTATAGACTGTAAAACATGCCACATTTCGAATTTGCAAGGACTTTAAAATACATGTCAACTTGAATTTCTAAGTTCTATGTTGTAAAGATACAGTCACTACAAGAATTGGTTAAGATGACAATGCTTATTTCTTCCATATATCCAACAAAATTCAAATATATTTGGATATCATCATTAATTAGCATTAAACACAGCTTCACAATTCATACAAGTTATCACACCATTTTTTCAGGAGCAACAGGCAAAATCCAGATCATAAAAGCACTAGTCAGATGTGATGCTGCTGCATTAGCCTCACACAACAGCGAATCAAACTTCCTAACATACTTGCTTCAGTAAACTAGTTATTATCAGGAGTAGATACCACTACTATCGCATCACCCAACCTTGCTTGACTCGCCATTGATTGAAGAAATACGAGCACTAGGATAGCCTAAAGGCAAACGTGACCGGTCACCGGTATCTTCTATTTTACATGAGACAACAAAAAAGAAATGAGAGCTCCTACCAGATTTTAAAGGTTCAAAGAACACCTCACGCTCAACCTTGTTGCTGGCTCGCCACACTAATGCATAAAAATAATATAAAATGAATAGAAAACATGTAGCAACTGGCATAATATTAATATGGAACATCAGAAATTATAGATACTTTGAAGAGGTATCACCAGTGTCATCCATGGTTCTGGCGCCCACTAACCGTACGGCCTTCCGTAGCGTGGATATTTCTCCTATGAAGGTGACCTTGGATGCTTCATACGCGATGGCCGGTTTATAACTCGAACTGGCAGCTTGATGCGTATATTTGTTCAACAACATGTCATAGTTTGGCTTGATCTTCTTATGTTGTGCATAGGCCTCATTCTTCTTCCAATTTCCAACCTCCGGATTCTTTGGTTTGATGAATTTGGCATGAGCTTCTTTGTTGTTGCCCCCCCCCCCACCCGGCATAAAAAAAATTATGGTAATCTTCAAAGTTTCCTTAACATTGGGTTGATTCCTGATGCGTCTCGAACGTATCTATAATTTCTGATGTTCCATGTTGTTTTCATGCCAATTTCTATATATATTTTTTCAATACACTATAGAGTATTTTTATGGATTTTCTGGGACTAACTGATACATCCATTTTGCATCACTATTTTATATCATAATTTACTGTCATTCATCGATATATTTCGTATTTAGAGATGATACTTATGTTATTTCATCTATTTTGCATGTTTTATAATTATGTGAGAATAATTTTCCGAGACCATAAATCTGCTGGGAAAAAGTACCGTCGAGATACCATATTTCTGAAGATCAGAAGAAGAAGGAAAAAATTGGACAATTTTTATTTTGCCAAATGACAGAGCTAGCCAGGAGGGGAGCAAGAGGGCGGCCACCATGGACCCACACCATGTCGTGGCGCCCCCCTTGGACGCGCCGCCAGGTGGTGTGGCTACCCGGGCCCACCACTGGTAGTCCCCTTTCGCGTACTTCATCCCCCAAAACCATAAGACCTACAGAATCGTCGAAGAAATATTCTGTTACCTCCACGGGGTGGAAAACAATTGAGAGAGAGAAAAGCTCTCCGGCAGGGAGAAATCTGCTGGGGAAATTCCTCCCCGAAGAGGGGAAATTATTGACATCGTCACCGTAATCGCACCGGGCATCATCAAGAATCAGGATAATCATCGTCATCGTCATCATCACCAGCACCATCATCCTCACCATCCACCGCCGTCCTGCTGTAACAATTAGAGTTCTATATCGTTGTTTTCCACTAGATCTGTCTCCCGGTATAAATTACTTCTTTGTAGTTGATGGTTACGAGATTTATCGGTGTTTGCACTTTATAGCCAAATTGTTATTCATCATTATATCACCGCTCATCATGATCCATATGATGCTCGTGAGTAGTTCGTTTAGTTCTAGAGGACATGAGAGAAGTCAAGTTGTTAGTAGTGGAATTATGTTGAAGTATTATTTACTCGTATAATATTTAAGTTGTGGTGCTATTCTTCTAGTGGTGTCATGTGAACGTCGACTACATGACACTTCACCTTTATGGGCCTAGAAGGATGCATTCTGTATTTGTCTACTGATTGTTTAGTTTCCGGAGTGACAGAAACCTAAACCCCCGTCAGGAAACTGATGCACGAGGGAGTGTAGGATCCCACGGTTTAAGGATGTGGTTAGATTTATCTTAATTACTTTCTTGTAGTTGCGGAAGCTTGAAAGGGGTATAATCACAAGTATGTATTAGTCCAAGTAGGGCGGTTCATTAGCATAGGTTCACCCACACAACACCTATCGAAACAATAAATATTAATCAACCGTATGAAGCAAAAGCACTCGAAGAAATTCCCGTGTGTCCTCGAGAACGTTTAGTCATCATAAGTAAACCAACCGGATTGTCCTTTGCTCTAAGAAGGATTGGGCATTTTCTGCAATTATTATTACTGTCTTTTATTTACTCGCACTTTATTTATCTGCTATATCAAAACCCCTAAAAACCCGTCTGCTGGTGTTTATAGTGAATCCTTTATCCAAACTGCTTGCAACACCTTCTGCTTCTCGTTGGGTTCGACACACTTATTTATTGAAAGTACTACGATACACCCCCTATACTTGTGGTTCATCAAGAGTATTTTTTGGCGCCGTTGCCGGGGAGTGAAGCGCTATTGGTAAGTGGAATTGGTAAGAGAAAGTTTTACTGTGAGTGTTGTTTTTATTTATGTCAGCTGCTTTATTTTATTATGGAGAGATCTCTATTCGATTCCCTATTTTGGAGTACTACTACTAATGCTAGGGTAGTAGATGACCCTCTGTCTGCTCAATTGGATCCTTTTAAAATACCTATGAAAATGGTTGAATGTGTTATGGATAACTGCTATTTTGGAGATGGAACTGTCCATCCTGGTGATCATTTACTCTTTATACATGAGCTATGCGAGTTGTTCAAGTGTGAAGGTATTTCAATGGACCAATTTAAGAGGAAAATATTCTCTTTATCACTGAAGGGCACATCTGCGGAATGGTATAAGGTGTTGAAGAATGGATGATCTATTGGATGGAAGGAAATTGTACCTCTATTTTATTCGAAATTCTATCCTCCCAGTGATATTCATAATGATCAGAATCAAATATATAATTTCTGGCCTCATAATGTAGAGAGTATTGCTCAAGTGTGGGGGAGATTGAAGTTACTAATGCTCAAATGTCCCATTCATGAGCTCGCCATTAATATTGTTATTAATAATTTCTATGCAAGGCTTTCTCTTCATCATAAGGATTTATTGGATGCTTCTTGTTTTGGATGATTTACATGTATGAAAGGAGAAGATAAATGGGATCTTCTTGACCGTATTCAGGAAAATACTGAAGGATGGGAGAATGGCAAAGGTAGAAAGTCAGGTATAAATTGTGATTATGAATGCATTAAATATTTTATGGGAACCGATGATTTTCATAATGTTAGCCCTTTTTGTGGTCTTGACTCTCAAATATTTGCAAACTATTTTAAGGCTTTTGCCTCTTATCTTGATATCCAAAAGAAGTGGAACAAGTACCATGCACATTATAAAGATATTGTTAATTGTGTTCCTGTTAGAATGGCAAAGGAGGAATTACTGTTGTGCCTTATGAAAATAATGAGCTTGTTCCTTAAAGAGTAGTAGTTGGTTACAGAATGTGCATTGATTTTAAAAAAGTGAACAAAGTCAGTAAAAAAGATTATTATCCTTTACCTTTTATTGATCAAATTTTATAAAGGTTGTCTAAGAAAACTCTTTTTTGCTTTCTTGATGGTTATTCTGGGGTATCTCGAATTGCTGTTAAGAAAAAAGATCAAGAGAAAATACCTTTTACTTGTCCTTATGAAATTTATGCTTATAGAGATATTCCTTTTGGTTTGTGTAATTCTCCTGCTACATTTCACAGATGCATGTCTGCTATTTTTCATGGTTTTTGTGAAAAAATTGTGGAAGTATTCTTGGACGATTTCTCAGTCTATGGGACTTCTTTTGATAACTATTTGCACAATCTTTACAAAGTTTTGCAGAGATGTGAGGAAACTAATCTTTTTATTAATTGGGAGAAAGACCACTTTATGGCTAATCAAGGAATATTGTTCTTGGACATAAAATGTGGGGACCCTAGACTAACCGTCTGAGATCGCCAATATGCATACACTCATGATCCCAGATCGATAGTCATGAGAAACATATTTAGAGAAGGTACATTAGAGTTCACAGCCATTACACGGATAACATAGTCTTACACAAATGGTCTGCCGACCAAGTCTGATACAACTGCCACGCAGGGAAGGCGACGCGCACTTATTTAGCGGAAGCCAACACAACGGAGTAGAAGCCATGTCAACGCCTTAACACCATAGACTGCTGACCGGAAGACATGCCTAGTTTGCGGGATCCTCATAGTACTCCTCCTCGTAGATATCCTCCTGAGGCTAATCCTAACAGTATGGCCAAGAAAATAGTCAGGGACGAAACCAATATGAGTACATTGGATTGTACTCGCAAGACACCCCAAATAAAAGCTTAAGTATGCAAGTATGCAGTATACGTGGTAGGAAGGCTATACTTAGGTCTTATCTAGCCATGATGAATTGAACACCCATAATGGTTGTTCAAGTTCTTAGTTTCCTTTTTTGAAGAATATACTTCAAAATATATTTAGTTTCTCTTATAGATATTGCATGCCCATAAGGTTTTGATAAAGCAATCTAAATAAAAGAAAGTTTTTCTTTGCAAAACTTCTTGAAAGATCACACCTTCAAGACCATCATTCTCAAGTACTTCAAAGGTATGATCATTCCCTTTCCGAGTACCTCCAGGTACAACACCATTTAAACTGTTTTAAGTTTTGGAAAATTGACACAATACTAGTTGCATGGAAATTAAACTATCCATATCCTAGGACTTGGCTATTCTAAATAGTTTTACTCTACATAGGTGTACATATTCCAGCAGATCCAGTACATCCGCCATGAAAAACCACAGACTGTCCGCGAAAGTATGCGAACATCAGATAATTGGTCCTAACTATACACTATGAAGGTGATAGTAAATGACTACCTCTTCAACTGGGTTTGTTCTCCCTACCACCGAGTGAGTCAGCCGTATCGATCTGGTTTCCCCCTGACAACACACCACCATGACAGGAGACCCAACTGTTGCAACCGGGGGTGAACTTAATCCCACACTCTGAATGTTCCTTTACTCCCTTCCGGTGACAATTCGGTTCACGGGATTCTAACCCCTATAGCACCTTAGGTAGAACCTTACTAACATCGAAAAGCTTTTAGTTAGATCTCATTCCCATATTAAGGTAAGGTGGCAACATGTATTGGTTGTCCGGCGAATACTAGGTTATGTGTTATTTTGGAAAACAAGCTGAAAACATTCCTCCTTCACATACCTCCCTCGAACAAGGTCCCACCTTTCCTCGGGGTTTTTCCAAAGCTTTTATTTTCCAAACACATCAAGTTAAAATGGCCACTAAGGGACTCAAATAGATTAGGTGATGTGATTAAAATGACTAAAGGGCTTGGTAACACCAAGATTATATAGTGGCTATAGCATATTAGATACATAATATAGACAATGTAATAGTCCACTTAAGGAAATATTATTGGAATCAAACTTTTGTAAAACTTCAGAAGTAAAACATACAAGATAGATAATGATAAGAAAACAACAAGAAAGCATTAGAGTGGATTGTCTTGCCACTGGTCTTGGTCGGACTCTTGAAATAAACATGAGTTACAGAAAACCACTTCAGGATTATAGGGTCCTCGTTATCTAACGTTGTAAAAATAAAAATAAAATCCCCCAATAAGTACACAACAGAGGCAAGCAAGAGCTACTGGAGTAAACATACAACAAGCATTTCCATAAATAATAACACGAAAAAATTACTAGCACTAAGATACACAACAACACTCAAACATGCATAGACTATACACAAAGAACACTCTAGATTTGATACTATGAATCCACAACAAAATGGCATGAGTCCAGTGGGTGTACCACTATCATGTTAGGCCATAAATAGTGAAATGATTCTCTTCTCATTCATGTGGATGAGGTAAAATAACATGAAAACTATATAGAAACAACTCCACATGCATATATAAATAGAAACAAGCACTACTATAAGCTTATAGAAACTTAAGCACTTCTATTCATGGATGAATAACATAAACAGTGGCTACACAACCTAATAAAATAAGCATATTCATTCTAAACATGTCATGTAAACACTCAAGGCATGAAGATAACCATGGAATAATATAGCGACTAAAACTAGAACTAGAAAACAAGCATTTAAACAAACATGCATGCAAATCCACACTAGTTCGTTGAACAAAATCTGTTCTAACATGGTAGATCTAAAATATAACATTCATATGAAAGTGAAAACAACTTCTATACATGATAGTAATATCAAATAAACCGCCTAAACAATTATCAAATAATGAATACACAATATTCCTAAATGGCAGAAACTACTAGATCTAGTATTGCATGTTGATGACCCACAAGTATAGGGGGTGTATCGTAGTACTTTCAATAAATAAGAGTGTCAAACCCAACGAGGAGCAAAAGTTGTTGACAAGCAGTTTCGATGAAGGAATAGCTGTAAATACTGGAAAATAGATTTGCAGGTGTTTTTGATATTGCAGATAAAAAAGTGCGAGTAAATAAAATGCAGTAATAATAATTGCAGCAAGTGGACCAATCCTTTCTTCAGCAAAGGACAAGACAGTGAGTTTACTTATGATTAACAAACGTTCTCGAGGACACACGGGAGGTTTCTGTCAAGTGCTTTTGTTCCATGCAGCTAAATAATTTTGGTGTTTTGATAAGTGTTGTGTGGGTGAACCTATGCTAAATAATTTTGGTGTTCCATGCATTTAACTCAAAAATCATTCTAGAAAAATTACTAAAAATCATTTAGTGGCTCTCTGGTCATTTACCATTTTGCTTTCCATTTTAAATAGGAAATTCAAGTGAATGTGAGGCCAACTTCAACAAAATTTATGTTATGTTTTGTGTTTCAGATATATTTGATTTGGAATTTTCTCAAGGATAAACCAAAGGTGCAAATGTAGACTACCACTTGCATGTGGTTTAGAAAACATTTAAGTACTAGAGGAAAAAATTGGTTTGGTAAGATTCAATGATTTGCTATTTTAATTAGATTAAAAGCAGTGGGGCTGTTTTTTTTTATAACAGAGAAATGAATAATCCGTGGAAACAAAATTTGGAGTTGGCCAGATATTCTCGCAGGTTGGCTCTCGCTGAGATGGGTCGGCCCATGACTGAGCTAGAGAAAGGGCGAAGCAGTATGAGGGATGGACGGCCAAGATTAGAAGACACAGACGGCTGTGGGTCGTTTCCAACCACGGGCTTGGCATGCCGGCATGCTTGCCGGCTCCTACGAGCTAGGATTCCATGGCGGCGCACATAGGGTCGCCGGCGGTGGACGGGGAGGCAGGGAGGTGGCTGAGTAAGTCTGAGGCCATGGAGGCGCGACCCCAAATCCGGCGGTAGCAGTCCAGAACGAGGCCGGTGCGACGAACGGGCTAGACGGCGCCTCGGATGGCGACGAATTTTCTGCAAGTAAAACAGCTAGGGAAGATGTCAGGGAGGGTTATGCAAGAAAGGGGATAACGAGGGAAAAGGAATGGCAGAAGATGGGACTTGCATCAATGGGACTGTTCGTTCTTCTTCCTCTCGGGTCCAATGGAGAGTAAACTCTCTCCTCGCTCACAGAGAGCAAGAGGAGATTAGAGAGTGCTTGAGGTGAATGTATGAGGGTAGGGGGACATAATGGCAAGACAGAGCGATCGCGGAGTGGTTATAAAGAGGGGGATGGCGGACGAGGTTCAAGGACGTTTTTCTACCATTGACGGTTCAGTTGGTGGGGCCGCTATAGAGGGTGGAGGACATGTAGATGGTGTTTGGGAGATGAAGGAGAGGCCACCCGCTAGAGACAAGCAACACGGGAGGAAGGAGAGAGCGTGAGCTGCTCGGCACAGCGGCGCTCTGCTAGCTCGAGCCCAAACTGGGCGCCCCCGTTTCTCTCTTTCCGTGAAGACTTACATGGCAAGGATTGCAGGGTCGGGGAGAAGTTCTGCATTCCTTCCAACATGACAAGGTCGATGAGTCACATGGTGAGTGTGTGCACGAGGTGGTTTCAGAGGTTCTCCCCACGGGTGTGCACTTTAACACTCGTGCATCGCCCACCTAGCTATGTCCAAGTGCATACATGCTCTCAAACAGCAAGCAGTAATGCCAGAGAAGGTAGAGGACATGATTTGAACTCAAAAACTATGAATTTGAACAAGATTTGGAGGGTGTCAAGATCTACCAGAAAAAGTTCAGAAAATTGATACTTATGACTAAGACTTGGAGGGACCCCAGACTAACCGTCCGAGACTGTCACTATGAATACACTCATGATTCCAGATCGACAGTGATGAGCAACATATTTAGAGAAGGTACATCAGAGTTCATATCCATTACACGAATAACATAGTCTTATACAAATGGTCCACTGGTAGAAAATAGACCTTCCATACGCCCACATTAGTCCCCAAAATAATCGAACCGCGCGCTACAAGAGAATCGGTCTCTTGCAACGAAATCTGTAGCTACGTTTTTTTTTCGTTGCGATATAATCACAAATTACCACGACCTCTCAGGTTGGTGATAGGGCACTCGTATTTCCACGACTCATTTTGGTGGCGATAAATTGTCGTTTTGTTGCGTAGAGGCCTCCTATTGCCACGATTTGTACTGCTGTTGGAATACAGCCGCGTTTTTGCGACAGAGTATTTTCGTTGCGCGATGCACTCCTTTTGTTGCCTTAGAGACATGGTATTCCAACGAAATAAGCATTCGTGGTGATATTTAGTCATTTATTGCAACATCTTTATTTGTGTTGCGGTAGTTACAAATATTGTTGCAAAAAAAAAAAGCTAACTATTGCAACCAAATTTTTCGTGTGGCAATACCATATGTTTTTCGCCTCAAATTTACCCTGCGGCAATACCTATTGTTTACTGCGACAATTTGGGTCGTATGGTAATAGGTTAACGGTAAAGCAACAATCACCGTACTGTTGCGAAAATGAACAAGTTATTTTGCAACGACCACTCATAGACTAGCTTAACGGGCCTCATGGGCCGTGCCCTTCATCACTGTTGCAATTTTCTTAGGACTACACTTCATTTTTGGTCCAGTATCTCAGTTTGGTGAGCACATTATTTTTTTTAATATTGTTTGCAACTGAATTTCTGCAGCACTTAGCATTTTACTAATGTTGCAACTAGTGACAGTACTTAATAATCAATCAAGAACTCATATAAGACGCAATTTCACTAGTACATTTATCATGGAAATTCAAAATTTCTAAACACTGGAACTTTGGAATCTTTAAACAAAAACTATGTTATTACACGATCTTTCATCCATGCATGTTCATGGCAAAACCTTTAAGGCAAACAGTGCAGAGACAGCCTACACAAAGAATCCATGGTCATCATCCAATTCATCTTCTACCAAAGGAGCAACATGACCATCATTTATGTAAGCCTCATCATCATCAGTATCAGCATCATATTCGACTTGGTCTTCGTCAAAATCAGCAGGTTTTAAATTATTTATGACTGAAACATCAACGCTGGTTCCTTCATCATCATTTCTGCACCAACTAATAATATCGTCAGGTAAAGTAAATTCTGGAACTGTAATTCTTGCATCGACGGCATCCTGTACATTTGCATCACCACGTTCATCTCCTTCTGCAAGATCATCTAGGTCTGCACCATTTAAAACCGAAGGAGCAAACAAATTGCGTGGATTCATTTTTGTAGCACTTGCCCAATTAGGGCTCTTCACATCTCTCACATAGAAAACCTGTGCAGCTTGGATGCCTAGAATGTAAGGGTCTTCCGTGAATTGGTGTACACTAGTGTCGAGGTCAATAATTCCATACTTGTCCCTCCTATACCCCTTACTATGATTTCTATTGGCAGGAGGCACGTCGAACCAGTCGCACTGCAATAGAACAACCTCCTTATCAGGAGGAAAGTCAAGAAATATGATTTTCTTTATCACCCCATAATAATCAGTACTGCTGGTGCTTCCTTGCGCGTTGACTACGACGCCACTATTTTGGGTACTCAAGTCAAGCTCTATTTCGGTATTACGAAAGTAATATCCATTCAGTACTGTACGGTTGAACACACGAGCAATTTGATCAAGCCCTTTAGCTAGTGTATACAACAGACTGTTGACCTTCCCATCTTTATGGAGTTGTGTGATCTGTTTCATGGAATAGAATATGTGTGAGTGTACTATACACCATTGTTTTTTTATTACGAGAAACATTTATGAAAATGCTAAAGTAACTTACCCGTCTTTCGAACCAGCCAACAAAATCTTCCTTGTGTTTCTTTTTAGGATTAGGACAATTGTTCTTTTTGAGCTCGTCAATATGTTCCCTTCAAAAAGAAATGATATATGGTTACTTCATAACCAAAGTGTTAATGCATATCATGATATGAAACAAATACATAAGTTTCCTTACTGAATCCATGGCTCGGTTTCCTCGCAGTTTGTTATTATGTAGTGCCTCATTTGATTAAGAGCTTCCAAAGACAGTGATTCACGGGCAAAACCTTTCTTGGAGTAATCAACTGCACTCATTATGCTAATCCCTGTTGGTGCCTCATCTGTAGCTCCATCTGCATGGCGTTCGGACTGACTTATTTTTGTAGGCGAGCCTTTAACGAATCGACTGCAAAACGTCATGCACTCTTCAAGTATGTACCCCTCTGCAATTGAACCTTCTGGATGAGCCTTGTTACGTACATATCCCTTCAACGTACGCAGGTATCTCTCAACCGGATACATCCATCTATACTGTACAGGCCCTGCAAACCATGCTTCTCGAGCTAGATGAATTGGGAGATGCATCATAATATCAAAGAAAGCTGGTGGATATATCATCTCTAGCTGACATAGAATTACTGCAATTTGTTCGTCCAAATTCAACAGATCGTCATCCCTTAACTCCTTGGAGCATAAATCGGAAAAGAATTTACTGAGCTGAAGCAATGGGGTAAGGACATTCTTGCGCAACGCAATAGGAAGAAGTTTCTGTAATATAACATGGCAGTCGTGAGTTTTGAGTCCACTAAACTTGCACTGCTCGAGGACCACACATCGCTTAATGTGTGAAGCATAGCCATCAGGCATCCGTATGCTCTGCAGAAACCTGAGCAGCATTATCTTCTCTTCCTTTTTTTAAAGCATACACGCCTTTCTTAAGTTTGTACTTATCCTTACCGGCGGGCTTTGCGTGCTGATCCTCCCTAATTTTCAAAAACTCCAAATCTAGGCGAGCCTTCGTACCATCCTTTGTTTTCCCATCCATCTCAAGCAAAGTACCCAGAATGCTGTCACAAATGTTCTTCTCGATGTGCATAACATCCAAATTGTGCCTCACGAGCAAGTGCTGCCAATACGGGAGCTGGAAGAACACACTTTTCTTCCGCCAATTGTGCCAGGGATTAGTTTCCGGTCGCTTTTTCTTATTTGACCGCCCAAATGGTTCATGCTGAATGCTATCAAGCTCCTTTAGAACTTCATTGCCTGTAAGTGGCACCGGGGCGTCTCTATGGTCTGGCTTGTTGTTGAACATAACCTTGTTTCGACGCCATTTGTGCTGTTTCCGTAGAAAACGTCGGTGTCCCATGTAGCAATGCTTTCTACCATACCAGAGCCATAAAAAGTCTGTATGCTTGTGGCAGTAAGGGCATGCTAGCTTGCCTTTTGTGCTCCAACCACTCAGCATTGCGTAAGCCGGGTAGTCATTGATGGTCCACAACACGCATGCATACAACTTGAAATTTTGTTTAGTTGCAGCATCATATGCTTCAACACCATCCTCCCATAGAACTAACAGTTCATCAACCAAAGGCTGTAAGTACACATCAATGTTATTTCCTGCTGACTTTGGTCCTGGAATAATCATTGACATTATCCAGTTCTCTTGTTTCATACACATCCATGGTGGCAAGTTATATGGGATCAGAATGACAGGCCATGTAGTGTGTGATATACTCATGAGCCCAAAGGGGTTGAATCCATCTGAAGCAAGGCCAAGCCGAACACTGCGAGCATCTTTTGCGAATTCTTTCTGACTATATCTTTCATCAAGGCTTTTCCAGGCCTTCGAATCTGCAGGATGCCTCATTATGCCATCATCTTTACGTTTCTCCTTATGCCATTTCATATCAGTTGACATATCTTCTGTCATGTACAGCCTTTGCAGTCTTTGAATGAGTGGGAAATACCATAAAACTTTCTGTGGCACTTGCTTCTTTGATTTAGGGATCGATGAATCAGCTTTGTCTACGGTTGGACTTGATTTCCATCGAGACGTATGACAGAAAGGGCATTCTTGGGCATCAGCATGCTCATTACGGAATAGCACACAATCATTATAGCACGCGTGTATCTTCTTGTAATCCAGTCCAAACTCTCGAATGACCTTCCTTACTTGTGCGAGATTAGTAGGAATGCAGTGACCCTTTGGCAGCACCTCCGTGAACATCCGCAGCATTAAGTCACATGCTCTGTTGGTCATCCCAGGCACGCACTTGATTTGGTAAAGCTTCACAATGAAAGATTTCTTTGTGACCTCCTCACAACCTGGGTACAACGATGTTTTTCCCTCTTCCAATAGTTTGTATAACGCCTTTGCAGATGCATTTGGCTCCTGTTTCATTCCATCACTGCTCGTGTCTCCTGCATTACTTCCCACTTTTGTGGCCCTTATCAGAGTATCGAGCATGTCACATATCCCTTCACCACCACCTGCATCGTCTTCATCATCAGAATCTTCAGACATGTTGTCCTCCTCGGGTTCACCATGGAATACCCATTTTTTGTAGGACGGATCCATCCCATTCTTAAGCAAGTGCATATGGATCTCCTTTTTAGTTTTCTGAGCATTATTCAGACATTTCGTACACGGGCAAAAGTTTCTTGCGTCTGGTTCAGCACCATCAAAACTAAGTTCCAAGAAACTCTCGATGCCACTTTGCCACTCCACAGAATCTCTATCCTTCTCCATCCAGCTCTTGTCTTGTGACATTTTGCGTTATCTCCGTTTAGCCGGTCTTGTAAAAAAGAAGGAGCAGCATTAGTTCACAAAAAAGTATTTCGAAACAACAAATACATCAGAGAGACAGGCATACTGGTCTTTCAAGTAAGTAAGAATTGCAGGGGATTACATTAGACATGACTTCACAACACAGCGTTCGATTGAAACTAACACTTACACCTGAAACTGACATGGCTATGAAAATATAAAACCTAGTTCGTACCTGAATTCCTGACATTGCTATGAATATTAAACTAACACTTACAACTGAAACTGATAAAACAGACACGCATATGTGAACACAATCAGCTAGTCTATCTGACAGCAATTGCAATCGCCATTAACTTCATCGAACCGGCAGGATGGAAACCAAGGATTTCATCAGTATTGGTACAAACCTTGTAATTGCGTCTGACGAGCGGCGGAAGCAGCGGTTGAGTACAAGTCGGCGGGGCAGCGTTGGCGGCAGTTCAATAGTTTACGCTAATCGAGTTCGGATGGCGGCGAGGTAATAGTGGCGGATTGATCGGTCGCGCAGGGCCGATACGGCGGCGAAGTCGCCTGAGAACGGATAGAGCGGCGTTGTCGTGCGGGGGCAGGGCAGTTTGGAGGAGACCGGGCGGACAAACGTAGCCCTTTCGCTCGCCCAATGGCCCAACCGGAGTATGGGCCTATTAATTGTACAATTTGTCTTCACAGCCCATTTGCCTTGTGAACAATATGTTTTTCCCTTGGCAATAACGTTCAAGTATTATAAATGATCTATTAAGTTTTACTAGTTTCATTGTATGATTAAATTAATTCATTTCGAAATGCATTGTTGTGTTAATATTCAACACTAGTCAGAAAAGCCCTGTTATTGGTGTGGTTTTTCTTCAGTTCTGGCATGAAACTCGTACGCCCCTGCTATCTAGGTGTCCACTGGCGTGTTTCTGGAATCGACACAGGTTATACTACATGATCATTGGCGTTGATGTCATAGTCCACATCACTATCCTATAGAAATCGGTAAATAAAAAGGGTATGTAATATTGACTAGAAACGCACAAATGGTATTCAATTATGAGATAACATAACAAGCATTAAAAAAAACCGCATAAACATTCAAAGATTCAACCAGATAGTACTCAACATTAACATGTAATCTAAAAGTTCGCATAAAGCTAGAACTCTCAGCTACAACCACGATACCTACTCATCATCTGACTGAATAATGACAACATGTGTATCCTCAGTAGGGAGCTATGGGAACATCATCTTCGGTGTCTTCAGCATCGTCAGGTCGATCGTAGAGGAAGTAGGTGGACACATCACCTTCATCGAGATAGAATGTCAATCTCCCTGTTGGATCCATCTCGTAGCGTTCCACAAGCTGGCCCCATTGCTGACCACTGAAGTATGTTTTTCCATCCTCATGTGTGACTACAACTTTGTGCTGGTGCTCTGGCACTCTCCAGCTCACCAAGTTCACCTCGAGAGTTCTAGGGTGGTCCCAAATTGCAACTTGAATATGCTCCAAAAAGTCACGCCTGAATCTGCAAGGTATGATCTGTAAAAAAAAAAGAAGTACACATTTTTAGTACAAATTTATTGTCAGTTTTCAGAAAGTAGATTGACCTAAAGTATATACCAATCTGTTTTCAAACCCCTCTGGTAGAACAATGGTAAATTTCTTGTTCATGCACTCCTTGTAGCCACACTGTTCACATACATCCATTGCCTGCGGTGGTGCGTTCCATACACTGAATTCAGATACACATCTAACCATTTACCATTCAAAAACCAACTTAAATCTAACAATGTACATCTAATTTTGGTGGCTGAATAAACTTAAATCTAACAATGAAAATCTAATTTCTAAGTCGATCTACATCTAAAATCACAATAATAGGTCTCCTTTGATTCATATGATAGGAAAAGTGTAGGGATAGGAAACTTGTAGGATTGGTATGGTATGGCCAAATGATTCCTATGAGAAGAGCATTTTCCTTTGATTGTGTGAAGGAATTTTTCCATGAGGTTGGACCTAATGTTCTTTTCCTATAGGATTTGTACTACAAGATTTCTACGGGAATATTTCCTATAGGATATGATCCTGTGAATCAAACAAGCAATATAGGAAAAATTCCTATAGGATCTAATCCTACAAAATTCCTATGGCATTCCTATGAATCAAAGAGGCCTCATCTAACATATAACTCAATCTACATCTAAACCTAACAATGAAAGGTACGGCGGCCGGGGAAACTTACCTGCGGCGCGACGGCTGGACGGCGCGAGGACGACGGTGGCGGTTGCGGCGGCGTTTGTCGCGGCGTCGTTCCGCCGGGTGTCGGTGGGGGATCTGGGGGCGGAGAGGGCTAGCTGTGGCGGCGGTGGGGAATCGTGGGGTGGAGAGGGAGAGGACTCGAGTTCGTGTGTGTGTAGCAGTTGGTGTGCGTGTAGCAATCGATTAAATTAGAGTATAAACGGTTTTCCTCAAAAATTTCATCATGTGAACGTGCCTCCACATTTGATCTTTCGTAAATTGGTCCTTAATGATGAAGCCAATGATAAACCGTGCCCAACACATTTGATTCCCTCATCCTGGTTAAATGTTGTCGCACCGTGGTGTCGCATGCTGGTGGTCGGTTCGTCCGGTCGTTGCGAGGCACCTAGGCGACGGATCGTCAAGGATGGTGGTGAGGGTGTGTTTGGGAGAAATCCTTGTCGGAGTACCGATATTAGAGCGGTGTCGCCATCGGGTGGCATCCTCCCTTCATGAAGGGCATCGCGTCTACCCTGCATCCGCCGCCCCGATGTGCCGGGGGAAACCCTAGAAGCGCGACTATCCATGTTGAAGGTGTTGATTGGTATTTGACGTACCGGTGCTAGCAGCTTGGTTGTAGTTTGTAGGTGGACGCAGTGGTCGTTTCGTCGATCCACTTGCGTCTCCTTTTCTTTTCTTCTTTTGCGTTTATTGGTTGTCACCTCAGCCGGCGTTGTATCAAAACTGTTGCACCGGGTGGTTGCTATATTAATATAGCGGTGGTTCAGCCTATTTCGCCAGAGCATGGGGAGAATATCCTGTGATACTAGCCCTCTTGCATGCTACCATGGTACCGTTTCAAATAAATGAAGTTTTGGTGATTCAAAAAAATCTCGGAAAAATCACGAGTAGAGTTACAACAATGTGTAATAATTTTATGTCCAGATACGAAAGTAATATTGTGTCGCACCCGGACTTCTAAAGGTTACTCGCCGTTCCGTTGAACAGTAGTAGATTGGATTACGGGGCTTACCGGCACCCGCGTCCTCTTACGAGTAGGCCAACACACGTATGTGTGACAACCAACCCCTATCTGTTCAGCGTCGACGTAAACTATCCCATAGAAATCAGGATACTTCCATTGACGTACTTCAAAACATACACACATGGTACGTCAACGGCATTGGAACAAGTGATATCACAACAGATCTCTACGACACAAAAGACTGAAATAAGGTGCAAATAGCTCTCATTAGAGCAGAGATAGCAAATACAATCATTCAGAGGGCACATGTCCCAACAATTCATCATTACATCACAGCGGAAGCATTCAACATGTCTGAGTACAGACAAGATCCAAAAAGGCCTAAGAGGCCGGAAACGAAAAGACGGAGCCCATCCACGAAGTCTCGGATCCTGCCCGGGTCCGCTATCTACTCGTCAGCAGTCTCGTCATACTCCACGTAGTAGCCACCATGGGGATCCTCGGAATCGTCGTCTGCGTAAACCACAACCCCAAAGGGGTCAGTACATAAACGTACTGGCAAGCAAGACTCACAGTTCACCAAAGTGTAACCCGTCAACACCAAGCACAGATGCTTTGGGTTCAACGGAAAGAAGGGGATATAAAAGATGCTGCAACTGGCTGCTCTAACCAACTACAGAGTTACTACCACTTCCGGCTAACAGAAAGGGGATAAGATCGAGGATTGTAACCAACTGGAAGATAACTTCAAACAAACCCATCCTGGATCTCGCCCCTTATCCAAAGAAACAATCCGAGGATAACTCACACAGTTGAGATAATGATGGTTCAGGTTATTGTGTCAATAAGCCTATTACTAGTCAAGTTATTAATCATTGGTGTAAGATTGTTAATCATTAGGTTTAAGTTGTCCTGAGTACTTGTTAGCCAGTACTTTCACCAAGTAATCCAAAACCGCGGAAAACACGGCTTCTCGAGAAGATTATCCCTGCAGGGTTGCACCAATTTGGCCGTACACGCATGAATAACCCGCCAGATGGAAAGGCCCTTCCACCAAGCGGGGCACTCAACACAACTCAACTCTTCTTCGCATCAAGCCCAAAGCACCACGTGCTGTGCGTGCGCGGCTAATCGAGCCCCACGAAGAAAAGGGGACCCTCATAGCACTGGAAGACCACGCCGCCCTAAATGCCGACTACAAAAGTTCCACCCTGGCCTGAGCTCGCAAGATCATGCATGCAGCAAATGGAAAGCCCGAACTACGTGTGGCGATTTGGACGAGATGCGAATCGAATCAAATTGAGGGGGGCGCCCATACTCGCTTCCCACATGTGGTTAGTGCGCTCATCATGGATCAGTAGACAAGACCCTTTTCCTATTAGGGTCGACACTAGCAGGCCTCAAAACCACCCTGGGCCTCCTGCCGGTGCCTTATCATCAAATTATTATTTAACAATAACATTAGCATGATTGATTGATTACACACCGAGCCCCCAGAACGTAATAGAAATAGTAACAGAAAGTAACGGGTAACAGACTCGAGCAAAACAACCCTAAGCATGCTAATAAGACACGGGCAACAAGCAATGGTTATAGGTATGGAGGTGAGGCAATATCAGGGTTAAGGGATTCATGTGATAGGTTCGTAACAGAAACAGCTACTACTAAGGCTAGCAGAAATAGACAACGGAAAGTATCGGTAACCAATGTTGAAAGGAACACAATGGTTCATGTGAGTGATAACTTGCCTGCAAACCCAGTAGCCTGGTACTGAGCTAAATCCTTAGAAGGGGTGTCGTAAGTATCGTCGGTCTCAACGTCGTCGTGTATCCGAGAAGAAGCAAACAAACAAGCACTACTAGGAAAAGGCCTTTCTGTGGCGCACCAAATTAGGATTCTGTGGTGCACCTAGGGGCCAGAGGGGTGCGCCACAGAATTCACGCCACAGAATTTTTTTCTGTGGCGCACCTCAGCCGTGCGCCACAGAAATGTCAATTCTGTGGCGCACCTCAGCCGTGCGCCACAGAAAATTGCAATTCTGTGGCGCACCAAGGGGGGGTGCGCCATAGAATTTTTTTTTGAATTTCAAAAAAAAAAGGCGGCCAGATCTGGCCGCGGGAAATTTTCGAAATTTCAAAATTTTGCCGGATTTCGTCGGATGCTCGCCGGAGTTGGTGGGTGGAGGATGGGGGTCACCGGAGTTGGTGGGGAGGAGAAGGAGAAGCTCGCCGGAGGTGGTGGTGGTGGAGGAGGAGGAGGAGGAGGAGGAGGAGGAGAGGTGGTGGTGGAGGAGGAGGAGAAAGAGGAGGAGGAGAGGTGGTGGTGGAGGAGGAGGAGGAGCTCACCGGAGGTGGTGGTGGTGGTGGAGGAGGAGTATGGTGGTGGTGGAGGAGGAGTGGTGGTGGTGGAGGAGGAGTGGTGGTGGTGGTGGTGGAGGAGGAGTGGTGGTGGTGGTGGAGGAGGAGAAGGAGGAGAGGTGGTGGTGGTGATGGTGGTGGTGGTGGTGGTGGTGGAGGAGGAGAGGTGGAGGAGAGGAGAGGTAGAAGATGAGAAGTGGAGGAGAGGAGAGGTAGAAGATGAGAAGTGGAGGGAGGAGAAGTGGAGGGGAGAAGTGGAGGGGAGAAGTGAAGAAAAGGAGGGGAGGAGGCAGATTTCGAATCTGCCTCCCAATTCTATGGCGCACCCCCCCTTGGTGCGCCACAGAATTTTTTTTCTTTTTTTTTATTTTCTAGTCAAAATCTTAAAACGGCCATAACTTTTGTTCCTTTTGGAATTTGGCGATTCTAAAAAAAGCTCACAGGCCGAAGGCGAGTGAGGTTGGGTTTCTTTTTCTCTCTAGTTTTTTTTTAATATCTTGATAATTTTTTTTCGACATCGTATGCAAAAGTTATGCCCATTTTACTTTTTTTATAAAACTTTTGCTCAGAAAGTCGAAATTCATATTTCAAAATTTGATAAAAAAGTAGACATTAAACTCTCCGTGCATCTATAAGGGATTTATTTTTTGATGCTTTTTAGACCGCCAACTCTTCCGTCAAAAACTAGAAAAGGCGTTCCCGGGGAGGGTGGAGTTGGTGCGTGAGGGCAGAATTTTTTCGGATGGGAATTCTGTGGCGCACGTGGCAGTGGTGCGCCACAGAAATGTCATATTTCTGTGGCGCACTGACCACCATGCGCCACAGAATGGGAGTGTAAAGTTATTGGTGTGGGCCCCCAGCTCATTTCTGTGGCGCACCCCCATTCGGTGCGCCACCGAATTCCTGTTTTCTGTGGCGCACCACGGCCCCGTGCGCCACCGAATTCCTGTTTTCTGTGGCGCATGCCCACCCGTGCGCCACATAATTACATTTCTGTGGCGCACCGAATAGGGGTGCGCCACAGAATCGATTCCATAGAAAGGCACTTCTCTACTAGTGAAGGCAGAAATATAATCAATCATCATCGTGGCATAGTGCACAATCATGGGATGATGCATGTCAATTTAGTAGATGCATCAAAATAAACTAAGTGACATGGTAACACAATTAAGATGGACCCCTATGCAATTTTGAGTTTCATATGGGAAAGGGTCCATGAATTAAGTGGAACAAATGATTTACAATTAATTATTATGTGAAAGTTGTTAGCATGATGCATGCATGATGGTAACAACAAAATAACAGCAAATAACAATAAGAGATGCAAGTGATAAAAGGATTTAACAAGTTTTGGAAATTATTTAGTAAGTTTAGCAATTTTGGGTTACTTAAACATGTCACACAAACAATTATTGTTTTCATCAAGTTAAGTTGTGCAAAACAGATGGCAAAGTTTATATTTGAAAAGAACATCAAATTTTAGTTGGATTACATGTTTCAAATATTGGAATAGGAGTTAGGATGAATTAATTATGACTTAAACAATATTAAACAAGTTTTAAATTGGAATTAATTCAAATGAAAAATTAATTGAATTTTAATTGTTCAAAATATTAGTTAAAGGTCATATTTGGAAAGGTTAGGTTTTTCTGGTTTGAAAACATATTTTACATGTTAAAGAATAATTAAATTTGAGCAAGTTATGATTTTATCAAATTTAATTGAAATAAACAAGATTTAAATTGTTTAGGCAAGTTAAATTATTCAAACCAGGAAACAAAAATTATATTTGCAAAGGTGAGGTGAAATGGTATGGAAAACATATTTTATTTGCATTTATTGGATTAAGAATGAATTAGTTATTGATTTTAGAAATTAGCATTTGAATTATTGGAATTTGAAATTTAATTGCATTTGGAATTGCCAAAACAGTACACAAATGGATTATTTGGAAAGAGTATTTAATTTGGAACAGAAAACATATATAATTTTTATTTTTTAGAGTTATAGATTAAAAGTTATTAAAGTTGTAGTTTTAGGGAGTATTTCTGCAATTTAAAATCATTTGGAATAAAACAGTACGTGTTAAATGTTTTTGCACCGTGCAGCAGCTAGCCACAGCCACTGCACGGTGGGCCACGGGGCCAACGTGTCCACTGTACGCGCGCGTGGCATCCAGAGCCACTGACTGGTGGGGCTAGGCTGTCAGCCACGGACGCAAAAAAAAAGGGGGGATTAAATCCCGCGAGCCAGGGGCTCGAACCCTGGTCCTCGCCCTCGCGCTGCACTGCTTGAACCAGTTGGGCTGGATCGCGTTCGTTGTCAGATAACGACACGCAGCGAGGTTAAGGTGTTGCGCGTTTGTCTGAATTTTAACTGAACGCGAGCGGCTGCAACGTGACAGGGATCAACAACGGCGAGCACGCGGCGGTGCTGGATGCTGCGGTTGCTGGAGTTGCGTGCGTGATGCGGATGCAGGTGTGGAGTGATGCGCAAGCAGAGGGATAGAGGTGAAGCACGGCGATCACCTCCGTTTGCAGACGATCCAGCGGCTTGGTGTGGAGGTGGTCGTCGCCGACAGCGGCGAGATGGCGTCGTCGATCCAGGCCACCTTGACCTCCTTGAAGATGTCCACCAGCTCGGGGTAGGGGCAGCGAGTCGATCCCCGGGGTTGGCGCGGATGAAGGAGGGCCACAGCGGCGCCGGCGTGCACGGGTTCAGAGGGGGGAACGCCACGGTGGCCGGAGGCGTCGAGGACCGCGGCGTCGACTCCGCGCGTCTCCGGGGGACCTCGGGTGTCCAAAAGAGAGAGGGGACAGTGGCGCGTCGGTTCCAGGTGTTAGGTGGTTAGGTGGGTGGCTGAGGCGGTGGATGTCATCGGAGATACAGAGGTGTTCTCGCCGGCGAGGGAGGTACAGAGAGTGGGAGGATGGCGGGGAGCGAGGAACTGGCGGCGGAAGCTCGAGGGGAGAGGCTAGGGTTAGCTAGGGCGTGGCTCGTGGCCCTAGGGGGACTTATAGGGGTCCGCAGGGGTCCCTGGCCGTCGGAGCGCGACTGCGTCCGCCGTGGCAGCACGGATGCGACGCCGTACCTGACGACGACAGGGGCGGCCGCTCGCGAACCGTTTTCGGGCCGCTGCGCAACGTAGGTGGGCTGGGCCAAATGGCTCCCCCCCCCCACGCAGGTTGTTTTCTTTTTTCCTTTTTTCGTTTTGTTTATTTTTTTTTGCTGCAAACAAAATGGAAGGAAAAGGTGGCTTTGAGGTTAGTAATTTTTTTAGAAAATTTAGGTTAAGCCAATTAGGTTAATAGAAAACAAATGCCAAGTTTGGTTTTTCAAAAACATTTGAGTTCTTGGTGTTGTTTGAATTTTGGAGGGTATTTAATTGAATTTTATTACTACATGGTTATTGAACAACATTCTTAAAAATAGGGTGATCAAAGCATTTAATGGGAAACAAAGAGCACAAAAAGGTTTGGATTCTTTTTATAATTTCAAAAGAGGTGATGTTTAGTGAGTTGGTTTGAATTTGGGTAATTTCATAATTAAATGATTATTGATGAAACCCATGTTTTATTAGGGCGACCCCTATTATTTAATTTGATTAAATTAGTTGATTAAATTCATAAGTTCAAATTGGTTCTGCTTGATGCATTTGATTTGAATTTGAAGGTGATTTGGAAATTATTTGTTTGATTAAAACCCACAATTTTAATAAGTGATCAACATGGAATAAAATGGAACAATTTGGTTGTTTTCATTCCAAAAGTTGTAACAGAACAAGTATGAAAACAAAGCAGTTGAAATTGTTTGATTTTCATTGTGAAAACAAATAAAAACAGGTGCAAACAAATAGTAAACAAATGCAAACAAGGGAGTAAAATGATGCCATGATGCAATACTTTAATCAAACAGGAAATCAAACATTCTAAATGGTAGGTTTTCATACTTGGGCTGTTACAAAACGCCCCCCCCCCCTTGAAGGAATCGCGCCCCGAGATTCCTACTGAGAAAAGAAAAGGTCCGGAAACTTCTTGGGTAGACGTCAGGGAATTAGTAAACCACCGTAACATTTTCAAATAAAGGGAGAGGTTTTGTATTGAGGGTGTATAGCTGGATAGAATTTGACTCATTTGTAGAATAGACTATCTGGAATGTGATGATTCAGGAATGCTTTCTCGAAACAACCCCAGGTGATAGGAATGCCAGCTCTCATAGCCTGGAATCAACAACAACAACAACAACAACAACAACAACAACAACAACAACAACAACAACAACAACAACAACAACAACAACAGCAACCTTTCTGGCCAGATAGACTTGATATTTGGGAAGTTTGATTAGACGCCGGTAGAAGAATTGAAGTGGAAAACAACAACAAGATTTCAACGGACGAAAAGGATGTTGAGAAGAACAGGATAATGAAGCAACTCCGGGAAAACGAGATCAAAACTCCTGAGGTACTACGGAAAAACCCATCCGGGCCTCTAAAGGATCAATATCTACTGCTTAAGGAATAGAGGATTTGCTTCCGGGGCTTACACGCCTCCGTTCTCAATCGTGAGTAGGCAACATGATAAATCATGTCACAACCACCTCCATTCCTATGGTCTAGTAGATATAACCATCCTAGAGAAACCAGAATACGTGAAATCCTAACTTGAAAGTTTAGATGAGAAGGGAAAACAACGTTGCACTTCCTTACCAGAAAAGGGTGGGTGGGTGGGGAAAGAAGAAAAATGAACAGAATTCCTACTCTCACGTTTCATTTTTCCTATATAGCTACAAAATAGTTTCTAGACTCAACTGCGACCAGTAAAAAGGGATCCTACAGGCAGACAGGCTCTGATACCATTTGTCGCACCCGGACTTCTAAAGGATACTCGCCGTTCCGTTGAACAGTAGTAGATTGGATTACGGGGCTTACCGGCACCCGCGTCCTCTTACGAGTAGGCCAACACACGTATGTGTGACAACCAACCCCTATCTGTTCAGCGTTGACGTAAACTATCCCATAGAAATCAGGATACTTCCATTGACGTACTTCAAAACATACACACATGGTACGTCAACGGCATTGGAACAAGTGATATCACAACAGATCTCTACGACACAAAAGATTGAAATAAGGTGCAAATAGCTCTCATTAGAGCAGAGATAGCAAATACAATCATTCAGAGGGCACATGCCCCAACAATTCATCATTACATCACAGCGGAAGCATTCAACATGTCTGAGTACAGACAAGATCCAAAAAGGCCTAAGAGGCCGGAAACAAAAAGACGGAGCCCATCCACGAAGTCTCGGATCCTGCCCGGGTCCGCTATCTACTCGTCAGCAGTCTCGTCATACTCCACGTAGTAGCCACCATGGGGATCCTCGGAATCGTCGTCTGCGTAAATCACAGCCCCAAAGGGGTCAGTACATAAACGTACTGGCAAGCAAGACTCACAGTTCACCAAAGTGTAACCCGTCAACACCAAGCACAGATGCTTTGGGTTCAACGGAAAGAAGGGGATATAAAAGATGCTGCAACTGGCTGCTCTAACCAACTACAGAGTTACTACCACTTCCGGCTAACAGAAAGGGGATAAGATCGAGGATTGTAACCAACTGAAAGATAACTTCAAACAAACCCATCCTGGATCTCGCCCCTTATCCAAAGAAGCAATCCGAGGATAACTCACACAGTTGAGATAATGATGGTTCAGGTTATTGTGTCAATAAGCCTATTACTAGTCAAGTTATTAATCATTGGTGTAAGATTGTTAATCATTAGGTTTAAGTTGTCCTGAGTACTTGTTAGCCAGTACTTTCACCAAGTAATCCATAACCGCGGAAAACACGGCTTCTCGAGAAGATTATCCCTGCAGGGTTGCACCAATTTGGCCGTACACGCATGAATAACCCGCCAGATGGAAAGGCCCTTCCACCAAGCGGGGCACTCAACACAACTCAACTCTTCTTCGCATCAAGCCCAAAGCACCACGTGCTGTGCGTGCGCGGCTAATCGAGCCCCACGAAGAAAAGGGGACCCTCATAGCACTGGAAGACCACGCCGCCCTAAATGCCGACTACAAAAGTTCCACCCTGGCCTGGGCTCGCAAGATCATGCATGCAGCAAATGGAAAGCCCGAACTACGTGTGGCGATTTGGACGAGATGCGAATCGAATCAAATTGAGGGGGGCGCCCATACTCGCTTCCCACATGTGGTTAGTGCGCTCATCATGGATCAGTAGACAAGACCCTTTTCCTATTAGGGTCGACACTAGCAGGCCTCAAAACCACCCTGGGCCTCCTGCCGGTGCCTTATCATCAAATTATTATTTAACAATAACATTAGCATGATTGATTGATTACACACCGAGCCCCCAGAACGTAATAGAAATAGTAACAGAAAGTAACGGGTAACAGACTCGAGCAAAACAACCCTAAGCATGCTAATAAGACACGGGCAACAAGCAATGGTTATAGGTATGGAGGTGAGGCAATATCAGGGTTAAGGGATTCATGTGATAGGTTCGTAACAGAAACAGCTACTACTAAGGCTAGCAGAAATAGACAACGGAAAGTATCGGTAACCAATGTTGAAAGGAACACAATGGTTCATGTGAGTGATAACTTGCCTGCAAACCCAGTAGCCTGGTACTGAGCTAAATCCTTAGAAGGGGTGTCGTAAGTATCGTCGGTCTCAACGTCGTCGTGTATCCGAGAAGAAGCAAACAAACAAGGCAGAAATATAATCAATCATCATCGTGGCATAGTGCACAATCATGGGATGATGCATGTCAATTTAGTAGATGCATCAAAATAAACTAAGTGACATGGTAACACAATTAAGATGGACCCTTATGCAATTTTGAGTTGCATATGGGAAAGGGTCCATGAATTAAGTGGAACAAATGATTTACAATTAATTATTATGTGAAAGTTGTTAGCATGATGCATGCATGATGGTAACAACAAAATAACAGCAAATAACAATAAGAGATGCAAGTGATAAAAGGATTTAACAAGTTTTGGAAATTATTTAGTAAGTTTAGCAATTTTGGGTTACTTAAACATGTCACACAAACAATTATTGTTTTCATCAAGTTAAGTTGTGCAAAACAGATGGCAAAGTTTATATTTGAAAAGAACATCAAATTTTAGTTGGATTACATGTTTCAAATATTGGAATAGCAGTTAGGATGAATTAATTATGACTTAAACAATATTAAACAAGTTTTAAATTGGAATTAATTCAAATGAAAAATTAATTGAATTTTAATTGTTCAAAATATTAGTTAAAGGTCATATTTGGAAAGGTTAGGTTTTTCTGGTTTGAAAACATATTTTACATGTTAAAGAATAATTAAATTTGAGCAAGTTATGATTTTATCAAATTTAATTGAAATAAACAAGATTTAAATTGTTTAGGCAAGTTAAATTATTCAAACCAGGAAACAAAAATTATATTTGCAAAGGTGAGGTGAAATGGTATGGAAAACATATTTTATTTGCATTTATTGGATTAAGAATGAATTAGTTATTGATTTTAGAAATTAGCATTTGAATTATTGGAATTTGAAATTTAATTGCATTTGGAATTGCCAAAACAGTACACAAATGGATTATTTGGAAAGAGTATTTAATTTGGAACAGAAAACATATATAACTTTTATTTTTTTAGAGTTATAGATTAAAAGTTATTAAAGTTGTAGTTTTAGGGAGTATTTCTGCAATTTAAAATCATTTGGAATAAAACAGTACGTGTTAAATGTTTTTGCACCGTGCAGCAGCTAGCCACAGCCACTGCACGGTGGGCCACGGGGCCAGCGTGTCCACTGTACGCGCGCGTGGCATCCAGAGCCACTGACTGGTGGGGCTAGGCTGTCAGCCACGGACGCAAAAAAAAGGGGGGATTAAATCCCGCGAGCCAGGGGCTCGAACCCTGGTCCTCGCCCTCGCGCTGCACTGCTTGAACCAGTTGGGCTGGATCGCGTTCGTTGTCAGATAACGACACGCAGCGAGGTTAAAGTGTTGCGCGTTTGTATGAATTTTAACTGAACGCGAGCGGCTGCAACGTGACAGGGATCAACGACGGCGAGCACGCGGCGGTGCTGGATGCTGCGGTTGCTGGAGGTGCGTGCGTGATGCGGATACAGGTGTGGAGTGATGCGCAAGCAGAGGGATAGAGGTGAAGCACGGCGATCACCTCCGTTTGCAGACGATGGAGCGGCTTGGTGTGGAGGTGGTCGTCGCCGACAGCAGCGAGATGGCGTCGTCGATCCAGGCCACCTTGACCTCCTTGAAGATGTCCACCAGCTCGGGGTAGGGGCGGCGAGTCGATCCCCGGGGTTGGCGCGGATGAAGGAGGGCCACAGCGGCGCCGGCGTGCACGGGTTCAGAGGGGGGAACGCCACGGTGGCAGGAGGCGTCGAGGACCGCGGCGTCGACTCCGCGCGTCTCCGGGGGACCTCGGGTGTCCAAAAGAGAGAGGGGACAGTGGCGCGTCCGTTCCAGGTGTTAGGTGGTTAGGTGGGTGGCTGAGGCGGTGGATGTCATCGGAGATACAGAGGTGTTCTCGCCGGCGAGGGAGGTACAGAGAGTGGGAGGATGGCGGGGAGCGAGGAACTGGCGGCGGAAGCTCGAGGGGAGAGGCTAGGGTTAGCTAGGGCGTGGCTCGTGGCCCTAGGGGGACTTATAGGGGTCCGCAGGGGTCCCTGGCCGTCGGAGCGCGACTGCGTCCGCCGTGGCAGCACGGATGCGACGCCGTACCTGACGACGACAGGGGCGGCCGCTCGCGAACCGTTTTCGGGCCGCTGCGCAACGTAGGTGGGCTGGGCCAAATGGCTCCCCCCCACGCAGGTTGTTTTCTTTTTTCCTTTTTTCGTTTTGTTAATTTTTTTTTTTGCTGCAAATAAAATGGAAGGAAAAGGTGGCTTTGAGGTTAGTAATTTTTTTAGAAAATTTAGGTTAAGCCAATTAGGTTAATAGAAAACAAATGCCAAGTTTGGTTTTTCAAAAACATTTGAGTTCTTGGTGTTGTTTGAATTTTGGAGGGTATTTAATTGAATTTTATTACTACATGGTTATTGAACAACATTCTTAAAAATAGGGTGATCAAAGCATTTAATGGGAAACAAAGAGCACAAAAAGGTTTGGATTCTTTTTATAATTTCAAAAGAGGTGATGTTTAGTGAGTTGGTTTGAATTTGGGTAATTTCATAATTAAATGATTATTGATGAAACCCATGTTTTATTAGGGTGACCCCTATTATTTAATTTGATTAAATTAGTTGATTAAATTCATAATTTCAAATTGGTTCTGCTTGATGCATTTGATTTGAATTTGAAGGTGATTTGGAAATTATTTGTTTGATTAAAACCCACAATTTTAATAAGTGATCAACATGGAATAAAATGGAACAATTTGGTTGTTTTCATTCCAAAAGTTGTAACAGAACAAGTATGAAAACAAAGCAGTTGAAATTGTTTGATTTTCATTGTGAAAACAAATAAAAACAGGTGCAAACAAATAGTAAACAAATGCAAACAAGGGAGTAAAATGATGCCATGATGCAATACTTTAATCAAACAGGAAATCAAACATTCTAAATGGTAGGTTTTCATACTTGGGCTGTTACAAAACGCCCCCCCTTGAAGGAATCGCGCCCCGAGATTCCTACTGAGAAAAGAAAAGGTCCGGAAACTTCTTGGGTAGACGTCAGGGAATTAGTAAACCACCGTAACATTTTCAAATAAAGGGAGAGGTTTTGTATTGAGGGTGTATAGCTGGATAGAATTTGACTCATTTGTAGAATAGACTATCTGGAATGTGGTGATTCAGGAATGCTTTCTCGAAACAACCCCAGGTGATAGGAATGCCAGCTCTCATAGCCTGGAATCAACAACAACAACAACAACAACAACAGCAACCTTTCTGGCCAGATAGACTTGATATTTGGGAAGTTTGATTAGACGCCGGTAGAAGAATTGAAGTGGAAAACAACAACAAGATTTCAACGGACGAAAAGGATGTTGAGAAGAACAGGATAATGAAGCAACTCCGGGAAAACGAGATCAAAACTCCTGAGGTACTACGGAAAAACCCATCCGGGCCTCTAAAGGATCAATATCTACTGCTTAAGGAATAGAGGATTGGCTTCCGGGGCTTACACGCCTCCGTTCTCAATCGTGAGTAGGCAACATGATAAATCATGTCACAACCACCTCCATTCCTATGGTCTAGTAGATATAACCATCCTAGAGAAACCAGAATACGTGAAATCCTAACTTGAAAGTTTAGATGAGAAGGGAAAACAACGTTGCACTTCCTTACCAGAAAAGGGTGGGTGGGTGGGGAAAGAAGAAAAATGAACAGAATTCCTACTCTCACGTTTCATTTTTCCTATATAGCTACAAAATAGTTTCTAGACTCAACTGCGACCAGTAAAAAGGGATCCTACAGGCAGACAGGCTCTGATACCATTTGTCGCACCCGGACTTCTAAAGGATACTCGCCGTTCCGTTGAACAGTAGTAGATTGGATTACGGGGCTTACCGGCACCCGCGTCCTCTTACGAGTAGGCCAACACACGTATGTGTGACAACCAACCCCTATATGTTCAGCGTCGACGTAAACTATCCCATAGAAATCAGGATACTTCCATTGACGTACTTCAAAACATACACACATGGTACGTCAACGGCATTGGAACAAGTGATATCACAACAGATCTCTACGACACAAAAGATTGAAATAAGGTGCAAATAGCTCTCATTAGAGCAGAGATAGCAAATACAATCATTCATAGGGCACATGCCCCAACAATTCATCATTACATCACAGCGGAAGCATTCAACATGTCTGAGTACAGACAAGATCCAAAAAGGCCTAAGAGGCCGGAAACAAAAAGACGGAGCCCATCCACGAAGTCTCGGATCCTGCCCGGGTCCGCTATCTACTCGTCAGCAGTCTCGTCATACTCCACGTAGTAGCCACCATGGGGATCCTCGGAATCGTCGTCTGCGTAAACCACAGCCCCAAAGGGGTCAGTACATAAACGTACTGGCAAGCAAGACTCACAGTTCACCAAAGTGTAACCCGTCAACACCAAGCACAGATGCTTTGGGTTCAACGGAAAGAAGGGGATATAAAAGATGCTGCAACTGGCTGCTCTAACCAACTACAGAGTTACTACCACTTCCGGCTAACAGAAAGGGGATAAGATCGAGGATTGTAACCAACTGAAAGATAACTTCAAACAAACCCATCCTGGATCTCGCCCCTTATCCAAAGAAGCAATCCGAGGATAACTCACACAGTTGAGATAATGATGGTTCAGGTTATTGTGTCAATAAGCCTATTACTAGTCAAGTTATTAATCATTGGTGTAAGATTGTTAATCATTAGGTTTAAGTTGTCCTGAGTACTTGTTAGCCAGTACTTTCACCAAGTAATCCATAACCGCGGAAAACACGGCTTCTCGAGAAGATTATCCCTGCAGGGTTGCACCAATTTGGCCGTACACGCATGAATAACCCGCCAGATGGAAAGGCCCTTCCACCAAGCGGGGCACTCAACACAACTCAACTCTTCTTCGCATCAAGCCCAAAGCACCACGTGCTGTGCGTGCGCGGCTAATCGAGCCCCACGAAGAAAAGGGGACCCTCATAGCACTGGAAGACCACGCCGCCCTAAATGCCGACTACAAAAGTTCCACCCTGGCCTGGGCTCGCAAGATCATGCATGCAGCAAATGGAAAGCCCGAACTACGTGTGGCGATTTGGACGAGATGCGAATCGAATCAAATTGAGGGGGGCGCCCATACTCGCTTCCCACATGCACTTAGTGCGCTCAACATGGATCAGTAGACAAGACCCTTTTCCTATTAGGGCCGACACTAGCAGGCCTCAAAACCACCCTGGGCCTCCTGCCGGTGCCTTATCATCAAATTATTATTTAACAATAACATTAGCATGATTGATTGATTACACACCGAGCCCCCAGAACGTAATAGAAATAGTAACAGAAAGTAACGGGTAACAGACTCGAGCAAAACAACCCTAAGCATGCTAATAAGACACGGGCAACAAGCAATGGTTATAGGTATGGAGGTGAGGCAATATCAGGGTTAAGGGATTCATGTGATAGGTTCGTAACAGAAACAGCTACTACTAAGGCTAGCAGACATAGACAACGGAAAGTATCGGTAACCAATGTTGAAAGGAACACAATGGTTCATGTGAGTGATAACTTGCCTGCAAACCCAGTAGCCTGGTACTGAGCTAAATCCTTAGAAGGGGTGTCGTAAGTATCGTCGGTCTCAACGTCGTCGTGTATCCGAGAAGAAGCAAACAAACAAGGCAGAAATATAATCAATCATCATCGTGGCATAGTGCACAATCATGGGATGATGCATGTCAATTTAGTAGATGCATCAAAATAAACTAAGTGACATGGTAACACAATTAAGATGGACCCCTATGCAATTTTGAGTTGCATATGGGAAAGGGTCCATGAATTAAGTGGAACAAATGATTTACAATTAATTATTATGTGAAAGTTGTTAGCATGATGCATGCATGATGGTAACAACAAAATAACAGCAAATAACAATAAGAGATGCAAGTGATAAAAGGATTTAACAAGTTTTGGAAATTATTTAGTAAGTTTAGCAATTTTGGGTTACTTAAACATGTCACACAAACAATTATTGTTTTCATCAAGTTAAGTTGTGCAAAACAGATGGCAAAGTTTATATTTGAAAAGAACATCAAATTTTAGTTGGATTACATGTTTCAAATATTGGAATAGGAGTTAGGATGAATTAATTATGACTTAAACAATATTAAACAAGTTTTAAATTGGAATTAATTCAAATGAAAAATTAATTGAATTTTAATTGTTCAAAATATTAGTTAAAGGTCATATTTGGAAAGGTTAGGTTTTTCTGGTTTGAAAACATATTTTACATGTTAAAGAATAATTAAATTTGATCAAGTTATGATTTTATCAAATTTAATTGAAATAAACAAGATTTAAATTGTTTAGGCAAGTTAAATTATTCAAACCAGGAAACAAAAATTATATTTGCAAAGGTGAGGTGAAATGGTATGGAAAACATATTTTATTTGCATTTATTGGATTAAGAATGAATTAGTTATTGATTTTAGAAATTAGCATTTGAATTATTGGAATTTGAAATTTAATTGCATTTGGAATTGCCAAAACAGTACACAAATGGATTATTTGGAAAGAGTATTTAATTTGGAACAGAAAACATATATAATTTTTATTTTTTAGAGTTATAGATTAAAAGTTATTAAAGTTGTAGTTTTAGGGAGTATTTCTGCAATTTAAAATCATTTGGAATAAAACAGTACGTGTTAAATGTTTTTGCACCGTGCAGCAGCTAGCCACAGCCACTGCACGGTGGGCCACGGGGCCAGCGTGTCCACTGTACGCGCGCGTGGCATCCAGAGCCACTGACTGGTGGGGCTAGGCTGTCAGCCACGGACGCAAAAAAAAGGGGGGATTAAATCCCGCGAGCCAGGGGCTCGAACCCTGGTCCTCGCCCTCGCGCTGCACTGCTTGAACCAGTTGGGCTGGATCGCGTTCGTTGTCAGATAACGACACGCAGCGAGGTTAAGGTGTTGCGCGTTTGTCTGAATTTTAACTGAACGCGAGCGGCTGCAACGTGACAGGGATCAACGACGGCGAGCACGCGGCGGTGCTGGATGCTGCGGTTGCTGGAGTTGCGTGCGTGATGCGGATGCAGGTGTGGAGTGATGCGCAAGCAGAGGGATAGAGGTGAAGCACGGCGATCACCTCCGTTTGCAGACGATGCAGCGGCTTGGTGTGGAGGTGGTCGTCGCCGACAGCGGCGAGATGGCGTCGTCGATCCAGGCCACCTTGACCTCCTTGAAGATGTCCACCAGCTCGGGGTAGGGGCGGCGAGTCGATCCTCGGGGTTGGCGCGGATGAAGGAGGGCCACAGCGGCGCCGGCGTGCACGGGTTCAGAGGGGGGAACGCCACGGTGGCCGGAGGCGTCGAGGACCGCGGCGTCGACTCCGCGCGTCTCCGGGGGACCTCGGGTGTCCAAAAGAGAGAGGGGACAGTGGCGCGTCGGTTCCAGGTGTTAGGTGGTTAGGTGGGTGGCTGAGGCGGTGGATGTCATCGGAGATACAGAGGTGTTCTCGCCGGCGAGGGAGGTACAGAGAGTGGGAGGATGGCGGGGAGCGAGGAACTGGCGGCGGAAGCTCGAGGGGAGAGGCTAGGGTTAGCTAGGGCGTGGCTCGTGGCCCTAGGGGGGACTTATAGGGGTCCGCAGGGGTCCCTGGCCGTCGGAGCGCGACTGCGTCCGCCGTGGCAGCACGGATGCGACGCCGTACCTGACGACGACAGGGGCGGCCGCTCGCAAACCGTTTTCGGGCCGCTGCGCAACGTAGGTGGGCTGGGCCAAATGGCTCCCCCCCCACGCAGGTTGTTTTCTTTTTTCCTTTTTTCGTTTTGTTTATTTTTTTTGCTGCAAACAAAATGGAAGGAAAAGGTGGCTTTGTGGTTAGTAATTTTTTTAGAAAATTTAGGTTAAGCCAATTAGGTTAATAGAAAACAAATGCCAAGTTTGGTTTTTCAAAAACATTTGAGTTCTTGGTGCTGTTTGAATTTTGGAGGGTATTTAATTGAATTTTATTACTACATGGTTATTGAACAACATTCTTAAAAATAGGGTGATCAAAGCATTTAATGGGAAACAAAGAGCACAAAAAGGTTTGGATTCTTTTTATAATTTCAAAAGAGGTGATGTTTAGTGAGTTGGTTTGAATTTGGGTAATTTGATAATTAAATGATTATTGATGAAACCCATGTTTTATTAGGGTGACCCCTATTATTTAATTTGATTAAATTAGTTGATTAAATTCATAAGTTCAAATTGGTTCTGCTTGATGCATTTGATTTGAATTTGAAGGTGATTTGGAAATTATTTGTTTGATTAAAACCCACAATTTTAATAAGTGATCAACAAGGAATAAAATGGAACAATTTGGTTGTTTTCATTCCAAAAGTTGTAACAGAACAAGTATGAAAACAAAGCAGTTGAAATTGTTTGATTTTCATTGTGAAAACAAATAAAAACAAGTGCAAACAAATAGTAAACAAATGCAAACAAGGGAGTAAAATGATGCCATGATGCAATACTTTAATCAAACAGGAAATCAAACATTCTAAATGGTAGGTTTTCATACTTGGGCTGTTACAAAACGCCCCCCCTTGAAGGAATCGCGCCCCGAGATTCCTACTGAGAAAAGAAAAGGTCCGGAAACTTCTTGGGTAGACGTCAGGGAATTAGTAAACCACCGTAACATTTTCAAATAAAGGGAGAGGTTTTGTATTGAGGGTGTATAGCTGGATAGAATTTGACTCATTTGTAGAATAGACTATCTGGAATGTGGTGATTCAGGAATGCTTTCTCGAAACAACCCCAGGTGATAGGAATGCCAGCTCTCATAGCCTGGAATCAACAACAACAACAACAACAACAGCAACCTTTCTGGCCAGATAGACTTGATATTTGGGAAGTTTGATTAGACGCCGGTAGAAGAATTGAAGTGGAAAACAACAACAAGATTTCAACGGACGAAAAGGATGTTGAGAAGAACAGGATAATGAAGCAACTCCGAGAAAACGAGATCAAAACTCCTGAGGTACTACGGAAAAACCCATCCGGGCCTCTAAAGGATCAATATCTACTGCTTAAGGAATAGAGGATTTGCGTCCGGGGCTTACACGCCTCCGTTCTCAATCGTGAGTAGGCAACATGATAAATCATGTCACAACCACCTCCATTCCTATGGTCTAGTAGATATAACCATCCTAGAGAAACCAGAATACGTGAAATCCTAACTTGAAAGTTTAGATGAGAAGGGAAAACAACGTTGCACTTCCTTACCAGAAAAGGGTGGGTGGGTGGGGAAAGAAGAAAAATGAACAGAATTCCTACTCTCACGTTTCATTTTTCCTATATAGCTACAAAATAGTTTCTAGACTCAACTGCGACCAGTAAAAAGGGATCCTACAGGCAGACAGGCTCTGATACCATTTGTCGCACCCGGACTTCTAAAGGATACTCGCCGTTCCGTTGAACAGTAGTAGATTGGATTACGGGGCTTACCGGCACCCGCGTCCTCTTACGAGTAGGCCAACACACGTATGTGTGACAACCAACCCCTATCTGTTCAGCGTCGACGTAAACTATCCCATAGAAATCAGGATACTTCCATTGACGTACTTCAAAACATACACACATGGTACGTCAACGGCATTGGAACAAGTGATATCACAACAGATCTCTACGACACAAAAGATTGAAATAAGGTGCAAATAGCTCTCATTAGAGCAGAGATAGCAAATACAATCATTCAGAGGGCACATGCCCCAACAATTCATCATTACATCACAGCGGAAGCATTCAACATGTCTGAGTACAGACAAGATCCAAAAAGGCCTAAGAGGCCGGAAACAAAAAGACGGAGCCCATCCACGAAGTCTGGGATCCTGCCCGGGTCCGCTATCTACTCGTCAGCAGTCTCGTCATACTCCACGTAGTAGCCACCATGGGGATCCTCGGAATCGTCGTCAGCGTAAACCACAGCCCCAAAGGGGTCAGTACATAAACGTACTGGCAAGCAAGACTCACAGTTCACCAAAGTGTAACCCGTCAACACCAAGCACAGATGCTTTGGGTTCAACGGAAAGAAGGGGATATAAAAGATGCTGCAACTGGCTGCTCTAACCAACTACAGAGTTACTACCACTTCCGGCTAACAGAAAGGGGATAAGATCGAGGATTGTAACCAACTGAAAGATAACTTCAAACAAACCCATCCTGGATCTCGCCCCTTATCCAAAGAAGCAATCCGAGGATAACTCACACAATTGAGATAATGATGGTTCAGGTTATTGTGTCAATAAGCCTATTACTAGTCAAGTTATTAATCATTGGTGTAAGATTGTTAATCATTAGGTTTAAGTTGTCCTGAGTACTTGTTAGCCAGTACTTTCACCAAGTAATCCATAACCGCGGAAAACACGGCTTCTCGAGAAGATTATCCCTGCAGGGTTGCACCAATTTGGCCGTACACGCATGAATAACCCGCCAGATGGAAAGGCCCTTCCACCAAGCGGGGCACTCAACACAACTCAACTCTTCTTCGCATCAAGCCCAAAGCACCACGTGTTGTGCGTGCGCGGCTAATCGAGCCCCACGAAGAAAAGGGGACCCTCATAGCACTGGAAGACCACGCCGCCCTAAATGCCGACTACAAAAGTTCCACCCTGGCCTGGGCTCGCAAGATCATGCATGCAGCAAATGGAAAGCCCGAACTACGTGTGGCGATTTGGACGAGATGCGAATCGAATCAAATTGAGGGGGGCTGTCGCAACCCGGTTTCTAGAGGATACTCATCGCACGAACTGGAAGTCAGGTGCTTGGATTATGGGGCATACCTGCTCCCACGTCCCAGCTTCCTGGTAGGCCTGCGCTTATGCGCGACAACACAAGCCCTGCTTCCACCGTCGAAGTAAACTATCCGCTAGGAACCTAAGGCACCACTGTCGACGTACTTCATATTCAAGCACGCACTGTACGTCAACAGCTTTGAACGAAATGATAGCACAAACTGTCTCTAAGACACAAAAGAATGAAATAAGTTTGCGAATAGCCTTCACTAAGGCAGAGATAGCAAAACACTCATCCAGAGGACACATGTCCCTACATATCATTCATCACAATAGCGGAAGCAATCAAAGGGTCTGAGTACAGACAAATCCAAGGCTTAAGAAGCCGGAGAAAATAAGGAAAACGAAGCCCATCCACGTAGGTCCTGGATCCTGCCCGGGGTCCGGCCAACTACTCGTCTGCAGTGTCGTCGAACTCCACAAAGTAGCCATCCTGGTGATCATCGTAGCCGTAGTCGTACTCTGCGTAAACCACAGCCCCAACGGGGTCAGTACATTTGATGTACTGGCAAGCAAGACTCACACTTCATCAAGGAGTTACTCGTCAACACAAGCTTTGATGCTTGGGATCAACGGAAGGAGATAGGTATTATAAAAGCTGCAGCGGGCTGCTCTAACCAACTACAGAAAATACTACTTGTGTCCGGCTAATAGAAAAGATAAGATCGAGGAATTGTAACCAACTGAAAGATAACTTCAAACAAACCCATCCTGGATCTCGCCCCTTATCCGAAGAAGCAATCCGAGGATAACTCACACCGTTATAATAAGGTGAATCAGGTTATTGTGTGAATAACCTATTACTAGTCAAGTTATTAGTCATTGGGTAAGACATGATTGTTATTATGCTGAAGTTGTCCTGAGTACTTGTTAGCCAGTACTTTCACCAAGTAATCCATAACCGCGGAAAACACGGCTTCTCGAGAAGATTTATCCCTGCAGGGGTGCACCATAGTAACCGTACACGTAAGAATATCCCGCCAGATGGGAATCAAACCCACCAAGCATGACACTCAACACAACCAACTGTTCTTCGCATCAAGCCCAAAGCACCGCGTGCTGTGCGTGCGCGGCTAATCGAGCCCCACGAAGAAAAGTGGACCCTCATAGCACTCTAAGACCACGCCGCCCTAAATGCCGACTACAAAAGTTCTCCACCCTGGCCTCGGGTTCGTACCTGCATATGATGCAGCAAATGGAAAGCCCGAACTAGTACGGCGATTTGGACGAGATGCGAATCGAGTCAAGTTGAGGGGGGCGCCCATACTCGCTTCCCACATGCGGGTAGTGCGCTCATCATGGATCAGTAGACAAGACCCTTTTCCTATTAGGGTCGACACTAGCAGGCCTCAAAACCACAAAGGGCCTCCTGCCGGTGCCTTATCATCAAGTTATTATTAACAGCAGCATTAACAGGATTGATTGATTAACATTCGAGCCCCCGGAACGGTAACAGATAATAATAGCACGATAATAAAAGAAGTAACCGACAACAGGCTCGAGCAAAAGCAACCCTAAGCATGCTAGATAAGAACAGGCACAAACAAAGGCTGTGGGTATGGAGGTGAGGCAATATCATTGGTTCAGGGAATCATGTGATGGGTTCGGAGAATAGCAACGATACATAGGGCCAGCAATAGTAGACAAAAGGATAGTATCGACAACAAGTGTGGAAGAGAACTCGATGATTCATGTGAGTGATAACTTGCCTGGAAGCTCAGCAGCCGGGTACTGGGCTAGGTCCTGGGTAGTGGTGTCGTAAGGCTCGTCGGTACCAACGTCGTCGTCTAAAGCGAGAAGAAGCAAAAACAACAACGAAAGAAGACGGGCAATCAATACATGGCATAGGTGCACAAACATTGGATGATGCATGTCAGGTTAATAGATGCACCAACATAAACTAATTGATATGAAACACAAGTTTAAATGGATTCCATATGCAAAGGTTGCATATGGCAAACCCATGCCTTAGAGCTGAATTAATTGTTCTACCACTAAGCATCATGTGTAAGTGAGTTATTATGATGCATGCATGATGAAGAACAAGAAGACAACAACACTAAGTGCAATTGGAATGATAGTTAACAATTTTAGAAAACATTAATAAGTTTGGAAAATATTGGTACTTAATGATGTTGAACCAGTAATGGTTGTTATCAACCAATTAAAGTGTGCAAAACAAATAACAAAGTTGATATTTGAAAAGGTTATCAAATTTTAGTTGGATTACATGTTTCACATTTTGAAATTGGACTTTGGATTATTTAACTATGAATTAAACAATATTAAACAATTTTAATTGCATTAAACAAGATTTAAATTGTTTAAGCAATTTTAATTATTCAAAACAGAAAACAAAAATTATATTTGAATAGGTTATTTAAAATGGTATTAAAAACATATTTTATTTGCATGATTTGGACTTATGAATAATTAGTTATTGAATTTAGCAAAATACAATTGAAAGATTTAAATTTGAATTTAAATGGTAATTTGAAAGTTCAAAACAGAACACAAGTTGGATATTTGGAAAGTTTAGGAAATTTGCATCAGAATTCATATAAAGTTTGTATTTATTGGACTTATAAAACAAAAGATATTGAATTTTGAAGTTTATATTCAAATCTGTTATTTAAAAGTGATTTTGGAAAATAAGGAATTCGCAGAAACCTTTTTCTACCCAGCTGGTAGCTAGCCACTGCCTCTGCCCGTGGGCCTAGCCAGCGTGGCGCTGAGCAGATGCTTGCGTGGCCACGGGGGACTATGCCAGGTGGGCCTCGCGCTGCTGTGGAAGAAAAACCCACAAAAAAGGTGGGGGCTTGCGGCTCGAACCCGCGCCCTGTGCAGGTTCAGAAAGGAACGCAACCAGTGCGCTGCGCTGCGGTGTTTTGACAGATAGGAGGACGGGTTCAGGTTAAGATTCAGTTCCAAGATAACTGAACCTGACGAACAAACATTTGCTCGTCCGTCAGAACAGGGGCTCGACTGACAGAACGGTGGTCGTCGGAGCTGATCCACGGTGGTGCTCGGAACGAAAGCTTGCGTGGACGTTACAGATCGATGCACGGATGCAGAGAAGGGAGGAGGGAACGGTGAACGGCGCTCACCACCGTCGTTGAGGTAGCAGCGGCCTGACGATGACGTACGGTGACGACAGTGGCAGCGGCGAGGAAGTGGACGGCGCCGTCGACGTGGTGCTCCTCCGTGCGTGTTCAGGTGTCCGAAAGGTAGAGGAAGACGAGGCCTTCCGGTTCCAGCAGGCAATCGAAGTCGAGAAACCCTGCAACGTCGGTGAGAGCCACGGGTTCAGAGAAGAAGGCACGGTGGCCGGAGAGGACAGAGATCGCGGCGTCGATCTGAGGCTCACCTGTGCTGTCCCTGGTGTCCAAGAGGGAGAAGGGAGAGCGGGGAATCGTTTGCAGGTGATTGGTAGCTAGGTGGGAGCGATGCGCGGAGGCGCCATGGCGTTCTTCAGAGCAGCTGCCGCCGGCGAGGTGAAACAGAGAGGAAATGGCGTCGGGGAGGAAGCGATCGACGGCGGGCGAGAGGGGAAAGGAACCCTAGGGCGCTAGGGTTGAGCTGCGCGTGCCCTAGGCGCTTTATAGGGGCTAGGCGCAGTGGTTGGCCGCCGGCGTCGCCGCGGTGTCGAGGTGGAGGCCTCCGATGAGCTGCCGTACTGAATCAGAACACGGCACGATTTTTGAAGCGGTAAGCTGCGGAGAAAAGGCTGGGCTGCGCGCGTTAGGTGGCTTAGGTGGGCTTGGGCCAGCTTAGCTGCCGCGCGCGCTGGAGTTTGCTTTAATTTTTTTTTTTCTCCTTCTGTTTTTTTTTGTAGCTTTAGCTTTTGGATGAAAAAGATAGGTTTTTGTTGATAGAAAAATTTGGAAAAAAAAAATTGGATAAACTCCTTAGGTGGAATGCAACCACTTGGTAGTTTTTGTTTTCAAAAACTTAATTGCTTGCTTGCTGTTTTAAAATGAACCAATTTAATTGAAAATTGCAATAATCATTAATATTAGAAAAATAAAGCCATTTTCATTAGGGTTTCCCCTAGGGTTTAGAATGTTTTAAAGAATACCAATTAGTGTTGAACTTCATGGATTCAAAGGATTGATGATTTTGAGAAATGGCTTGAGTTTAGAAATGATTTGAAAATAAAAGATTAAGGTGATTGATTGAAATAAGCAACAAATTAATAGTTGAAACATTAATGAATTAATTGGAAGCAACAGATGTTTTTGATTTGCAATTCTTTATTTGAAAGATTGTAACAGACAAGTGTGAAAACAGAAGTTGATAATAAGTTTGAATTTCATTATGAAAACAATGCAAACAGAAATAAATATGGGGATGATGACATGATGCATTGCTTAAATAAAACAAGAAATAAAACAACTAGGGTGTTTTCATACTTGGATGTTACAAAACGCCCCCCCTTGAAGGAATCGCGCCCCGAGATTCCTACGGAGAAGTGAAAAGGTCCGGATACTTCTTGCGAAGATCCTCTTCGGTCTCCCATGTTGCCTCTTTATCGGAATGATGCGACCATTGCACTTTCAAGAACTTGGTGCTCTTGTTGCGAGTCTTACGAACGGTCTCATCGAGAATTCGAGTAGGGTGCTCCTCATAGGAGAGATCATCTTGCAGTTCAATATCATCATGATCAACTGCACGATCAGGATCCTTGAAGCACTTCTTGAGCTGTGACACGTGGAACACATCGTGCACTTTGGATAGTTTTTCTGGAAGCTGGAGACGATAGGCATTTTCTGCACGTCTTGACAGGATGTTGAAAGGACCAATGTATCTTGGTGCCAACTTTCCTTTCACACCAAAACGATGAGTGCCTCTGAAGGGAGTTACACGGAGATATGCTTTGTCACCAGGAGCATAGATCATGTCCTTGTGCTTGCTGTCATAGTAACTCTTCTGACGAGACTGAGCAATTCTGAGATTGTCACGAATGATGCGAACTTTCTCTTCGGCTTCCTTAACAATGTCAGGACCCAAGAGTGAACGTTCACCAACTCCAGACCAATTGATTGGACTCCTGCACCTGCGGCCATACAATGCCTCAAATGGTACCGAGAACAACGTCGGCAGATTCCTCAGCTGTGTCAACCTTGACGTGGTTCACCCTTGCGGTCCTCCCAACAGGCATGTTGTTGGTGTTGAAGGCCTTATGCGGAGGAGCGCGGACCATCGCCTGGTTGGTGTTGGGGCGAGGTGGTGGAGGAGGCAGCATCCTCTGAGTGCACTTATCTGTGTAGTGCCCAGTCTCCTTGCACTTGAAGCAAGTGACGACACGAGGAGGATCTGGCCTTGGCTGCGCCACTGGAAACCTCTGCCCATGCATCTGAGCTGGGTTGGGTGGGCGGGGACCAAAGCCTGGAGAAGCTTGGGCATTTGGAGCCCTAGTGACAGCACTGTTTGGCACCCAGATGCGGCGCTTCTGCGGAGGGGTGGTCATGTTGGAGGAGGAACCACCCTCACGCGAGTGCTTGCGCGACTCTTCGAACGCCTTGCGCCCATTCTCCTCATTGAGCGCGGTGTTCACGAGCTCGACGAAGTCCTTGCACTTGATGTTTGTGAGAGCGTACTTCAGTTCCGGGTTAAAGCCTCGGCGGAACCTTGCCATCTTCTTGATCTCAGTAGACACCTCGTCTCCAGCATACCGAGCGAGGCGATTGAACTCGTTCTGGTAGCCGATGACGTCGAGCTTGCCCTGCTTCAGAGAGCAAAACTCTTCACGCATCCTCTCCATGAGACCATCGGGGATGTGGTACTTCAGAAAGGCATCCTTGAAGCAACCCCAAGTGATAGGATAGCCAGCTCTCATGGCCTGGTAGTTCTCCCACCACGAGGCTGCCTGACCCTTCAGCAGGTAAGCAGCATAGTTGACCTTGTCCTCTTCCGCAACATGAGCAATCTCCAGGGCTCTTGCTACGTCACGGATCCAGTCATCAGCATCCAGCGGCTCGCGTGTTGCCACGAAAGCCTTGGGACCCACACTGAGGAAGTCCTTGATGGTGACCCTCGGAGCAGTCTGGTGGTGGTGGTTCTGGTGGTTCTGAACCTGGACCATCTGGGCCATGACCTGAGTCATCTGAGTCAAGAGCTCAGCGATCGGCGGTGGCTCAGGCGTGTTCCTTGTTGGAGGCATCCTGAATTGAAATTCATTTTAGCACAACAATAGGAAGGGATAAACTTTAGCAACCGAAAGAGAGATTATTCCGACGCATGAATAGATAACCAACAGGTACATCATCACATGTTCAAATACATCAGAATATCCAACAGACCAATACATGGTTCGACAACGAAATGATAAACTAGACACAGCTAGTAATGGATACATCGGTACTCCCATGCTCATCACGCAGGACGGCGGCGAGTACAGCGAGGAGGAGTCAGCTCACGGAAGTAAGTATCACGACGATCCATGTAGATAGGAACTGCTCGGAGAGGGACCTTCGGTGTGGTGAAGTAGAAAGCATCCTCTCCCTGTGCTCCAAAGAGAGGGATACCAGTGTAACCTGCTCCAAGGTTGAGAAGTGGACCTCTGATCGGCTCGTAACCTCCAGCATCTGGCAGAGGGAAACCAGCTGGCTGAGTGAAACGCGCAAAGCGCTCGTCTCCAACGAAGTCTGTGGTGTACGTAGCCAGACGCGTCAACGCGTGGTAGAGCTGGTCCCTGACTGAGGCCAACTCCTGAGCAAGTGTGGAAGCAACGGCGTCACTGTGCCTGACGAACTGAGCGGTGGTCTGCAGCCTGGAGCTATCAGTCTCGTAGGTATCCATGTCGCGGTGGACAGTGAAGTGAACTCCCGCTGCCGTGATGTAACCACGGGGGATGTGACGAAAACTGGACTTATCAAACCCCCAGTAGTCAACACGTAGTACAGTGAGACCCACATACGCGACCTGCTGCACTGCCATGTCCACAGTGGTACCTACTGCCTCGTAGCGGTGGACTATGCTCCTGCCATCATCCGACACAATGTAGACGATGGCTCGGTAGAAAGTCTGGTCGAACTCGCGCTGGTGCTCGTAGACCTGGTACTCTGGTGCCCAACGGAACCCCAGATAGGTAACCATGTCCCTCAGCGTCTCCGGAAAACCGGCAGTGTCCTCACAACGGGTCATCCGCACCACCTGCGGGTAGTAGGTGAGACCCATCTGCAGATTATTTTGGGAATTTGATTAGACTCCGGTAGAAACAATGGAAGTGGAAACAACAACAAGTTTCAATGGACGATAGGTTCTTGAGAGAAAGCATGATATTGAAGCAACATCGGGAAAACGAGACCAAAAACCTGAGGTACTAAGGAGAACCCAAAACACGTGAAATCCTAACTTGAAAGTTTAGGTGAGAACAGAAAACAACGTTGCACTTCCTTACCAGAAAAGGGTGGGTGGGTGGGGAAAAAAGAAAAAATGGCAGAATTCCTACTCTCACGTTTCATTTTTCCTGTATAGCTACAAAATAGTTTCTAGACTCAACTGCGACCAGTGAAAGGGATCCTACAGGCAGACAGGCTCTGATACCATTTGTCGCACTCCGGTTTCTAGAGGATACTCATCACACGAACTGGAAGTCAGGTGCTTGGATTATGGGGCATACCTGCTCCCACGTCCCAGCTTCCTGGTAGGCCTGCGCTTATGCGCGACAACACAAGCCCTGCTTCCACCGTCGAAGTAAACTATCCGCTAGGAACCTAAGGCACTACTGTCAACGTACTTCATATTCAAGCACGCACTGTACGTCAACAGCTTTGAACGAAATGATAGCACAAACTGTCTCTAAGACACAAAAGAATGAAATAAGTTTGCGAATAGCCTTCACTAAGGCAGAGATAGCAAAACACTCATCCAGAGGACACATGTCCCTACATATCATTCATCACAATAGCGGAAGCAATCAAAGGGTCTGAGTACAGACAAATCCAAGGCTTAAGAAGCCGGAGAAAATAAGGAAAACGAAGCCCATCCACGTAGGTCCTGGATCCTGCCCGGGGTCCGGCCAACTACTCGTCTGCAGTGTCGTCGAACTCCACAAAGTAGCCATCCTGGTGATCATCGTAGCCGTAGTCGTACTCTGCGTAAACCACAGCCCCAACGGGGTCAGTACATTTGATGTACTGGCAAGCAAGACTCACACTTCATCAAGGAGTTACTCGTCAACACAAGCTTTGATGCTTGGGATCAACGGAAGGAGATAGGTATTATAAAAGCTGCAGCGGGCTGCTCTAACCAACTACAGAAAATACTACTTGTGTCCGGCTAATAGAAAAGATAAGATCGAGGAATTGTAACCAACTGAAAGATAACTTCAAACAAACCCATCCTGGATCTCGCCCCTTATCCGAAGAAGCAATCCGAGGATAACTCACACCGTTATAATAAGGTGAATCAGGTTATTGTGTGAATAACCTATTACTAGTCAAGTTATTAGTCATTGGGTAAGACATGATTGTTATTATGTTGAAGTTGTCCTGAGTACTTGTTAGCCAGTACTTTCACCAAGTAATCCATAACCGCGGAAAACACGGCTTCTCGAGAAGATTTATCCCTGCAGGGGTGCACCATAGTAACCGTACACGTAAGAATATCCCGCCAGATGGGAATCAAACCCACCAAGCATGACACTCAACACAACCAACTGTTCTTCGCATCAAGCCCAAAGCACCGCGTGTCGAGACATCGTAGTAGTTTTCATAGACTGGGGTGCCATGAGACTACGGTAGAGACGTGGGGTAACGGAACGGCGTGGCAACACAGAACACGGGATTTTACCCAGGTTCGGTACGTCGCGACAGTACGGCGTACCTACTCCTGCCTTTCTCACTATAAGGGACTAAAGCCCGTAATTCTGGGTTTACAGTGTGAGGGAATAGATCTAGCTTTACTCGGCGAGGATCAGCTTCTCGGCGAGATAACCTAGAACTTAGAGCTTATTCAACTTAGCACCTGGAACCTGGAACCTGGAACCTGGAACCTGGAACCTCCTTTAATTTATCTCCCGTCCGGCTTTATATAATAGCCGGGTTAGGGCTTACAGAATCAGAAACCTAGAAGACTACGTTTAACTTGTAACTTGGAAAGCAAGGAATCCGTCTTCTCCTCCAAGCCAGATCACGCGGGCCGTGATCCGGGTTCTTCTAGAATCCGGTTTCTGCGCGTCGGACTACTGGGCCGCCCAATGGACCTAAGCCCATTACCTTGTAGGCCACCCTGGTGGTCCGGCTCTTTGTCTACCATCTTCTATACCCCTATTCAGTATATATCCGACAGTAGCCCCCAGGAAGGATCAAAACTCTGATTCTCCGTCTTTCGTCAAATACATTTGTCCGGGAAATCTTGATTCAGCAGTCTTGATTCTTTCTACTTTCCTTTTGTAGGAGATGGTAACATAAAACTCGGAACTCTGAAAATACGGCTTTTCTTCTCGCGATCCTTCGCGGAAAAGGAACTTCTAACGTCAGCGTCTTAATCATGCTGACGCAAGCGCAAGAAGATAACTTCTTCGGAGGAAATTATCGACCTTGACGGAATTCCCGTCGCCACTTCCAGGTTCTTTCTTCTGGATTCTTTTTTCTTTTATGGGAACTTTTCATCCATCCTCGGTGTTTTAACTTTTTCCGGGTTATTTGTTTTTAGCCTGCCTCCCTCCAGTTTAAAACCAAAGAAACTGAAGAGACACAAGGTTGTTTCCAGCCGAGGCGGCCAACCTTCTCCCGCCGTCGCCCCGGACACGCCACGCACAATGGCGGAAGAACCTACTGCAGCCCCCACCACCAAGCCCCCAGAGCCCAGCCAGCCCGTTGTGTCCGACACGGACACGAGGGTAAAGGCGGCTCCAGAGGTGGGAAAATTTTCTCGGACTTTCGACGAGGAAATTCCCACCTTTGACAAGGATTTCAAAGTTATCAATGACGGCTTGGCGCAGCCGGGAATCTCTTTGCAGAATACGCAAAAGAGTTCAAAGAAAACTTGGCAGGTTTGCAGCGCATGAGCCAGGTATATAACTCTAGCCCCCAAGCATTAAACAAAATGCATGCTTTTTGCTTTGATGTTTTTTGTACTCATTCTTCTTCTTGCTATGTTTCAGCAAACCTCCGAAGCCATTAACATGGAAGTTTTCAAGAAACTCACCATCAAGAATAAATAAGTTAGAAGTCTTCTTTCTATTCTTGAAGAAAGAGATGCAGAGCTGGAATCATCTCAGCTCGCGTTGTCGAAAAAAAAAGGTAAGCATTTTCCTTCTGAAATTTCCGATTCAATCATTTGCCTAAGTATTTTCCGGGAAGTTAATTAACTCGGATTTTTTTTTCTTGCTTTTCAGCTGCATTAGCTCAGGCTAAACAAGCAGCGGAAGATTCTGGCAATGCCGAAATTCTCCGCAAGGAGAATGTTGAGCTTCACAAGAACCTTGTGAAAGCACAACAAAACCTGGAAGCCAGCAACAAGACCTGGAACCCAGATTGCCTCCATGGGAAATATCGCCGTCAACTATCCAGAAGCGGAGATCCCTCCAATCCCCGAAGACGAAAGCAGCGAGGAGGAATCAGATGCTTGAAGGGTTATCTTGAACCTGGATAGCAAAAGTAGACAATAGGAGCATTACTGTTCTTTCAATATAATCTAAAATGTAATGCTTCTTTTTGTATGAATGAAACTTCCGTCTTTTGCAGTTTTAAATTATGAAATTCTTTGCAAGTTTTTTGGATTTATCATTCCTTTATCTTCTAAGTTCTCTGGTGTGTATGCTTTAACTGTCCTTAGTGTTTGAAATGGCTCAAATAGCAATATGAATCTTCATGCCGAGTAACTGGGGACGAACCAAGCAGTTTTTGAAACTCGGAAACATGGATCATGCTAAAGGCATTTTTTACTAACTAGTTCCAGTAACCCAACAGACACACAATCAGATAAGACTTAGAGAAAACAAGGAAAGTTTTAAGTGAAACTTGGGCACGCAGGCAATTCAAGTTTCCCTTAGCCGTTAACAGGCTGAAAAATCATTCAGTTATGTAACGCCGAGTACGCAAGCACAATTCGGGTTAACATTGAGAAATTTGTAAGATCATTGGGAAATAGACGAGGCGGAAACACCTTGCACTTATAAAGAATATGGATGACAGTATTCCGACAACTTTATTTCATGATCTCAAAAGATGTTTATATAGAATTGAAATAAGTACGGAAAGGGACATAACTTGCTAGACGCTCCCAGGCTTCCGCAATCCACTTAACTTTGTCGAATTTCTCCGCGTTTTCTGCTGCGGTTTTGCATATTGGTTCGCCCTTGGCATCTTTGCCGTTTTAACTGCTTTTGCCAAGATGGGTTATAGAACCTTTCTTTTGGCGGCAGTTCTTCCGGTCTTGCGATTCCGGGTAACCTAGTAGGTTTTAAGGCAGATCTATGCTTTCTCTCGTACTCCTCTATTTCTTCCTTCATGACTTTGATGTCATTATGGGTTTGTTGGAGGTGTTGCCGAGATCTGAGCAGATGTTGCTGTTGCCGTTGGAAAGCTTGTCTCCTGGCTTCCAGCATCTCAGGGGGTTCATTTGGTCCCACTGGTGTTTGTAATAGCTCTTGCTCTTCCTGTTCCGTCATTGGCGGAGCAGTGATTTCCTTAGATTTCTTTTCCGTAGGCTTTGTGCCACTAATATCTCCAACTTCCAGGTTTTCATCAGCGAGATCAGCTGACTTTTTCTTCCGGAGTTTGTACTGGAGTTTTTTAGAGGCACGGTGCTTTTTCTTGGAAGATGGAGGTTTTTTGACAGGTTCATCCTCTGTCATCTCCTTGACATTAGGAAATATCGGAGAAGTTTCTCCGTCTTCCCTCTCCTCAGCTGGCGGAGGGGTTTTAGGGCTTTCCTGGCTATCGGCACCCGTTGTATCGGCTGGTTTTGCCATTAGCACTTCATGGAATCCCTCTTGGAAGGATTTAACTTTTCGTACGAAGGCATCGTCATCTTCGTCTTCGGAGAAGTTATCCGATCCGGTTTCCGACTCCAATCTCGCCTCAATGGCGGCAAGCACGGACTCTGTTTCCGAGTTCATCGTCTGGTTGACAGATGTCGGATCTTCCGTCTCTGTGACGGGTATTGGTTCTTCCGTCTCTGAGACGGGTGTATTGTTGTCTGCCTCTTGCACGGGATTTCCGTCATCCGTGTTTTCGGCGATCTCGGATTGCACCATGCCGATAAAGTGGGTATCACTGTTTTGTCGGCGATCTGAGCAAAATCCGGCATCATAGTCGTCTTCGACTGGGTATAGGGCGGGTGGGAGATGATTGCTTTCACCGCAAAACCCCATTGCTTCCGCTGTTAATCCGATAAAGATATTTGCAGATCCAATCGGTAAAACGCAGGCACTTACCAGATGGTTTTGCGCCGGGATGTAGGATCCGTTGTCGAGGAAGCGCCCGACGTCGTTGTCGAATTCCAAGCTTCCGACAGTGATCGATCTTCCGATTCCGCCTAATATCCCAGATCGGAACTTCACGCCTGACGTCGTCGGCCCCACGGTGGGCGCCAACTGTCGAGACATCGTAGTAGTTTTCATAGACTGGGGTGCCATGAGACTACGGTAGAGACGTGGGGTAACGGAACGGCGTGGCAACACAGAACACGGGATTTTACCCAGGTTCGGTACGTCGCGACAGTACGGCGTACCTACTCCTGCCTTTCTCACTATAAGGGACTAAAGCCCGTAATTCTGGGTTTACAGTGTGAGGGAATAGATCTAGCTTTACTCGGCGAGGATCAGCTTCTCGGCGAGATAACCTAGAACTTAGAGCTTATTCAACTTAGCACCTGGAACCTGGAACCTGGAACCTGGAACCTGGAACCTGGAACCTGGAACCTCCTTTAATTTATCTCCCGTCCGGCTTTATATAATAGCCGGGTTAGGGCTTACAGAATCAGAAACCTAGAAGACTACGTTTAACTTGTAACTTGGAAAGCAAGGAATCCGTCTTCTCCTCCAAGCCAGATCACGTGGGCCGTGATCCGGGTTCTTCTAGAATCCGGTTTCTGCGCGTCGGACTACTGGGCCGCCCAATGGACCTAAGCCCATTACCTTGTAGGCCACCCTGGTGGTCCGGCTCTTTGTCTACCATCTTCTATACCCCTATTCAGTATATATCCGACACCGCGTGCTGTGCGTGCGCGGCTAATCGAGCCCCACGAAGAAAAGTGGACCCTCATAGCACTCTAAGACCACGCCGCCCTAAATGCCGACTACAAAAGTTCTCCACCCTGGCCTCGGGTTCGTACCTGCATATGATGCAGCAAATGGAAAGCCCGAACTAGTACGGCGATTTGGACGAGATGCGAATCGAGTCAAGTTGAGGGGGGGCGCCCATACTCGCTTCCCACATGCGGGTAGTGCGCTCATCATGGATCAGTAGACAAGACCCTTTTCCTATTAGGGTCGACACTAGCAGGCCTCAAAACCACAAAGGGCCTCCTGCCGGTGCCTTATCATCAAGTTATTATTAACAGCAGCATTAACAGGATTGATTGATTAACATTCGAGCCCCCGGAACGGTAACAGATAATAATAGCACGATAATAAAAGAAGTAACCGACAACAGGCTCGAGCAAAAGCAACCCTAAGCATGCTAGATAAGAACAGGCACAAACAAAGGCTGTGGGTATGGAGGTGAGGCAATATCATTGGTTCAGGGAATCATGTGATGGGTTCGGAGAATAGCAACGATACATAGGGCTAGCAATAGTAGACAAAAGGATAGTATCGACAACAAGTGTGGAAGAGAACTCGATGATTCATGTGAGTGATAACTTGCCTGGAAGCTCAGCAGCCGGGTACTGGGCTAGGTCCTGGGTAGTGGTGTCGTAAGGCTCGTCGGTACCAACGTCGTCGTCTAAAGCGAGAAGAAGCAAAAACAACAACGAAAGAAGACGGGCAATCAATACATGGCATAGGTGCACAAACATTGGATGATGCATGTCAGGTTAATAGATGCACCAACATAAACTAATTGATATGAAACACAAGTTTAAATGGATTCCATATGCAAAGGTTGCATATGGCAAACCCATGCCTTAGAGCTGAATTAATTGTTCTACCACTAAGCATCATGTGTAAGTGAGTTATTATGATGCATGCATGATGAAGAACAAGAAGACAACAACACTAAGTGCAATTGGAATGATAGTTAACAATTTTAGAAAACATTAATAAGTTTGGAAAATATTGGTACTTAATGATGTTGAACCAGTAATGGTTGTTATCAACCAATTAAAGTGTGCAAAACAAATAACAAAGTTGATATTTGAAAAGGTTATCAAATTTTAGTTGGATTACATGTTTCACATTTTGAAATTGGACTTTGGATTATTTAACTATGAATTAAACAATATTAAACAATTTTAATTGCATTAAACAAGATTTAAATTGTTTAAGCAATTTTAATTATTCAAAACAGAAAACAAAAATTATATTTGAATAGGTTATTTAAAATGGTATTAAAAACATATTTTATTTGCATGATTTGGACTTATGAATAATTAGTTATTGAATTTAGCAAAATACAATTGAAAGATTTAAATTTGAATTTAAATGGTAATTTGAAAGTTCAAAACAGAACACAAGTTGGATATTTGGAAAGTTTAGGAAATTTGCATCAGAATTCATATAAAGTTTGTATTTATTGGACTTATAAAACAAAAGATATTGAATTTTGAAGTTTATATTCAAATCTGTTATTTAAAAGTGATTTTGGAAAATAAGGAATTCGCAGAAACCTTTTTCTACCCAGCTGGTAGCTAGCCACTGCCTCTGCCCGTGGGCCTAGCCAGCGTGGCGCTGAGCAGATGCTTGCGTGGCCACGGGGGACTATGCCAGGTGGGCCTCGCGCTGCTGTGGAAGAAAAACCCACAAAAAAGGTGGGGGCTTGCGGCTCGAACCCGCGCCCTGTGCAGGTTCAGAAAGGAACGCAACCAGTGCGCTGCGCTGCGGTGTTTTGACAGATAGGAGGACGGGTTCAGGTTAAGATTCAGTTCCAAGATAACTGAACCTGACGAACAAACATTTGCTCGTCCGTCAGAACAGGGGCTCGACTGACAGAACGGTGGTCGTCGGAGCTGATCCACGGTGGTGCTCGGAACGAAAGCTTGCGTGGACGTTACAGATCGATGCACGGATGCAGAGAAGGGAGGAGGGAACGGTGAACGGCGCTCACCACCGTCGTTGAGGTAGCAGCGGCCTGACGATGACGTACGGTGACGACAGTGGCAGCGGCGAGGAAGTGGACGGCGCCGTCGACGTGGTGCTCCTCCGTGCGTGTTCAGGTGTCCGAAAGGTAGAGGAAGACGAGGCCTTCCGGTTCCAGCAGGCAATCGAAGTCGAGAAACCCTGCAACGTCGGTGAGAGCCACGGGTTCAGAGAAGAAGGCACGGTGGCCGGAGAGGACAGAGATCGCGGCGTCGATCTGAGGCTCACCTGTGCTGTCCCTGGTGTCCAAGAGGGAGAAGGGAGAGCGGGGAATCGTTTGCAGGTGATTGGTAGCTAGGTGGGAGCGATGCGCGGCGGCGCCATGGCGTTCTTCAGAGCAGCTGCCGCCGGCGAGGTGAAACAGAGAGGAAATGGCGTCGGGGAGGAAGCGATCGACGGCGGGCGAGAGGGGAAAGGAACCCTAGGGCGCTAGGGTTGAGCTGCGCGTGCCCTAGGCGCTTTATAGGGGCTAGGCGCAGTGGTTGGCCGCCGGCGTCGCCGCGGTGTCGAGGTGGAGGCCTCCGATGAGCTGCCGTACTGAATCAGAACACGGCACGATTTTTGAAGCGGTAAGCTGCGGAGAAAAGGCTGGGCTGCGCGCGTTAGGTGGCTTAGGTGGGCTTGGGCCAGCTTAGCTGCCGCGCGCGCTGGAGTTTGCTTTAATTTTTTTTTTCTCCTTCTGTTTTTTTTTGTAGCTTTAGCTTTTGGATGAAAAAGATAGGTTTTTGTTGATAGAAAAATTTGGAAAAAAAAAAAATTGGATAAACTCCTTAGGTGGAATGCAACCACTTGGTAGTTTTTGTTTTCAAAAACTTAATTGCTTGCTTGCTGTTTTAAAATGAACCAATTTAATTGAAAATTGCAATAATCATTAATATTAGAAAAATAAAGCCATTTTCATTAGGGTTTCCCCTAGGGTTTAGAATGTTTTAAAGAATACCAATTAGTGTTGAACTTCATGGATTCAAAGGATTGATGATTTTGAGAAATGGCTTGAGTTTAGAAATGATTTGAAAATAAAAGATTAAGGTGATTGATTGAAATAAGCAACAAATTAATAGTTGAAACATTAATGAATTAATTGGAAGCAACAGATGTTTTTGATTTGCAATTCTTTATTTGAAAGATTGTAACAGACAAGTGTGAAAACAGAAGTTGATAATAAGTTTGAATTTCATTATGAAAACAATGCAAACAGAAATAAATATGGGGATGATGACATGATGCATTGCTTAAATAAAACAAGAAATAAAACAACTAGGGTGTTTTCATACTTGGATGTTACAGGGGCGCCCATACTCGCTTCCCACATGCGGTTAGTGCGCTCATCATGGATCAGTAGACAAGACCCTTTTCCTATTAGGGCCGACACTAGCAGGCCTCAAAACCACCCTGGGCCTCCTGCCGGTGCCTTATCATCAAATTATTATTTAACAATAACATTAGCATGATTGATTGATTACACACCGAGCCCCCAGAACGTAATAGAAATAGTAACAGAAAGTAACGGGTAACAGACTCGAGCAAAACAACCCTAAGCATGCTAATAAGACACGGGCAACAAGCAATGGTTATAGGTATGGAGGTGAGGCAATATCAGGGTTAAGGGATTCATGTGATAGGTTCGTAACAGAAACAGCTACTACTAAGGCTAGCAGAAATAGACAACGGAAAGTATCGGTAACCAATGTTGAAAGGAACACAATGGTTCATGTGAGTGATAACTTGCCTGCAAACCCAGTAGCCTGGTACTGAGCTAAATCCTTAGAAGGGGTGTCGTAAGTATCGTCGGTCTCAACGTCGTCGTGTATCCGAGAAGAAGCAAACAAACAAGGCAGAAATATAATCAATCATCATCTTGGCATAGTGCACAATCATGGGATGATGCATGTCAATTTAGTAGATGCATCAAAATAAACTAAGTGACATGGTAACACAATTAAGATGGACCCCTATGCAATTTTGAGTTGCATATGGGAAAGGGTCCATGAATTAAGTGGAACAAATGATTTACAATTAATTATTATGTGAAAGTTGTTAGCATGATGCATGCATGATGGTAACAACAAAATAACAGCAAATAACAATAAGAGATGCAAGTGATAAAAGGATTTAACAAGTTTTGGAAATTATTTACTAAGTTTAGCAATTTTGGGTTACTTAAACATGTCACACAAACAATTATTGTTTTCATCAAGTTAAGTTGTGCAAAACAGATGGCAAAGTTTATATTTGAAAAGAACATCAAATTTTAGTTGGATTACATGTTTCAAATATTGGAATAGGAGTTAGGATGAATTAATTATGACTTAACCAATATTAAACAAGTTTTAAATTGGAATTAATTCAAATGAAAAATTAATTGAATTTTAATTGTTCAAAATATTAGTTAAAGGTCATATTTGGAAAGGTTAGGTTTTTCTGGTTTGAAAACATATTTTACATGTTAAAGAATAATTAAATTTGAGCAAGTTATGATTTTATCAAATTTAATTGAAATAAACAAGATTTAAATTGTTTAGGCAAGTTAAATTATTCAAACCAGGAAACAAAAATTATATTTGCAAAGGTGAGGTGAAATGGTATGGAAAACATATTTTATTTGTATTTATTGGATTAAGAATGAATTAGTTATTGATTTTAGAAATTAGCATTTGAATTATTGGAATTTGAAATTTAATTGCATTTGGAATTGCCAAAACAGTACACAAATGGATTATTTGGAAAGAGTATTTAATTTGGAACAGAAAACATATATAACTTTTATTTTTTAGAGTTATAGATTAAAAGTTATTAAAGTTGTAGTTTTAGGGAGTATTTCTGCAATTTAAAATCATTTGGAATAAAACAGTACGTGTTAAATGTTTTTGCACCGTGCAGCAGCTAGCCACAGCCACTGCACGGTGGGCCACGGGGCCAGCGTGTCCACTGTACGCGCGCGTGGCATCCAGAGCCACTGACTGGTGGGGCTAGGCTGTCAGCCACGGACGCAAAAAAAAGGGGGGATTAAATCCCGCGAGCCAGGGGCTCGAACCCTGGTCCTCGCCCTCGCGCTGCACTGCTTGAACCAGTTGGGCTGGATCGCGTTCGTTGTCAGATAACGACACGCAGCGAGGTTAAGGTGTTGCGCGTTTGTCTAAATTTTAACTGAACGCGAGCGGCTGCAACGTGACAGGGATCAACGACGGCGAGCACGCGGCGGTGCTGGATGCTGCGGTTGCTGGAGTTGCGTGCGTGATGCGGATGCAGGTGTGGAGTGATGCGCAAGCAGAGGGATAGAGGTGAAGCACGGCGATCACCTCCGTTTGCAGACGATGCAGCGGCTTGGTGTGGAGGTGGTCGTCGCCGACAGCGGCGAGATGGCGTCGTCGATCCAGGCCACCTTGACCTCCTTGAAGATGTCCACCAGCTCGGGGTAGGGGCGGCGAGTCGATCCCCGGGGTTGGCGCGGATGAAGGAGGGCCACAGCGGCGCCGGTGTGCACGGGTTCAGAGGGGGGAACGCCACGGTGGCCGGAGGCGTCGAGGACCGCGGCGTCGACTCCGCGCGTCTCCGGGGGACCTCGGGTGTCCAAAAGAGAGAGGGGACAGTGGCGCGTCGGTTCCAGGTGTTAGGTGGTTAGGTGGGTGGCTGAGGCGGTGGATGTCATCGGAGATACAGAGGTGTTCTCGCCGGCGAGGGAGGTACAGAGAGTGGGAGGATGGCGGGGAGCGAGGAACTGGCGGCGGAAGCTCGAGGGGAGAGGCTAGGGTTAGCTAGGGCGTGGCTCGTGGCCCTAGGGGGGACTTATAGGGGTCCGCAGGGGTCCCTGGCCGTCGGAGCGCGACTGCGTCCGCCGTGGCAGCACGGATGCGACGCCGTACCTGACGACGACAGGGGCGGCCGCTCGCGAACCGTTTTCGGGCCGCTACGCAACGTAGGTGGGCTGGGCCAAATGGCTCCCCCCCCCCACGCAGGTTGTTTTCTTTTTTCCTTTTTTCGTTTTGTTTATTTTTTTTTTGCTGCAAACAAAATGGAAGGAAAAGGTGGCTTTGAGGTTAGTAATTTTTTTAGAAAATTTAGGTTAAGCCAATTAGGTTAATAGAAAACAAATGCCAAGTTTGGTTTTTCAAAAACATTTGAGTTCTTGGTGCTGTTTGAATTTTGGAGGGTATTTAATTGAATTTTATTACTACATGGTTATTGAACAACATTCTTAAAAATAGGGTGATCAAAGCATTTAATGGGAAACAAAGAGCACAAAAAGGTTTGGATTCTTTTTATAATTTCAAAAGAGGTGATGTTTAGTGAGTTGGTTTGAATTTGGGTAATTTCATAATTAAATGATTATTGATGAAACCCATGTTTTATTAGGGTGACCCCTATTATTTAATTTGATTAAATTAGTTGATTAAATTCATAAGTTCAAATTGGTTCTGCTTGATGCATTTGATTTGAATTTGAAGGTGATTTGGAAATTATTTGTTTGATTAAAACCCACAATTTTAATAAGTGATCAACATGGAATAAAATGGAACAATTTGGTTGTTTTCATTCCAAAAGTTGTAACAGAACAAGAATGAAAACAAAGCAGTTGAAATTGTTTGATTTTCATTGTGAAAACAAATAAAAACAGGTGCAAACAAATAGTAAACAAATGCAAACAAGGGAGTAAAATGATGCCATGATGCAATACTTTAATCAAACAGGAAATCAAACATTCTAAATGGTAGGTTTTCATACTTGGGTTGTTACAAAACGCCCCCCCTTGAAGGAATCGCGCCCCGAGATTCCTACTGAGAAAAGAAAAGATCCGGAAACTTCTTGGGTAGACGTCAGGGAATTAGTAAACCACCGTAACATTTTCAAATAAAGGGAGAGGTTTTGTATTGAGGGTGTATAGCTGGATAGAATTTGACTCATTTGTAGAATAGACTATCTGGAATGTGGTGATTCAGGAATGCTTTCTCGAAACAACCCCAGGTGATAGGAATGCCAGCTCTCATAGCCTGGAATCAACAACAACAACAACAACAACAGCAACCTTTCTGGCCAGATAGACTTGATATTTGGGAAGTTTGATTAGACGCCGGTAGAAGAATTGAAGTGGAAAACAACAACAAGATTTCAACGGACGAAAAGGATGTTGAGAAGAACATGATAATGAAGCAACTCCGGGAAAACGAGATCAAAACTCCTGAGGTACTACGGAAAAACCCATCCGGGCCTCTAAAGGATCAATATCTACTGCTTAAGGAATAGAGGATTTGCTTCCGGGGCTTACACGCCTCCGTTCTCAATCGTGAGTAGGCAACATGATAAATCATGTCACAACCACCTCCATTCCTATGGTCTAGTAGATATAACCATCCTAGAGAAACCAGAATACGTGAAATCCTAACTTGAAAGTTTAGATGAGAAGGGAAAACAACGTTGCACTTCCTTACCAGAAAAGGGTGGGTGGGTGGGGAAAGAAGAAAAATGAACAGAATTCCTACTCTCACGTTTCATTTTTCCTATATAGCTACAAAATAGTTTCTAGACTCAACTGCGACCAGTAAAAAGGGATCCTACAGGCAGACAGGCTCTGATACCATTTGTCGCACCCGGACTTCCAAAGGATACTCGCCGTTCCGTTGAACAGTAGTAGATTGGATTACGGGGCTTACCGGCACCCGCGTCCTCTTATGAGTAGGCCAACACACGTATGTGTGACAACCAACCCCTATCTGTTCAGCGTCGACGTAAACTATCCCATAGAAATCAGGATACTTCCATTGACGTACTTCAAAACATACACACATGGTACGTCAACGGCATTGGAACAAGTGATATCACAACAGATCTCTACGACACAAAAGATTGAAATAAGGTGCAAATAGCTCTCATTAGAGCAGAGATAGCAAATACAATCATTCAGAGGGCACATGCCCCAACAATTCATCATTACATCACAGCGGAAGCATTCAACATGTCTGAGTACAGACAAGATCCAAAAAGGCCTAAGAGGCCGGAAACAAAAAGACGGAGCCCATCCACGAAGTCTCGGATCCTGCCCGGGTCCGCTATCTACTCGTCAGCAGTCTCGTCATACTCCACGTAGTAGCCACCATGGGGATCCTCGGAATCGTCGTCTGCGTAAACCACAGCCCCAAAGGGGTCAGTACATAAACGTACTGGCAAGCAAGACTCACAGTTCACCAAAGTGTAACCCGTCAACACCAAGCACAGATGCTTTGGGTTCAACGGAAAGAAGGGGATATAAAAGATGCTGCAACTGGCTGCTCTAACCAACTACAGAGTTACTACCACTTCCGGCTAACAGAAAGGGGATAAGATCGAGGATTGTAACCAACTGAAAGATAACTTCAAACAAACCCATCCTGGATCTCGCCCCTTATCCAAAGAAGCAATCCGAGGATAACTCACACAGTTGAGATAATGATGGTTCAGGTTATTGTGTCAATAAGCCTATTACTAGTCAAGTTATTAATCATTGGTGTAAGATTGTTAATCATTAGGTTTAAGTTGTCCTGAGTACTTGTTAGCCAGTACTTTCACCAAGTAATCCATAACCGCGGAAAACACGGCTTCTCGAGAAGATTATCCCTGCAGGGTTGCACCAATTTGGCCGTACACGCATGAATAACCCGCCAGATGGAAAGGCCCTTCCACCAAGCGGGGCACTCAACACAACTCAACTCTTCTTCGCATCAAGCCCAAAGCACCACGTGCTGTGCGTGCGCGGCTAATCGAGCCCCACGAAGAAAAGGGGACCCTCATAGCACTGGAAGACCACGCCCCCCTAAATGCCGACTACAAAAGTTCCACCCTGGCCTGGGCTCGCAAGATCATGCATGCAACAAATGGAAAGCCCGAACTACGTGTGGCGATTTGGACGAGATGCGAATCGAATCAAATTGAGGGGGCGCCCATACTCGCTTCCCACATGCGGTTAGTGCGCTCATCATGGATCAGTAGACAAGACCCTTTTCCTATTAGGGCCGACACTAGCAGGCCTCAAAACCACCCTGGGCCTCCTGCCGGTGCCTTATCATCAAATTATTATTTAACAATAACATTAGCATGATTGATTGATTACACACCGAGCCCCCAGAACGTAATAGAAATAGTAACAGAAAGTAACGGGTAACAGACTCGAGCAAAACAACCCTAAGCATGCTAATAAGACACGGGCAACAAGCAATGGTTATAGGTATGGAGGTGAGGCAATATCAGGGTTAAGGGATTCATGTGATAGGTTCGTAACAGAAACAGCTACTACTAAGGCTAGCAGAAATAGACAACGGAAAGTATCGGTAACCAATGTTGAAAGGAACACAATGGTTCATGTGAGTGATAACTTGCCTGCAAACCCAGTAGCCTGGTACTGAGCTAAATCCTTAGAAGGGGTGTCGTAAGTATCGTCGGTCTCAACGTCGTCGTGTATCCGAGAAGAAGCAAACAAACAAGCACTACTAGGAAAAGGCCTTTCTGTGGCGCACCAAATTAGGATTCTGTGGCGCACCTAGGGGCCAGAGGGGTGCGCCACAGAATTCACGCCACAGAATTTTTTTCTGTGGCGCACCTCAGCCGTGCGCCACAGAAATGTCAATTCTGTGGCGCACCTCAGCCGTGCGCCACAGAAAATTGCAATTCTGTGGCGCACCAAGGGGGGGTGCGCCATAGAATTTTTTTTTGAATTTCAAAAAAAAAGGCGGCCAGATCTGGCCGCGGGAAATTTTCGAAATTTCAAAATTTTGCCGGATTTCGTCGGATGCTCGCCGGGGTTGGTGGGTGGAGGATGGGGGTCACCGGAGTTGGTGGGGAGGAGAAGGAGAAGCTCGCCGGAGGTGGTGGTGGTGGAGGAGGAGGAGGAGGAGGAGGAGGAGGAGAGGTGGTGGTGACAGAGGAGGAGGAGGAGGAGAGGTGGTGGTGGAGGAGGAGGAGAAAGAGGAGGAGGAGAGGTGGTGGTGGAGGAGGAGGAGGAGCTCACCGGAGGTGGTGGTGGTGGTGGAGGAGGAGTATGGTGGTGGTGGAGGAGGAGTGGTGGTGGTGGAGGAGGAGTGGTGGTGGTGGTGGTGGAGGAGGAGTGGTGGTGGTGGTGGAGGAGGAGAAGGAGGAGAGGTGGTGGTGGTGATGGTGGTGGTGGTGGTGGTGGAGGAGGAGAGGTGGAGGAGAGGAGAGGTAGAAGATGAGAAGTGGAGGAGAGGAGAGGTAGAAGATGAGAAGTGGAGGGAGGAGAAGTGGAGGGGAGAAGTGGAGGGGAGAAGTGAAGAAAAGGAGGGGAGGAGGCAGATTTCGAATCTGCCTCCCAATTCTGTGGCGCACCCCCCTTGGTGCGCCACAGAATTTTTTTTTCTTTTTTTTTTATTTTCTAGTCAAAATCTTAAAACGGCCATAACTTTTGTTCCTTTTGGAATTTGGCGATTCTAAAAAAAGCTCACAGGCCGAAGGCGAGTGAGGTTGGGTTTCTTTTTCTCTCTAGTTTTTTTTAATATCTTGATAATTTTTTTTCGACATCGTATGCAAAAGTTATGCCCATTTTACTTTTTTTTATAAAACTTTTGCTCAGAAAGTCGAAATTCATATTTCAAAATTTGATAAAAAAGTAGACATTAAACTCTCCGTGCATCTATAAGGGATTTATTTTTTGATGCTTTTTAGACCGCCAACTCTTCCGTCAAAAACTAGAAAAGGCGTTCCCGGGGAGGGTGGAGTTGGTGCGTGAGGGCAGAATTTTTTCGGATGGGAATTCTGTGGCGCACGTGGCAGTGGTGCGCCACAGAAATGTCATATTTCTGTGGCGCACTGACGACCATGCGCCACAGAATGGGAGTGTAAAGTTATTGGTGTGGGCCCCCAGCTAATTTCTGTGGCGCACCCCCATCCGGTGCGCCACAGAATTCCTGTTTTCTGTGGCGCACCACGGTCCCGTGCGCCACCGAATTCCTGTTTTCTGTGGCGCATGCCCACCCGTGCGCCACATAATTACATTTCTGTGGCGCACCGAATAGGGGTGCGCCACAGAATCGATTCCATAGAAAGGCACTTCTCTACTAGTGAAGGCAGAAATATAATCAATCATCATCGTGGCATAGTGCACAATCATGGGATGATGCATGTCAATTTAGTAGATGCATCAAAATAAACTAAGTGACATGGTAACACAATTAAGATGGACCCCTATGCAATTTTGAGTTGCATATGGGAAAGGGTCCATGAATTAAGTGGAACAAATGATTTACAACCCTAAGCATGCTAATAAGACACGGGCAACAAGCAATGGTTATAGGTATGGAGGTGAGGCAATATCAGGGTTAAGGGATTCATGTGATAGGTTCGTAACAGAAACAGCTACTACTAAGGCTAGCAGAAATAGACAACGGAAAGTATCGGTAACCAATGTTGAAAGGAACACAATGGTTCATGTGAGTGATAACTTGCCTGCAAACCCAGTAGCCTGGTACTGAGCTAAATCCTTAGAAGGGGTGTCGTAAGTATCGTCGGTCTCAACGTCGTCGTGTATCCGAGAAGAAGCAAACAAACAAGGCAGAAATATAATCAATCATCATCGTGGCATAGTGCACAATCATGGGATGATGCATGTCAATTTAGTAGATGCATCAAAATAAACTAAGTGACATGGTAACACAATTAAGATGGACCCCTATGCAATTTTGAGTTGCATATGGGAAAGGGTCCATGAATTAAGTGGAACAAATGATTTACAATTAATTATTATGGGAAAGTTGTTAGCATGATGCATGCATGATGGTAACAACAAAATAACAGCAAATAACAATAAGAGATGCAAGTGATAAAAGGATTTAACAAGTTTTGGAAATTATTTAGTAAGTTTAGCAATTTTGGGTTACTTAAACATGTCACACAAACAATTATTGTTTTCATCAAGTTAAGTTGTGCAAAACAGATGGCAAAGTTTATATTTGAAAAGAACATCAAATTTTAGTTGGATTACATGTTTCAAATATTGGAATAGGAGTTAGGATGAATTAATTATGACTTAAACAATATTAAACAAGTTTTAAATTGGAATTAATTCAAATGGAAAATTAATTGAATTTTAATTGTTCAAAATATTAGTTAAAGGTCATATTTGGAAAGGTTAGGTTTTTCTGGTTTGAAAACATATTTTACATGTTAAATAATAATTAAATTTGAGCAAGTTATGATTTTATCAAATTTAATTGAAATAAACAAGATTTAAATTGTTTAGGCAAGTTAAATTATTCAAACCAGGAAACAAAAATTATATTTGCAAAGGTGAGGTGAAATGGTATGGAAAACATATTTTATTTGCATTTATTGGATTAAGAATGAATTAGTTATTGATTTTAGAAATTAGCATTTGAATTATTGGAATTTGAAATTTAATTGCATTTGGAATTGCCAAAACAGTACACAAATGGATTATTTGGAAAGAGTATTTAATTTGGAACAGAAAACATATATAACTTTTATTTTTTAGAGTTATAGATTAAAAGTTATTAAAGTTGTAGTTTTAGGGAGTATTTCTGCAATTTAAAATCATTTGGAATAAAACAGTACGTGTTAAATGTTTTTGCACCGTGCAGCAGCTAGCCACAGCCACTGCACGGTGGGCCACGGGGCCAGCGTGTCCACTGTACGCGCGCGTGGCATCCATAGCCACTGACTGGTGGGGCTAGGCTGTCAGCCACGGACGCAAAAAAAGGGGGGATTAAATCCCGCGAGCCAGGGGCTCGAACCCTGGTCCTCGCCCTCGCGCTGCACTGCTTGAACCAGTTGGGCTGGATCGCGTTCGTTGTCAGATAACGACACGCCGCGAGGTTAAGGTGTTGCGCGTTTGTCTGAATTTTAACTGAACGCGAGCGGCTGCAACGTGACAGGGATCAACGACGGCGAGCACGCGGCGGTGCTGGATGCTGCGGTTGCTGGAGTTGCGTGCGTGATGCGGATGCAGGTATGGAGTGATGCGCAAGCAGAGGGATAGAGGTGAAGCACGGCGATCACCTCCGTTTGCAGACGATGCAGCGGCTTGGTGTGGAGGTGGTCGTCGCCGACAGTGGCGAGATGGCGCCGTCGATCCAGGCCACCTTGACCTCCTTGAAGATGTCCACTAGCTCGGGGTAGGGGCGGCGAGTCGATCCCCGGGGTTGGCGCGGATGAAGGAGGGCCACAGCGGCGCCGGCGTGCACGGGTTCAGAGGGGGGAACGCCACGGTGGCCGGAGGCGTCGAGGACCGCGGCGTCGACTCCGCGCGTCTCCGGGGGACCTCGGGTGTCCAAAAGAGAGAGGGGACAGTGGCGCGTCGGTTCTAGGTGTTAGGTGGTTAGGTGGGTGGCTGAGGCTGTGGATGTCATCGGAGATACAGAGGTGTTCTCGCCGGCGAGGGAGGTACAGAGAGTGGGAGGATGGCGGGGAGCGAGGAACTGGCGGCGGAAGCTCGAGGGGAGAGGCTAGGGTTAGCTAGGGCGTGGCTCGTGGCCCTAGGGGGGACTTATAGGGGTCCGCAGGGGTCCCTGGCCGTCGGAGCGCGACTGCGTCCGACGTGGCAGCACGGATGCGACGCCGTACCTGACGACGACAGGGGCGGCCGCTCGCGAACCGTTTTCGAGCCGCTGCGCAACGTAGGTGGGCTGGGCCAAATGGCTCCCCCCGCCCCACGCAGGTTGTTTTCTTTTTTCCTTTTTTCGTTTTGTTTATTTTTTTTTTGCTGCAAACAAAATGGAAGGAAAAGGTGGCTTTGATGTTAGTAAAATTTTTAGAAAATTTAGGTTAAGCCAGTTAGGTTAATAGAAAACAAATGCCAAGTTTGGTTTTTCAAAAACATTTGAGTTCTTGGTGCTGTTTGAATTTTGGAGGGTATTTAATTGAATTTTATTACTACATGGTTATTGAACAACATTCTTAAAAATAGGGTGATCAAAGCATTTAATGGGAAACAAAGATCACAAAAGGTTTGGATTCTTTTTATAATTTCAAAAGAGGTGATGTTTAGTGAGTTGGTTTGAATTTGGGTAATTTGATAATTAAATGATTATTGATGAAACCCATGTTTTATTAGGGTGACCCCTATTATTTAATTTGATTAAATTAGTTGATTAAATTCATAAGTTCAAATTGGTTCTGCTTGATGCATTTGATTTGAATTTGAAGGTGATTTGGAAATTATTTGTTTGATTAAAACCCACAATTTTAATAAGTGATCAACATGGAATAAAATGGAACAATTTGGTTGTTTTCATTCCAAAAGTTGTAACAGAACAAGTATGAAAACAAAGCAGTTGAAATTGTTTGATTTTCATTGTGAAAACAAATAAAAACAGGTGCAAACAAATAGTAAACAAATGCAAACAAGGGAGTAAAATGATGCCATGATGCAATACTTTAATCAAACAGGAAATCAAACATTCTAAATGGTAGGTTTTCATACTTGGGCTGTTACATATTGACTAACCAAAAAGACAAATCCAAATGTGAATATATAGTGCATATTTGCTGATTTGTACTTTTTGTTTCTCAATGTGTAGGTCGAATTTGGACCTGGTTATTTTTTACATTATGTACACAAATTCTTTGGGAACATTAATAATTTTTTCCGGAATTTTATGAAACATCTATAGTTGATTTTTTAAATGGTAACATGGGAGAACAAGGGGCTAGTATCACTGGATATTTTTTCCATTGAGCATGTGTGGTTTTCACCCTTGTTTACATTTTTATGAGTCATAAAATCCAATATGGTAAAGCAAAAATGGTAAAGCTCAGCATAAAAATCAAAATGACATCATGAAAGTAGTAAAACTAAAAGAACATAACATTTAAATTGTGTGAGAATTCAACAATCTAATATAGAGTCTTAACACGGTTTTTATATTGTAGCAACGGGGCTGCATGCATATAGTTGCACACAGAAACCATCAATATCACTGCATTCCTATTACAGACCAACTTCAGGGACATGGGTAGCAAACAAGTAGACCCCTTCAGCGCACTGGTATAGCAATAACAGCATCTTGTCACCCTGTTTGAGATGACTTTCCTTCGCCATGAACTCTTTCCACCCGCTGACGCACAAGCGAACATCAAGATCAGAAATTGAATATGTCGATGTCACCTCAGTTCTCGGGTAGCAAACAATAGTGATTGTACCATTTCTTGCCATATGTGCAGGAATCAGACGGCTTGGGATTTTCTGTTGCATGCAAAGACTTATAGTCAAGAAAAAAGCTATCGGGAAATAATCATGTTAAAAGAAAGGAAATTAAATAGAACAAGTGTACACGTATTACTTTGCGCATAAGAGAAGATGTGTTCTTAAAGATTTACCACATGTTTATTGAAGTTCTCGTTGTTTGTCCAATTCAGAGTATGCAGCACCCCGACAACCAATTCTGCTTCCTCATACTCTCCAGCTCTGTGGAATAGAACAGTGTAATCCAAGTTTTCAACAGCGTCGATCACCGTCTCCATCATCCTCCAGTTAATCATGGTCCCATCAGTGCTAGAGAATGAGTCAACAATGTGACGCCTCTCAGGGGACATGTGGTAGTATGCTGTAAAAATGTAATACGCCTGAAATTAGTGGATTACACATGCCGCAACCAAGTAATATATTAATGTTTATGTGCACAACATAATTTTTTTGTATTAAGTAAGAACTTACACAGATGGATGATTGGGTCATTTCCGGTTATGACCTCAGTTTGGCCTCTTTGTGTGTCGGTCTTGAAAACAAGCTCCATACCAACTTCAAGTTTGTAAACCCTACTAAATTCTTTCCAGTAATTTCCCTTCAGAAAGGTTATCCCGTCGATGTTGCTAAGCTCAACTATAAACGAGAATCCTTCCTTGGTAATCAGTGTGGCTTGAAAATTTCTGTCCTCCATAGGGAAAACAGCATGCATTCTTAAGAAATATTGTCTGATGTAGCAGGGGATCACCTAAATAAGAGCATGTATTTTATTAAATTATGAGCCAGTAGTAAATTGGACTTACTAAAAGTAGATATATCTTACAAGAGTAGCTATTTGTACTTTTTCCTATCATTGGACATTGAAGCAATAGTCCTGTACTGCAAATAACTGAACATGCACTCATAGTTTCAGAATGGTTTTATTCAAGTATTGAAATTGCATGTAGGTAGTTCATTAAAAAAACACGTCCATAACTACTAGATATCACAGTCCCAAAAAATTTGCTAGCTAGATCAGCTACGTATATTACATAAATGATTAACACATGACACAATGACTACTAGCTAGGACCGGTAGATATGCTACGTATATTACATGTGAATAATCACGAAAAATCCAAATCCAATTTGTACATGAGTAGATTAGAATCCTTACCGTCTTCTCCTCAAATCCCTCTACAAGGGTTATGACGAAATAATCAGTCGTCATGTCATCACTGCCACACATCCCTAGTTTGTCAAAACAAACTGGACACTGCGAGAAAAAACGAACAAAAACGATCAGATCTGGTGTGATAATCACGATCAAAGATGCAAAATGATGCGTAAGATCAAGTTGGCACGTCTTTGGTTGGCTTCATGATCGAAGTGGAGGGTGCGCCGGCCGGTAGACTAAAAATTCTAGGTCAAACTTGTGCGGAAGGGCAGGCGGCGGCGAACACGTGGCGAGGGAGGCGTGTGAAGTCGGCGGTTTTCTGTGGGAGAATGATTACACGCACGCTGCCTTAGGTCAGGCCGTAGACTAGCTGTTTTGATGGGACAAATCGTGGGCCGCGCTGGCCATTGTGTAGGTTTAGTAGATTAAAAATATGCTTATTAGTTTGGGCCCACAAACAAGTGAGTACTATGGGACAAATCGTGGGCCGCGCTGGCCATTGTGTAGGTTTAGTAGGTCTATGTACACACACGGCACAGGTGCTTCCCAATTTATTTCTATCGATTTCACACGGAAACCACTTCGAGTCTGCTCCGTACAGAATTAATATTAATACTCCCCTGTACTTCCATTCGTATTCACCACTGCATCTCTTCCAACCGCTGCACTCCAGTCTCTTCTTCTTCCATCCTCTCCCTCTCTTCTTCTTCCAAGAATGGACGAACAGAAGTATTTCTGCCGCACGATTAAGGTCCCCATCCATGGCGAGGAAAGCATCGACGTCACGTACACCAACGACCCTGCCGAGGTGCAGCGTGTCGTAGACATGTACGAGCAGTGGATTGATAGCGGAGAAGAAAGGTTCATGGGGCTCGATTTCGAGTACACATCCCACAAGGTTGATATCGAGAAGAAGGTCGTCGTCCTTCAGCTTGCATTACGCCGCCACGTCCTGGTGTACCATCACTCCAGGTTAAAGTCATTTTTCCTCTTGTTTTCTGCAACTAGTACTCATCTGCTCCGCCGCCATGTTCTTGTGATTGCTATTTGGTTATTCCTGGTTCTTGTGATTGGTGTTACGGAAGGTGACTTGTTCTCCCTCCCACTCGTACCTCTTCCCGTGACACCTTAGCACATCCTGTCTACGCATCTTGATGTAAAGATACGCGGAGTCTCCCTCTTCGTGAGACTGGACAATGCGCCAGTTGGTAGTACCCAACTTGCTAAGGAGTACACGCGAAACCATGAAAGACGATGGTCGCTGGTTCGGCTTTACCACAGCTTGAAGAACAAAGTCGGTGTGCACCCCCTTTTGCTCCTTTAGCTGAAGTATCACCAGATTGGAGACATGGACGTTGCAAGCTGATTTTTCATCAACATTTGGTGATGTTGGAGGTACTTCTTCAAAATCTTCATCATCTTCTCCAGAGCCTCCATCCCCAGAACCATGACCATCTGACAAGGCCAATCCGCCATCAGATGACTCTTCTTCAACTCTCGGCTCCTAAAATGCAATAAGCCAATATGTTAACTGAAAACTGAAGTTGCTCATTCGTTTTTAACTTTTATATCATTTATTGCCGAAGAATTCAAATGGATATGAAATGTGCAACCTATACTAAACCTAGTATATCATAACCAAATCTGATAATTAGAATCCATGTAGGCATGCACGTTTAATTAACCTAAAAGCTACTGTGACCAATTATTACAGAATGAGATATGAAATTGCAGATGAAATAATTTGAAGATTAACCCAAAAAAGGTTGTAACACCATAAATAGGAGAATCTAGGATGATAACACGCTACACAATTATTTCAACATTAGATATGAAGTTGCAGTTGTAATTATTACATGATGAGATATAAAATGGCATTCGAACTAATGTAAATAACACTTGAGAAATAAACAATAAAATTAAAAAGCAAAATCGATCTACTCCCTCTTTCTTTGAATAAAAGACCACTATCAAAAATAAAATTTCTATGTATGCAAGACCGCTATCTCTTCCAAAGAGGAATTTATTTCGATTCTACCACATAGAATGGTGCTAATTGATGTCAATGTGCCATGCAACCATAGAGTAATATGCCCCAGTATTTCATAACAAAAACAGATAATTAAAATCTTGCGGATCAAATTACCCAAGCTATATTCATTGAATTTTAATTAAACAAAGTACAGAGTGTACAATTATTACAAAATGAGATATGAAATTGAAGTTGAAATAATGTGAAGATTACTGCAACCCAAAAAAAGGTTGTAACACCATAAATAGGAGAATCTAGGATGATAACACACTATACAATTATTTCAACATTAGATATGAAGTTGCAGTTGTAATTATTACATGATGAGATATAAAATGGCATTTGAACTAATGTAAATAACAGTTGAGAAATAACAGAATAATATTTGAAAGCAAAATCGATCTACTCTCTCTTTCTTTGAATACAAGGCCACTATCAAAAATACAATTTCTATGTATGCTAGACAGCTAACTCTTGCAATGAGGAATTTTTTTCGATTCTACCACATAGAATGGTGCTCATTGATGTCAATGTGCCATGCAACCATAGAGTAATATGCCCCAGTATTTCATAAAAAAAACAGATACTCCCTCCAATCCATACTAATAGTCGCTAAATCGGATGTATCTAGCACTAAAATATGTCTAGATACATCCGATTTAGCGACCATTAATATGGATCGGAGGGAGTAACTAAAATCTTGCGCATCAAATTACCCAAGCTATATTAATTGAATTTTATTAAAACATAGTACAGAGTGTACAATTATTAGAAAATGAGATATGAAATTGAAGTTGAAATAATGTGAAGATTATTGCAACCCAAAATAGGTTGTAACATCATAAATAGGAGAATCTAGGATGATAACACACTGTACAATTATTTGAACATTACATATGAAGTTGCAGTTGTAATTATTACATGATGAGATATACAATGGCATTTGAACTAATGTAAATAACAGGTGAGAAATAAAATTGCCTAGGTACACACGTGCATATATACCAGGTTGTGCTCCAATCCATCAAAAAATAAAAGAAATTTCCTAGGCACACACGTGCATGCAATACCATCAGGTTATGCTCCAATCCACCATAGAACAAAATAAATTTCCTAGGCACACACACGGTATCATCAGGTTGTGCTCCAATCCACCATAGAACAAAATAAATTTCCTAGGCACACACACGGTACCATCAGGTTGTGCTCCAATCCACCATAGAACAAAATAAATTTCCTAGGCACACACATAGAGGTTTCTATCTTAGTTCTCTCAACTCACAGAAGTCACAACTCACAACCAAAATAAGTGGCAAACATGAACAACCACATAGTGCAAAGCAAAATCGATCTACTACCAGTCTGTGAATACAAGGGCATTATCAAAAATACATGGCAAGTTCACTAAAAATAGATCTACTACCTCAGTCGGCGCGGCAGTCGGCGCAGCGGGCGGCGCGGCGTTCGGAGCGTTGGTCAGCTTAGCGGAGATGGCCCCCCACATGGCGTATTCAGCTGATTGGTCGTAGCTTTCGTCAATCTCCTTGTACGCAGCCTCGAGGTCAGATGGCACGGCGGCGTGGGATGGGCCATCTTCGCCGGAAGCAGCAGCCACTGTATCAGAGCTGGCCGCGGCTGGGACGACAGCAGAAGATGGCTCGCCGACGACGGACGCCACCTCATTACCTTCCTCGGCGTCGAAGCTTTCGCGTGATCTCTTCATGGCGGATGGGAAGGGCAGGGGAACCGTCGAGGGTTTTGCGGTGGAAGTGGAGGGGAGGATGCGTTTTTTGGGGAAAAGTTGATGCAGAGACGGAGGAAGGAAGGAAGTGGATATGCGTCAAACCGTGTATTTATGGAGTTTCCCTTTTTCTCTCCCTCTGACGCAATGTGCACGTGTAAATCTAGGGTTTCTTTTTGTATAGTTGTTTTTCCATATTTTTTGCACAAAAATGGTTAAAATTGAAGACTAAAATTGAAGACAAAAATGGCTTACATTCTCATCTCTGCTGTTTTTCAGGCATCTTAGGTGGAAGGGAACACTGTTCTGGACCGAAAGTGCCCGGAAACGGCTACGACATAAGATTGGTAGGCAACTTGAGAATGGAAGCGGCTTTTTGAGATCCCACACGTGCAATGTTGCTGAAATGAAGCGAGGTTCTTGGAATGCATCATGATTTCGACTTTGGGCATGGGAAACAACAAGTTGGCCAAGGAAATCCCCGTTTTCGGCCGTTCCTTCCGCTTTCGAAGGCAATATAAAACCAGATCACGCATCGCCCACTCATGGGCAGGGGTAACAAGGTGCAGTGTTGCATGTTGAGTGAGTTGCTTGGAGTGGGTTGTAAGGATGCCCCAGGTGTCGAGGCTGGCATGCAAGAGCGAGAAGCGGCGAGAATAGTCCCGGTTAACGTCCGGTGCTTCGACGCCACCCAGCGCAACGACGGCACCATACAAGTCCTGCAATGGGGTTCAAGCATTTTGTGTGGGCCACATTCTCATCTCTGCTGTTTTCCAGGCATCCTAGGTGGAAGGGAACACTGTTCTGGACCGAAAGTGCCCGGAAACGGCTACGACATAAGATTGGTAGGCAACTTGAGAATAGAAGCGGCTTTTTGAGATCCCACACGTGCAATGTTGCTGAAATGAAGCGAGGTTCTTGGAATGCATCATGATTTCGACTTTGGGCATGGGAAACAACAAGTTGGCCAAGGAAATCCCCGTTTTCGGCCGTTCCTTCCGCTTTCGAAGGCAATATAAAACCAGATCACGCATCGCCCACTCATGGGCAGGGGTAACAAGGTGCAGTGTTGCATGTGGAGTGAGTTGCTTGGAGTGGGTTGTAAGGATGCCCCAGGTGTCGAGGCTGGCATGCAAGAGCGAGAAGCGGCGAGAATCGTCCCGGTTAACGTCCGGTGCTTCGACGCCACCCAGCGCAACGACGGCACCATACAAGTCCTGCAATGGGGTTCAAGCATTTTGTGTGGGCCCACATTCTCATCTCTGCTGTTTTCCAGGCATCCTAGGTGGAAGGGAACACTGTTCTGGACCGAAAGTGCCCAGAAACGGCTACGACATAAGATTGGTAGGCAACTTGAGAATGGAAGCGGCTTTTTGAGATCCCACACGTGCAATGTTGCTGAAATGAAGCGAGGTTCTTGGAATGCATCATGATTTCGACTTTGGGCATGGGAAACAACAAGTTGGCCAAGGAAATCCCCGTTTTCGGCCGTTCCTTCCGCTTTCGAAGGCAATATAAAACAAGATCACGCATCGCCCACTCATGGGCAGGGGTAACAAGGTGCAGTGTTGCATGTGGAGTGAGTTGCTTGGAGTGTGTTGTAAGGATGCCCCAGGTGTCGAGGCTGGCATGCAAGAGCGAGTAGCGGCGAGAATCGTCCCGGTTAACCTCAGGTGCTTCGACGCCACCCAGCGCAACGACGGCACCATACAAGTCCTGCAATGGGGTTCAAGCATTTTGTGTGGGCCCACATTGCCAAGTGTGGCTTACATTCCCATCTCTGCTGTTTTCCAGGCATCCTAGGTGGAAGGAAACACTGTTCTGGACCGAAAGTGCCCGGAAACGGCTACGACATAAGATTGGTAGGCAACTTGAGAATGGAAGCGGCTTTTTGAGATCCCACACGTGCAATGTTGCTGAAATGAAGCGAGGTTCTTGGCATGCATCATGATTTCGACTTTGGACATGGGAAACAACAAGTTGGCCAAGGAAATCCCCGTTTTCGGCCGTTCCTTCCGCTTTCGAAGGCAATATAAAACCAGATCACGCATCGCCCACTCATGGGCAGGGGTAACAAGGTGCAGTGTTGCATGTGGAGTGAGTTGCTTGGAGTGGGTTGTAAGGATGCCCCAGGTGTCGAGGCTGGCATGCAAGAGCGAGAAGCGGCGAGAATCGTCCGGGTTAACGTCCGGTGCTTCGACGCCACCCAGCGCAACGGCGGCACAATACAAGTCCTGCAATGGGGTTCAAGCATTTTGTGTGGGCCCACATTGCCAAGTGTGGCTTACATTCTCATCTCTGCTGTATTCCAGGCATCGTAGGTGGAAGGGAACAATGTTCTGGACCGAAAGTGCCCGGAAACGGCTTCGACATAAGATTGGTAGGCAACTTGAGAATGGAAGCAGCTTTTTGAGATCCCACACGTGCAATGTTGCTGAAATGAAGCGAGGTTCTTGGAGTGCATCATGATTTCGACTTTGGGCATGGGAAACAACAAGTTGGCCAAGGAAATCCCCGTTTTCGGCCGTTCCTTCCGCTTTCGAAGGCAATATAAAACCAGATCACGCATCGCCCACTCATGGGCAGGGGTAACAAGGTGCAGTGTTGCATGTCGAGTGAGTTGCTTGGAGTGGGCTGTAAGGATGCCCCAGGTGTCGAGGCTGGCATGCAAGAGCGAGAAGCGGCGAGAATCGTCCCGGTTAACGTCCGGTGCTTCGACGCCACCCAGCGCAATGACGGCACCATACAAGTCCTGCAATGGGGTTCAAGCATTTTGTGTGGGCCCACATTGCCAAGTGTGGCTTACATTCTCATCTCTGCTGTATTCCAGGCATCCTAGGTGGAAGGGAACAATGTTCTGGACCGAAAGTGCCCGGAAACGGCTACAACATAAGATTGGTAGGCAACTTGAGAATGGAAGCGGCTTTTTGAGATCCCACACGTGCAATGTTGCTGAAATGAAGCGAGGTTCTTGGAATGCATCATGATTTCGACTTTGGGCATGGGAAACAACAAGTTGGCCAAGGAAATCCCCGTTTTCGGCCGTTCCTTCCGCTTTCGAAGGCAATATAAAACCAGATCACGCATCGCCCACTCATGGGCAGGGGTAACAAGGTGCAGTGTTGCATGTCGAGTGAGTTGCTTGGAGTGGGTTGTAAGGATGCCCCAGGTGTCGAGGCTGGCATGCAAGAGCGAGAAGCGGCGAGAATCGTCCCGGTTAACGTCCGGTGCTTCGACGCCACCCAGCGCAATGACGGCACCATACAAGTCCTGCAATGGGGTTCAAGCATTTTGTGTGGGCCCACATTGCCAAGTGTGGCTTACATTCTCATCTCTGCTGTATTCCAGGCATCCTAGGTGGAAGGGAACAATGTTCTGGACCGAAAGTGCCCGGAAACGGCTACAACATAAGATTGGTAGGCAACTTGAGAATGGAAGCGGCTTTTTGAGATCCCACACGTGCAATGTTGCTGAAATGAAGCGAGGTTCTTGGCATGCATCATGATTTCGACTTTGGACATGGGAAACAACAAGTTGGCCAAGGAAATCCCCGTTTTCGGCCGTTCCTTCCGCTTTCGAAGGCAATATAAAACCAGATCACGCATCGCCCACTCATGGGCAGGGGTAACAAGGTGCAGTGTTGCATGTCGAGTGAGTTGCTTGGAGTGGGCTATAAGGATGCCCCAGGTGTCGAGGCTGGCATGCAAGAGCGAGAAGCGGCGAGAATCGTCCCGGTTAACGTCCGGTGCTTCGACGCCACCCAGCGCAATGACGGCACCATACAAGTCCTGCAATGGGGTTCAAGCATTTTGTGTGGGCCCACATTGCCAAGTGTGGCTTACATTCTCATCTCTGCTGTATTCCAGGCAACCTAGGTGGAAGGGAACAATGTTCTGGACCGAAAGTGCCCGGAAACGGCTACAACATAAGATTGGTAGGCAACTTGAGAATGGAAGCGGCTTTTTGAGATCCCACACGTGCAATGTTGCTGAAATGAAGCGAGGTTCTTGGAATGCATCATGATTTCGACTTTGGGCATGGGAAACAACAAGTTGGCCAAGGAAATCCCCGTTTTCGGCCGTTCCTTCCGCTTTCGAAGGCAATATAAAACCAGATCACGCATCGCCCACTCATGGGCAGGGGTAACAAGGTGCAGTGTTCCATGTCGAGTGAGTTGCTTGGAGTGGGTTGTAAGGATGCCCCAGGTGTCGAGGCTGGCATGCAAGAGCGAGAAGCGGCGAGAATCGTCCCGGTTAACGTCCGGTGCTTCGACGCCACCCAGCGCAATGACGGCACCATACAAGTCCTGCAATGGGGTTCAAGCATTTTGTGTGGGCCCACATTGCCAAGTGTGGCTTACATTCTCATCTCTGCTGTATTCCAGGCATCCTAGGTGGAAGGGAACAATGTTCTGGACCGAAAGTGCCCGGAAACGGCTACAACATAAGATTGGTAGGCAACTTGAGAATGGAAGCGGCTTTTTGAGATCCCACACGTGCAATGTTGCTGAAATGAAGCGAGGTTCTTGGAATGCATCATGATTTCGACTTTGGGCATGGGAAACAACAAGTTGGCCAAGGAAATCCCCGTTTTCGGCCGTTCCTTCCGCTTTCGAAGGCAATATAAAACCAGATCACGCATCGCCCACTCATGGGCAGGGGTAACAAGGTGCAGTGTTGCATGTGGAGTGAGTTGCTTGGAGTGGGTTGTAAGGATGCCGCAGGTGTCGAGGCTGGCATGCATCATGCCGTCTAGCTTTCTGTAAAACTATCGTCGAATCTATGAATTTGAGCCTATTTCAACGAGTTCGCGTTTTTTAATTAATTGTGAATATTTCTGAACGCAATCACGTACCAGAATGTAGATTAAAAGCGAAAAGAATGTTTGAATAATGTTGTATGATGCATGTTGAACTAAGTCATTCCAAAATTTTGGGCAAATGTGCTTCAAATGAGGTCTGAAGCTAGGGCAAATCACATATAACAGCATTGTGCGTTGGATTCATGTCAATTTGATATTGTTTTGAATTATTTAAGCTCATTTGAAACCATCGCTCTATTCTCATGAGAAATGTGCTCTAAATGAGGTCTGAAGCTAGGGTAGACACCCCCGTTTGAAATTTCATGAAAAAATCGACTATATCACATATAACAACATTGTGCGTTGGATTCATGTCATTTTGAATTTTTTTGAATTATTTATGCTCATTTGCAACCTTCGCTCAATTCTCGTGAGAAATGTGCTTCAAATGAGGTCCGAAGCTAGGGTAAATACCCCCATTTGTGCTTCAACATTTTTTGGCATATTTTCTAAATCAACCAAATGAATTTCCTAGACATCTATTCTACATATATAGTGTAAATCTGAAGTTTCATTATGTTTTGAATAATTCTTCTATTTTTTATTTTTTATTTAAATAACATGGTTTAATAGAAAAATCATATGTAAAACTGATAAAAATCATCGCTGTAGTAAATCTGAAGTTTCATTATATTTTTTATTTAAATAACATGGTTTATAATACTTAACAGCAAAGAAATCATATGTAGAACCATCGATCCCTGTGGCCAACGTACCAACCAATCAGAGCGCAGAACGAACGTCTAGCGGATCGATGTGGCTGCGAGCGCATCCGTCCGATGCAGAAGAAGAAAATAGTTAACGTCGCGTATCATTTGCAGCAGCCCTGCACGCCTTGTTTCAGAAACACGAGTCGCGTCGCATTTGCAGCGACGCAGCCCTCGACGCCTGGTTTCAGAAACACGTACGAGTCGCGTCGCATTTGCAGCGACGCAGCCCTCCACGCCTAGTTTTCACAAGATACGCATCAATGCATATGCAGCTAGCGAGGAGACTTTGGACTTTCTTCTCTTCTTTAATACAAGCATGCAACGTCGAATCACTTCGACTGACGAATGCACACGCGCTCGTACTCCGTGTCACTAGCTGTCCGGCCTACGCCTACGCCTATGCCTGTTCTACACCGCTTTGACCATGCACGACTCTTCTACACTTCATTATCCAATGTGTTCACACAGTTTGCTTCATCTACCCAAATAAATTCACGCGTCTAATCGTGTCTTTAAATAGTCCTTCACTCGTCCTCCATATTCTCATCCCTCTCCAGCCCTTTGCCTCTCTCTCCCTTCAAGCCCTAACAATGTCTTCGTACTCACTCCCTTCAAGCCCGGAGTCGGTCTCCGACGAGGACAACCACCCCAAGGCTCGGCCTTGGTACGAGGCCGAGTGGCAGGCGGAGAACGTCCTGCCCATCGTGCTTCCCGTCGACGACTCTCCCAAACGGGAGCGATCGCCGACGCCGCCCTTCGTCCACCGCCCCGTCCCTTCCCCCACCACCAAGACGTCGGACATCTCCCCCAAGACGAACCGCCGCCTCCAGAGACTGGAGCGGCTGGAGGCGAAGGAGTTGAAGGCGCAGGAGAAGAAGGAGGCGAAGGAGGAGGCGAAGGCCCTCCGGGCCAGGATCAAGCGGTCCCGTGAGAGGCAGGAGGAGAGGATGCGGGCGGAGAACCGCCGCGCCCGCGTCAACAAGGAGATGGAGATCCGGGCGGCGGAGTGGCCGCGGAAGTAGGGCGGCGCCGGAGGGCGGGAAGGGCTCCCGCATGCAGAGCGGGAGCAGTTAGGGCTAGCATTTTTTTTTAGTTAAATGTAATGTTTCTCGGGCCCCACTGAATATATGTAAAGTGGGGCCAGTTATCCTCTCTTAAGTATGTTTAATTATATATAAGCCCTATATATAAAGTTATGTTCTTATATTTGTCCAAATGTACCCACTGTTTAAAAGTTTTTTCCTTTCTAATCATCGCTTTAAAATCTGCACATTGTAAACAAAATTTATATATAAGAGATGTGCTGCATTATGTTTTCTAAGATAACATAAAAATTTGAGTTGAGCACAGTATATATTTTATATTATTAATACGAATAATTTGATGGTTTAATAAATGGATAATGCGTAGTCTGCATGTAGTGATTAATAAATATAAATGGATAATGTCTACATGTTGACATTGGGCCTCATGTGACATTCGGCCGCAAGGAACGGTCAACAGGTGGGGCCCACATGCAGCGCCAACCGTCAACAGGTGGGGCCCACATGCAGCGCCAACGCTCAACAGCTGGGGCCCATAGGCCGCGCCAACGGTTCTATGATGGGTCCCACAGGCCAGGATCCTAACGGGGGGCCGAAAGTAACGGTGGGAGCAGCGAAAGGAGTCCTTGCGCACTGACTAGGGGCAAAACTGAGGTCGATTCGGCGCTAGGGGTAAAACTGAGGTCGTGGTGCCAACTGAGGGCACCTTGTTAATTATCCCTTTCGACTTTGGGCATGGGAAACAACAAGTTGGCCAAGGAAATCCCCGTTTTCGGCCGTTCCTTCCGCTTTCGAAGGCAATATAAAACCAGATCACGCATCGCCCACTCATGGGCAGGGGTAACAAGGTGCAGTGTTGCATGTGGAGTGAGTTGCTTGGAGTGGGTTGTAAGGATGCCCCAGGTGTCGAGGCTGGCATGCAAGAGCGAGAAGCGGCGAGAATCGTCCGGGTTATCGTCCGGTGCTTCGACGCCACCCAGCGCAACGGCGGCACCATACAAGTCCTGCAATGGGGTTCAAGCATTTTGTGTGGGCCCACATTGCCAAGTGTGGCTTACATTCTCATCTCTGCTGTATTCCAGGCATCCTAGGTGGAAGGGAACAATGTTCTGGACCGAAAGTGCCCGGAAACGGCTACAACATAAGATTGGTAGGCAACTTGAGAATGGAAGCGGCTTTTTGAGATCCCACGCGTGCAATGTTGCTGAAATGAAGCGAGGTTCTTGGAATGCATCATGATTTCGACTTTGGGCATGGGAAACAACAAGTTGGCCAAGGAAGTCCCCGTTTTCGGCCGTTCCTTCCGCTTTCGAAGGCAATATAAAACCAGATCACGCATCGCCCACTCATGGGCAGGGGTAACAAGGTGCAGTGTTGCATGTGGAGTGAGTTGCTTGGAGTGGGTTGTAAGGATGCCCCAGGTGTCGAGGCTGACATGCAAGAGCGAGAAGCGGCGAGAATCGTCCGGGTTAACGTCCGGTGCTTCGACGCCACCCAACGCAACGGCGACACCATACAAGTCCTGCAATGGGGTTCAAGCATTTTGTGTGGGCCCACATTGCCAAGTGTGGCTTACATTCTCATCTCTGCTGTATTCCAGGCATCGTAGGTGGAAGGGAACAATGTTCTGGACCGAAAGTGCCCGGAAACGGCTTCGACATAAGATTGGTAGGCAACTTGAGAATGGAAGCGGCTTTTTGAGATCCCACACGTGCAATGTTGCTGAAATGAAGCGAGGTTCTTGGAATGCATCATGATTTCAACTTTGGGCATGGGAAACAACAAGTTGGCCAAGGAAGTCCCCGTTTTCGGCCGTTCCTTCCGCTTTCGAAGGCAATATAAAACCAGATCACGCATCGCCCACTCATGGGCAGGGGTAACAAGGTGCAGTGTTGCATGTGGAGTGAGTTGCTTGGAGTGGGTTGTAAGGATGCCCCAGGTGTCGAGGCTGACATGCAAGAGCGAGAAGCGGCGAGAATCGTCCGGGTTAACGTCCGGTGCTTCGACGCCACCCAACGCAACGGCGACACCATACAAGTCCTGCAATGGGGTTCAAGCATTTTGTGTGGGCCCACATTGCCAAGTGTGGCTTACATTCTCATCTCTGCTGTATTCCAGGCATCGTAGGTGGAAGGGAACAATGTTCTGGACCGAAAGTGCCCGGAAACGGCTTCGACATAAGATTGGTAGGCAACTTGAGAATGGAAGCGGCTTTTTGAGATCCCACACGTGCAATGTTGCTGAAATGAAGCGAGGTTCTTGGAATGCATCATGATTTCGACTTTGGGCATGGGAAACAACAAGTTGGCCAAGGAAATCCCCGTTTTCGGCCGTTCCTTACACTTTCGAAGGCAATATAAAACCAGATCACGCATCGCCCACTCATGGGCAGGGGTAACAAGGTGCAGTGTTGCATGTGGAGTGAGTTGCTTGGAGTGGGTTGTAAGGATGCCCCAGGTGTCGAGGCTGGCATGCAAGAGCGAGAAGCGGCGAGAATCGTCCGGGTTAACGTCCGGTGCTTCGACGCCACCCAGCGCAACGGCGGCACCATACAAGTCCTGCAATGGGGTTCAAGCATTTTGTGTGGGCCCACATTGCCAAGTGTCGCTTACATTCTCATCTCTGCTGTATTCCAGGCATCCTAGGTGGAAGGGAACAATGTTCTGGACCGAAAGTGCCCGGAAACGGCTTCGACATAAGATTGGTAGGCAACTTGAGAATGGAAGCGGCTTTTTGAGATCCCACACGTGCAATGTTGCTGAAATGAAGCGAGGTTCTTGGAATGCATCATGATTTCGACTTTGGGCATGGGAAACAACAAGTTGGCCAAGGAAATCCCCGTTTTCGGCCGTTCCTTCCGCTTTCGAAGGCAATATAAAACCAGATCACGCATCGCCCACTCATGGGCAGGGGTAACAAGGTGCAGTGTTGCATGTGGAGTGAGTTGCTTGGAGTGGGTTGTAAGGATGCCCCAGGTGTCGAGGCTGGCATGCAAGAGCGAGAAGCGGCGAGAATCGTCCGGGTTAACGTCCGGTGCTTCGACGCCACCCAGCGCAACGGCGGCACAATACAAGTCCTGCAATGGGGTTCAAGCATTTTGTGTGGGCCCACATTGCCAAGTGTGGCTTACATTCTCATCTCTGCTGTATTCCAGGCATCGTAGGTGGAAGGGAACAATGTTCTGGACCGAAAGTGCCCGGAAACGGCTTCGACATAAGATTGGTAGGCAACTTGAGAATGGAAGCAGCTTTTTGAGATCCCACACGTGCAATGTTGCTGAAATGAAGCGAGGTTCTTGGAGTGCATCATGATTTCGACTTTGGGCATGGGAAACAACAAGTTGGCCAAGGAAATCCCCATTTTCGGCCGTTCCTTCCGCTTTCGAAGGCAATATAAAACCAGATCACGCATCGCCCACTCATGGGCAGGGGTAACAAGGTGCAGTGTTGCATGTGGAGTGAGTTGCTTGGAGTGGGTTGTAAGGATGCCCCAGGTGTCGAGGCTGGCATGCAAGAGCGAGAAGCGGCGAGAATCGTCCGGGTTAACGTCCGGTGCTTCGACGCCACCCAGCGCAACGGCGGCACCATACAAGTCCTACAATGGGGTTCAAGCATTTTGTGTGGGCCCACATTGCCAAGTGCCGCTTACATTCTCATCTCTGCTGTATTCCAGGCATCCTAGGTGGAAGGGAACAATGTTCTGGACCGAAAGTGCCCGGAAACGGCTTCGACATAAGATTGGTAGGCAACTTGAGAATGGAAGCGGCTTTTTGAGATCCCACACGTGCAATGTTGCTGAAATGAAGCGAGGTTCTTGGAATGCATCATGATTTCGACTTTGGGCATGGGAAACAACAAGTTGGCCAAGGAAATCCCCGTTTTCGGCCGTTCCTTCCGCTTTCGAAGGCAATATAAAACCAGATCACGCATCGCCCACTCATGGGCAGGGGTAACAAGGTGCAGTGTTGCATGTGGAGTGAGTTGCTTGGAGTGGGTTGTAAGGATGCCCCGGGTGTCGAGGCTGGCATGCAAGAGCGAGAAGCTGCGAGAATCGTCCGGGTTAACGTCCGGTGCTTCGACGCCACCCAGCGCAACGGCGGCACAATACAAGTCCTGCAATGGGGTTCAAGCATTTTGTGTGGGCCCACATTGCCAAGTGTGGCTTACATTCTCATCTCTGCTGTATTCCAGGCATCGTAGGTCGAAGGGAACAATGTTCTGGACCGAAAGTGCCCGGAAACGGCTTCGACATAAGATTGGTAGGCAACTTGAGAATGGATGCAGCTTTTTGAGATCCCACACGTGCAATGTTGCTGAAATGAAGCGAGGTTCTTGGAATGCATCATGATTTCGACTTTGGGCATGGGAAACAACAAGTTGGCCAAGGAAATCCCCGTTTTCGGCCGTTCCTTCCGCTTTCGAAGGCAATATAAAACCAGATCACGCATCGCCCACTCATGGGCAGGGGTAACAAGGTGCAGTGTTGCATGTGGAGTGAGTTGCTTGGAGTGGGTTGTAAGGATGCCCCAGGTGTCGAGGCTGGCATGCAAGAGCGAGAAGCGGCGAGAATCGTCCGGGTTAACGTCCGGTGCTTCGACGCCACCCAGCGCAACGGCGGCACCATACAAGTCCTGCAATGGGGTTCAAGCATTTTGTGTGGGCCCACATTGCCAAGTGTGGCTTACATTCTCATCTCTGCTGTATTCCAGGCATCTTAGGTGGAAGGGAACAATGTTCTGGACCGAAAGTCCCCGGAAACGGCTTCGACATAAGATTGGTAGGCAACTTGAGAATGGAAGCGGCTTTTTGAGATCCCACACGTGCAATGTTGCTGAAATGAAGCGAGGTTCTTGGAATGCATCATGATTTCGACTTTGGGCATGGGAAACAACAAGTTGGCCAAGGAAATCCCCGTTTTCGGCCGTTCCTTCCGCTTTCGAAGGCAATATAAAACCAGATCACGCATCGCCCACTCATGGGCAGGGGTAACAAGGTGCAGTGTTGCATGTGGAGTGAGTTGCTTGGAGTGGGTTGTAAGGATGCCCCAGGTGTCGAGGCTGGCATGCAAGAGCGAGAAGCGGCGAGAATCGTCCGGGTTAACGTCCGGTGCTTCGACGCCACCCAGCGCAACGGCGGCACCATACAAGTCCTGCAATGGGGTTCAAGCATTTTGTGTGGGCCCACATTGCCAAGTGTGGCTTACATTCTCATCTCTGCTGTATTCCAGGCATCGTAGGTGGAAGGGAACAATGTTCTGGACCGAAAGTCCCCGGAAACGGCTACAACATAAGATTGGTAGGCAACTTGAGAATGGAAGCGGTTTTTTGAGATCCCACACGTGCAATGTTGCTGAAATGAAGCGAGGGGAGGGGAGACGCTCGGTGGCACTTCAGATAGGAACCATAAAAATGGCAACTGCCCCGCGGAAATGTACCCACCATTTGTGGTGACAGACTTACAGGTGGGCCCAAGTATCATCTTCCTCCCGTATTGTCACGTCAAGTTCGCACTCCTCCTCTTTGTGTACCTACAGTTATTTGCTCCGAGAAAACCCTTATTCCGCAGTTCACCGACACCGTCGCCGCCGCCGCCGCCGCCATCCATCTCTCGACCTCGCCGCCCCTCGATCAGCATCCCTCTCTGGGCCGTCGCATTCTCGCGACCGCCGTCGTCGCCAGTCTCTTCATCGCGGTGTAGATTGACCCACGGCGCGTCGATTCACCACTGATCCATCGCAGGCGACACTCAGGTTAGAACTTCACCTCTTGTGGATGCATTGCAGAACGATTTAAGTTCAAACACTCATTTTCTATAAGGTAACTAGTGTCCTACTTGTCTAGACAGGAAAGAAATGTGAAATCTTGTGCTACATATAGATGGTAGCACGTATTTATGTTCGATGTCATTCATGATTGATTTGTCTTTTACACGTTTATGACTAAAGTAAATGGTACTTACATGCATCTGATTGAGATGTTGCACTATACCTTCATGTTAATTTTGATAGTTCCAGGTGCCCAATTGATGTTGGTAGCTGTTGTTGTGTGTGTGCCTTTTTCTAGGTAGGTAATTAGTGATGTTGAAAGTAAGACCTCTGGTACTCACACTGGCATATCTAGGACCAGTACCTACTTTTAGTAATTTCCCTTTTTACTATTCACAAGTACAGTTGACTTTACCCCTTTTTAGGTTCACTAGCTATTTTTAGTAATTTCCATTTTTAATCTTCAGCAGGACAATAGATGTGAGCCATTTTTTAGGACTAGTAGCTATTTCAATTAATTTGCTAAAGCAGTACAATTGATTGTCGGCACACCATTTCCTTGACATACTAGTAGATTTTCTTTTCTGAAGTTTCGTACTTCCATGAAATTCTTGAATGCATGTCAAATTTAAATTGCACCTGTGTATGAATGTCTCTGAACCATGATGCTGCTAGACTGCATTTACTCCTAAATTTGTAGTGAAACTTCATGTTTCTTAACCTCTGCTGTTTTGGCACGTCTGCTAAATGTAACTGAAGTCATACTTTTTAGTACGATCTACAGGCGGGTTTGCATACAATGGACTACGAGTTCCTCGCTTACGTAGATGATGCTTCATCGGACAAACAGGTATTGTACTCATTTTACTTGTCATTTTAGTCAGATAGGTGGAATGATGTTCATGGTTTGCTCTATCCTCTGCTGCAGTCACTGCCTAAGAAGTTCGTAGAGTTGCTAGGGGACCGTAAACCCCGTGCACTGAAGCTGCTTGAGGTCGGCCATCGGCGTAGCACCACGTGGGACGTTGATGTGTGGTTCGACAGCACTGGCCGCATGTTCCTCAAGCGCGGCTGGGAGTGTTTCGCCCGGACCTACAAACTGCAGAGAGGCTTTATTCTGATCTGCAATTACGACGGCCGCAATGTCATCACAGTAAAGATGTTCGACCTAAGCAGTTGCCGCTTGCAATACAACGCGGCATTCAGTACGTGGACTGTATCACCAAAATGTTAATTCCCTATTATATATGTAGCCGGAAATTGATTTGCATTTCTATTATATGATGAACAGAGGGATCTGTTAAGATGGAGTTGGCACACTTTGAGTTCTACTCCCTCGTAGTAGACGCTACATCAGACAAACTGGTACGCTTCATCGACCCACACCACCACTTCAGTTATTTAGTCTGACATAGTGTCTGAGCTATGATCCTGTAGCTAGTTAAATTTGTGAATCAAATTAAGGTCTAGTAGATGGGTTGTAGTAGCTCAATTGCTCTACGTAAAAATATGTTCACTCGATATGGTACATTTCAGCTCCCACTGAAAGTTCATCTTTTTGAATTAATGTGGCAAACACCCTCATTGCTCAACTAAGATTTAGTATAACTGATTACTAGGTACTACTTGTTTACATTTTTATAGTACTCATCCATCATCAAACAGTAAACTTATTTCTAGTAAGCACTCTTTTCTATCCATTTAACTTTCATATTGCTGCAGGTGCTGCCTAAGAAGTTTGTGGAGTTGTTGAAGGGCCATGAACCACGTGAACTTAAGCTGCGTGAGGCGGACGATCCGAGTAGCAAGAACTGGGACATGGATGTGCTTTTCGATGAAGCTGGCCGCATTTTCCTCGGGCACGGCTAGGACAAGTTCGCCCAATATTACTTCCTGCAGCGCGGCATGTTCCTCCTCTTCAGTTACGACGGCGACGCCTTGCTCACCGTCAAGGTGTTCAAGTTCGACATGTGCCGCAGACACTACTTGTACGACCACGACGCTACTACAAGCAATGAAACTGACCCAGATCCCAGGACTGTTGAGGAGTCCACGGATGAGGAGTCCACGGATCAGCAGTCCATGGATGAGGATGACCCATTCGACTCTTCCATCATCTTCTCCCAGAGAGCTGATCTTGATGACGATGAGAAGGACCACGTTTGTGAGCTTCTACCCACAATAGATGAATACATTGGAGTGCCATACGTGACTCGTTTGACGTGGACAAATGTGGCCAGATATGAGATGGTACGTAAGGTGCCAATGCTATTTATGTTTTTCAACACAATTTATGCTTACAACGTGTGCCTTACTATGACCTACTTCTTTTTGTATGTCATCCACACGCTCGAAATCCAGAAACTACCTCAGTCCATAGCGGACAGTGCTGGCATTCCGTCTTCAGGCCATGCTGGGCTATGCCTCGGATCATCAGAGGCGTTCACCACCGTTCCATACAACACGGACAGGGACGGACGCATTATGTTTGGCAGGAATGCATGGCGGGAATTCCTTGAAGGCAAGCATTTATATGAAAAGCAAGCTATTCTCATTACACTTAGGAGCACCCGTAACCGCCACTTGGACGTGAAGATCGTGATGCGGGCGGTGTCGCCCTGGTTGTAGTACGTACGTAGTCTGCCAACTTGGACATTCTCATCGGATCATGAACGTATGGATGTATGTAATTATCGTACTACCATCAGCGATGTGCTTCAGTGGTTTGATCACCCAAACCTTCATCTGCAGTGAAGATTACTTGTCCTGTTTATATTTTCAGTGGCAATTTCAAGTTTGCAGAAATAAACAAGGCGGCGGCAGCTAATAAGTTGCATGAAATAATTGTTCAGTGACATTACATGACTCATGCGAGACTTCCACATGTTTTCAATCCTACTTTGTAAGCGCTAGGGAATAAATCCGATTAGTTTTCCCTCGATAGTTAAGAGCCTGCCGCCTTGAAACTCAATGCAAAATATGCCTTCTAGGCAGCCTGCGATTGCATGCATTGTTTAACTGCTCTATTAGCGCCTATATTGTCGACAAGGCGTTGTGGTTGCTCGAATACGATGTCCCACCAAAAAAAAATTAAATCCTCCCGCTAAAACGCCAAGTGTAGCGAAATTTTGTGTTCCCACCAAAAAATAAAAGCAGTCACTTTAAATTTCCCGCTAAAGTGTATGTAGAAGTGCACGATGCCCCCTCCTGTTTCGCCATAGCATAATCTGCGGGCCACCTTGATGTAGCCCACCCAACTCCACCAAGTGCACCGATGACAAGATCACGCGCAAAGGCCATCAAAGATAAGGTGAACTCGCTCCTATCATCCTATGCTTTCGGTCATGTGGAGAATGGTGCGCTACCTCATGGTTCCACACTTTGCGTACTCAGGTTCAAACCCACCACGGAGGTCCCGGAAAGCACCCAAAATGATGCGCAAGAAGATACGAAGGAGGGCGGAAGAAACGGCATCGCAATCGGAGTCCCGACGGAGAAGATAGGGGGAAAGGAGCCCCTCCCGGCCTCGGGGGCCGGCCAGGCCGGCCTCATCCCCCCCCCTAGGCCGGACCCCCAACAGAGGTAGCCGGCCTGGAGGCCGGCCTCCCTCCTTCCCACCCCGGCCCCAGGCCGGGCACCCAGCAGAGCCAGCCGGCCTGGGGGCCGGCCTGCCTCCTCCCCACCCCGGCCCCAGGCCGGCCTCCTCCTCCAGGCGCCCACCCTGGCCCCAGGCCGGGTTCCAGGCCGGCCAGGCCGGCCCCTAGGCCGGGGTGGACCCGAAAATGCACGGAAAAGACCCGTTTTCGCTCCCGTTTTCACCTACTTCGACCCCCGGCTATATAAGGACTCCCCCAAGCTAGATCTAGGGTTTAGAGTTGAATTTAGAACATTTGGAGCTCAGCTCTCTTGTATCCCTCTTTGAGGAACCATCCCTCCGACATCGTCGAGGATTGTATCAAGGCACATCCAACTACTTGATCTCTCCCTTTGGGTTTCTATCAAGTACTTGACCAATCTTCCTCTCGATTATCTTGAGGTTCTATTGGCGTAGTGGACCGGCTACGGGTGTAAAGCGGTTTCAATCAAGGTGAGCTCAGTTGAATCGATCGTTCCGTAGGCGGCCCTCGGGGTTAGTTGACGGAAGATTTGGGGTTCTTCGGTTCTTACTAGTTATCCTTGTGATTGTTTGCGTTGCCCTCGATTTCCCCCTCGTTTCCCCCTCGTGTGTTCATCGAGTTCTTCGTGTTCTTCGTGTTCTCCGTCGATTCGTGAAGATCGGGCCAATCTAGGAGTAACCCTCCGCATCATCTGGTATCCAGAGCTAGATTGACACGAATCCGACACCCTTACCCCTCCCCATCCACCAATTTTTCTTTTTCCACCAAGAATTTCGAAAATCCTCAAAAAATAGCCAAAAGGGAATTTGACCGATCTGTTGACTCGTTGAGTTTTTCTTCATAGATTTGTTGCCAAACACCTTTCCACACCTTTCCATTCAGCCAATTTTTCCAATTTCGCCCAAAAAATTTCTTGATTTGGTGGGAATTTCGAATTTGAGCCAAAAACTCAGAAAATTTCAGCTCTTCGATTCTCCGGCAGATTTTGGAACTTGTTTTTCTTTGTCGTTTGTGATCCAAATTGAGTGCAACGAGTTGCTACGCGACGCCCACGACATCACCTACGCTTCCACATCATCGGATCGCCACGACATCGACTCCCCCACGGCCGCAAGTCCGTGATCATCAAATAAGAGAGTAATAACTTGCTTCCGCTTGCACCACCCCATCCCATTGTGTTACTTACCTATCGGACTAGTTCTTTTTACACCGCTTGGCATCGCATTTGTGGCATCGAGAGTGCGAGGTTAGCGCTTGTGAGAGATTAGCTACCGAGTAGGCATTGGCACTTTGGAATCCATCAAAAAGAGAAAATCAAAAAAAAAAAGAGAAAAAGAGAAAATAGAAAAAGAAGCAAAAGGATCGGTGCCAATTGCCTTCCATTGTAGGAACGTGTAGCATTGCGTCGCAAAAGAGAAAGAGTGACCGATTGCCACGGTGCGAATCTTGTTGCCTTTTCAACTTTGCGGTTTGAGCTAGCGTCCTCTTTGAGTTAGTGTGGCATTGAGCATTAGTCTACGTTAGGGCCATTTCGTTCTTCGCTCGTCCATTGGTCGCACTAACCCCATTTTTCCCTTGCGTGTGTGTGTTCCACCATATTTCCATCCTATAGGTTTGGTTTTTGTGCTAACTTTTCTTTGAATTTTCTCCACGATTGACAACAAACTTTTCTTCGGTTTTGGTCGATTTTTCCTCGCCACTTTCCTAACCTATTTGCCTTCCATATAAAGTGTGTGTGTTACCGTTTGCGGTTTCTTTCGATCTTTTGGATTCGCTCTTGACATACCGCCCTACACCTAGGCTCGTCCACTAGCCTCAATACGACCAAGAAAGGTAACGTTGGGTAAGTGAGGCGTCCATTTCTTCAATATCACCCTTGTGTGTGTTTTTGAGATGGCTAGGGAAGGAGTATTCACAAGTCCGAGCTCGGAAGACGAAGGCAACCCATTCTACAACGACAATGATTACGCCAACTTCGTCACCCACAATGACCACTTTCAACTCCGCGAACTCGTCAAGGACGGGTTGCAACGCTATGAGCGTCGACTCCAAGAGCAAGAGGCTCGATTGAATGATCAAATGACGCGCATCAACATCAACTTGGCTAATCTTGCCAATCGCCGTCATTCATCATCGTCCTCAAGGTCTCGTCGCTCAATCCACCGCAATCAAGATCCTCACCAACCTCGTCGCCATGATCGCCACGATCGCCATGATCGCCACAACGTGGAGGAGGGTGGACAACCTCAACAACCACCACCACCTCCTCCACAACCTCAACAACTTCCGCGACGCAATCGGTATGAGGATAGCTCGCCATCACCACCACCTCGACATCGCCAAGGCCGTGGTGACCCTCTTCAACAACCGCAACGCCCGGACCTTCGACAACACCATCATCCTCCACCTCCACAAGGCCACGCTCAAGACTATGGCCACAATGATTTCGTGGAAGATGCTCGTCAACATCGAAGGCCACCTAGGAGCCATGCGCGTCCCAACAACAATGACCGCCAAGAACAAGAACGTCCTCAACAACATCACAATGGCCATGATGATAGTGAACGCCGTGAAGCTAGGCTCCGGCACCACCAACCACCACCACTTAATGACCACCGGCGTCATCCTCCCCATCATGATCGCCACCGCCAAGACAATGAGGATGATCCCTATGATGATTCACCTCCCATTTATGATGAAGACCCCCATGAGCGCCAACATGCGCGTCCCCATCGTCCGCAAGAGGACAACAACATGAGTGCTCTTCGTTTCAATGTCCCCAAGTTCAATGGTGAGAATGATCCCGAAGACTATCTTGCTTGGGCTCTCAAGGTTGACAAGATCTTCGGCATTCACAACTTCACCGACAACAAGATGGTTGCTCTAGCATCTTTGGAATTCGAAGGCTATGCACTCTTATGGTGGGATCGTCTACAAGCCGAACGAGTCCGCAATCGCGTTGCTCCTATTGCCACTTGGAATGAGATGAAGCAATTCATGCATGCTCGATTCGTTCCTCCTCACTACAAGCGTGACCTCTTCAAGAAGCTTCAAGAACTTCGTCAAGGTGTGAAGTCCGTTGATGAGTACTACAAGGAAATGGAGACATCTTTGATCCGCGCTCATGTGATAGAATCTCAAGAGCAAACAATGGCCCGCTTCCTCAATGGCCTCAACTATCCTATAAGGAAGATCGTCGAGTATCAACCGTATGACAACATTGTGGCCCTTGTCCACCAAGCTCTCAAGGCGGAACGCCAAATTGCGGAAGATCTCAAATATAGCAAGCAAAAGGCTTTCTTCAACTCAAGACCATCATCCTCAACTACTATGACACAAGTTCCTCCTCCAACTACCACCAAGAGCAACACGCGAGCCTCTAGTGCTACCAACAAGTCTTCCCAACCATTCAAGAAGCAAACTCCTCCAACCTCATCCTCAAGTGCTCCTCAAGTCAAGTCAAGCACTATTACTTGCTTCAAGTGTGGTGGTAGTGGACACAAGTCCTTTGAATGTTCCAACAAGATGATCATGATTGTCAACCAAGACGGTGAACGTGATTCTATGAGCGAAGGCGAATACTATGCCTTGCATCAAGTTGCTCTCAACCCTTTGGACGTCTCCAACGATGATTAAGAAAGTGTGTATTGCGATGAGGACAAGAATCCATCACTAGTGGTCACAAGAGTCCTCACTTCTTCTCCTCAAGATGAGCAAGATCAACGGTGCAATCTCTTTCAAACAAGAGCCGGTATTGATGGCAAGTCAATCAAGGTCATCATCGACGGTGGAAGTTGCCACAACTTGGCTAGCAAAGAGCTTTGCGACAAACTCAAATTGCCTTACAAGCAACATCCTCACCCATACCATGTCCAATGGCTTAGTGACTCCGGCACCTTCAAGATTCAACACATGGTCTCCGTGACTTTCAAGATTGGTCCTTATGAAGACACGGTAGATTGTGACGTTGTTCCTATGACCGTGTGTCATCTTCTTCTTGGTCCACCTTGGCAATACGACAAGAGTGCTATCCATGATGGGCGTACCAATCACTATAGCTTCAAGTGGAATAACAAGACATTTGTTCTTCGTCCCATGTCTCCTAGCCAAGTGATCGCCGACAACGCCAAGACTCTTGCACGTAGACAAGAAGAGCTCAAATCTCGTGAGATGAGTGGTGAGAGAGTGATCCACCAAAAAGTGAGTGAGAGCCACAAGCCAAATATGAGTGAAAAAATTCCGAGTGATGCCAAAGGCTTTGCCTTACTTGCCACCAAAAGAGAGATGCGAGCGCTAAGAGATGACCCAACCATACTTCACGTTGTCCTATTGTGCAAAGGGGAAGCACTTGAAACTAACGACATGACAAATCTACACCCATCTTTGTTGCCTTTGTTGCAGGAATTTGAAGACGTCTTTCCCGATGAGCTCCCTCCGGGCCTTCCTCCCCTTCGAGGAATCGAGCACCGTATTGACCTCATTCCGGGCGCGCCCCTTCCAAACCGCGCTCCTTACCGCACCAATCCCGAGGAGACTAAGGAGATTGAGCGCCAAATCCAAGAGCTACTCGAAAAAGGTTTTATTCGCGAATCCCTTAGCCCTTGTGCCGTGCCGGTTATCCTTGTTCCAAAGCAAGATTCTACTTCCCGCATGTGTATGGATTGTCGCCCTATCAATGCTATCACCGTTATATATAGACATCCTATTCCTAGGCTTGATGACATGCTTGATGAATTGAGTGGTGCTACTATCTTTTCAAAAATTGATCTTAAAAGTGGTTACCATCAAATTCGTATGAGTATAGGTGATGAATGGAAAACGGCTTTCAAAACAAAACTTGGTTTGTATGAATGGCTTGTTATGCCCTTTGGTCTTTCGAATGCCCCATCTACCTTCATGCGTCTCATGAATGAAGTTCTACGTCCTTTCATTGGCAAATTTGTTGTGGTTTACTTCGACGATATTCTCATTTATAGCAAATCTTTGGAAGATCACCTTGATCATGTTTCACAAGTATTGTTGGCTCTTCGCAACGCAAAGCTTTTCGCCAATCTTTCCAAATGCAATTTTTGCACCAACAAGCTTGTTTTCTTGGGTTTTGTGATCTCTTCCAATGGTATTGAAGTAGATAACAAGAAAATTGAGGCAATTAGGAATTGGCCTAACCCTACCTCCGTGGGTGAGATAAGGCGCTTTCATGGCCTTGCCGGTTTCTATCGCCGCTTTGTCAAAGATTTTTCAACTATTGCTTGCCCTTTGAATGAACTCACCAAAAAGAATGTACCTTTTGTTTGGGGCAATGCGCAACAAAAAGCTTTCGACACACTTAAGAAATGCCTAACCGAAGCTCCTTTGCTTGTCTTACCGGATTTTGAGAAAACTTTTGAGATTGAATGTGATGCTAGTGGTATAGGAATTGGTGGCGTTCTCATGCAAAACGGACGCCCCGTTGCTTACCATAGTGAAAAACTTGATGGTGCTAAACTCAATTACCCCATCTATGATAAGGAACTTTTTGCTTTGGTTAGAGTGCTAGAAGTTTGGCAACACTACCTTTGGCCAAAAGAATTTGGCATTCATTCCGATCACGAATCATTGAAATACTTAAAAAGCCAAACCAATTTGAACAAAAGGCATGCTAAGTGGGTTGAATTCATTGAATCTTTTCCTTATGTCATTAAGTACAAGAAAGGTAAAGAGAATGTGGTAGCCGATGCCTTGTCTAGGAAAGAATGCCTTCTTACACGTCTTGACATCAATGTGATTGGTTTGGATGAAATCAAAGACTTATATGCTTCCGATGCTTTCTTTGGTCCTATATTTGAGAAGTGCTTGCCTAACCGAGGTTTCGATGATTACTATCTTCACAAAGGTTTCTTGTTTAAGGCTAACAAATTGTGTATCCCCGAGTCTTCTCTTCGTTTGTTGTTATTGAAGGAATCACATGAAGGAGGCATCATGGGACACTTTGGACGCGACAAGACCTATGCCATGCTCTCCACCAACTACTATTGGCCCAAGATGAAGCATCACGTTGAGAGACACGTCAAGAGATGTTCCACATGCCTCCGAGTTAAGTCCACTTCCAACCCTCATGGTCTTTACATGCCATTACCTATCCCACATGCACCTTGGAGTGATATTAGCATGGACTTTGTGTTAGGCCTTCCACGAACTAAAACCAACATGGATTCAATCTTTGTAGTTGTGGATCGTTTCTCTAAGATGGCACATTTCATTCCTTGTAACCGAACCGACGATGCTTCACATGTTGCTACTTTGTTTTTCAGGGAAATTGTGCGTTTACATGGTGTACCTACTTCAATTGTCTCGGGCCGCGACGTCAAGTTCACCTCCTACTTTTGGAAGACATTGATGGCCAAGCTCAGCGTCAAGCTACTATTCTCCACCGCCTATCACCCACAAACGGATGGACAAACCGAGGTCGTCAACCGCACACTCTCTTCACTACTTCGAGCATTGATCAAGCCCAACTTGAAGAATTGGGAGGAATGCATCCCACACGCCGAGTTCGCCTACAACCGTGCTCTCCATCAAGCTACCAAGAAGAGTCCCTTCGAGATCGTCTACGGCTTCAACCCCAACACCGCCCTCGACATACTCCCTTTGCCTCTACGCGAGCGAGCAAACATGGACATCGACAAGCGCACCGACTACATCAAGAAGCTACACGACTCCACAAGAGCTACGCTTGAGAAGCATTCCGAGCACCGAGCCTCTATCATGAACAAGAACAAGAAACCCATGGTGTTCCAAGAAGGTGACCTCGTGTGGCTACACTTGCGCAAGGACCGGTTCCCCGAAGAGCGCAACTCCAAGCTCAAGCCAAGAGGTGACGGTCCCTTCAAGGTCATCAAGCGCATCAACAACAACGCCTACAAGCTCGACTTACCGCAATCCAAGTACCTCGTCCACAACTCCTTCAATGTCAAGGACCTCTCTCCCTTCCATGGATACCCAAGTGATGAAGACGACGCCGAGTCGAGGTCGACTCTTTTTCAAGGGGGGAGGGAGATGATGTAGCCCACCCAACTCCACCAAGTGCACCGATGACAAGATCACGCGCAAAGGCCATCAAAGATAAGGTGAACTCGCTCCTATCATCCTATGCTTTCGGTCATGTGGAGAATGGTGCGCTACCTCATGGTTCCACACTTTGCGTACTCAGGTTCAAACCCACCACGGAGGTCCCGGAAAGCACCCAAAATGATGCGCAAGAAGATACGAAGGAGGGCGGAAGAAACGGCATCGCAATCGGAGTCCCGACGGAGAAGATAGGGGGAAAGGAGCCCCTCCCGGCCTCGGGGGCCGGCCATGCCGGCCTCATCCCCCCCCTAGGCCGGACCCCCAACAGAGGTAGCCGGCCTGGAGGCCGGCCTCCCTCCTTCCCACCCTGGCCCCAGGCCGGGCACCCAGCAGAGCCAGCCGGCCTGGGGGCCGGCCTGCCTCCTCCCCACCCCGGCCCCAGGCCGGCCTCCTCCTCCAGGCGCCCACCCTGGCCCCAGGCCGGCCCCTAGGTCGGGGTGGACCCGAAAATGCACGGAAAAGACCCGTTTTCGCTCCCGTTTTCACCTACTTCGACCCCCAGCTATATAAGGACTCCCCCAAGCTAGATCTAGGGTTTAGAGTTGAATTTAGAACATTTGGAGCTCAGCTCTCTTGTATCCCTCTTTGAGGAACCATCCCTCCGACATCGTCGAGGATTGTATCAAGGCACATCCAACTACTTGATCTCTCCCTTTGGGTTTCTATCAAGTACTTGACCAATCTTCCTCTCGATTATCTTGAGGTTCTATTGGCGTAGTGGACCGGCTACGGGTGTAAAGCGGTTTCAATCAAGGTGAGCTCAGTTGAATCGATCATTCCGTAGGCGGCCCTCGGGGTTAGTTGACGGAAGATTTGGGGTTCTTCGGTTCTTACTAGTTATCCTTGTGATTGTTTGCGTTGCCCTCGATTTCCCCCTCGTTTCCCCCTCGTGTGTTCATCGAGTTCTTCGTGTTCTTCGTGTTCTCCGTCGATTCGTGAAGATCGGGCCAATCTAGGAGTAACCCTCCGCATCACACCTCTTTCGCCATTGCAGATTAGATCTCATCTCGCCCTCATCACGTTCAGAGCTCTACACATGTCGATGTCGCGATCGGACTCCATGGAACGCGAATCCTCTCAGGTTTTCCTGTCTAATCTGCTTCTCTCGTCCATGTCCGTGATCTCGCCGTCTCTTATATGGTCTCGATATTGGTTGTTATTCTCTGTTCTTCCTCTGGTTGAAGCGTTAATCCGTGTATGAACACCTAGTCGATCATATGTGTATCTGGTTTTCTATGTGAATAATGCCATGTAACTATTTTTTTTATTTCAGATCTGCTAACTCACTGATTATTTGGGTTCTCATTTTTTCCTTCTATCTAATTGTAGACGACCGAACCCATTTGGAAAGTTAGACTTTTCTATGAGGAAGGTGATAAAAACAAAAAAGTTGTGGAAGCAGCCATGGAACCGGAGGAAATCTGCTATATGGAGTTCATCAATTTGATTGAAAACGTTGGCTTCAGTGGCGCGCGTGATTACCTGTACTGCGGGCTTAATAATGGCCCTGGCAAAGGAAAACTTGTTCCAATAGACCATGGTAGTGATTTGGAGCAATTGAAACGCATACACTCTAATGATAAGAAGATCTCCCTGTGTGTGTTTAGGGAGAAGGCCAGGGCGGTTGATATTGCAACAATAGAGTCTCTGCTTGATGATGCAACTGGATCCACCAGAAAAAAGCGACAGATCACTATCACAGGTTATACTTTCATGCCAAATCTCCAACTCGCAACTCCTTCAATACATACTTTAATAAATATTTTCCCCGGTAACTATTTTATGCATTCCTTCCTAATCCACAATTTTGATAAACATGCAGTTAGGGATGCAACCGAAGAGGAACAAGCTTCAAACGAAGAAGAAGATACAGATTACTCCTTTGGGAATGGTACACAAGTTCATTAATTCTTAATCAGCTTTCTGAATTATGCACAATGCTAATGCTTTGTCCATTTATTGTTAACATTTTCAGTAATAAAGAAAGGATCTGTCTGCATGAAAAGGGTTGAAAGTATACTACAATATAAAAAAAGTCAGGGAAAACGTAGACGTGGTAATTTATTTTTGACATTTAAGCTCTGTCTAATATTTTTTTAATGGATAAAATCTACGATTGCTGATTCAGTACAAATGTTAACCCTGAAACAGGAACTGAACCTAACACTGATGTGTCTGAAACTGACATGTGTTCCGTTGATGATTGGCCTTCCCATGCACGCTGCTATCGCCCGAAGCTACAACTACAAGAAGGTACTAGCTATTTTTTTTACCGCTGTGTCCTAATTTCTTTCAATCAACTACAAAATAAATTGTTTCTTTGTGTGTGTTTTGGGATGTAGGTGATGACATACCGAAGAAGAAAGGGCGAGGTGTTGTGAAAGGTTTGAAAGCCAATAAAAAGCGTCATGCCAATGGAGCTGGAAAACTAGGTGTTGATTTCTCTGAAACATTGGGTGGTCCAGTAGGAATGAACAACCGTTCATTCAAGGATGACTTGGTAATCACAATGAAAAGAAGGTTACCAATTATTGGAGTGAGGAGGTGGACAGACATTCACCCTAACATCCATCGCATGATCGTCACAGATATGTTGGTGCGTACAACCTTTCTCACATGTGTTGTCTGCTTTTTTCGTCCATAATTAATGTACTACTACTAAACTAAGTCTATCTGTTTGTTCTACGCATTACAGGACAGATATGATATGCCAGATACAGACGAAACACACGAAAAAATTCTTAAAATTGCAAAAGAACGCTACAGAGGCTGGCGAGGAAACCTAAGCAGCACTTACAAGGCATACAGAACAGATGATGCCAGAAGGGCAGTTGTCCCAGAAGATTTACAAAAAGAAGAGTGGGAATGGTTGATCGAGTACTTTGGCACTGATCCGAAATTCCTGGTTATTTCTATACTACCTGTTTGTGAATTTTGTACTATCATCAAATGGCTTGTCTGACAAGTTTTTTTTTGTAATTGAATGAGCAGGAACTCAGCCAAAAGAACAAGGATAACCGTTCGCAGATGAAGACAAAACACAGAGTAGGATCAAAATCCTACTCTCAACTCAGTTTT